>OZ014531.1:117620007-118820007 GCA_963966105.1 Volucella zonaria | reverse complement strand
GAATGCACAACAGTTTCGGTAGTTCTACAATGAAGTTGCAGTCGGGCTTGTGCTCGTAGATCATGTGCGGGTAGATTTCTAGGTCGGTGGATTCTTTCACAGTATCATAGATGGAGTTCTGAAGTGTAGGCAGGGTAAATGCATGGGTGTCCATGTCGTCCTCCAATTTTTTTTCTGTTTTAGCGACGGTGGAAACAAATTCAAGGAACCTGCACAGTAGATTAGCCAACTGTTTTGAATAGCACTGCGCCACCCGGGTGCTGAAGAACGTTCGAGACTCGTGATGTTTTGGATATCTGCCTTCGATGAAACTGCACCAGGACCTATGGCGAGGTTTCTTTCCGCTTCGTTTATAGATCTTTAAGAATATTTTGTGCGCTTCCTGGTCTCCTTCTGACTTACATAATTTGCTACTAGGAAAGCTGTTCCCAATTATACATAGAAGACTTTGGAGATCAGTGACCAAAAACTACACGCGCCACCCTCTGTCCTCCTGACTGTTATACAATATAAGGTAAGGTAAGATTTAGACAGAGGGCGATATTGTTATTGAAATCGTGAAGATCTAGTAGAGATATCGGAATGTGACTCCCGCTTCTAGCCGATCTGACATGAGCAATTTTGTTGTGTTATACCCAGTTCGTATAAACAATTGCTGTATACGCAACGGGACGCAACTGCTTGTTCGATATGCAATTGTAAGTATGAATGGTCATAGTAGGATGATTCTACTGTATATGAGATTAAAGGGATTATAAGGGCAAAATTGGCGTCAATAGCTTCTTAACTTTTCTTAGTAATAAAAGAAGTGCTATAGCTATATATTTGCAAGACCGGTACCTTAGAGTTCTCTAAGCATCGACTAAGGCATACTTGAAGGGAATTGATAGCATCTCTGCGAACTCTCCGTCCAGTAACTCAGCCAAGCGATTGATCATAGGAAAGTCACTGAATGCTGAGCATTTCAAAGAGGATTGTAATATTATGAAATGTTGACTGAGAGACTATTTTTATCTCAACGTGATCGCCACCGGGTACTAGTCACGTTAAACTAGGCCTGTTCTGTCAAAACTTATAAGCGCAAAAGTTAAGCAGGAGAAATTGCTTAACCCCAAGAAGGGTATACATGTCTTATGAGTGCAACAGTCAGCATCGTTAATTGATTTTATGAGATATTTCAATATATTTGGAGTTGAAATCAATAAGTTTTTTTCAGGATTAGTCAGTGTATGAATACCTAATAGGTCAGTTGTAGCTATACACCCGGAGAAGATTATTGGCTCCGGAATTCTCGAAAAGACATCTGTTTTGAGAAGATTGACTAAAAACCAATTTCTAGTTCACCCATTATCGGTCATGTTTAATGCTGCTTTCATTGCAATTGTTCACAAAAGTATAAATAATGTCAATACTTTCATCCAGCGCGTATTCTATCTTGTCGAATGTGATGTCAATTCTGCCCAATTCTGCATTGGCAGGATCTACCGAGATCTTGGACAAAAGACGTATTCGAAAAACAGTTCGGCATATATGAAACTCGACCATACTTCCCATACTCTTCAATATAATGGAAGTTAGACTGGTTCTTTTGAAGCTCTTGGCAAGCTTGTAGTCATTTTTTCCGATTTTCGGTATAAAGCCAGGTGTTTGGTACGTATGCTAGCGCCAGGCAAATTTGACAGCAATTGGTATACACTTTTTGTGGCATAATATATATGCCACAAATATACAACTATATATCTCAATCTTTTCCCAAACGTCTTTATAAGAGGCACACTGCCTTTCTTCAAATTAGTCCTAAATAATGGCTTAAGTAAGGCTACAAATCTGAGTTGCAGCATGGAACGAGCGGTATGACTGGACACGATAGTTCAAAACACTTTATCATATTATTTAGGTTCTAAATAGCTTTCTCATTTGCTTCGTTCTGAATTTAGAACAGCTTTGACGGACTTGCCGTGCTTTAAGCGTGTCCAGTTGGTTTTTCGTGGATTCCTTCTCTTCAACAAGACCGAGATTTCGCATTGTGAATTCGTTATACCTATAGTTGGACATTGAAACCTTTCAGCTTGCGTACCTGTTGCGTGAATTCGGTTATTTGCTACTTAAATTTCGCAGTAAATGTTGGTTACCGCATCGAATTTTTATCATTCCCCGTCCACTTCGTTGCTTATTTCCGTAACTAAAAGATCTTGGTAGGAATAGTGTTTAGTTTAGTATGGATGGTGAGAGTAAATTCGGCACAAAAAGGCAGGTTCTCAGTCTTTCTGATCGCTGTGATTTTGTATTAAACACGAAAAGCCTTGCAGACTTGGAATGTTGAAGCTTAATTTGAGTAAAGGTAATTACTAGGACAGACGTGTATATACTTTCCCCTCTCATATTTTCAAATCCCTGAGTAACCTCGGGATCTAGAAGATAGCGCCCTTCAGTCTTAGATTCTATATTGGATTTTCAGTACATAACGCCGGACTCATAACCCTTTACGATAAAAATTAAAACCAATTAATAGCGTCGGATAGAAACGGATTCTCTGTTGACGACCCTTGTCAACAATTAAAAGACAACGACCTTCGGATTTGCATGTAGAATTATCAGACCCTTAGCAGGCCACGTGCAGCCGTACAATTAGCAGAGGCCAGGAGGAAGAATGGAATAGACCCAACAAAAAGAGGATGATAAACTGTAAGACCTTATAAAATATGGTGATGGATATAGGGAAAAGAATCAGCGCTTATTCGGATGCGTGTTTGCCATATGTGCTAGAAGTCTTGAGCTTTCGACACGTGACAAACCGCATCAAGATCAAATTCTCTAACATAAGCCGAATATGCCCCCATGCGGACAAGGATGACACCAATGTTTATACACGCTCCTCGATAAAACTTATGTTCAGTGTCCTAAGTATGACGTTAAAATTGTACTAGGCGATTTTAACGTCAGGATAGGAAAGAAGAACATCTTTGGTAGGATAGTTGGTAAGCGTAGCTTTCACGACACCACGTCTGGCAATGGACTAAGCCTTATTGACATTGCGACAGGACGAGATATCACTATAGCAATCACACGATTTCCTCATCACAATACACACAAGGGGACATGGCGGTCTCTAGATCATGAAACGCTAAATCAAATAGATCATTTTGCGATCGACGTTAAACATGTTGTTGTAGCCAAGGTGCTAATGCGGATTTTCTAAGCACAACAATGAAGAAGGTATAACATAGAAAACTGCAATCGCAGGAGCCCACAGAATCTTTGCTGAATGCGTATCCCGAAATCTCTCAACACCCTACGTCGCCAGTAGCAAGTACCGTAAACCAATGCTCCAAAGATGCCAACTGATGTTTTCGGAGTCACCCGACCGCCACCAAGAAATCCCTGGTTTGATAGAGAATACCGGCAAGCACATACAGCTAAAGGGCGCTGCAACGAAAGACGGGAGCCACGCCTAAGCTTTACAAAGTAGACAGGAAAAACATAGCATTCTCCAGAAAAAGAAAAAAAGAGCACGAGAAACGCGCGATTCAAGATATAAATAGTTTGTAGTCCAGGAATAACGTACCTAAGTTTTGCGAATAGGTAAAAAAGAAGTATCAAGGCAACAAGACCCGTACAGAAAAGTAGAGATGAAGAGGAAAATCGTGTAGTAGAGGGTATACGGAAAAACTGGGTATACGGAAAAACTTTTTCTGCCGCCTATATAATGGTGATGAAGAGCAATATCCTACCGTCAGGTAGAATAAACCATTCAACTAAGGCGATGATACCCGAAACTTCCGTCTATCTTAACAAAATGAAGTGAGGATAACAATATTTAAGCTTAAGTACAACAAAGTTAAAGAACTTGACTGCTTACTGACTTGGCTATTTCAGGCTGCTCAATTCTCAGATTTGGTTAGAATAGGGTATCCATGATGAATGGAATATCAGCATCGTTTTCCGGATCCACAAAAATAGAAGACTCCTCGACTAAGTGCAGTTCTTTGCAGTACAAAGGCATAAGTCCTTTCAACATGGCATACAAGATCTTATCTGCCATATTGTGTGAAAGTCTGAAACCCATCGTTAGCAACCTGATTGGCCCGTATCAGTGTGGTTTCAGACCAGGAATGACCGCAATCGACTAAATCTTCACACTCTGGCAGATCCTGGAAGAAAGTTCAAGAAATATAAATCGATACCCATCACTTTTTCATCGCTTTTAATGCCGCATTTGGCAGTATTTATAGAAAGGAGCTACATAAAGCTATTTCTAGTTTTCGAATCCGTGTCCGTCTGTGCAGAATGATGATTGAGAACGTTCGCTAGTCCGTTAAGGTCGGCAACGACTTAACCGAGACCCTTGATGTCAAAAAAGTTTTTATGCAAGGTGACACGCTGTCATATGAGTTCTTTAACATCATTCTTGAAAGAATTGTTCGGAGCTCACAAGCGAACACTGGAGGGCACAATCTTTCAAAAGTCTGTGCAACTGCTAGCGTACGCCAATTATGTTGACATAGCTGGTTAGGTATAAAGAGACTCCATATAATATCTTGATCGTCCCACTGGTACTTTATGGCGCTGAAGCATAGACTCGAGATGATGACAATATTCGGTTTCATTCGCTTTGACGGGGTTTTAAAGTGAAGATTCAACGTAACCTGGGCTTCGATCGCCTGGGAATGTAGGGTAAGTGGACACCAATGCTTCGGCCCATAGAGCCTTCGAATCTAACCTGGAGGAACAACTCAGTAGAGGAAGACCTCGTCTTGCGTGGCGCGCACACGTAGAAAGGAACGTCAACCGATTTGGAGTGCGCAATTAGAAGCAGCTAAAGGCTGGGCTAACTGGAGACTCTTATTAGTTGAGGCCCAGGCTCATTCCGAATTATAGCGCCACCTAAGTAAGCAAGCAAGTAACATCCAACATTGTCCTCTTTGTCTATACCCAACAGTTGACCAACACAATTCTTGTACTCAATAACGTTCAGACTGTTATATTGCTAGCATTCCCGATTCGAAGTTTCATAAAAGAAGTGGAAGAGGTATCCCCATAAATAAGACTTTTTCGTCCACTTTGGCATTTTGGGGATTTCCTGGAGGTGGGTGTTCTCGCTGGTCTCAGCCGGACAGCACCCAGTGTTGCGTTCCAGGGCATATTTGACCTCATCAATGGAATTCCGTCCACTATAAACTACAACCTTTGCTGTTTGTGGAGCCGGCTTATGAAATAATGGGCATTATAAGAGTGAGCACAAGTCTCCGGCGAGTATTCCAGGGGGTATAGCTGGCTGAAATCCAAAGTTTACTCAAGCATCCGCACACGCGACCAACAACGATATTAACATGGTTATAGCCAGAAAGCTTTCGGTTTGTGGTGATACCTAGACTTGTAGCCGCCTCAACTGACCTAATCTTACTACCTTCTAAGTATACATCAAGAACTAGACTTATCTGAAAAGACTTGAAAAGATCGAAATTACTTGGCATTTATTTGGGTTCAAAGCTAGTCCATTTTTAGTTGGCCATTCAACAATAGAAGCAAGATCCTCATTTAGTAGTAACACTAGTTCATCCATTTTTTTTAACCGGATGAGATAGGTAAAGTTGAACATCGTCAGCGTACAAATGAATAAGTGCGTGCTAACAGATCGATGCTAGGTCATTTACGTACATACAAAATAGAATTGATCCCTGAGGAACTCCTTGAGAAACTGGCCGGAGACCTGAGGGGTTGCTACCAACAACGACTACCATATTTGTGACCGTCCACATAAAAACTTTCGAATGAGCTTTACGGCTCTTTTACTAAAACCATAGTAATGGTGCAGTTTTCAACAAAGAATGGCGTGATTCACTCTGTCAAAAGCCTTAGAGAAATCAAGCAGGCAAAGCAGTGTCACAAATCCTTTGTCAAAATCTTGCCTGATATCATAAAAGATTTTTACCATGGCGGAAGACAGCTATGGTTCTTCCTAAAGCCCGATTGCAAAGGGCTCAACAGAGAATTGTCAACCAAGTGTTTCTGAATCTGTGACTCTATTATCTTTTCAAAGACCTTAGACAGGCAAGGAAAGATACGAACAGGGGTGTAGTCAGAGGCATCGGAAGCAGTGGTCTTTTTAGGAACAGGTAAAACTTTAGCACATTTCCATGTCAGAGGAGTAGTAGATGTTGCTATACAAGAATTGATTATACATATGTGTTAGATGGCCTATGACGTGTGGCAAAATAAGTTTTATGAAGCGTAGTGGCAAGCCGTCTTCACCAATAGCATTTGATTTTAAACCTTTAATGATACAAAGGACATCAACCTCTGTAACTACTTCAAAATCAATTTCTTGTTCAAAGTCTCTACCGGAGACAACGTCATACTCGAAATAATCGGCAGAAATATCATTTGAAACAAAATACTCGTTAATTTCATCTAAATTAATAGCGCAGCTCCTGCCACTACTCACACCAGTGCTAACTTGGCGTAGATCTCTCCACAGTAACTTAGAGGGTAACGAAGTGCTAAGTTTAGATGATGAATAGTAGTGTCGCTTAGATGTACGAACAGCACCGGTTGCAGCGTTACGTGCAGCTTTATACCTGTTCCAGTTAATCGCGATTTGGCTACGCTTCCATTTACTGTACAGTCTGTTTCGCTTCTTTAGAACACCAACCACCCCTTCCGTGAACCAGCGACACGCACTGTTTCGGATCGCGACGGTGTTCATTCAATAATTGCATTACAAGCATCTGGAAAATGGCTAGCTTTTCACTTGGATCGGCAACCATTCTGCAATTTAACCATGGGACTGAGTTTGCTGCGGTCGTTAGTGCTTCGTGGCTTATTGATGAGTAATCCCTATAAACAAAAGCGCTTGCGGAAGACTTGTGGTTAAAGACAACATTATCTGATCAAACAGTAAGACAGAAAGTGAATCAGATACAATAAAAAGGTCTAAAAGGCTAGGTGGTTCACCTGGCCGGAAACATGTTGGATAGGAATTATTAACAATTTCCAGGCCACTTGTCGCCGCCATATATTTCACTTGATAAGACCGCGAATTATTTTTAAGCATGTTGGCAATAAAATCACCACAAACGACAATGTCATTATATAAAGGGGAGAATTCGGATAGAGAAGAGAAAAAAGGTTTAGTTGAAAAAACACGATTTGGATTGTAGCAGAATGCAACCAAACATTTAATCAGAAACTTCTGCAATCAAATACTCAACATCAGTTCCTAGCGACTTTTTTATGGCTTCACGTTTTAAAGTTTCCCTGCAATATATCGCAACACCACCTTCTGCTTTTTCCGTAACCCTATCATAACGTACGAGCTCATATCCGGCTATTTTATAAAAAAAATTATCAATTCGAGGTTCAAATCATGTTTCATCAACACATATATAGTAACATCAACAGAAGAGTTATTAAATAGATAATTCAGATAATCAAGCTTAAATTGGTTAAGACTCCGTGCATTAATGTGACATACCTTAAACCCGCCTCTTTGACACGAAAGAACGTTCAACATTGTGCGAGTCCGAACTTCTATGACGAACGACTATGACGAACGTTTATGCTATTGAAATTCATAAACAAATAAATCCGTGTACAAGCAAAGAAAAAGAAAGTGAAAAGAGGAGAAGTGATCATGATGATATGATGATATAGAAATAGGGCAAATAAGGAAAAATACATACTAGAACTAGAAATATCAGTTTTAAAATAGCACAAAATACCTAAATACAGAATTTATTAAATGCATCAAGCGTCTTCAGTCACAGTCAGTCTTTAAGGGTGTGGTTTTCCTGGAGCCTGTTCGACCTCAAAACAGCGGTCCTGTTTTTTTTGATCGTTAGTTTGATCGTTTCCTGTACTGTCTCTATCGTTGAAGCCCAATCTACCACGTCGTAGAAGGAGCTGTGAAAGAGTTCATCAGATCTAGCAAATTCTGGGTCAGCGGTCTTCAGAATATCCGCTGGAGTATAATCAATTCAATTCAATTATACATACTTATTGAGACATATAAAATTCCAGTTTTTTTCTCCAACAAGGCGACTTACCTAATTTAGTAATCTGGCTAATATGGATTATTGTACATAGATATGTTCTATCTTAAAAATAAATTTCAACTGCACATTTTTTTTTAAATTAATGACTGGAACTAAATACTAATTTAACTTAAATCTATGTGGAAAGAGGGATGTGTAAGTTTTATACGAGTATGCTGACTAAATTCGTTTATATAGCGTAGTATATTGGAACAAGTCGAATAAAACAAGCACGAGCTCTTTCAAAATGCAATTTATTTTAGTTAGTTATAAAAGGGTAATCTTAACCTTGCTCTAATTCGAACATGGAGCGCCACCTTGTTTCCATCAGGCTGAAGGGGGATAGGTAATAGTGGTCGTATACACTTTCACTCAATGTACATTAGCATTCCATAAAGCTTTGATAATTACGGTGAGAAGCCTCACATTGCAGTCTTTTCTGCAAGTTGATGGTCATGTAACCCATAAGTGGTGCTACTCAGGTCAAGTTGTACAAAATCTTGTTGGAAAACCATTTTTTATTTGGTCTTCGAAATTTACCACTGCAATATCTTAGGATTTGTCCTTCAAAAGTTCATTCGCTACCGTAGGTCATATTGTAAACCAAGAGCTAAAGCCATATGTTAAAATAGGTCTAATTAAGTTTTTATACATAGTATACCACCTTGATCAAAAAGTTCCAGGGGGACACCACCGTGTGGCGCTCTCATTTTTCCGATTTGAGTTCTGTTTTTTTTGTTAAGTTGGTAAATATGTTGTTGACATTCTCTCTAAGTCTTAGCATCACAGCTTTACATTTGCAAAAGTTACGTAGCCAAGAGTACATCTATCCCTGTGTATGTTGGCGATTTTTTTACAATTTTAGAAATGGATTTAAATTTGCAACAACGAACTTGTATTAAATTTTGGGAAAAAACGGATTCAATGGTGCGCGAACATTGAAAATGTTGGAAAAGTGTTTCAGCAACGATTCTCTAAAGAAAACGCTCGTTTACCAGTGGCACGAACGGTTCAAAAGTGGTCGTGAGTCAATCGAAGATGATGAACTGGCAGACCATTACATCGAAAACCGACGAAAACATTGATGAAGTAAAAGAAATGTTGGTCATTAACCGTAAATTAACCATCAGAGAGATAGCGGAGGACTTGAACATTGCCTATGGATCCATCTAAGACATTTTTGGTTAATGATTTGGGTTTCCGTCGTGTAGCAGCAAAGTTGGTGCCAAAAGACCTCAATTTCATGCAAAAAAGAGACCGTGTTGACGTCGCAAAAGAGTTGATTTGCGAGGCTGAATCCGATTCCACATTTATCAAAAGGATCATTACTGGAGACGTGACGTGGGTTTATGAGTACGACACGCAATCCAGGCATCAGGCAAGTGAATGGCGTTCACCAAATGAACGGGGACCTAAAAAATCCACGTCGTTTTCAGTCAAAAAAGAAGGCAATGCTCACGGTTTTCATGGATTACAACGGTCTAGTGCATCATGAATTTTTGCCTTGCCAGAAGGCCGAACAGTAAACAAAGAGTATTACTCGCATTTGGGCGTTATGAGACGTTTGCCTGAAGCAATTCGCCGAAAGAGACCAGAATTGTGGGCAGAAAACTTGTGGATTTTGCATTTTTTGACGAAAAATGCAACAAATACCATCTAACAGCCACCGAATTCACTTGATTTGGCTCCCTGTGACTTCTTTCTGTTCAACCGAGTTAAAAAACCAGTACGGGGAACGCGTTTCAGCAGCTGAGAGGAAGTAATGGAAAAATCGCAGGAAGCACTGACTGACATACTGAAAACCGACTATAAAAAATGTTTCGAAGATTGGATCAATTTTGTGAATGTATTCCGGGAACTTTTTGATCAAAGTAGTATTGTAGTAGCAGTTTAGTATTTTTTGACAGATGTTTTGGCTTCAATATGGACGTAGCTGCCTTTGCCTTGCTCAGAACTTTTCTTGCGTGTTTGTTAAATTCAAATCCATTGTGCTCAAGTACCTCGTCTCTGTTTTAAGAGGTATTCGACTGTCAAGAACATGTAAGGAGAGGGTTTTACTTTCTTTCACGGCTAACCGATGTCCTTTTCCGTAAGCATTTCTGAAGCAATTCAGTCCACATTTTTCCTGTGTTTATATTTAGGCCCCTAGAACTAAGATAGAAAATTAGAGCGTGAATGTAGTTTCTAATTTTATTTAGAGCAATATGAGGTCTTATATCACTAGCTACGATAATGGTGTCATCAGCATACAAAATAGCTAGCAGTCAGATCGTTGAAAACAAAATCTTGAAGGAATATATTGAACAGCTTAGGCCCAAGTATAAATCCTTGGGGAACGCCCATCAGATACTTCTAAAGCAATAGATATGCAAGCGCTACTTGAATTTTGGAAGCTAGCAATCATTCGACTGATAGGAACAGGAAAGTTACGGATAAGTAACTTAAAAATCATTCCCGTATGCCAAATAGAATCAAAAGCCGCCTGTAAGTCTATATCCAATGTAACAGTACATTTTTTTTTGCTTCAGGTTGTGCACTATCTTGTTGCATAAAACCAAAGAGGCTTGTTCCGTCGAATGCCCCCTACTGAAACCAAACTGATTATTTGGAACGACATTCATATCCTCGCGGCTTGAATACGGCTTCCACTAGAACTCGCTCAAATAATTTTCCCACATTGGAGAGCAATGAAATAGAACGAAATGCCTTTACATCCCTTGTCCTTTGTTTTTTAGCTATAGGTAAAATCCTTGACTTTTCCCAGGCTGTAGTAAAATAACCATTGTTAACGGTTATGTGGTTATGTAGTTTTCGCAGCACAAAATTTGAAATCTGAGCTGGACCATGTGACCTTTTGTTATTGATATTGATTCTATATGTAGGTTGATTTTATTTGGTGAGGTGAATAGAGGGGATAACTGGCTAAGCACTGTGTCATTCGGCAAGAAGGATGTCTGGTATGAGTTTTCTTGACTGTTTGGAGTACTTCGCTAGTCAGGTTAGGGTCAGAAGTAGGTTTTCTTTTTCAAGATATAGTAAGTTAAAAATTTATTACATTAAATTTTAATAAAAAAAATAGGAGGAAACGTATTCTTTATTTGACTTCAAAAATACAATTAAAATTTCATCAAACATTCAAAAATCTTATTACCTAACTTATTCTATGTGGAGCATCGCGTACGTGTAGGAATGTGGGGAGTCAGCAAATTTAGTGTAAGATTAGTGCAATTTGTGTCAGGTGTATGGAATTTGCTGGGAAAGTGTCGTGTGTAGACTGTGTGTATTGGATGGGAGTATTTGGGAAGTTGTCATGTGCCGACTGAATGGATGGCACGATCGTTGGGAACGGATCATGTGATGACCGGATAATCGTGGAAGGTGTCGGATGTTTGTTACTTGGAAGAATTCACGGATGTTGTGTTAACTTATAAGTTTGAATATATTTCTTTGAAAGTGTTAACATTAAACTCAGTATCATCTTTAACCATCTTTAACCATATTAACTATATCAGTTCCAAAATATTTCCCTGCAGTTACCCGATTGATTTCCTTAAAGGTTTGCAGGAAAGGTTTTATTTTCGGCAAACGATTTTCTCTGAAAGCTTTTTCGATGTCTATTTTCACTCTTTCATTTATTACCTTACTTAAACATTCTATTATGGAATTGAGTTATTCATATTCCCAATTTACCCTATTAAAATGATGGTGATAAATTCTTTTAGGTTTTCGAAGCCAAATTGATCGAATTTTCATAAGGTTATTAGTTTGCACAGATAGATGACTATATCTTTGTCATTTTAAATTGAAATTAGAGGAGTTGCTTTGAATATAATCCTCTAAGGTCACCTCCATACTGTTTAACTTTACAAAGACAAAGACACATTTTTGGTGCTTAATTGGATGTCTAACCTCGGTACATTTCAGAACGTTATGATTTGTAACTTTTAAGGCATCCTTCCACAATAAAGCAACCAAAGAACGGTATTCCATTATCCGTTCTAATTTATATTGTATTTCCAACTAATAACATAAAATATATGTGTAGTATAATACAATATTATAAAATTATAACTTAAAAACGGTAATTTTCGGCTACCACCGTGGTCCTTGGTTGCTAACTTGTATAACTTAATATTATTTGTCTAATCTGCGCTGGAGGGCGGATTCTAATGGCATGCTCTCGATTACATGGCACAAAAGTTGCTTCCTGTCAATCCACCAATTATTCCTCTACTAACAATTTCTTAAAGGACATCCTTCGATGTTACTGAGTATATGTATAAGTATATGTATATCCATACATTTTAGATAATCCAATAAAGCCTTTAGTGTTCGACCTTGATTCTAAGAGTTTTTGCTAAGATTTCGAGCATACCGTCCTCAGTCTTTTGTATGTACAGTCAATTCTTCGTAAGTCATTGATGAGGATTACATTTAAAGGCCTTCAGGCGCTCACAGCATATTAAGAATTACTTCATAAAAGCTCAAAAAAGTTTATCAAAGGTCTGCTTACACACATGTGTTAGAAGCAGGACTCATAGATACGCAGTCATCTTTCTAAAGTGTGTGCGATTAAAATAAAAATCTGTTGAATCCTTTGACAAATCCGTATTATTATATTTTCAGGATGTGTTTATGTAGACGCTCTACACCCACTACCGACTAATCTCCCACGCAAATTGTCTTTTTTTTTTGCAGTTCTTTTGTTCCTTTGTGTGTATGTACATTTGTGTAGGCGCCCATAGCATAAAGAATGTCATTTTGCTCTTGGTTTTTCGGTTTCGCACGAATAATGTGCATCCATCTGCTTTTACCCCTTACACTTTAGTGCCGAAAAAAGGAGAAAGGAAAGGGAAAAAAAGAATAGGTACATAGCTGCAAGGGGAAAAAGCATATAACATATTCAGCCTAACGTACGAGGGCACTCTCAATGAATGATAGAGTGAAAAATCCCGTCCCGTTTGTCCGTTTTTCACTATGACATAATATCATCACATTTTAATTGCGAAATATTAAAAGAGATGAAAAAATTGGCTGAGCCTGTGGGCACTCATCTACCCAACGTCCCCCGATCCCCCGGTCCCACGATCCCATGGTCCCACATCCTTCTCAGTTCTGTTGTGAGCTTGAAGCTTCGCGATGGATTCTACTGCCTCTCAATGCATATCCTTTCCAAGTGGCATGTTGCTGTGCATCAAGTATACGCAGGGCCACGAACGAGTGGTGCTAGTTGGTATCCGGGGATGCCTCATATCTGAAACTGCCGTTTTTTTGTTTTTTTTTTCCATATATTCGCATCCAAATGAATGTCTTTCCCTTCGAGTGCTGTTGGTACTCGAGTTGGATTCCTCTTTTTTTTTAATTTTTTATTTTTCTGCAACACCCCATACAGACCTTACTATTTTTTATAAAAAAAAGTGCATTCTCTTTTTTTTTTTTTAAATTTTTATTTTTTATTTTTTTTTATATGAAAATGATTTTCTGACATAAATTACAGCCCCGGGCTAGACAAAACACTATTAAAAATGTTCATAAATTCACTCTAATATGGGAAGTGTGAGGTGGTGTCATGGTGGATTTCCGCACCAAATGTTGGCGCGTTCGTTGAACCGGCTCTTTTTTGTTGCTGCAGTTCCTCATCCGTGTCTCTAAAGGCTTTCGTGCGTTTGATGCGGCCTTATATTTGTATAAATTTTTTTCGTGTGTTTTTTTTTTTTGAAATATTTATTATTTTGTTGTTTTGGCCAACATAGAGTTGTACAAATAAAATATTGAAATGAAGAAAAAAAAATAAAATAATAAAATCAAAAACAAAAAATAATGGCATCCTAATATGTTGCAATGAAAATATCTGCAGGGTGCAAGTGGGTGTAGAATTATTAATCTGCAGCAGGTTAAATGTCAGAGGAGGGCGATTGGATAGCTGGTTTTGTGTTCCTTCTTTTCAGCTTTTTTTTTGAAATCAGTCTTGTGTATTTTTGCTAAATTTCATTTATTAAGGATGAGTGAGCTGTTTCCAGTTAATGCATAAATTGAATTTTATTTATTTTTTGTTGGTAGTTACTGCTTTTTCAGGACCATTTCGGTTTAGCTGAATTAAAAAGCATGTGAACAGCAGTTTTACATTTGAATACGAAATACATTTCTTTTGTTTTTAATAGCGATGGATGGCGATAACTATTCATGGTAGTGCTGGACTGAGTAGCCAACGAAATCTGAAGGCATTTTTGGATTCTCTTCTCGACTTTTCCAAGGGGGGAATGTCATTAGATCAAAATTGAGCAATAGTCATACTCGTATTCTATTCAAAAAGTATGTAAATTTCTAGGATAACTGGGCAAGATGTGCAGATTTGACAAGTTCTTCAATACGAATCTGGGTGCTTTTTCATGTTGAGAAATCTCCTTACAAAGGCTTTGTAGAAGCAACATGGTTATTAACAACATTTGTCACTAAACTAAGACAGTAATTGGCTTAAGGCAATCCAACAGCTATGTTAAGGAGATTACCGACTGAAGAGTACTATTGGATACTTTCATGTAATTCTATAAGTACTCGTAGATACACTAAATTCCGAATTGGATGGGAGGTCTTGGTTTGATGTACGACCTCGGTAACTCTCTCAATGCTCGAAGCAAAAGGTAGAGGAAGCTTTTCAGAATCTGAACGGTGTTCTCACCAATTGCTTCGAACTGACGTATCCAGTTAGGCAACAATTCTCCAGATGGTTTGTTTCATTGCGGAACGCAGGTTTATAGTGACTACGCAAGGAAACCCGAAAATTTAAATGCGATTTTTTTTTGTTTTGTAATTGGCGCGCGGAAAAGGGATTTTGTGTATCATTACGATGTTTGCACATAGCGTGGTCGAGGGGAAGTTAGGGAGGGAAGAAGGAAAGATACCGATGTGCGTTGGTTTTAAATGTTTGCAACTTATAGTGACTAGGAAATAAAGAGCTTGGTAGGGCGTTCCGTAAGCGTCGCGAGTTGCACGTCTGAGAAATGAATCACGATATTTTATCGTACGTACGAAAGTGGACTTGAGGGTGTACTGATGAGAATTTATAGCGAGACGGGTGTTAGGGCTAAAAGTTAGAAGAGGTGGAATGCTACTGGCAATTTCGGTGGAGCACTGGTGCTGAAAATATCGATACAACAAGGTGAGACAGGAGACATTACGTCTGTTTTCAAGGATGTTGAATGACTGTGTGATATTGTCATTACCTATGAGTTTCACCGCACGGTTTTGGATTCAATGTAGCAAGTGCAAAGGGGTTTTTAACAGCACCTAACCCGATGTGAGCATTGTACTCCAATTTCGGGCGGTTAAACGCCTTATATATTGAGGCCAGATCAGAGGGTGAGAAATATTCCTTACATCGCTTGAGCAAGCCCAGGCATTTCGCAGAATTTTTGGCGACATCGAATATGTGTGTTATTGACACACATACCAAGAATGGAAGGTTTTTCGGTTTCAACGATGCATGTGCCACTCATGGATAATGGCTGCGTATTTAAATTTCGCTTTGATGACAACAGACAGCATTATGTTTTGGAAGCATTAAATTCCACTCTGTTGATAGTTCCTTACTTAGTTATGCTGCTAATATCGGAGTTTAATGAGCTTAGCTGCCATTCCCATTCTACAGCCGAACAGCAGGGGCGTGAGTCCGCTAACGAATATGAAAAGCAGAGACAGAGCAGAGACGAAAAGAAAGACAGTTTGTTAATTAGACCAATACAGACGACGAGGTTGCAGCGACGCTAAAGACGGCGGACCTTTAGTCAATGAAATAAAATATAATAAACAAAATTTATTAGTCTTTTTAATAAACTCCGTAGTTAGACTCTTCTCTCTTCTACGAGAAAGTACGGTCTCGCGACGATAGAACAAAGACGTTGCAGTCATTTCTGGCTCGTTTAAACTTTTTCGGTTTTCCCCTGTCGGGTTGGTCTTGCAGGGCCGAAAAAACATTTCTCTAACCCTGACAGCCTATTTACGGCCCAAGTCGTACCATGCATTTTCTTTTGGTCTGATACTCTTAATCCGATAAAGGTTAAAGGACCTTAATCCAAGGAGAATAGTATCAGCGATCATATCTGCAGCGGCATTCAAGTCGATATCGAGGAAATATAACGTCCAGTTAAAGTTCTTAAGGAATTTTTTCTCTAACTGTGTGGTCAGCATACGAGAAATTAGCTGATATGACACAATGGTCTTACGAGCCTAGAGGGGAGAGCACATCGATGGTGTACTTGTTAGGGTGAGAAGTTAAAAACAAGTCCAGGATGTTGGCGGTATAACTATCAACGTCTAGTATTAGCGTGTGTTCATTTACTGCGTCAAGTTGTTCTGCGCAGCGAAGATCTCAACACACAGTCCTTCGGATGTTGTCTGTCCGGAATGTTGAAGCCACCCAGAATTGTGTATATTGAAATCGCCCGTAATAACGATTTCAGTATGAGGATACAGGGATACAATTCTTTGTATGGAGTCAGACAGCGCATCAAACTCATTAATTGTCGAATTGCTGTCCAGTTTGGGGCTTCTGTAAATAAAGCAGTAGTGGATAATTTGCTTACGGAGATGGAATTTTAACTATATGAAATTGAATTCCGGATTGGAACAGGGACTACATTGTGGTGGAGTTTGGTAAGCTACATACCTACACACGTAAATGGCGAGACAGCGGTGAGAGAAGAATAATGGCACTAGTTCGTAGCCAGGTAGCTTCAGATCAGAGTGATCTGAGAGGTGTGGGCGGGAATCTACCTGCGTTTCACTAAGTGCCAAGACAGCTGGTCTGAAAAATGATTACTTTATAGCTCGCGCATATTTGCAATATTCACTTTAAATTTCCCAATCAGTACAAATTAACAAACACAAAAGACACAAATACCGACGATGCTAAGCAAGGCTGCAACGTGAAAATTCTGACGTTGGTTTACCGAACCTTTGCCTTTTATGAGTTCAATCCACCTGACATCGAGGGTATACATCCGGTTATGTTGCAATAAAATATGGATCATGTATTGGTAACTCTGCCAGCCGAACTCTTAGCCTTTATACAGTTGGGCAATAGCTTCAGACCAGACCAGGCAATAGCTTCAGACCAGTTTGTCTGACTTTCTTTATGTTGTAGAGAATGAGAAATATGGTTGAGCTTCATGTACGCAAAACTGCAATTGAAGTGTATCCAAACTGAAATATAATTACCAACGCTGAAAATGCAGCGAGACTCCGCTCCGCAATCTGTTGGCCAGAATTGAAGACGATATTGAGAATGCTTCCGAGAACGCAACTTTTGGCTGCATTTGGTACTGAGTCGGACATGTCTTTATAGACGAATCTGTGAATATGAAAAGTACCGTCATTTCGGATGCTAATGTGACCAATATGTGTTTGCTGGTAAGCAGACTGCAGACTGCACCACTGCTATGGTGTATGTTAGTCAACTCATTATCTAACGCTTTTCGTGGTTCTTACGTCTGCGTTCAACAGACCTACGATGTCTGTTGGATTATATCTATCGACTGTTCGGCCGATAGCACCGAAGATGAGAATAGCATAAGATAAGGTTAGCAATATTGAAGTTGAAGGGTGACAGTTGGCTTGGCAATATTTGTATCACCTATGAGTTCTACCACACGGTTTCGAACTCTATGCAGCAAATGCAAATAAGTTTTGAAGCACTTGATTAGACGGCTGCATCGTACTCCAATTGAGGATGAGTAAATGTCTTATATATTGAGGCCAAATCAGACGAGGTACAGCATTTTTGGTGGCATCGAACATGTGGTCAAGTGCAATACATGGATAGTTTTAGTTTTAAAGCGAGATTTAATGAACTTTCGTTTTTGTTCTACGGCCAAGGA
Organism: Volucella zonaria; assembly: GCA_963966105.1. Lineage (NCBI taxonomy): Eukaryota > Metazoa > Arthropoda > Insecta > Diptera > Syrphidae > Volucella > Volucella zonaria. The sequence continues at coordinate 118,802,099 of OZ014531.1, read as the reverse complement.
GCAGGGAAGACCGTTCGGGAATGAATATGTAAAGCAGAGCACTGTCGTCTAGCAGACTACAGCTTATTGATGAAAACAAAAAGAGTATCGGAGTTAGAGGGAAGCCCAGGGGCATACCAGCATTCATGTTCTGGATATGAAACTTGAAACCACGCAAGACAACTTGAATTGATAATTACTAATTCAGAAAGATAATTACTAATCCATTGAACAAGAGATTCGTTGAACCCAAATGCTCCCATTTTCGACAAAAGAATCTGATGCCAAACTTTGACAATTGCCTTTGAAATATCAAGTACAATGCTCCTGCTTTCACTAGGTTGGCGTTGACTTTAAGTCACCAGCAGACCTGTTGCTACGAAAATCGTAGCGGTTCCTTGGCTTTGGAGAGAAGGGGAGTAAGTGCATGTGGTCTGTAGCATGAGGTAGAAGAAAATTCGTCTTTCTTAGGGACGGACTATACACTTCATACAATGAAGTATAAAAGACCTCGTTCCAAAAATGATAATGTTTTTGGTCATATTAGCAGTGGTATTTACGGCATCTTCAATGGCCATTTTACACAGCTTCTACTGAGCTTCCGTACTTAATGCTGGTGGCAGAAATTCAGGAACACTCGATCTACAAGGACTCTGGCAAACGCTTGCTATTTCTTATCTTTAGATAGTGGCCTGGTGTAGTGTGGAAGTTCACTGACAACTACGCAAGAGGATTCGGGTTCAAATCTCGATTAACACCGAAAAGAAGGAAAGGATTTTGAGAGGAAAATGTAGACAAGTACATTCGTGAATACTGTCATCAAGGTAACATCGTGCAGGCTATATTTCATCCAATTTCGTAACAGTTGATTAAGGGGGCAAGGTACGCCAATTTATCTTGTAAAAGTTCAACCAATAAACGAAATCTCATCACTCTCATATGTATATCAAAAAATATGTTTCTGCAATATCCGGCTCCTTTTGCCCAAATGGTCAACGAAAAGCTTTGGCCCTCCATATTCGGGGTACTGCATGGGGTTAACTACCCAGCCATCTTAAGACTCTACAGTTGCGAGGTAACCACTAGCTCAAGTAAGGACTGGCTCATTATTGACGACACAAAAAAATTTAAAAAAGAGACAATCAGATCTGCAAATTGAATGCTCGAGGTTTCAATGCTACCAGTGGCTAAACAACTAGCGGAGGCTCAAGAGTGGCAAGGTGTAGTGGGAAGGTTAAAAGGAAGATGATAAAGATTTTGACATATACTTACCGTAAAATAGTATAAGTCTTGAACATTCTACAAGCGAGCGATGCATCAAGACTAAATTCGCCAAACATTAGCTTCATATGCGCTCACACAACCAAAGAACGTTTCGTCGAGCTCATCGACAAAGCTTACGAGCGATGTCCTAAGTATGACCAAAATTGGAAAAGAGGATATAGCATATTTGGTAGTATAATTGGAACGCATATCCTACACCCCAATACGTCTGGCAACACTGTGGCAAGAGCTGATCGTGCACTATACGAGCAAACGAGCGGGGAAGAGCACCTGTTTCTTGTGAAAAAAGGGACATGAGAAGCCAAGGATCGAGTAAATGCAGATTATCTAACGGCGACGGCGACCTAAATTTCGTGGTCAGACAGAAGGAATTTCTCGTAAAAAAGGCAAGACTTACGGCGAAAATTTAGCAATAATAACTATCATATGTTACATAACTAATGCATAATAAGGTTGTCGTGTATGCCTAACGGAAGCCACAAAGAAGAAAGCAGAAGACGTCACTGCACTCTGGCTGACGGCAGCGTGTTCGCATATTTAGCTCATTAAATTACGATATTCTGAGAATAATTTATTAGGGAACCACCAATCCAGGATTAAAGCTTAGGAGCGCAATGAAAATAAGGCAACACACCCTTGTCACTAGCATTGTTGAAAGCATACAACTTGCTATTTTCAGTAAGTGTGTCAATGACAACATGACAAAATATTCGGTAGGCAGTAGTGCAGCAAAATGTCTAGGTTCCATCAACTGGTGGAAGAAATACTCTCTGATCTTCCCTCAGTATAGAAAAACATTCTTTGAAATAAAATTGACGTACAGTGCCCACATCTTCTCATGTGCATCTTAAGCTTCTCTACACTTGTTAGATTCAAAATAGTGCGATAAAATTCATAGGCAGTGCTAATATTGTGCAGACAATTGATATTTTCCAACATCGACGTAATATATGTTAACTTACTCTACATACTTTGTTCGATCGATAATTCTACCACCAGTGCTTCAATGAAATTGTCTGTAGCACTCTGCCCCTTTAATCCTTGAAACTCTCCTGTCTTGATATGACTGCGCATTAGATTACCCTTAAGGCAATCTTCAGACCTATTTTAAGCCGTATAACTTATTTATGGAATGCCCTGCCGCAGTCTGCGGCATCTGCAATCTTGCTGTATGTTCTCGAATGTTAGATGATTAGTTAAACAATTGGGCTTCAAAACACAAAAAATGCAGCAAACTACTACGAGAGGTTGGTATATACAAGTTAACAAAGAAGCGATTTTACACTTAAAAAAAACCTTATTCAAATCTTTAATTCTAATACAATACTCGTACTTATTTTCAAAGTGTTTATTGATTGCCCACAGAATGCCATCCAGCATCAAGAATTGAGATGCGAGTCTTTGTTTGTGGTGGTCAGTAGTTGTAGGAGTTAATGGCAATCCCAGGCCAGTTTTGATTTTATCGCAAAGGCGTTAATTCTAAGCAGGCCTGATCTGCTGTCGGAGAGAATGTAAATGTTTTTGTTTGTTATAAATGGTGTTTTATTTTAGAGGTTTCCTTTTTAACTGGCAACATTGTTTCTACAGATTGTCAATATGACAGTTGAAAGTTGATTTTTGGTTAGTACGTTTTGCCATTTTACGATGAATACATTAACTCCCGAACAACACGTGCAAATTGTTCAAACTTATTTTGAAAACCATGGTTCGGTTCGTCAAACTTATCGTACGCTACGTCCATTGTACGGTCGACATAATCGTCCATCTGAGCAAGTTATTCGAAGCACGATGAGTCGTTTTCTCATTACGTACACTCTAGTGGATAAAACGCATCCCCAAAGCTTTGATTTTAATAAGATGGCGCAACATGCCACACGGTGCGCGACACCATCATTTGTTGAGCACATAATTTCGCGTAATTGACCTGTGAACTGGCCTTCACGATCCTGTGATCTCACACCTTTAGATTATTTTCTTTGGGGGTATATGAAGTCACTAGTCTATGCCGATAAACCAGAGACGTTGGATGATTTGGAAGTCATCATTTGCCGTTTTATTGCTGATATACGACCCCAGTTGTCGGAAATTGGACTTCACGATTCCGCTTGATTCGAGTTAGCCATGGCGCGCATATGCCCGATATCATATTTAAATATATGGCATAAGATTATCTATTAAATAAAGGTAATAACATTTAAATTAGCTTCAAGTGTTTTATTTCGTATTGAATTTGTATAACTCTTAAAAACACACACTATATATCTGTTTAGATTCTCTTGAATCTAATGACATATATGGGTGACTTAGTGCGTGAACGGTATACTCCGGCTTCAACTCCTTCATTTATTTTGGATCCGTCTGTGTACCATACATGTGAGTCCTTGGCAAATGTTAGTTTTTTTTGAATGGTCTGGAAATGTAACCTTAAAGTTGTGCCGAAAGTTATATCGTTGTAGACTTTTGTCTATTAAGTGTATTACAAATAGTTCGTTTTGAGTTCATGAAGGATTGCAGTATGAACAAGTTTGAAATTTGATTCATCTTCTATGATGAGCATGTGGGCATTAACCATTGCTTCTTTCCTGAGTTCTAGATGAAAGGGTGGGATGTTTAGGATAACTTTAATCGGAGCTTTTGGTGCAGTTTTCAATGCACCAGTTGCACAGACACATGCTGAGCTTACCCTATGTTGACCCCTGCGTTGCTTTGTGCCAACAAAAAACGGCGGCTGCATACGTAATGATAGGTCTCGTTATTGCCGTGTACATCCACAGTGTAATTTTGGGATTAAGTCCAACATTTTTGCCGACTAGACTTTTGCTGGTCCATAGTAAGGTTCTGGCCTTGTCAATAGTCTTAGAAAGATGAGTGTTACCTCTGTAACTTTTAAACCAAAGAACAAGAAAAACAAAACTAATTTTAATAGCGCGATGCATAAAAAAAACAAGTTTATTTCCCAGATGCACTCGCCAAAGTATCTTACGTGACTACTTGCAATACTCAAAATGGCTCCACAAAAATGGCGGTGGCCTTTAATTTCATATGGCCTACGTTCATAAGGTGAGAATTTCGCTACTTAGTGTCGCTGCTATCATTAAGTGTGCATGGTGGCGGCAACATACTCCTCCCAGTAAGTGGTGATGAAGTCATTATCATCTCCGCATTTCTCTCTTGGTCGCCACCCGATTTTCTATCTAGAACAGCAAGTTTAGCAGTAGGGCGCTCGAATACTCCTCCCGACGTTTGTATTGTTGCTCTTCTCACGTGACCGTCCGCGGCTACCGCAGTGTGAATCACAATTCCTCTTGGCCAGATAACCAGATCCCCCTTTTCAATCGGCTTTACCTTTGCGAACCACTTCGACCGTCTATTAATATTCGGCAAGTATGCTTTGACCCATTTCTTCCAGAAAAGATCGGCCATCATCTGCGAGCACTTCCAGTTTTTTCTCAGGTCAGAAGCCTCCAGATTGCAAGGGGGCTTGGCCCTATTCGAGGCTCCAAGAAGGAAGTGATTGGGCGTCAGGGCTTCATAATCAGCTGCTTCCAGCGATACAAAGGTGAGGGTCTTGGAATTGATCGTGTTCTCAACTTCAGCAAGAACGGCATGTAAAGTTTCTTCGCAAACTTTATTGTATGGAAAAATGCTGTATAAACCTTGCTTAATCGACCGTACAGGGCGCTCCCATGCGCCACCCGTGTGAGGTGCAGATGGTGGGTTGAGGTTCCAGGTTGTCTCAGCCGTCATGAATTGCGTAGCCACTTTACCCAAGTCCAGTTTTGCTGGTTCTTCGCGTAATTCCTTCTCGGTACCTCGAAAGTTGGTGCCATTGTCGCGATAAATTTCCAATGGAGTGCCGCGCCGTGCGATAGAACTCCTTAAGCACATAATACAAGAGTCTGACGATAAGCTGTTGGCCAGATCGATGTGCACCACTCTAATGGTGAGATATGTAAAAAGAGCTCTCCATTTCTTCTCACTCCATCTTCCCACGGTTACCATGATAGGACCAAAATAATCCAGGCCTACAAACGAGAACAGTCGGCAAAGCAGCTTAGCCATTTCTGGAAGAACTGGTCGGGCGCCTTTGAAGTCACAGAGTGGGCAGCTTCGTCTAACAGTCTTGAGAATGGTTCGAAGGTTAGCTATGTAATATTTCTGCCTGATCTCGTTAAGTGTAGTCTGATGATTACAATGATGAAATTTTCGATGATACGAGTCGACTAAGAGGAACGTTATTCGGTAGAGCTTCGGGAGGATAATCCCTGTTTTATAGTCCTGGCCTACATGCTGCACTAACAAAATGCGACCGCTCATCCTTAGGACATCGTCGTCGTCTAGAAATGGTGAGAGTTTTGCTAGTGAACTGCTTCTCGACAAATAACTTGGTTTCTTCCAAGATTGATTCTTCTTCAATATGTCAATTTCGATGGGATCAACTGCATGCTGAGCCTACCAATAGAGTGCCGCTTGCGACCACCTTATTGCTTCAGAAGTTGGTCCAGCGATGTTGAAGCGGTTTTCCTCCACGTGGCAATATCTTGACACTGTGCTAGTGTGAAAAAGGTAGGGGCGAAATTCTTCATTGCTTTTATCGATTTCTGGTGTTTGGGACCACTTCCCATCCGACATCCGCAGAAAAGCAGGACTGCTAAACCATTCACTTATAGCGTGGTAGTCAAGCTCCAAATTCCATTTGGTGGCCTTGTCGGCTACGTTGAGTTTCGTTGGAACCCATCTCCATTCAGAGATATGAGATGTCTCCAGGACTTCGCCAACTCAAAACATAACGAATTGCTGGAACTTGCGGATATCTCCATTTAGGGCCTCTATAACGTTTGGTGAATTGGAGACCCAATTGCGGATGTGGAATCCAGCATTTTGGTGAATGAACTTCACGTCTTTGGCTAGTTTGATTACTTCAGCTTCGGTATGGACGCTGTCGATGAAATCATCTACATAGTGGTACTCAAGTATACCTTCAACTACCCATATTTGGCATACTACCCATTTTTATTTTTGACGTGGTGGCTATACATGGTGAACACTTGGCGCCAAAGGTCATGACGTTCATCTGGTAGACGCCGGGGCCCTGCACATCGTGAGTACCGTTCCACAAAAATCTTTGCGCATGTCGGTCCTCCTCTCGAATTCATACTTGGTGGGACATTTTAGCAATGTCTCCACACAAACCAATCTTCCCGCATCGAAAACCATATAGGATCACCAAAAGTATCAGTTGATCAGATAATTGTTTAGAGAAGTCCCATTGCATTTTGCTACTGCATCCCAAACAAGCCTAACCCTTGATGGTTTATTGGGATTTCTTACAATAAAGATTAGTAGACACCAAATCCGCTTTTGCCCGATATTCGTCTCGTCTGGATACAGCTTTATGGCATTGCCCTTTGTTATCAAAATCTTCTATCTGCTGGTCCAAAATGCTGCGAAGTTCTTTGTCGTTGTCGATCACCTTCTGTAGTCGATGATGTCGTTGAAGTGCCATCGGTAGACTATTTGGTTGGAAAATATCATCGAACTTCCATAATAATCCTATCTCGAAATGGTCGTTGACGCGGACACAGGTATCTTCAAAAATTTTAGTTGCTCGTTTTTCCTCTGCCGAAGTAATCTGCCCCGCGGGAATGCGAACCCCGACGTTCTCCATTGCAACTCACTCACGAGACGGTGCAGTTCCCTGTCTGCATTGCAATCACACATGTGAAGGTGAAGCGAGTCACTATCAATTCCGTTTCTATCGCATTCATCAGAACCATGCACTGACCAACCAAGTCTTGGTGTGGTGACAATTGGCTGCGACCAACTTCCCTCAGAGACTTTGAGCGGAACGCCTAATTTTCTATTATCAATGCCTATTAAAATCCTCGGACGTGCTCATTGATATGAAGGAAGGAAGCCCAACCAGATGCGGATAATGTTTGGTTAACGTCGGTCCGGAACTCGTCTGTGTTGGTAGGTTAAGGCCTTGAACTGTACGCACGTTGTTTAGTTAGTATTTGGGGGCGCCGCTACTCCTGCCAGCGATTCCTAGAGACATTACTTTGGAATTGCTCTCGATGCGAGTTGTGTCGGAGGTCCACCTAAGACATAGTTCTTCAGCTCTTCCAGATAGCCCTAATAGGCCAGCGAGTTCTCCGTCCACAAATGTCACCGAAGATCCTCCGTCCAAGAAGGCAAGCGTGTCGACTGTTCTACCGTTAGCGTACGAAATCACTGGCAGAACTCGAAAAAAGACTTTGAGGAAATTGTGCTTGTGGTGAGTTAGAAGTGACGACGTTGACGGGCGGGTGGTTGAAGTCTGCTTTGAATAGTTGTGTAAAAGAACACGGTGCTTTGCCTCACATCCGCCAATACCACATGCCTTTGCCATTCGGCACGGCGAAAATGCATAAGACATGAGCGGTACAAATTGTATTCTCGCACCATCTTCCACCTTATCGACAATCCAGCGTCTTTGAAGGCTTTATAATTGGATGTCAGATGACTAGCTTGGCAGATATCATACTTTTTGTTGTTTGTACTTGGATGGGGCCTTCCGTTGGATTCTTTAACTGCTGTATGTGCATATAGATGAGCGCTTTGCTTTGATGAACGTTCCAAAAGCGAAGCAGGTTGTACATTTTTAGAGAAGATTGTTAAATTTAACAGGAGATGCTGTGGCAGCTTATCTATGAATTTCTTCAAAAGCGCTGGGTTGTTGAAATGAGCTGTGGTGTTTGTTGCTTCCATCGTTGCGCATACATTTTTGATATGTGCCTTGACCTTTCTATCAGTGTATTTATAATTTGCATTCGCAGTGTTTTAATGACGTCCGGAACCATAGTCGGTAGTACAAGATGATGTTTTACTGCCTCCATTGCTTTCCCACAGAGACATTTTTGTAGGCGAATAAGGTTTTCCCCATTTGAAAACGTGGCTAACTCCGTACTCTGTTCAAAGGAACTGATGAAAATTGGCCAGTCTTCAGGATTGCCGCTGAACCTGGGTAAATCCTTCGGAAACACGTTCCTTACAGCAAGTTGATTAGAGGAAAGTAACTCACCACTATCGAAGGAAGCTTGTGCTGCATTTCTGGTGAGTTTTACCTGGTTTTGTTGTATTAAACTGCTGCAGCCGGGCTTTGTTGGGCTGTCTTGTAGACAATATTTTCCAGTCATTGCTATTGTTTGCAGGAGCCTTCCGCCTCCTCGTCATCTGAGTCTAGAGAAAGAATTTGGTACTTTTGTTGAAGATATAATTGGTTGCTTTGTTCTCGCAACAGCTTTTCTTCCTCCAGTCCTTGTAACAGCAGCTGTGTCTTCCTTTTTGCAGACGTCAAAGTACTGATGACCCTGCATTTTCGCCAATAGAATTATTTAGTGGTGCAGTTGGCGACGCTATATCTTGCTATTGGCTGGGATTTAGTGGTAAGCAATCGTTGCACTTCCATTCCTGGTTGGCCACAGAAGCATCGACTCCGACACATGCAAAGTGTTGCCAAAGATCGCAATTATCGCACTGGACCATCTCATCTAATTTTAATAGCGCGATGCATAAAAAAAAATAAGTTTATTCGCCAGATGCACTCGCCAAAGTATCTTACGTGACTATTTGCAATACTCAAAATGGCTCCACAAAAATGGCGGTGGTCTTTATTTTCATATGGCCTATGTTCATAAGGTGAGAATTTCGCTACTTAGTGTCGCTGCTATCATTAAGTGTGCATGGTGGCGCCGTGGCGGCAACAATTAGTGTTCCACGTAAGTTTCTTATCCAGTCTGATTCCTAGATATTTGACTTCTGCTGAGAACTCTATTGTATCACCGAAGAGTGTGGCATTTCTGAGTCTTCTTCGCCTTCTTCCCTTGGTGAATTTAACAATGTTGCTTTCTGGGGATTGACTTTGAGGCCAACTATGGTGCACCATTCAGCATGGTATCACTTACGGATTGGTTTGTTTGTTGGTTTGATTATTGAGTGTCGTTATCGAGAACGTGACTAGGTGATGTTAGCATGAATACAGTTTCGAAGAATGTGTGTATGTTGATAACTATTTCGTGTTAACTTACATATATGAGAAAACGCAACTTCGAACTTTGTGAGTTGTAGAAAAATCTGAATACTCATATTGTGAAGAAGGCAAGATTCTTCTAATACAGTAGCTTGGTTACATCGAGGAAATGGACAACAATCAAAACACGTTTTGATTCCCAGCCACACCTCCGGCTCGAAGATCATGCAACCGAGGCAGCTAAAGAGCTGGAAGGACTGAGACCTGAACAGTGTAGGGTGGAAGAAGATTCCGAGTACGCAAGTCAGTAAGTGAAATCCTTTACATCTTGATTTAAATGAACTTACCGTGTCTATGGAACCATTGAATATGAACAGAAGGTTATCTCATTAACATCTTTTAAGTCCCATATACACCGGAAAGATCATTGTGAGTAACTCTAGAAAGCGATTTAAGTAATTTCAATTTTCAATCCAAAGCCAATCCAAAGTTTATTATATTTTAACCCAAATAATAGCTAAATCCAGACTTTAGCAGACTAATGGAGCAGAAACAAAGTTGTGTGGTTAATTTTGCAAAATTCACTGAAATCCATCCAAACCCCAATTACCACATACTGCACTTAAGATCCGCTCATGTCTAAGAAAGACTTCTTCTTTCCGTACAATACTTCCTTACAACAAAAAGTCATCTCTTCTTTCCCGTGATACGCCGCACAATCATCATTTTTCCCTCATTATTTTTGTAACTGAATACAGCCGAAGGCTGTTGTCTCAATTTTCATTCCGAAGGAGAAAATTAATAAACCAAAAAAGTTTTATGCTGTCTTGTCGCCACTGCCGCCGTGCTGTGCCGCACCATACACCGCTGTCTGACATCCATCATCATTGTGCCGAGTGAGTCAAAATTAAAAGCGACCTCCTACGGATAATCTTCTCACAACTCCCTCAAACAAACACACTCGTCTTGAGGAAACACCAAATTTCAGTCATCATCGCTCACCGTTTTTTGAACTGATATTCGTAAGACATTTAACTCGTATCGTTTGCTACCCTTTCCTGTAGGGGTTTTGGTGGAAAGTACCCAAAACCCCACAAAGTAGATAGACGAATTGTTTTCAAATTTTTATTATTAAGAAACTTTTAAAATTGTTGGGCGAAAAACTTTATTAACATCCTCGTCATCGTCATCGTCATCGTCATCGTCATCGCCGTCGTTGTCTTCGTCATTATCACCATCGTCCTGGCTGTTTACACACCGGCAAATGAACACAGGATTCGGCACTGTACGTTGGCGCATCAGCTACAGGAATCGAACCCAAAGTATAACACTTGACGTTTTGTTGAAATTTCGCTAATTAGATAAAAGTTCTTCAGATTGTTAATGAGTTGAGTCGCTTCCCATGGAAGACTGATGAGGGGTTGCCGCTACGTGTCGCAAGTCATAGTCGGGGTAACCCTTTTTTTGGCAGCCACGATAACGTTAGAAAGTTTTTAGATGAGCGTTGAAAATATTAATTTTCTTGCGCTATGCTGATGATGAGTTAATATGCCTGCTAGGGTTAACTGAAAAATATAAAAAAAAACAAAATTAAAATAAAATAGAATCCACATAACCCTGCTGGGGGCGGCTTTTTGTCATCAAGTTTATTAAAAAGCTTTGTTGGTTATTTAGGACTGTTAAAACAACAGAACGAGACGGCTTTTTGCACTTGAAGAAAAACTTTTGAATATTTAATCCTAGGGAGTCAGGAAGGTAGAACCCTCGTCTTGCGTTGATATACAAGTGTGGCAAAGCCAAGCGCTGGAAAACAACAGAGATTTCAGTTCGACGCAACAACTGTCTGTGAAATTTCATTGTTGGACTTGAAAATGTACGGATACGGGTCGCATAGTATATCGATAACAATTACTGCAGTATAATTAACTCATGGCTCAAAAGATACCAAAATAAAGCTCCAAACCAAACATAAGAGCAGAGCTCTCGGACAACGAATAAGTGCATTGATCTTCACAATTTATGTAGCTCATTGTCATCAGGATTGAGTCATCTCAGCTTGGAGAATAGATGAAAGTTTTCTTAACGAGAAATTAAATCAAACGTTGTTCTCCTTCGAAAAGACACCTGCGATGGATTCTAGATTGTTTTTTGCGGTCGACCGAGTACATATCTTTCCTGACTGTGATACCGTGCCGAAAAAGACTATTCAGCAATAGTAGTAAGTATGGTTATGTGCCAAATTTCTGGAGGGAAGTAAAGGGAGTATTTATTCCCAAGACAGGTAAACCCATTCAAAAGAACTCAGGTCCATAATCCTAACATCATACTTTTCAAAAGTTTTAGAGGTAGTAGTTTAACCACTTAGTACTCATATTTGAAGTAATCTGCACGCACAAGGCTTAGCCTCATACCCGCAAACGACGCAAGATGAAGGAGTCAGCACGATTGAAAAAAGTCTTTACGACAAAGACCACCACACATTAGCAGCCTTCAACAATGCTAACATTCCGGCTATAAGTAGAAAATTAGGGAATGCTGGAGTTCATCCTGCAATAATGAACCTGTTAACCTGTACGAGTATGTTCCGCAACAAGAGCATTAATGCAACAACACCCCTCGGGGAGGAGTGATATCACTTCTTCTGTGGACCGTACTGATCAATGAAATACTTTTGGATCTAAAAAAAGAAAGGAAGATGTGGTTGTTATGTACACCGGCAAGTACCTTCCCATGATCAGTATAATTCTAAACATTGCCCTTAGAATCCTGGGCTGGTAATCAAGACGCAAACAATTTAGCTTTCTCTATTCATACATAAAAGGATATTACCGCAATTTGACCGACTATCAACATGTGCTAAATGACTAGGTATCGTGCTAGATAGTAAGCTTAGCTAGAAGCTCAATATCGAAGAACTTGTAATGAAAGCAATGATCGCGTTCTACGATTGCATCCGTATATTTGAGAGTGCAGATCAGTTCAGCATTAACCTATTTTGGGTGCTGGACAACAGATGTTCACCAGGGCGCTGCAGGGCTGAGGAGTTGGCCCTGAATTGGAACCACTCTACCTATGCTACATGAAAATAGTATTATCGGTATACCAATCACTACGTGCAAAGGAAACTCTGCTTAAGAGCTTTCTTCTACAATGACTTAAGCGATCCATACAACATAGATGTCAATAGTCTCCTACGTTTCGTTAGAAACTCAAATTGCTTCCAATTGTAGAAGGATCACTGATCCACGTGACATCACAATGGGCCAATAGGCCTAAGTAGATTGGTTTTTCTAACAGCCACTCTAACCTAACCTAACCCTAAATAGTAAAGTTTATTAGTCTCTTAGATCTCTTAGACATTGCTTCGACACCACCTTTATGAATAGGTCTTACGATCCATTTTTCAGCATAACTGGAATGTTAGTTTCGTTTGAGCTTGAGTGCATTCGGTAAGAAAAGCCACCATGGAGCCGGAGCAGACCGTTTTTTTTTTTAACTTGAAAGTCTGGCTGAAAACAGATTTACGCTGTCAGAAAGTCGACACGATACGTTTGGTTCAAAGAAGTTTGCTATCCCAGATCACACCCAAATACTTAGCCACGCTAGAAAAATGGATGGTTATGCCTTTAGGTAATAGAAGAGCCAGACCTGTCAGCTGCCACCTTTCCGTAAAAAAAACTACAATTTTGGGAAAGTCCTTTCCTAGTACACCAATTGTCGATATTCCTGGATGTAAGACAGTTACAATATATCTATTCTGCCATCATAAGCAAAAGGGGCTTAAGCGCCAAAAGTCATAATTTTAATCAATGCCCAATATTTTTTTTCCCCAGTCTGTACCAGTGTCAGTCTGACACTGGAATGGCACGAAACAAAATAACAAAAACTGAACAATTTACTATCCAAATGTACATAGATAACTACTTGTTGCATAGTACAGCAGTACTACACAGACATTACATCTGGCAACGGGTTGGACGAAATGTTTTCAAAACTAGCACGTGATTTTAGTTCACCAACATTCAGATAAAGACATGCCTGTTCTCATATCATCTAGCCGCTGATCAGATAAGCATTTCTGCATCCGACTCAAGACATGCCTCCAATAGTTTGCATTCGGCTGAAAACATTCATCGACTCGAACTCCTACTCTTACCTATTTGAAGTCCAGATACACTGGATGACTACTTACTCAAGAAACAGCAAGCAACGTTACCGATCGTGTATGATATATTTTGAATTCTTGAAAACATTAACAAAGCTCTGCACAACGAGATACTAGGAATTTGGAGGACAGCTGATATCTGGAATTTGTTTGGAAAGAGGTTCCACACCTAATGGCAATTTGCGGTGTTAGGGAGAATGGTCCATTCGTAGGTATGACAACGTCTCATAAATAAAGCATATAAGATTCTGACTTGCATATCATAGGATTCGGTAAACCAAGATCAGAATCTTCACTTCACAGCTTTGCTAAGTATCGTCGGTGTTTGTGTTTTTCGTGTTTGTTTTTTAAAATGGCTCGAGAATTTAGAGTGAACATAGCAAATACTCGCGGACTAAGAAGTAATCATTTCTATCCGTACGTCCACGCATTTAGTGAAATACAGGTAGATCCCCGATCACTCCTCTCAGATCACACAGATCTGAAGCCACTTGGCTACGACCTAGTTCCATTATTCTTCTTTCACCACGATCTCGCCATTTACGTGCGTAGTGATGTTTCAATTCGAAATTCAGTTTCAAGTGGTTAAAATTCCATCTCCGCAAGCAAATCAAATTATTCACTACTGCTTTGTCTCGAGAAGCCCCAAAGTGGACAGCAATTCGACCTTTAACGAGTTTGATGTGCTGTATAACTCCATTCAGAAAATTGTATCCCTGTATCCTTACACTCAAATCGTTGTTACGGGCGATTTTAACATACACAATTCTTGGTAACTTCGATATTCTAGACATACAACACCCGAAGGACGGTGTGTTGAGATCTTCGCTGTTGAAAACAATTTAACCCAGCTTGTAAATGTCGAAAATGCTCGCATTTGGGGTCGATGAATCTCTTCTTCAATGGGTTAGGAATTGCTGGATGGTTTCAAGTCTGTTATCCACAAAATAAATGCTGGTGTGCACCATGGATCCGTTCCGTCTCCCACAATCTTTTAAATTTTCATCAATGATCTCTTGTCCTCTACTTCCAATCCAATATATTCCTTTGATGACGACGGTGCTCTCTGCTTTTCATATTCGTTCCCCGACTCACGTCCCCGCTCCTCGGCTGTAGAACAGGAACCGCATCGTATGTTAAGTTCTACAAATTCCGATATTAACAGCACAAATAATTGGGGAACTACTAACAGAGTAGAATTTAATGATACCAAAACACTACCCAGCCATTATCCTAGAACGGTACTTGCATCGTCGAAACCGAAAAACTTTCTATTCTCCGTGTGTGTGTCAATGAGACAACTTACGTTCTAATGACTATTTATTCGATGTCACCAAAAATGCTGCGAGATGCCTAGATTTCCTCAACCGATATGAGAAATACTTTTCCCCATCTGATCTGGTCACAATATAAACATTAGGCGTTTATCTGCACAAAATTTTAGTACACAGCTGGACTGGTGAGCCTAAAACATCTCAGCACCTGCTAAATCGGATTCAATAAAACTCAGAGGTGATGCTAATATCACTCAGACATTGGAGACCCTCAAAAACCGACGTAATATCTTGTGTCACACTTTTTTCTATCGCTATTTTCACCACCATTGAAATTGCCAATAGCATTTCGCCTTCACACTTTTAATCGTAACACCCATCTCGCTATGAATGTTCATCAGTATACTTTCAAGCCCACTTTCGGACGTGCTCTAAAATATCGTGATTCTTTCCTAAGCCGTACTACACAACTCGCTTATGGAATGGGCTGCCGAACTCCCTATTTCCTAGTCGTTATAACTTGCAAACATTTAAGACCAACGAACATCAGTACCTCTCTTTTCTTCCTCTCTAAATTTTCTTCGCCCGCTCTGCGTGCAAACATTTTAAGGGTATAATACCCCTTTGAGCGCGCGCTAATAGTTTTCCCAAATCCCTAAGGAATCAACCACCAACCAGATGTGCCAGAGGCCGTAGATAAAAACCGTACAGTTCCTGGTCGATACCAAATACCTCATATTAGGGGAACGAGTTTTCACAACCTCAACCTCACCAAATCCAGAGGACAGTTTGCATTAGAATTCTTCGATCAATCAGACCAACACCCTCATGTTCATCCTCATTCCGTTGGTCCCACAGTGCAGTGGGACGGTCTCCTTAACAGTTTTCATGCTGCAAAAGGGGTATCTATGGGCATCCGTAACCGGGTTACTCTTAAATATGTTGGGAGACTGCAGCAAACTTATCAAAAACTGATCAGACGATTTCAAGGTTGCCCTTTTAAAATTTTTGACGGGAATGAGTTGGGGAATACTCGTAGATAAATCACTAACATGGAGGAACCGGCTGACGTTAGTTCTAAAAGGGTCATTGGCCCAGGAGCTGGGCTAACTGCGAAAATCTGTGAATAAACTGTTCCTTCAGAATAAAGTAACTGCCATCATACAGCTCGCAACAATTATAAGTGCAAACGATACCACCTGTAAGTCAACTAGTGTCTATACGGATAGCCGTATAGCTATTAAGAATATGAAGTTCCCGATAATCAGATCAAAGGTTGTAAGAGCCTACAAGATTCTCCTGGCATATGGATATTGCAAACAACGAAATGAGAGCGATTTACAGGGTCTTCTCTTCAAAAAATTTTCTAAATCACGGCCGATAAGAGCATTACAGATGAGGCCATCAGTTTAACAAGTGTACGCTGGGTACAACTTGTCACATGCATAATTCCTAGCAGCCATTGACTGACGTATACTTGTAGAATAGCAAGGAGAGATCATACTCTCAGTCATTACTACACAACACTGAGCAATCGATATCTATGCTAAATGCTTGGATGCGCCGACTTTCGCTTAAGTTTCAGACATGAAGAAAAGGTTGAGTTCATTGGTCACCTGCTGTGTAATTGTTCGGTTATTTGCGTCTCCGTAGAGCTGTAGGACTTACGCCATATTGACCTACGGTACACCCTAAGATCTATACTTTTAAAATAATTAGGCAGTCCTTCTTTATACTTCCCAACAGCAATTCAATCGTCGTATTGTCACTCTGAACCCTCTGCTGGTCCAAGTGAAAAATAACTACTTCTCACTGTTAATAAGGGCAAGCTCTGCAGGGTTTGTTTTAAGTACAAAAAAAAAGTGCAGGTATCCACATGTGTGTACAGAAAATAATCCCTAAATGTCCTTCCATTCATAGTCCTAATCAATTCTCCCATACATATGTAATTCATTTCAATTCACTGCTAATCCCTGCAATTGTTCAGAATTTTTCTAATAATAGTCCATCTAAACGCAGTTCCCTACTCCAGGCAAAAAAAAAACAACAAAAACCACATCCTCTTTCGTTCAACATCTATGAAACTATTGACATTGTGGCGCAGGGTGTGGCAATAGTTTTGGAACACAAAACCGATGTCAACAATAACCAGAACAACAACAGCGAAAGCAACCACCGAAACAATCATTTGGAACACGACTTCACTCGTTCGGTGGACAAAAGCTGAACCTGGGGATTTTTTTTCGCGTGACCATCGATGAGAAGTGTGCTCTATGGTGTTGTGCCGATGAATTCTAATCGCACAAGGATTGCGCGCCCAGGGTCATTGTCGCACCTCATTGTTATGGTTTAGAATTCGCCCATTGATCTGGTTCTGTTGGTCCACCAGGAGATTCGCTTTCCAATTGTATCTGCACTGGGTGGTGGGTTTCTGAATGGATACTTCCTATTTTGGTGGAAAATTTCGAATTGGGTTTTGAAGTTTCAACATGAACAAATGAACCGTTTAATGGTTTATGGTACTTTTAGTAACGGTTTGTAGTTTACTTAAATCTATTCGATTGGGGCATATCCTGGAAGGAGCAATCACAAATTGATAGGCAATTAAATGATTTCACGGCTTAATCATCACTTTCCCAAAGTGAGCGCTCCAAGTTGTTTGCTAGAGTTACGGACTTTAGCTATGACTCTGAAAATTGTTATGACTGTAGCTATTGCTGTCGTTGCTGCAGCTCACGCAAGTGCTGTGGTGCCCCACCTAAACGGTGATGATGCACTACTGCTCCGTAGAGTTAAAAACCGGTCTTTTTTTTATCTCTGCAATAGGATGGGATGAAAAACGGATCGCAACGGTTGCATTCTGCCATTAGGGGATCTGTTTTATGCTCACTAATTGACTTAGCACACAACCTTATTGGGTCCGGAAGGCTTCTAAGCGTATCATTAAGAAGCGCCACACTTACTGCTGCCGTTTGAGAAAGTGCCATTATCGGAGCGCCGGCAATTGAAGTCATATCCGACGGGAAAATAAGTATTTGCGAGTGTCAGTAACCAGTTTGAAATCAGTTTAAATGGAATTATTAACTTGTACTCGTACACTGTAGACTGGGAAAAATCTGAATAAAAGATTGCTGGCTATTTTTGGTCTACCTACGAGTATTTAAACGCTTAGTTCCGGATTTTGCTATCGATGCGAAATCAAACAGTTCGCAGGGGTTGTCCTCATCGCATTCATCTTACGATTAAGGATGGAATTGCTCCTTCTTATTTTTATTGTTTTTTAATTCTTAATGAAGTTGTGAACATATCGAGCATTATCTAATCGTTTCAGATGTCTAAGCTACATTTATTTCCTTAAGCAGTAGAAAGAAAAATTTGATTTAACTAATGTGATCTACCCGGCAAAAACTAATCCACTTTGTATGTTACTTTATCAAAGTACCGCCTAACATGTTCTGAAGATATCCCTTTACCTGTACTTCTCTAGCCCGCCTACGGACAGTTAAGAATAACGAAGGATTGCTTGTTCCTTCAGCTGAATGAATTGCGATCTTTTTAGCTTGCCAAATTTAGGTACTTTCTCTTCGTGAAAGATGATGGGAAAGTACATATTTTTTCAAGACTTTTGACTCTTGTTTTGTCTTATGATAGGGAATACTTCGGCATTCCATAAAAAGCATGGTTGAAGGGATAAATATGGTCACATCACTTAACGCTTCCAGGTACATAAAATAGTATCATCATATCGTCAATAGTTAACCAACTATTAGGGTGTTTGACCTGATTCCAAACAAATGGACTGTTCCTTTTCCACCTTTTCACATCATTCACCTTTTAACTGGATTAACGTATTGTATAGTCAAGCAGTTGCCCCTAAAGAACCTTGCAATAGCACAGTCGAACTTAGGCCTTTGTTACCAGTTTATCTCATCGTCAAATTTATATGTGTCGCTCTGCCTTCTGAAGTATGTATTTACACCGAGGAGCAGCTAAGCTAAATTTTTCGGTCTCTAAAGAGTTACTTTCGTAACCGCCATTCTTTCCAGCGCTCTGTATGAAAAGAAATCTATAAAAAGTATTATGTTATCCAAACAAGATTTATGCGATGGTCTATTTGGGCTTGTCAGTGTAAAGCTACATGGCTTCGCCTCTCTAATCCTGCCCAAGACTGTCCCGTGTTCGTGAGGAAAAGTATACCAAGAACCTGTTTTGCCGTGAATTGCCACCTTAACGCGTCAGCGACTAAGCGCCTACAGTATGTGCAGGCCGATGCGAGATCAGGTCGGACACTCACAGAGATAGGCTTCGCGGTATCGTCATCACTCTCACAGGAGGCGTAGCAGGCGATGAATGCACATAATGTCTGCTACGTCCATGCGTTTTTCAAGAGTCTCAAATTTTAAAAGTCGGGGCGGTTTTGATAAAATAGTAAGAAAAAGCGGGTGTTTCTGAGGATACCTCGAAGAGCAAATCGGAGAAAACGACGTTGAATATTCTCAATTCAGGAGGGAAATTCAATGGACCACCGTTTGAACAAAAAGAACCGGACTTAACATAGGTGGCTGGCTTGTGGAGCACCAAAGATGGTGAAAAATGGGGCTGAGAGGGCGCATCAAAAACGAATACTATAATAACGGTTTTACTGGTAAATGTTTATTCTCATAATATGGGTTCAAAGTTGAGGGCAGAATCAAAAGATTTCGTGAAATCAGTTATAGCAACATCAATTCGGTTGACATTTTCTAGCGCTGAAAGGGCGAAGGATATGAATTCAACGCTGTTTGTAGTAGTTAATTTATATTACAGGATCATGTTGGCAGGTGGAAATAGGAGATTTCCGCCGTGGCTTAAAGCCTTGTCCAAAAAAATTTCGAACAGTTTAGGTATACGAAAAAGTAAAGCAATGGGGCGATAAATGGTAATTCCACTTTTTAATCCTTTCTTGTGTATCGAGATTATTAAAAATTCTTCCAAATCTAAAGAAAGTGGGAAGCCAAGGCATGATTAACACTTTCTAAAGTATACGCGGGAAGACTGTCTGGTCTGATAAGAATTCATCATAAGTTTTTGTAACGAAAAGAAAAAGACTTAGGTTCATTTATACAATAGGATCGGTTTGTTCACTATTAAGGCCGCCTATGATATGGTTTATAGGGAAGACTTATAGGAATCTATATCCTTTTTTGTCTTTCCTTCTTTACTTGTTCGGCTCTTCAGAATGACCATGGAGAAAACTCGATGTTCAATAAGGCCTCGTAATAATTTTACAAAGACCTTTGATGTAACAAAAAGGATTTATGTCATGCAACTTCTTCAAGATCAATTTTAAGATTATTTCGCGAAACTCGCAAGCCAAAAGCCTGTACAGCATCTTACCTATGCGGAGGACATATAGAAGCAGCAATGAAAGGTCTGATAGGATGATGGTCTCAAACAACCAAAATAGAGCTCTATAAAATATTGGTTGCTCCAGTCCTCGTTAATGGCACAGTGATGTTGACTTCTATAAAAAAAAATGATGAGGAGCGTCTTAACCGTGTCAAGATAAAAGGGCTTCGAGTGATCTACGGCTCGGTCTGCATGGTGAGTGTGAATCGTTAGCCTTTTGGGCGTATTAACAATAATAGCAATAGTAACATAACTTTAAAATATTATTTTACTTGAGAGTTAAGTAATCATTTCATACATTCGTTTCCTTGTAAAAAAAAAATAAAATAGATAAAAAGATAAACAGGAATTTATAAGCAAAAAGAGAACAACCACAGATGCTATTTGCGTACGGTGAGACATAGCCATAAGGCGCAATAAACGTAGCGCACCATATTGTTAAAAGCTACTTGAAATTAATTTTTTGATACCGAATCAAGCTGGCAATAGGCCGTTTCGGCGCAGCATTCGTATTTTAGTTCCAATTAGAATGAGGCGAGCAGTTATCCAGAGCTTCCGTAGACAAGCATAGATACGGGACTCCATTTTAAAACCTAAACGCGATACCTTAGATACAAATGGGATCCGTGCATTGTTGATTTGGCATGATTTCTTATTTTCTACAAAAAAAAAAAAATCTTCTACCAGGCCCAAGGACCTGGAAAGTAAATTTCTAAATCATCTGCATAATGATGGAAAGAGACACTTTCACAACATTGGCAATATCGTTAGTATAAATGCAGAAAAGAATTGGACCTAAGATAGAACCCTGAGGGACCCATTTGTGTTAGATGTTTGTACTGTGAGCAACTACCGTCAATATAAACCCTTTGAACTTGACCCAACAAGTATTATAGTTCGATATGAGTTTTATTGCATCTTGACTAAACGCAAAATAATTTTTTACATAGCATTTCATTATTAACTCTGTCAAAAGTCTTTGAAAAGTCAAGGAGGTAAGAGACTGTCCCCGATCAAAACATCGTTTTATGCCATCTAACACAACTATGTTGAGGCCTAAAACCTGACTGTTATAGAGAAAGTAGCGAGTTTAGATCAAGATGATTGACAATCCGCTTTCAAATACCTTTGACAAAGTCGGCAGAGCGCCGAAAAAATCAGAGGGTCTTTTTTTTAGCGTCAGGTATAATTCTTGCTATTTTCCAAGAATCCCGAAAAGCCGATGAGGGTATACAGTAATTGATTTTATGGGTGATCGAGCCTATGACGAATAGAAAAATTAATTTCGAAAACCAAAGACGTATCTCATAATCACCGATCTTATTGGACTTAAGGGTAATTATGCTTTCTAAAACATCGTTTCTGATACAGTCTCGAATTCTTTGCCCAAATATGTACACAAATCCCTGTTGATAGAAAGATTATGACTTCATCCTTCATCAGATAAGAACCAATCGTTTAAACTATCAGGATTTAGTAAGCACTCAGAATTACTACAATTGCCAACAACAATGCTACGCAGATTTTTCCAGTGTTTATCCTCCTGAGACCCCCGGTATCACCAATGATACTGTCACAATAAAATGTATTGCAGCGACATCTATCAGAATTTGTTAGAATTAACTACTTAGGTAGTAACTAGATTGTAGTTACTGTTGCTTATATGTCAACGTGCTTTGATTTGACAGTTTAAATTCTAATTAAAGTCATTTTAATAATATGGAGCTCACTCCAGCCTGGCGGTAAACCAACGAGGTAACAAAAATGTTTTAACAACATTTTTCGTGTTTTTTTTTTTAATGCTTTTTTTGTTGTTGATTGTATATTTAAAAATAAAATAGTAGTAAAATTTTACTGTTTTCTTAATTAGTTATATGTTTTATTTATGTCATACTTTGGCCACTCAATAAATAAAATTTGTTATTTTATAGGATTGAGAGATGATCAATCATATGATTTCTTAGTGAACCTTGATGTCTCCGATTGTGAAGATTTTGACGAAGATGATTTTTATGAAGATTAATTTAGACAATGTTAAAGAAAAAATGATGCCTCATGAAGAAGAAAATGAATGACACCAGTCGGATTAAGAACCTTTGTCCAACTTTGTTGTTCGTAGTCGAACTTTAAATCGGCCAATTACGTGGATTCGTTCAGAAGGATTTGATAACACGTTTGATATCGATCCGCCATCAGAAGAACAGCTTTCACTCAAAAGTCCTTACGAATACTTTTCCAGACACATTAATTCGTCATTTTTTGATGAAATTTCAGCCTGCACAAACATTTCCAGCGTCAACAGAACTAGAAAATTATTAAATATAACACCTGAAGAGGTAAGGTCCTTCATTGGTTGCTCAATGGCTATTGGTATTCTGGGTTTTCCGAGAACAAGAATGTTTTGGGCAGCAGAATCAAGAGTAAAACTCGTTGCCGAAACAATCACTCGCAATAGATATTTTAATATCAGATCAAACATCAAAGTGGTCGACGATCATCATGTTTCTCCAGCAATGAGAGAGGTAGTAAGATTTTGGAAGGTTCGTCCGATAGTATCGCTTATTGAAAAAGCTTGTATAGACAATTATAGAGAGCAATTCCTAGCTATTGATGAATTATTATTATTTCCTTTTACAGGTAGTTAAATCCTGTGGGAATAAAAGTATTTTTAATGGGGAATCCTAATGGTCTTACTCTGGATTTGTACCTTTATGAAGGGAAAGGCACATCAATTGATTCTGCCCTGTATCCGATGCCAGAAAAAATAGATTTAGTGGGCCGTGTTGTATTAAAACTTGCCGATACTCTTCATCAAAAAATCTTTTGATCGTTACAATCTTTATTGATCGTTACTTTACTTACATTCCCCTTTTGGAGAATCTAGTAGACAGAATTTTGAATGGGACTGGCACACTAATGAAAAAGCGTGTGCCTGAATGCTGATGTTCCAATAAAAAAAATAAATCAGGTTTATTGAAAACTGAAAGAAAAGTGGCAGAGGCAGCTGTGATTGCGTCGTTAGACAAGACAAAAAGATTTTTGGCGTAAAACGGCTTGTTAGTAAACCCATTCATATTGCATCCACGGACAGTGCAGTACAACCTTTGGGAACATGCCGTCGCTGGAGTAAGTGGGATCAGAGGTATCTTGATGTTCCACAACCAGTAGCCGTAAAAAAGTATAATTGATGCATGGTAGGAATAGATCTTTTAGATAGAATCATTGGAAAATACCCTATTAGCGGAAGAACTGTGAAATGGACAGTAAGGGCGATTATAATTTTTTTTGATTTTGCAGCTGCTTCAGCATGGTACATGGACTTTAAAATTGATTTGGCTAAACACCTGATTTACGGAGGAACCGTCCCTTCGGCTATGATACGGTGCGCAAGTCCCACTCTAAGCCGTATTACACGCAACAGTCCAAGTCAAAGTCCACGGTCATTATTGCCAGAAGAGCCAGAAAATCATGTATCTGCGTTCTCATGTAGAAAGCATAAAGTTGTGAAACCTATTCCCCATACTTCTAAAAGGATGAAAGAGGCGCAACACCTACCCGCTTGCGTAGAAGAACTTCAAAATAATCGATCAAAGAGCCGATTAAAAGGCTTCAGCCAGCTTGCTTTCGTAAAATATTCGGCTTGTAATGTTTTTTTTATGTTTTAATGTTAATAGAAATTGTTTTTATGAGTTCCATGTTTGAAAACATTTGAAAAAAGTATACCAAATAAATCACAAAAAAGTCACTTTTTGTTTTCATTCAGACCCATAGTATCATGAGTGATACCACCCGATTTTGTGGCCTTGCGGAGAGGGGTGATTTTTTTTCTATTGTTTCCATAATGTTTGTACTCTAAGGAAAACTTATATAAAAAATTAATAGGATCTGATAAGACTTTGGATCTCAGGAGGTTATGAATCCAATGATGGACTTAATTTGAAAAGAAGGTATTTGTATTTAGATTGTCTTATTGATAAGTCCTCTCGCGATTGTAAATCTCATAGCAATTTTTTTTTTAGCCAACCGTTCGCCATCTATACTTAAGAGCCAGATCACTCTTACTTTTCCTACTTAAATAGCTGCCCACAAACAACTTTGCAATTAGTGTCTATAGCTTTAGAACAAGTTAAAGATAAAATAATAAACCCCAAGATGATTATTCTGCTGGAGCCGATGATATTCCCCCTATATTTTTAAAGAAATGTGAAATCCACCTAGCCCAACCCCCTAAAACTCTTCCTCAGCTTTCTATCACTCAGGAATTATTCCCCTGCATCAAAAATATGTCGCAAAGACGATATTTTCAACTATCGACCAATTGCTAAGCTGTCCAACATGCCTAAGCTTTTTGAGAGCATCATTTATGACAATAATGCTTTTCCATTGTAAATCTATTGTTTCCCAAGACCAGCACTTATTTCTTAAAGGTAGATTTACAACGGATTTCGTATCAAGCACTTTGTTTCCACTAGAATCTGGAAATGAAATTGACGTGATTGCCATTGATTTTAGCAATACCTTTGATAGAATTTCTCATGATATAATCCTTCTAGACTTAAAGGCTCTTGGTTTCATGGTTAAATGAACCACATTACTATTTTCTATTTACGTCTACGGTGTCCCTCAAGGTAGCCACCTTGGTCCCTTATTATTTATTCTGACTATTAATGATGTTGGTTGTATCATTAAAAATTCATACTCTGTTTACAAAGATGATATCAAAATCTTTAGATTTATATCAATCATCTTCCTCAGACAGTCCACCACTGCAGGAAGATCTAGACAGATTTTGTTCTTGGTGCCAGAAGAATTCCCTTGAGCTTAACGTCAATAAGTGTCAGGCTATAACTTATACCCGTTAGCGCCCTCTTACTTAACCTCGAATTGATAATATGATAAAAAAGCCAACTCTGTCCTTGGCTTTATCAAGCACTGGTCTAAGGAGTTTTCCAATCCTTATGTTACCAAATCTCTTCACATAACCTTTGCTAGGCCTCTTCTTGAATATGCAAGCCAAGTTTGGTCACCCTACTATAGAACTCACATCCCCCCAATAGAAGCTGTTCGATGCAGGTTTTTACGATTTGGTTATTCACCAGATCTTAGTCTGACGAAACCGTTCCCAGTTACTTAAAGAAGGTCTTTCTTTTCATTTGCGATAGAGTTTTCCTACGTTTATATATAGGACTTCGGGTGTAAACCAAGAACCAGTGGAATAAGAAATTTAGCAATGAACTGCGACATGAGCTTAGCTTAAAGTCAGTCTTAGCATCGAATTAAAGGGCTCTGATATGTAAAGCGTATAGACACCGGCGCCTCCAGCACGGAAAATATTCAAATCCATCAGCGTTGGAAAATGCAGAATAGGAAGAGCTCACTTCAGGTGGCGCGCCCATGTTAGTAAACAACAGAACTGACAGATGCATGCTAGTTGAGGCCCAGAACCATCCCGGATTGTAGGGCCCGCCCAAATATGTGATCTGTTCGATTTCTTAAGGCACACAAATAAACAATTTATTGTATAACTTACTAAGATTCAGCTCCAAGAATGTAATACAACATAGGACATACCGGTAGTTAATATCCTATTTGCTTTCTGCTGATTAGCTACAAAACGACTATTGCTCAAAAGTCGGTGGTCCATCTACGAGTACTTCCAACTGGTTCCGATCGAAACTTTGGTCCTCCATTGCAGCTATTGTTATGAATCGCCACAAACTCAGTCTCTAAGGAGATGGATCCTACAAACATACATATGTACGAGTATCACAAGTACAAGCCCTTTGTACCAAAGACACTCGTATTCATATAACCAAATTCCAGCTCCCGGTAATTGTGTTGTAAATCTGCCATTTCTTAATGAGGTCTTATTTTATTGGCACTCACGTACCTTGTAAATAGGCACTGGAGCTGGCTGCAGATCCAGTTACTCGCATTCACTTTAGATACACACGCGTGCGCATATATCAAATGTATCTGCAACACACGCCCAAACTTGGCTCCACTCTTGGTCCTCTTCAGTTTATCGGTGAACGGCTGTACGAGTATGTATGGCAATATTGTTGTGCTACACTTCCGCCAGGGCACTCCAGATAGGAAGTCATTACAAATTTTGAGAGCCAATATCTGGGTGTTTTGTGTCCAGCTTTCCCTCATATACCAGACAAGGGGGTCCATGAACTCAAATTTGTGTAGATGTGTAGAGTAGATGTGTGTATTCAGATGAAGTTGAAGCCTCAAGGCCTGGAAGCCTGTTCCTACCTGGATCTGGACTTTTGCACTACATTGTTATTAACGAAAATAAAATACCCGGGGTGCATGGCAGAGCAAAAACATGCCATGGTCACTTTACAGTTCACATCTACATGCATATAAACAAACGTACGGACCAGTATGTACATATATAGTTGGCATTTTGTTTTCAATACACTTTTTTGTTGTTATGTTGTGTTGTTATTTTATTTTGTTTCCCTTTCATATGGAGTGGAGACCAAAGAAACGTGCGCAACAGAGATGATGGCCGCAGGCAACTCTGTTGCGGAACGCCTGCGGCCCTTTGAAATAAATTTTCTCGTTATATATGGAAGATGCCGACATTGTGGGCTGGAAAATAATATTTCGCCGTGAAAAATGAGGCTAGCAAATGTATGCTAAAAGCAGTTTAATCAGTCTCTGGGATCGAGACAAAAGGTGTGTGCTGCATGTACGGGGGTATATGTGAGTAGTGTTGCCTGCCTGGCCTGGCCTGGGTATGTTTTCATATTCTCTTCGTGTCCTCGGGCGTTTTTTGGGTAAGCAGTTTTTTCATAAATTTATTTTTTTATTTTTTTTTTCAGATACTTTGCCTGAAAGTTTTACTTGCAGAATTAACATGAGAGTTCGTATGCAAATGAGAAATTAACTTTTTGATTAATTATTGTTTGTTTGGCGTGTAGGGCTTTTTTTCTGTTACAGTTCTTTTATGATGGTGACGACGACGACAACGAGAAGAGGTAAGTCTTCTTGCATTTGACAAATTATTTCGTGATGGGGGCAGAGAACGAGGACTGTGATTTGGTAATTATGGTGAACAATTGTTACTTTCCTTTATCACATCGTATATGGGAAAGTGTGTGAACACCTTGTGGTGTAATATGTAGCTGAACTTTCGTTTATGGGAGAATGCAGTAAATGATTGACTTAACCCCATCCAACAGATATAAAAGGTACTTAGGACGCTATCAGCTGGAGAAATTTAGTAAAGTGTCAATGTCAGATAGAAGACACATTGGATTCTGAATTGAAAGAGAAGTACCATTAGGAGAAAAAGTGACTGAACATGAACACGCTTAAAGGAAGGCGAAATCCGACAAATCTCTCAGAAGTTAATATGCTAAGTAAGCTGCTGCTTACTCTAAAGAGAAACTTTTTTGCTAGTCTGGCGCTGGATTATATTGCTACCCGATGCTGTAGAAGTGGAGTTGTTTTACAATAGAAATCGTTAAAGATGACAGAATTATGTCATCTGTTTGTTTTGTTAAGCTTACGAAACGGGTGCCAATCATAGGTAGCAAACTTCTTGGTTCTTAAAATATAAAGTCTGAGGCATCCAAAGAATATGGTATGTAGCATTCGATTACATATGAGGCTTTCTGTCGAGGCGTGTTCTCTGGATCCATATAACAATAATAGACCAAATCTCTTTTTTGCAATAGTTGATTGACAGAGTAAACTTTCAGGTAAAAAAAAAATAAAACAGCCTTGACCCCTCTCCCAATGCTGTTTCGACTCTTACTAAACTCGATTTTGTCTCAATAAAAATAGGACCCCTCCGTAAGTCCCTGTACAATATGTATTATTATATTTGTATATATTAAATTATAAAAACAACATTTATAACAGACTTTTCAATCTTTAAGCCATAAATGGTATAGTACAATGGAGAGATTTCAGTTGTTAAAATCAATATTTTACAATGTGTTAAATAAGTTGTTCTACAAAATATAGATTGAAAGGTGGTCTTAATTAAGCTGTAATCAAATACAATTATCTATAATAAATCGATCATATTGTGATGAAATATTATTTTTGTAACGAGTACCTAAACAATTTTAATATCGTATGTTACGCATTCTTAATTGTTATCTGCTATGTGGCGAATAAGAGTGCCCCCAAAAAGTACTCGCAGCATAGAGCCGTGTTATGTTAAGAGGGAGTGAATTCCAGAGACGAATGGAATGAATGAAAAATTCCAGTTCTTAGCTTTTGTCCCATAAATATTGAGGCCGTTTGGTGGTCATAATCTTTAATAAGTTTTCAATTGTGCATTAGTCCAAATATCTATCAAGTGTAAAACCAAAGGATATTTTTGGTGTATGGTGCCGCCCGTTGTCTAATAAAAAGCGGGCGCAGAGCATATTACCGGTATTATCGTAAACGTCTTCGGATGACGCCACCGAAGGTTGCTACGATTTGACCAGTTACAAGTTGTGCCTCCAACACAAGTTCTGCTTTTGTATTATACCATTAATGTAGGTAAGCGATGGCAAGGCGCATCCTTGCTGCCATGGATGTATGGGCATGCCGTAAACATAAGTTTAAACGACAGTTGGTTTACGTTAAAAAAAACCAGAGACTGTGTATGCTGACACATGTGCATTACGTTTCAGACCATATACGTAACGTATAAATTTATTAAAAGCGACATTAAGCCGGCGTTTAATAAGGGCACTAATCTTGCAACCATACGTTATCAGAAGAATTATTAAGGTCTTCACCAACAGTAGCATCGTGTGAACTGGTGTGAAGTCTCGAGATTGAGATAAATTTGTAAGGCAGCCGTATATTTTTTCGATGACCGAACGGATATGGTCGTCCCAATTTAATGATGAATTAAACCAGACGCCGAGATTTTTAGCTTTGTTTACAAACTCAATTGGTACATTTCCAAGCTGGATTAGAGGGAAACTGGCTGGAATAATACCATTTCTGCTAATGAGTAATCATTTCATTTTTGTCTGGTTGATTGCAAGTAGTTTTCCTCTCTCCAGTATTGAATTCCCTTGAGGTCATAATTAAATTGTAAAAAGGCTTAAGTCATTTTCAAAGCTTAAATAAACCTGAATATCGTCCGCAAAATTGTAAAAATTGCAGCTCTTAATAATACTAGCGAGATCGTTTATACAAATTGTAAAAAGCAAGGGTCCTAGTATTGACCCTTCCGGAACACCTGTAGAAATTTCAAGAAAATCTGACCGAAGACTGTTAGCAAAAACCGATTGTTTTTTTTTCCAACTAAATACGAGCGCATAAGGTCGATAAGGAAAAGTTATAAAAACTTGTTAGTTTGAATATAAGTAATTCATGTTCAACGGTGTCAAAAGCCTTAGGAAAACCTAGCAGAGCTAGAAGGATTACTAATTTTTTGCCAATTGTAACTCGCATGTATTCAAATACCTTGAGAAGAGCTGATGTGCATCTGTGGTGCTTTCGGAATCCCGACTGATAAGCACTAAGAAGTCTTTCTCGTTGTAGAAAATTTGACATTTGTTTGTGTATTATCTTTTTGAAGACTTTTGGTCAGTATGAGAGGACAGCAATAGGTCTGTATTCCATTGATAAGTTACATACTGTATTCTTTTTTGGGATTGATATAGCTTGTGTCCAAGCAACACCTGACTCTTGCAAGTTTGTCCAAAGAGTATTAGTCGAAAGCTTGTAATTAAAACGTATTGGCATTTACCTTATTCCGTAACAACCGGAAACTAGCGATGTACTCAGAAATTCCAAATTTTGTACGCAGTATAACGTTTAGTTATAAGCTCAGCAATCTCTGCTGTAAACCACTTAATGTTGTTAATCAAAAAACGGTGTAACTATGTATGCAGTGAAAATATCCAACTTGGATGTCAACCGATGTTTTGGGAAATATTGGCTTCCAATTAACGCTTATAAGATCTTTCTCAAAGAGATCCGAGTTTAAATGTTAAAAATCCCTAAACATGTACGTCGATGGTTTTCTGGGAGTAGATAAGATCATTTCTAGAAAATACAAGAGCAGAAACCTGGGTAGAAAATACACCCGGGCGGTTGTCGGTGATCAAAATATCCAAAATAGTGCTGCCAGAACAAGTAAAGTAAGTGGGTTCTATGGAGGTAACAGTATCGAGATTCAACATCCAGATAGATTCAATAAATAAAGAAGAACTCGCACAATCAAGAATATTACAATTAAAGTCACCTCAGACAATAGTACGCAAGTAGAACAATGAATTGATTTCTAATACACGACACATAACACCAAGGAGACATTTTTTTTTTTCCAATTTTAACAAACTTGCCCTGAAAAGGGCTATCGGGAGAAGACTCAAACAGGGGATTTACAGTCAGATTGCAAAGAACATAAATAGCTATACCACCTTCAATTTTATATTTCATGTCAGCTCTAAAAATGTTGTAACCAATGACGGAATAAGACTCATTCCTTACTCTCGGATCAAACCATATTTCGGATACACACATAACGTCAACTCTAGAACCAACAAAAAGATATCGAAATTCATCAGTTTTCCGCGATAAGCTTTGTGCATTAATATGACAAACCTTTAGCTTTTATCGCTGTTCACAAACAATTTCAAGAAGTAAGTGCAGGTAATCATTAAAGCCATCGCCTCCGGAGAGAGATCGCCTCGACTATGGAGGATCTTCTCTTGGATAGACTAACAGACTTAAATTTATGTTAAGCTAATGATGTCTCAAATCAAGTGAATATGAGTATATCCATCAATTCATCAGTAGCATTCTATCCTTCACCTCTCGTGTACACAACTTTATACCTCCTTCCACCTTGGAAAGACTGATACCTCTATTCGTTTCTAGGTTTTTGTTTGACCATATTTTATAGGTAATTTGGCGGTTGCTCTTTACAAAGTTATTTTTCTCCACAATGCCTAGTTCGGTAATGTTATTGGACTTAAATGGCTATCCACACTTCGTCGAGGTCGATTAGAATTAATTGTTGCCTATGACTGTCCGGGTTGTCCTGTCTGCCGAAATGGCTCTTTCTTTCCTTAAGCACTGACTGAATATATACCTCTAGGTTCACTTGTTTGTTCTCGCAGGTTCGTAGTATGTTAATCAGTAATGTTCTTTTTATATTCTGCAAAAAATTCCGGACTTATTTCGTGCAGGAATATATTTTTTTAATTTTGTTGGTTTCGTGCTTATAGATCAGATGCACGGACATCGGGACAACAATCTGGCGGCGCAAGACGTCCAAGACGTCCAAAACGTTCAGCATTAGGCTGATGCTTAGACCAGTAACACGAAATAGCCTCATACAGTTGAAAATGTATAGAGATTAAGAAGCGATCACCATCTTATTGGATTTCAATGAAACCCAATACTTTATGAAAAGGAAAGAATTACAGCGAAGTGAAAGACGTGACATGAAGACGAGCTATGAAAACTACAGGGGTATATGTGTTAATTCGTATATTGCGGCCAAAAGAATAGCAAGGACAATCGCAAGCAGTATCAAGAACTTCCTGATTCTCGTTCTGGTTGTCGAAAAAGGAGGCTGTCGCTATTGATCTAACCGGTCCCTGCGCCGATCTTGCACGTCTTGTCATCAATGGTGGTCGTGGATGAGTTGATTTAATATACAGTTGCTTGCGTTTATGGTTTTAAGTCGTCTGGTGATGACGACATATGTATATCCAATTAAGCTGAAAAAAAAACCCAGAATACGACATTGAAGAGCATCTGCAATACAAGCCTAGCACAGGTCAATATACTTTATCCTGCCGTAAGGCGGGAAAGACTTTACAAATAAAACGGGTAAAAATTCCTACTCACTTAAAATCGTTCGTTCCGACTGCATTTGTATCGCAGATCATGGCGACAATTTTTGATCTTCGTATGCACTACGTATGATTGTGATAAATATATGGCACAGTGAATAGAGTGGTCCGCAGGGTTACGTCCTACTATAATTCATATACCATAGATTGCCACTTTGATTGACGCTCCTTAAGTTCCAGCGTATAGGATCAGGAATAAACAAGTAATGCCACTGTGTTTGTCTGTCGAATTATGCCTAACCACTATTTGCTCAGAGGGCAAATATAGAGATAACTTGTAACTGACAGCCAGCTGACTGGTCCCACTCATCCTGTAATAAAATGCGTCACCATCCGGTTCTTTAGTTTCGTTGAATCTGATCGTCAGTTATCTGAGTATCATTCTGGATAGCAAACTTCTTTGAACTGATCTCGTCGCTTGTAAACTTACAAAGCCTTATCGGCTTTCTATTAATTTAGGGTAGCAGAAAGAATGTACTCGAATATTTAAGTGTGTCTAAAACGCAGGATTTTGCGTTTGCATAGAGAATTAGAACTCTCAGTCCTCATAAAGCATTTTAAACCTTGGTCTGCCATGCAGTCCTAATGGCGAATACAGGGGTAAATGATTTGTAGCGGCAGCCGAACTGCATTTTACTGAACCATTTTATCACTTCAATGATAATTCGAATGTGAAAAGCTTGTCTGCACTGCTAGAAGACTGAGCTTTGCCTGGATCCCAGTTGAAATAAGCAGAGAATGAGATTGCCATTGATCTTTCTAAACAAGGCCCTGAGAAATTCAGAGACCCTTCGTCCAGTCTCATAGGCTCCTATTAGTGTGATTTTTGGCCAGGAAAGAGAAAGTCATATATGACGGTGTCTTTAGAGATGAGCTATACAAAAGCATATCTACTTTTGGCATCCCTACTAAGCTTATTCGACTGTGCAGGATGAAGATGCAGAATGCAGGCGCCTCCGTCAAGGTCAGTAATAACAAAACCCAGATCTTCAATGCCAGAAAAGGACTTAAAAAAAGCGATGCGAGTTATCAATGAAGATTTTTTTTTTATTTTATAAAAGAACACCCAAGAGAGAGAAAGATGTTTGGGCTCAGTAGTTATTTTCCTCATCCGAGTAACCAAAAAGCCTCTAAAGAGGACCCTGATCATCCCAGCCCTGTTCTACGGCGCAGAAGCTTGGACACTGAAGAAAGCGGATGAATTGGTTCTCAAGCGTTTCGCGAGAAAAGTTTTTTGGGTATTTTTCGGTTACGTTTGCATCGATGGAGAATAGAAGAGAATTTTCAAGCGAATTGTTCGGGAACCAGCGCTCCTTCTCGGAAAATTTTCGACTCTAACACAAAGAAATAATGCGTAGAGGACGACATCACAAGTTGAAGGGGACCTCAGACACCTTTGAGTGTGCAATAGGAAGCAGCTAACAAAAGAACAGACTACCTGGAGAGGAATGTAAGCTGACGCCCTGGTCGAAACCCAACTATCAGTGGACGGAGGCAGTCCTAACGTAGGTTCGGGTCCTGATAAGCTCTTCTAGTAAGTTTATAAAGTTATTGAATTCAGCCTTTCGAATGCGGTTCAGAGAAACTGTGCATCTTCAGTCTAGATTTGAGTCGTAAGAGGTTAGCACTACGTGCAGCTATATAGAGTATTGCCATTAGGATTGTATATATTTTTGCTTGAAAGTCAGGCACAAATTTTCCTAATGAAGAGTGAAGTTTAAAGTTGTCGTTCAAAGATCCATCCGTGAACACCTGTCTAGATTCCTTTGCTCTCAGAGTCTCAGTAGATTCTGCTCGAAATCATTTCTGGGCACAGGGAAAGTCGACATCGTATTGTCCCAGTAATAGTCGGTGTGCAAGGTCATCAAAACCCCAGTGCGTGTTATAGCAAAGACTTCTTACACTGCCAGAAAGTCTAGAGTACTTTGGTTTTTGTCGACTTTGCATGTTTTATTTCAAGACGTATTTTATCCAGGTTGACACCCAAATATTTAGTTCGTTGGAGGAACGTATGTTTATGCCTTTAAGCACTAGATGAGTCAGACCAATCACACCATAATTAACTGAAAATTGTTTTCTAGTGTACCAATCGTCGACCATGTCTATGGCTACCTGCGATTTGGATTAGACAGTCGCTAGACACTATAGCTACATCGTCTGCGTTGTTGAGGGAAAACTGTTGAGGGAAACATTGGGTCGGCCAACATGCACCATTGCAGTAGAAATAGTAAAGCAGTAGCCTGCTAACTGCCATCTTAAAGGAGCATTACGGTTTAGCTTAATGCCTAAATATACTGGGCATCCGGACACCACCTAATGTGATGCTTGCTGTGAGGTCCGCGACAACATCACAGAGCACAGCACATATGCTCGAACCAGCTTGAAAGGTATAAAGTCCGATATGGTAGGTTCTGGTACTGTCGATACCTTATCAGTTATCAGCAAAGTCAGCGAAATTATCATAAGAGCAAGTTGGTCCATAATGTATGACCCTATCGGAAAGTTCCCTAGATTTTACAAGTATCGAATGGCAGTTCGGTTTTGACATTTGTAAAGTAATAATCGTTACGATGTTTTTGATGAAATACACTACGGCCCACCCTGTATAAGAATATCTTGAAAGAGTCTTGTTCGTTCGTATAGCAGAAAATGCTTAGGAGCCCCATATCTTTCGGACGAAATCCACAGAATTTTTTAAGGATAAATCTCAATCTTAATTCAAAGTTTAGAAGTGTGCATTTTCTCAATAGGGCCATGCCAAGACCAAGCCAGATTTAGACGTTTCGAGGGTTAGCAACAGATCTCTATGGATGTGTATACTATACATATATTGAAAGAAAAAAATCCAAACCTATAATCAGACCGTTATTAAAACCTTACATCCGTACGTCATAATACCACGTGGCTCGTCTAGATACATTACATTTCTGTTTCCCTATCCTGCGAGTAGCTCAATTCAAACCAATATGTTGCATTGTCTACTCCCCCATCACTAGGTTTCCGTACAGAACGATATTTGACCAATAAGTAATGGATACCTTTAAAAATGTCCAATGAAACAAGACCGCAAGACAACAAATAAATTAGCCTCAGGGAATCGCCCTAAAGACTTTCTGTAGAAGGTTGCCTAGTGTCCACCGCTTTGAAGCCAATTTATACTGTAGATAGTATCTCTACCCCATACTATGTACAACCAGAAGCTTAAGTTGGGATATATCTTTAGATATCAACCGTACACAAGCTAACAAACCAGCAAACCAAGGGAATCAGGAAAAAAATTGTTGACCTAAATTTTAATTGGATGCGCCGCGGGCATTGTAGAAGGGTCAGTTTGGTTTTTGATTGCATTCAACCGAAGCCATGATTGGAGTGGGTAAGCTTTGAGGGAATTCGAGGGCGACAGACCGAAGTTAAAAAAAACCAAACAAAAAAAAATTTGAACAGTAAATTGAAAATTTTTTGAGAAAATTAAAAAAAACACACCTTTTGGATGAAACGCCCATTGGAACCTTGTATTTGAATATTATAATTGCGAAGCAGGATTATTTGGTTAATTACTCTGTTTCTGGTGCTGTTGCTTTGGCATTGGTTGTGATGGTGGTGGTGCCGATGCCGGAGTTCGTGTTAAAGCCGTAAGTGATGGTATTTTTTTTTTCTTAAGAAGTTTTTCAATCCTTTTTTGTGGCTCTGTTCCGTGTTCCTCGAAATTATGAATTTTTTCTTACATGCTTCCTTGGGCTCCCTAGAGTTCATTACAAGCTATATCAGTGGAAGGTTTTGAAAGTAGTGTTGTGAAGTTGTAAATACTTTTGGCGTTAAGACCAATTCGTTTGGGGTTGCAATTTAAACATTTGATTGGATTTCACTAGTCTTTGAGAGAGTTTATACACATGGATTCAAGAGTAAGAAAATTGCTGTTCCTTTTACTATTGGCACCCATCAAATCAGCGCCGAATACCTGCAGTATAGTGCGAACGTGGGCCAGACACTCACAGAGATAGTGCAAGATGATTTTGCAGCAAGCGTCGTAGGATAGTGTGGCATTTATTCCCACTGACTCAAATGCAGTTTTAATATCTGGGGACAGTAAGTTAACTTGATCGGGAAGCAATCTACCATCTGCAGTTATACTCATACGAAAGCTAACTGTCAATGGAAGCAGATAGCCCTAACGTATGTTCGGGTCCTGGAAAACTCTTCTCTGAATATTCATTAGCAAGTCCATCAGCAATTTCGTCTCCCTCGGACCCAATCGGCTTAGAAGCCATTAGTGAAGGCCCGATTAGATTCTTTTACTGCCTCAGATTCTAACTGATACCATTCCTGTACACAGGAATTTCATACTTCCGCAGCAATAGAAGCTTTGGTTAATGCATCAGACGGCGTGTTGCATCTTAGGCAGAAGATGTACTAGCAAATCAATTTCGCGCACATGGAGTTTCACCATCCTCTCCATGCATCAATGTGAATCAAAGTCTTGAGCCCTTGGTGAGCGTGCAGTAATCTTTTCCGATTTTCGGTACTCGTATAAAGACAACTCTTAAGATTCGCCAGGATTCCGGTATGTATGCCAGAACGTCTCTTGTGTTTTACGTGAACACCTGTCTGCAAGATTTAATTTCACGGGATGCCCATACATGCTTGGGAGCAAGAATACGCTTTGCCATCGCTTCCATACATTAGGAGTATAATACCGTGTTGGGCGCAATCTGGATATATGCTATCGATAACAGGTCACTTGAGGCCATGAGAGGAAATAATAGTGCATTTGATGGGCTGATTTCTTATCACAACAGATACCAGGTAAGCCGGGTGGTGTTACTCAGTCCACTAGCAGCTTCAGCGGTAGAAACTGATTGTGCGCCGGTTGTTTCTATTGTAACATTTATAATGATGTAAAATGAATTACTACTACTACTACTACTAGTAGTCTGCGTTCTGCGATGGCACGGGCAATCTGCAGGACTTTTTCCTCGCTGAATACATCAGCTAAAAATATTTGGTGATGGTAACGTTCAAATTTTGAACGGCTCCCTCTACCTTTTATTTCGTTAAACTGGAGCATTGACTATCTTTACGAGGTAGTCCTTAAATCGTGTCTAGTTGGTTTTTGACGGTTTCGTCCTATTCAACAATGCCGAGACTTCTCATCTGATTCTGAATTTGGTGTATATATTGTCTGACAGGAAAGGCTCCGGCAGTACTTTCCAGCCGGAAACTACCTTGGTGTACATGTTGGATAGAGTTAAATCAATTATTTACTATCTTACTTTCGTAACCAATCTTGCCTAAGTGCCAACATTATTGACAACGTGGTAATATGAATTCATTGAGATGATTGCCACTCACGATGTATTCGCCTCTGGGACAGAAAGTATTCTGAGCATTAGTATCGCAGCATATGATAAGTCCCATATTCTTGGAATCACAAAGAGCTGCTACCCTTTAAGTACCGAACAATATAATAGGGCAAACTGGAAGATGCAGCAAGGAATTTGTACATTTTTCTGTTCGTTTTGTTGCTAATGTCTGCAGCAACTCCCTCTACCTGAGCATCGAACTTGTCAAGTTGGAGAGGCTGGGTAAGGTCAATTAATCTCGAGAAAGACCCGAAACATTTCTCCCCTGAGGTGGATCAAGGTGTCATACGACACGTGCAGGGGATCAACCTAGCTGAGGGCCTAACATCTTCAAAAATAGCTCAGTCGTGAACAGTGTATCCGTATAAACTCTAAAAATAAAAAAACAAAACCCGAGACCGGTACTCTTTTAATACCAAGGGGTAAAACGGTGACGGCACCGACTACCGGCAAAGCTCCTGCATTATCGGGCGGAGGTAAAACTGTGACAGCCTATGGCGCACCATCTTCTAAGGGCCAAAACGAGCCAAAATCCAAACTTTCAAGGGGTGGTAAGACTATGGCAAGCCATGGTCCTATCACTTCCTCCATCCCTAGCAGCAGCAAGTTCGTAGCAGGCCACGGCCTCGCGTGCTGCTACAAAAATTCCTCCCTTAAATAAGGAATCAGCGGCTCAGGCACGTCGGCAAGCCCCATCCAAGGCGCTCTATCCGACGCCGAAATGCTTTACGCAATATCATTCCGGATTCATTCCGGAAGTTGAGAGAACTGTGGATTAAAAGAGCAAAATAGAGTGGGCCAACAAGATCCCTAAAGCCGAAGTACCCAGTGCTCCCAAAATAGGGGGGGCCAACAAGATCCCTAAAGCCGAAGTACCCAGTGCTCCCAAAACGCTAAAGGACTCCCCCTAGCGACAGAAATCGTTGGAGATAACTGTGCTAGTTCCCAAAGGCCAAAAACTAAAAACCTAAAACCCTCCTGGGCCTTCTACTCGTAATATCACACCTCTGAGGTCTTTTAGCGAAGTTTTAAAAGATCCACTATCCTCTGTTGTAATCGACAAAAAGACACCGATGGGTCGATAACAAATGAACGGTGGCAGTTGGTCAAACTAATGCTTTCGGGAAATATCCCTAGACCACATCCCATGACAAGCGACGCTGACCAATGTCAAGTCAAATTTACGGCTTGTGCAGATCAAAAATCTCGCGATCTTCACACCAAAGTCAGGTGGTTGATATCCCTAGCAAACCTAGAACCCGCACCTGAATTCCAGTCGAACCAAAGAGCACTCTCGAAATCATCAGTGTAAGCAACCCGACCCTTCCAACTCATGACTGGAAAGTCGCGAAACTTATAGATGCGCATTAGTTTGATCAATAAGGAAGCCCTTAATACACCTAAGAGCTTATAAAAAGCATGAGTTGGATGCTGATATGCAGCCTCCTCTCCCTTTAACAGAATTTGCAAATTCAACCTCAGATTTTGCAGCCTCGATATCCTTTCCTGAAATGGATAGCAACGACTCTAATCTCTCCGAGGCAATAACTAAGCCGTCGGCCTTTTCCTCTGACACTCTGTCGGACATGGAAACCGACGACGGATTAATAAGAGTCCTCTACGATCAGAGGATGAAGATGAGCTATTGGGCACATGTTCAGAATCGGAGGACTCGATGGAGGCTCGTCTGGTATATTGTACCAATGATGCTACGGTTCCTCTATCACGCCAGAAGGGCCTCGGCCACACTCATTCTGCGTCTTTCCAAAAAGACATCATCCTAATCCAGGAACCATGGACTGTAGAAGGCGTGGTTAGTGGACCTGTAACGCTCCGCTCTATACAAGAGACAAAGGTAAGATTGGACACAAAGAGATTAGTGAAACGTAGGCTTAATGTACTCTTACTTCCTAACCTCAGCGACCTCGTCATTACTGTAGCTAGACTGGAGCACCTAATGGCAGGTATTGGCATATCTTGGCCACGAACATGTGGCCCTCTCCCTGGTGACAACCTAAAAGGAGTGGTACCGAAAGGTGAAAGGCTAAAAACTGGCCGCATCATCGGGTACGATGCTAGCGTTCATCACACGGTATGAAGCAATATCGACATCAACGATAGGGGTGAGTTACTTTTTGATTGGCAATGATCCTACTTTCATAGCAAAAAACCGACAAGTGCTAGAATCACTGTTTCTCCGAAAACATCGCTCAACTCCTATCGAAATAGACTGTATCGTCTGAACACTCATTTTCAGATCACAAATACATACATCCAAATCAGCTTGAGTGATGCTCTTCCCAACCAGCATTCCACAATTATCGGAAAACTGATTGGCCGAAATACAGAGGAATACTGTCAGAAACACTCTTCTCGGAGCTCTTAAGTTCCTCGAGTAACAGCAACGAGCTTGACATGAAGGTTAAGGATTTCACCCCGGCCGTCAATCAGGCAATGGCTACTTCC
This sequence comes from Volucella zonaria, assembly GCA_963966105.1. Lineage (NCBI taxonomy): Eukaryota > Metazoa > Arthropoda > Insecta > Diptera > Syrphidae > Volucella > Volucella zonaria. Next base: position 118,762,332 of record OZ014531.1, on the reverse strand, counting down.
TGGTCTCTTATTCAACATCCGGACTGGTGGACATCAGCACTGGAACCGCTTAGAAACGCTTGCAGAACACTTTCCAACTTTGCCAAAAGCACAAGAAAGTGAAGGACTCATCAATTAATCACTCGAAATATATAAAAAAGAACTGAGGAGGCAAAGCGACAGTCCTGGAGGCCATTCTGTGGCAAAATAACAGAAACCTCTGTGGTTTCGAGGCTAAGAAAAATTCTCTCTAAAAATCCTATGATGTCTAGCTGTTTGAAAAAACCGTCAAGTGATAAATCACACAACCTGCTACTGGACACCCACTTTACAGGGAGCTCCCTATTCACGAGCAGTAGCAACCATAACTGGATTACTACAGCCGTGGCTAACATTCACTGTCTGATTGTAAGATAGCTGCTGAGCGCTGCATATACAACACATATATATTATTAAGTGGAACAGACAATCAACGATAAAAAAAGAAGAACAATAATGCTTTATTGTTCGACGATGTTGTCAGCTCGACATATAATAGACAAGTGTCTCACTATGTATGTTAACAATTTGGCCATTCCAAACTCATAGTGTCCAACGATCATATCCTAATTGTCACGACCATCTACATCTCCATCATCTTCCCGATTGGAAGCAATAGTAGTCTGAGTTGGCTTAACAGTCACAACAGAAGCATTTTCGTCCTTTCCAACGACATTTACGTTTGCCAACTCACACCACGGCTTAAGTTTAACAGAACTCATTATCTCTGCATACCATTGATGTCCTCAACAACGTAGCCATCATTGCTAATACATATTTGGTCCCCGATAAAGAAGTTCCAGCTTACGAGATTCGCCGGTTGCAGCTGGACCAGGACCAAATCATCCATCCTTTCCGTAACGACTTAGGGTGTCTACCAGGGTGACCGATCTACATTTTCGCCGAACGGGAACATTTCAAGGCCCCTACAATGGTCCGGTTGCATCGTGCCAACTGACCATTTACTTTCAGTTTTTTATATGCTTCACGCCCCGTTTGTTGCAATACTGCTCAAATGCCCTTGAAGCGAACGCTGAGCCCCATTTGGGAACCATCCGTCTTGGTATACTCAAACACCCAGATGTGTCCTTCAGCATGTTGAGCTCCCTTTCGTGTTCGTAGACTTCAACGCTTGTAAGACGACAAAGTTCGTAAAATTATGCACAATTGGAAGAACGTACCTGGTCCATCCTTTTACCTCGAGTAAATGATGATTTTGTCAGCACTATGTCACTCACATTCCGGTTTTCCAGACTTTCTTTTTGAATACACGCAGTCCACATCCCCGCGTGAAGTAGAACTTTTTTGGTAGCTATTATGTTGGCGGCACTCGGGTTAACGTCTTCTCGTGCCAGGTTTCCTATATCATCTTGACAGAATTTTATGATTATCCACCTAGCATGTACCACCACCACAAGCTGTAGCAGCCATTGCCCTTTAAGTTTGTATTTCTTCTGAGCTGCCTCTTCATACTGGTTGATTCGGTCAAATTTAGCGTCTTGATTAATATGCATAGCTTGTTATCCTGTCACTGCACGGTTGCCAGCCAATCATCATCCGTAATATACAGATGAAGGAGATGCAAATATGCTTCCTTCATCGCCTTCGGCCCTTCCACCGGTTGTCGACTTAGTGTGTCAAGTTAGGCTGTATTCCCTCCAAGTTGATGCACCGTTTTGAAAGAGTACGCGGTATGATGTTTAGATTGCTTTTCTTCGCCACGATTCCTTCCTTTTAAGTCTTTCCCCAGTATGTACCCTAGGAATCGATAGAGAATATCCTCATCCACCAGCGAACAAACACTTCGATTTCGTTTGAATGTTACTTCCTTTCGTAGTATGACAGTTTCCGACTATCAGCAGCTCGGGCACTGCATCGACTCATTTTCCGCTCGTTGAAACAGTATTCCAGTCAACCCCACAGACAAAGCGTCCATATGTACCTGGTGCCCATACTCAGGGTCAAGCAGCACCAGCATTGGCAGATTGCTCAGGATATCCTTTAGCTTCCGGAAAGCATCCTCCTATTGGGTTGACCACGCGAACTCTCTGTCAGTTCTCATCAGCTGTGTGAAAGGCAAATAATTCCGGACAAATTTTCAGTAAGTCTCATTGATGTTTTGTAGGAGCGGGCACTCCACACTTTCCATCGTTTTTCTTCGGCTCACCTTCAGTTCATCCTGGTCAACCAATGGAATTTTTTGCAATGCCTCCAAAAACCTTTGCAGCTTATCGAAGTCTTCCTCCAGAACAGTGGAGGCTGGCTACAATGGTTTTGATTAGATAAAAAACAACAAATGTCTAGATAGATGGAATCCAAGGGGTGTCATATTGAGTTCAAAGAATCCCTTGTCTATTCTGAATGTGGTGTACTTTTTGCTTTACTCCTCCTGCATACAGTCGCTAATTAACAACTCCTTGAAAGACTTCTTCACCCGGACTTATATCTGCTCCATGAGACTTCGTCCAATTATCACTGAGTAAGGCTGGCTACCATCCGCAACCACTAACACTTCGCGCCAGGATGTTAGAGAATCTACCAAGATTTCTGGAGACATCCGAACCATTGTCGCTCATCCTCCGCTGCCAAATCTCTTCAAAACCTTTTTTTACGAAATGTACTTCAAAGTTCCAGCCTCTGCATCCGATTTACGCAGTGTTACGAAATCGCTTCCAAGGTCGATGAATGCTATGATCAAGTGCCCATTTACCTTATCCGTATTTAAGTATTCGCTGCTGTCTTTCTCTACGACCAACTGCGGAACGTTTTTTGGACTTGGAACTAGGAACAGGGCTACTGCGCCCCACGTTCCAGGCATTCTTCATGTAACATACTCCATTGGCCAACAGTTTGGGGCCACTTTCAGTGCTCCAAGGAAAAACAAAATTTTACATCGAAAATAACTCTTGAGTAGAATAAAATGAACGTAGAACATACTTGTACAATGTACGTACATATATGAAACCAAAATAAGAAGAAAAATTACTTAGAGCGACTTTTAATCAAAGAAGCCTCTACATTTGATTCCATTTTTCACAATTCTTGGCATTCTAGCTATTAGTTTTTGCATTGTTGCCTGCTGTTTATTGCTCCAGCAATTCAAAAGTACCATATATTCCGCAAGCAGATTCTGATAATGGATACTGATCCTGGATCCTCCTATCCAGCACTTCCCACAAAAGCTCTATTGGGTTTCTTTATCTTCCATCTGTTTCAAGTAGTCTCGACAAAAACATGTGTTTAGGGTCATTGCCCTGCTGAAATACGAATCTTTCGGCAATTAACTCTATTCCAGATGCCACACTGTTTCCTTCTCATATTGTTTTGTATGCCAGCTTATTAATTTTTTCAATCAGTCGAGCCAAATCTCCCACTCCACTTGAAGAGAAATATCCTCGGAGTATAACAGAACCGCTTCCATGTTGGACGGTAGGAACCACACAGTCTGGAAGCATCTTTAGTTCAGGGCTGCAGCGAACGGGCTCCACCCACCGTTCAATAGGAATTTGTCAAACGAGGAGATTGACAATTACCTAAAACTATGGACACTACAATACCGCGATATCGACATACGACTAACGAAGACCTGTTCCGCAATCCTACTATTGACGCTCTGCACCGACAGAAAAGTAGACTTCTGACAAAACTCAAAAACTTGTACAGACAGTTAACTGACAGACAAGACCCGGAGATTAGGACACTGAAGTCGTCGATTAAAAATCTTCAAATGTTAATAAAAGAGAATTACAGAATTTCTGTAAGTTCGTATTGGAACAACAGGGTTCGGGCTGTAAATACCAGCAACCCGAATATGTTTCCGCAAATAAATAAAATATTTCGAAGAAAAAATCAAAACGACCTTCAGTGTCTTAAAATAGCGCGGACAACAGACAACGAACGGTTACTGACAATAGCAGGTATTGATCCAAATGAGGCCGCTGATGATGACGACTTCTTTGTGATCGAGGATCCACAGGAGAAGGTTGAGACCATAGGAGCGACTTTCCAGGAAATATACAAGGCCAATGATACCATTGGCCCAAATTATGACCTGGACAATCGCGTCTTGGTGCACGACTTCTACATTCGAAATGAAATAGGGAACTGGCGATCCGAAGGCTCTGGTTTCACCCGGTTCAGCGACGAAAATATGGCAAATAATGTCATTACCAGAGAGGGTGACCTACCCCCCTTCATTTCGAAGGAAGAGCTCCATGAGATCTTCGACACAATCAGGGCTAAGAAATCAGTGGGGACCGATGGTATTCCGAACATCGTGCTTCGATATCTTCCTCTAGAAGCGGTGGACATTTACACAGCCCTGTTTAATAATGCAATGAATAATGCACATTATCCAGCGCATTGGAAAACGGCGGTGGTGCAACCTATCCCCAAAAAGGGAAAGGATATATCCAATCCGGCGAATCTTCGGTCGATAAGTCTCCTTCCGAATATCAGTAAGGTGTTTGAAAAAGTAATCAATAGAGCTCTGTCTAGGTGGGTTGAGGACAAACATATAGTTGCGGATAATCAATTCGGTTTTAAGGCGGGACATGATATCTCACATGCCGCGTCTAAACTGGTGTCCGATATCCAATGGAATAAAGGCAAAAACTAATGCACTGGTGCCTGCCTTGTTGACTTGGAGAAGGCCTTCGACACTGTATGGTTAGACGGTCTTTTCTATAAGCTGACTAGGCTGGGGATCAGTAAACCACTCTTGTACATTCTTTTTAATATGCTAACCAACAGACAGTTCATCGTGAAAAATGGCGATGTGACTTCTGTTGGAATATTTCAAATTAAAAATGGTCTTCAGCAAGGCGCGGTCAATTCGCCGATCCTATTCAACATTTATACAAGCGACTTGATAGGTTCACTTCCCCATACTATTGCGTACGCAGACGATTTGATAGCGTACAGAACAAGTCCAAAAATCGAGATCATTAATACTCTCTTGCAGCGTGACTTCGATAAGATAAGACGATTTTGCGATGACTGGAAGTTGAAAATCAACTTTCAGAAGTCGGAAACCATTCTCTTTAGGACGCCGTTGTCTGGAGCCTCTAGGGATACCAGGAAAAATTGGCGAAAGTTCTCGATCATTGGACAACACGGACAGCCTCTTGCCTGTCGAAATGTAGTCAGATACCTTGGGATCTGGCTAGATCAGTTTCTGTATTTTGACAAAAATGTAGATGCTGCTCTGGCCAGAGCCAAAGGCGCTTTTGCCCTTACAAAGAGACTGTTTTATAGCAGCCAACTCGATGCGAGGGTAAAGGTAATCTGCTACATGGTCCTTATCAGGCCCATGCTGGTATTTGGGTGTCCCGTGTGGTTCAATGTGCGAGCAAGCTTAATGGAAAAGTTTCGGGTCTTTGAGAGGACTTGCCTTCGCTTGTACAGAACACCAGATTCGAAGTATAAAAAATTCTATCATTATGAGGTCCTTTATAACAGGGCGAACCTAATACGAGTGGACAACTTCGTAATTAAGCTGACTCGAAGGCACATTGCAAGAGCAATGGCCTCGACGAATAACCTGATATCTGGGGCTTACTACCCCAACTACCTTTACCACGAGAGTGTGCGCTCTGACGGCTTCGTTCCGCCGGAAGCATTCTCCTACCTAGATCAGATAGGGTTGGTCCAGGTTAGATCAGCGGTCCCGTTAATCTTCCATGTCGCTCGGAAAGCTGGGGACAGGCGACTCAACTACGGCAGAGACGTCGCACACGGCAGTGTGGATCGTCTCAGGTTCAGTAGGGCGGTGGGGAATCGCGATAAGAGGGATGTCGTTCGGCAGCACCAGCATTTCTGGTGGCTGAATGATGGAGAAGATGTTTCGTCGTCGTTTCAGTCAATTACGGACCAGCCTCACTAATGAGGCAGAGCTGACCAATCTATTTGCTCTGTGAATAGCGATGGCCATATTACATAGGTTTAGGTTAGCATTTAAGAAATATATACATATATTAGTATATAGCTTTGTATATACTAATACATGTATATAATTGTGTATAATATCTATGTGTGTATATTGTGTATGTAGGTTAGGTAGACTAAGGTTTATTTTAAGTTAGATATTAAGTTTTATAAAAAATTAAGTCATGCTAAGTTTTTGTTAACAATTTTTTTCTTAGCCTTACGTATAGAAAATAATTATTCCTAAGTAAAATGTAAATATAGTTGAAAGACATAGATATACGATTTTAGAGTAGCTTAGAGTGCCTGTGCGGGGCCAATAAGTTAATATAAGATTGTTAAGTAATTTTAAGCTAGCATTTAAGCATTTTTTGTTAGTATGTAAGGGTTAATGATTAAGATAATAAAACGCATTTAAAACTAAAACTAAAAGCTGCCGCGAACGAAAACCCTCCGTTTTGTGTCAAATACCATGAATTTGTATTCTCCATAAAACACTGTTGAAATATTCTTCCGTCCATTCTTTAGGCCTTTTGGCCCATTCTATCCTTTTCTACTCATTTCACGATCTCAGCGGACACTTTCGAACAGCAACTCTCCCAAATAGTTGACAAGGACAGGTTTATTCCGTATTTGGTTTTCATCTATTTCGTTTGCTTGTTGTGGCTATTAGCCGATCCTCGTGTTTAGTTGAAGCTCCAGGCCGTCCTGATGGGGATGTACCCTCAAGACTTCCAGTTTGAGAGTATCTCCAAGCCATCTTTAAGAAGCGTGATGATTGCAGATGCTTTCTCTGCTGTAGTTTAAGCGACTTTTCCTGTTTTCAACGAGTTGTTCACTTAAGGTGTGAAGAATCTTAAATAAATTCGTATGACTTCAAAGTGCGGCTATTATGTAAGATCCTTGCAATCCAACCCTTTTGATGTAGGGAATCATAAACAAATGCTGAATCAACAACCGAGGGCCATCAAATTTAATAATTACGAAAAACCTAAACACTTTTCAATAAACCACAAAAGCGGTTTTTTCCACATTTGCAAACAAACCACCCACAGTTCAAAAATGTGGGTATAATATCCGACTTTTATTATCCGAATGTGTTGTGTATTGTTCAGATAGAAAATTTAGATGAACAAATTCAATGTAACCCATAAATAGGGGATAGATAGGCCCCAAACTTTTGGCCTACATACTATAGTACTCATTGATCATTGAATCAAAATGCGCCCATTCCGCTGCGCACTCTGCCACACTTTTGCCCAGTATGCTAATTTAATATCATAATCAGCTTAAGCTAATCTATTCGTGGCCACATCCCTGGTACGAGTAATATTCGCTACTACTTACTAGCTTACCAGTACAAATTTCATCTCCATTTAGCTTTCGAAAGGAAAAAAATTGCAAAAAAAATCCTGCAGTCTCAGTCGGTTTTGAGAACTTTATTATGAGCTTTCGTCACAAATTGTATTTGTATACCCGCAGAGCAGTTTGTTATATTTGTGCCTGCCTCCCCCAGCATATGACCGAATAATGATTCCACTCATATTGCCTGAGACACAATCCTAAAGCTGGGTTGTTTAAACAAATCCCCAGTGCGATATTAAAACTTCATAATGTCTATTCAAATATGTTCTTATATCCTGGGATAATACCTTCAAGGGATATGTGAGCTTTTCTGTTTTCATCATATCACTGTTGAAGCAGCAAGTAAGTACGGGTGTACTATAATGGAATCTACGATGGCAGTTGCCACCCCATATACATATTTCCTCGCTTTACTAAGCATTGTATTGTAAATGTATTTACTGTTCTGTTCGGAATAAAGAAAAAAGTAGCTCGTAGCTTGTAGTTTGTAGTTTGTAACTCAGGTCTTAACCTCTGTAGTGACTTACACCAATACCGATATAGGCAACACAAATCCACTCATTCAAAATCGAAGAAGTGAAAGGAAGTTCGAAATGAGGAGCACTCTGGGTGTACTAGTAGGTAAGAGAACGTTTTCATTTTGATATTAAAACGAAATTCCAGGAATCCTTGCTCATATACTCTGAGTTATTGAGAAAAATAAAATACTGTGTAGGAAGTGCATAAGGCTTGTCGATACGATACTTTTCTAGAGTTAGTTACGGTTGTTGTTTCGAACTAATGCTAATGCTTCTCCTCATATGCCACGTCATTGCATCCATGCGGCAGTTATCTGTACATAGCTATTTTCTAGAAATACGAGAATATGGAAAGTTGATCCTTTTTACAGTAAATAAAAAGAGCTACGTATATATGTAGGTTTGTGAACAATTAATAGTGCTGCCACTGTATTGAATTGAACAAAAGATAAATGAGAGTTAGTTAATAGCATTTATACACGCATAAATTAATTTCCCACTCACTTAAAGTGGCGCTATAATCTGGTGTAGACCAAGACCTCAACCAACAGATCTCTTCATTTAATGGGATCTCTAGTGAATCGACAACAGATACGCACATTATATTGGTTGAGGTCATAAGCGTGCCACCTAAGATGAGTTCGTTCATCACCGGGTTTAATTATGGCTCTTCTGATGAGACCAATGACTCTATTAATGGCTTGGTAGACTTTGTCGAACCTTCCATCAGTATTATAGCTGAGTTTCGATCGGCGTCTAGGGCGCAGGCCTATGCCAGCGATAAAATACCCTTCTAATAGTGACATAAATATGAAAATACTGAAATACGAAGACTCCGGGTTCAGTACAAGAAGCTTCTCCAATATTTGCGCCTTTGAGCATAACAACGCAAATGACGGAGAAAATTTGGTCATGGTCCAAGGGTGATGGGTCGGTTCATTATCCTCCTCTTAACTGCCGAATGTATCCTTTTACATCAAGCAAGGCATTTCATCTTTACAAACTTGCCGTGGAGCTGGAACCATTACAGTCTAATTTCCACAAATCGAAATCCTCAAGAGCATGTTTTGTTTCTGGGTATCTCCACAATGAAGACCGTGAACCGGTACCTCAGGAAGTTGTTTTATACATTGCCTGAATCAGGTAACATAGTTAATAGTTTTGCTTCATTATTAAAAAAATGTCAAGAAGATCTTGGCATCAAATAGCGCTTCATGTGCGCAAAATTCTTCTGGGAATACATCCATTTCCATGATGCAACATACAATAAATACTAACGCGGAAGCTCTTGTGAGGCTGTACCTCAAAATAGGCCGGGCAGAATGAAGAAAGGCTTCGATAAGATCAGAACATAATGCTGTCTGCTGTCTTTAAAGGAAAATTTAAATACCCAGTCCATTATCCATAAATGGCATTTGGATTTCGGGATGCGTGTCAATGACAACTTACATTGGAATTAGTACATATTCGATGTCGCCAAAAATGTTGCGAAATTTCTAAGTTTCCTCAAGTGATGTAAGAAATACTTTTCCCCCATTTATTTGGCCGCAATGTAAAATGCTTTTAGCCGGCCAAATTTGGACTACAATACCCACATCTTTGCACTCATAGGTGACGTCAATATTGCACAGTCAATTGAGACGCTTGAACACCAACGTAACATCGCACCTCGATCTATCGCTATTTTCAAAACCAGTGCGCCATTGAAATTGCCAGTAGCATTCCGTCCCTTCAAAATTGAACAGTAACACTCGCTTGGCTATGAATGCTCAGTATACCCTCAAACCCACTTTCGAACGTACTCTAAAATATCGTGATTCTTTCCTAAGCCGTACTATACAAATTGACTATGAAATGGCTTGCCTAGCTCTCTACTTCCTAGTCCTTATAACTTGCAAACATTTAAGACCAATGTACATGAGTACCTCTCTTTTTTTCCTCCCTAAATTTCTTTCGCCCGCGCTGTGTGCAAATATTTTAAGGGTACTAATAACCCCTTGATTGTGCGCTAATTATGAAAAATATATTGTATATACATATACGAGTACATACATGTATTGTCGGTTGTCGGGTGGAACAAGAATTCATGAAAATACGTCATTGCTGCTTTTACCAGACTTCAAAAAAAACGGCCTGCCTGTGAGGTATGGCGGCTTTCCCTTGCACACTTGATTACTAGATATACCAGCCTTAGATATTTACATATGTCATAGACTATACTCTTGAAGTGATTTTATGTTTAAAAAAAGTGATCTTCGCACTGAAATTTTGATGGCCTTGCACATTAACTGTATTTTGACTCTGGTGTTATCGATATGCCGTCTGATGCAATGACGCCAGGAACTTTGCAATTCCGAAATTATGAAATCAACTTCCACGTCCTCAAGAATGAATACAGTTAGAATCAGAGCCAGTAGTCAGGGCTTCACGGATGGTTCTAAAGGAGATCTAGAATGCGGCGATGGTGTCTTTTTTAAGGACGACAATATCAGATGTCGTCCTTCGTTACGAAAACTCTCTTTCACAAGTGGTGTTTGGAAGAAGGTTTTTTCTTTTTTGAGAATTTGAGAAGAAGCGAAAAGAAAGAGACGTAACCTCTTGCTCGAAGCACGTTTTATTACAAAAAATTCTGACAGAAGCTTGACATTGCAATGAATATGTTAACTAGCAATGGTATTGCCAGATATGCGGCAATAGTGAGAACTAGCTTTTATAATGATACTTTTCAACATTCCGCCCACCTCGTCCAGTTATTGTGACGAATCTCCCCTGGCCACCCACCGTGTTCATCCGTTGACTCATTGTCAATTGGAAGCACCACAAACTTTGAGATAGCTCGTTTCAATATTGGTGATGGTGTAGCTACTCGCACCAGATCGTTGTCTCCAGAATGTATTTCCATGACTCGGCCTAGTGGCCATTGAGTTGGTGGTGCACGTTCATCTCGAACAAGGACCAGGTCGCCCGCTTTAATGTTCATTTAGCTTGTTTCCACTTGTTTCTTAGCTGGAGCTCATGTAAATACTCACAATTCCACCTTTTCCAAAAAGTCTACCGGTCTTGATGTCCAACAAGTTTGGTTCTGGAGTGGCAGTGATGGGGCCGCCTACTAAGAAGGGATCACCAGACAGTGCTGACAGAGGTCTCGAATTAAGCACAGCTACAATTTGCTTGAGAACGGTATAAAATTCCTCAAAAGTCAGACTTGCTTCACCGATAGTTCACTCCAGATGATGTTTCATGCTCTTGACGACGGCCTCCCATATGCCTCCAAAGTTCGGTGACCCTGGTGGACTGAAGTGCCATGAAACACCTGCCTAACTGCTTTCGAAAAGCTGCAAAATTTTCCTTGAGTGCCGCATTTGCACCAGTCACTATAGATGCTAGAGCTGTATCCTCGTGTGGAAAAGAAGCGTCACAAAGCTGCAAGCTACATGTCGCTCTCGAGTTCGAGATGAATAGCTCTAGTGCTCAGGCAGACAAAGAGAGCAACCCATTCTTTGTAACTACGATGACCTCGGCCTTTTGTGGTTCGAATAGCGTAAGGTCCAGCATAATCTAATCTAGAATGCTTGAACACAGCAGCAGCTGTATAACGAGGAGTGGGAAGACTTCCCATTATTTGGATTGTAATTAGTGGTTTTTGACGAAAACATGTCAAACAACGAGGAATGAACTTCTGAACTGAGGCCCGACCACCGATTATCCAATAGCGTCTTCGAAGAAAGTTCAGCGCTGTTTGCTTGTCACCATGCATAGTATACGAATGTTCTTGATCTACATATAAGCATCTCAGTAAATTTGCTTTCCTTAGGTAGTATAATAGGAAATCGTTCACACATAGGCAGCTAAGCATTTCTTAGTCACCCATTCGTCGATAATTGGATTAAGTTTTAGTAATAATACCTTGAGAGAAACAAGAAACTTCATTAGCAAAATGTATTTTTTGAACATACCATACCTTATCCGGAAATGTAAGGCTACTCGTCGTTCAGATGCTGTGCACCAGGGTGGTTTCGAATGTTGTCTTCCTAGTTTGATGTCAATAAAACGATGGCACCAGCATGTAACTCCAGCTCATGTGTCGATATTGGAGTATCTACCGAGAAGACCCAATGCTCCAACATACTTTGTCAATTCGGATGGGCCATGCGTAAGGAATGAAGTTACCTCAAGTACCTCTTTGACGTCGCAAACTTGTTTCTGCCATCTTTCGGTTTTCATCTTTCTTCAGTCAGTCTGGACCAGTCCACCATATGTCGAGGTTCCCTAGCTGGGAAGGGTACACACCACGGGAGGCTACGTCCTTAGGGTTACTATCAGTGGGCACATACCTCCAACCATCAACAGCTGTCAGCTCTTGGAATTTGGTAATCCAATTGGCAACGTATTTCTTATGCTTTCCAGGATTTGACCGGATCCAGCTGAGAGTTGTCTTCGAGTCCGACCAGTAGTAAGTCGTAATTAACGTCAGCTTTAAGGTGTCGAGCACTTTGAAAGCTACTTTCGAAGCAAGAGGTGCCCCATTGAGTTCCAAACACAGGACCGTGATCTTCTTTAACGGTTTGGCCATGAGAATCGACACTTTAATTTCGCCATCAACTGTTTTGGCTCGTAGTTAGGAAACGGCAGCATAAGCAGAGGTAGACGCGTCGGAGGAAACATGTAGCTGGTAGTTCGAAACTTTTGGTGACAAGAAAACCTATCTAGAAACCTTGATGTCATCTATCCATGCAAGCTCTTCTCGAAATCGAATCCACTTCTGCTGATGAGGTTCCGGAAGTGGATCAGCCCAAGAAATACCAGAAAGCCACAATTGTTGACAGATTATTTTACCTGTTATCAGGACTAGAGCCAGCAGGCAAGTTGGATCATATATTTTGGTGACATCGGAAAGTTGTTGACGTTTTTTAATTGCTGATGAGACCTTTGTGACGTTCATCTTGTAGCCTATGCAATCATTTTTACAATACTAGTAGATCCCAAGTGCCTTGGTTTCACGGTCCAAATTCAGATCACAGCAAGGATCGCGCAAATTGTCGTAAGTGCTTATTCCTTTTACAAACTCGGTCGAATTTGGGTTACATTTTCGTAACAGGAAACCTGTCCATTATAGCAACTTCTGTAGTTCTATCAGTAGTTTTTGACCAGTCTCAACCGAATCAGTGCCATTGAGGCAGTCATCCATGTAGAATGATAATACTTTAGCAGCTTGAAGAAATTCAGCTTCTTCATCATTGGCCAGGGTATGGAGCACCTTTATTGTAAGATACGGCGAGCAGTTTAAACCATAGGTGACCATAAGTAGTCTGAAAATAACTGGACTACCCTCGTTATCTGTCCATATGACTCGCTGCATATCGGCATTATCTCGCTGCACAAGTATTTGCCTATAGAATTTTTCAATGTCTACAATAAAGACAATTCGATGAATACGCCATTTTAAAATAATTGCAGAGAGCTCACTCTGAAGCTTAGGACCTACATGAAGACAATCATTAAGTTATTTACCTGATTAGTACTTCCTGGATGCATTGAAGACAACTCCCAATTTTGTTTTCGAGCTTCACTCCTTATATACACCATGATGAGGAATGTAGCATACACCTTGGGGTGACACATCCTGGTTAACAGGTTCCATGTGCTCAAGCTTCAGATGTTCCGACATAAATTCTTGGTACATTGTCTTCATTGTTGGGCTGTGGTCTAGGCGACGTAGTTGGTGATGGAAAAGTTTAAAGGCGTCTCCTCTTGAATTTGCCTGTGTTGTTACGTCGATGTTATCCTTAAACGGGTATTTGACGATGTATCGTCCAGATCAGGTTCGTTGTAGCGTTTTCTTGAAGAATTCTTCGCAGTAGAGTTCATCTTGAGTAATTTTGGAAACAGTTTTCACGTCCTCGTGTTTGTTGAATTTTCACATACACTGAATTAAGTCAGCGAGTTCAGTTTGAGAAAATGCACAAAGACTTGAAGGCAACTCTCGAGTTAATGATTCGCTTAAGCGGCCGTAGATGATCCATCCTAAATGGGTACGTTGTACTACAGGAGCACCATCAGATGATTGCATAATTTCCCCATGTTGAAGAGAGCCATAAAGATCAGCTCCCAGAATTACGTCGATAGAGCCGGGCTCATGAAATTTTGGATCAGGCAAATCAAGAGCCAACAATTTAGAAAATGGTTTGGTGTCAATTCGCATGGTGGGCATGAGATGATCCAAGTGTGGTAAAATTAGTGCTTTTAGTTAATGTTGAAATCAGGGTCTCTGAGAGAGTTCACAGAGATATCGACCAGACCAGTTGATTTACCCACGCTCGATCCCCATACCCCATCACCGGCACAAGAAGCCGTGTTCGTCCAAGATGAAGTTGTTGCACCGTATATTCACTAATAAATGAAGCTTGGGAACCGCTGTCCAAAAGACCTCGAAGTTTGAAATGATGTCCAGTAGCAGATCGTACTCCAATTTGAGCTGTAGCTAGCAGAACCGGTTCTAGCTTTGCAAGTGAATTTTCATCGACAGATTCACGGAGTGAATTACGAGCGTGACGGGGGTCACAGGTGTTGTTTGTCCACAAGGGGCTTGTGATTACGTTGGGCTCTTGAACCTGGATGCTGTAGTGCAACATTGTGTGGTGGTTTTGGTGACATTTTAATCAGGTAAAATCCGATGGGCAATGCCGTTGTGTATGGTTAGCTTTGAGACAATTTCTACACACCTTCGCTTTCACCACGAATGTCAGTCTTTGTGCTGGGGTTTGTTTTCTGAAATCAGGGCAAAACATTAGAACATGCTTACCAAAGCAACTTGGACATCGATTAACATTTATTTGATGGCCGTGGACCGGTTTGGATGGTTTTTTGTTGACTTCCTTTAGATTTTGCCAAGATCATATGGCAGGATCCAGTTTTTCTGTCACATGCAAAATTAACCATAACCCATTGGTCGGTTGGCCGCCCTAGTTGCTTCAGAGCCCGAACAGCTTCAGTGCTTCCATCAAGAATCTGACATAAGCCCCAAGACGATTCGGTAGTCACGATTGGCAGCTTTCAGATGTCACGAAGGTACTGTTTAATAGGCATACGGTTGTTGTCATATCGACTTTGTAAAATATCCAAATCGGTCTGAAAGTTGTCATCTCTAATCGGAATATTTTTAAAACACACTCGCAGCACTACCATGAAGGTTGCAATTGAGATAATGTAATCGTTTCACATTGGAGAGCAATGTTTCATTGATTACACAGCTGGTAAACATGTCTTTGAAGTTCAGCCACACGATGCATCAAAGGTGGGCAGCTGAAGATGATTGAACGTTGCTGCCTCCGTTTATGACGAGACGGGTCGGTGTTGAATGAGACATATCTATTGTATCATGCCCGATCGTGGACTGCTCGTCTATGTGATAATTGAGTTCTCCTGAGGCTTCGCAATACGCAGATTCAATTTTGGCAAAACGCTCATCCGATAGACACCTCTGAAGATCCTTTTCATTATCTTCTGTTACCTCTGTTACCATAGTCGTGCAGGAGTTTTCTTCTGCCAACGAAGTACCCTTTTGTCAGCTTCGCCTTGGCGACTTTTTGTGAATTAGTTGAGAAGTTACAAATTCGCTTCGCAATAGATTCTTCCTTAGCCAGCGCCATTGTTCTTTGAAAAAAAACCTTTTTACTAAGAAACACGAATATTTTAGATGGAAGAATCAGGTTCCCCGCAAATGATGCCAATGTTTGGAAGAAGGTTTTTTCTTTTTTGAGAATTCGAGAAGAAGTGAAAAGAAAGAAACGTAACCTCTTGCTTGAAACACGTTTTATTACAAAAAATTCTGACAAAAGCTTAACACTGAGATGAATATCTTAACTAGCGATGGTATTACCAGATATGGGACAATAGTGGGACTAGCTTTTATAATGATACTTTTCAACAAGTGGAAATATGCTCAATTTCGCTTGCAAGGAGCTCTATTGTAAACAATGGGTGTACGAGGTGAGGTATTTGAGTCTGTAGCAACAGCCAAGCTGCTACACTTTCACACAAGTTTCAAGCTAGCTCGAAAATACACGCAGTTTGAAGGCCAAATTCAGTAAGTCTGGTTTGGGTAATAGGTCACAATGGGGTCATAAGAAATGAGGTCACTGATTAACTTGCAAGACAAGGCGCAAAAGAGTGTTTCTTAGGAGCCGAACCTGCGTACTACCATCACAAGAAATATTTTTTTTTTGCTTTTAAATGTTGGAGATTTGAACTCAGACATGGTTGCATACATATCCACTGCGGCCAGGCAACTTCAATCCTGTTAAATTATGCAGATTAGAGTGGGACAGGCAGATTACAAGGCTATGTATTCTCATATTCGATAGACAGGATCCTAATTACGAATGAATTAATTAGTTGGCCCAGTTTGAAAGTCTACAAGTAAACGATATTGAGACTTAATTCATCGGCAAGCCTTCGCCCAACCATTTTCAATATGTACTACGTACTTCTTTTGAAATCAACGCTCTCATCTATCAGTAGATCAACAGAGAGCTCGTTTACCTCAGCAGCTCTATAAGTCTTCAGATCATTCTTGATCAAGTGGAGCGAATTGTTGTAAGGAATGGATCAGTCTTTTAAGGTTATTAAAATCGAACGCCCAGGGTGATTAAGTGCGTAAAAGGGTATGGCAGGCAATTCTTTGTGGGGAGGCGAAACTGTTGTCTTATAGTATGCACAATGTAATTTTTCCACAATAACGCACAAATGTACATAAATATACCATATACATATTGTATATCAAAAGTAAAAAAGTCTTGGAGAACGAAGTCGAAACGAAAGTTTCCGACCGAACAATGATACAAGATATTTTTTCTCAAAATTTTTTATTAGTTTTCTACGAGTACATAGTCTCCTTGTAACTCTACACACTTCTCTCAGCGATGCTTCCATCTCTCTAACCCGTCCAAATAGTACTTAGCGTTTTTCTCCGCAAAATAATTGTTCACGAAGGTGATTGCCTCCTCATTTGACGAAAATCTCTGTCCTCCGAGCGCAGTTTTTAGATGAGGCAACAAAAAGAAGTTGCTTGGGGCTAGATCTGATGAATACGGCGGATGGTCAAGCAGTTCAAATCGTAATTCATGGATTTTCGCCATGGCAAACGCTGAGGCGTGAGACAGCGCGTTGTCTTGGTGAAACAGGATTTTCTTTTTCTGCAAATGTGGCCGTTTTTCCGCTATTCCTGCCTTCAGCTTGGCAAGTAATGATGCGTAGTATGCTCCTGTAATGGTTTTTCCTTTTTGAAGATAATCGATTAAGATAACTCCAACTCAACTTCTCCTTTCAACTCCTTTGCCAGCCGAAAAAACGGTTTTTGCTTTTTTTGGAGTCGGCTCGCCCTTTACAGTCCACTGTTTTGACTGAATTTTTGTTTCGGGCGTATAATGGTGTATCCAAGTTTCATCTACAGTAATTAATCGGTGCCAAAACTCGGACTTAATGCGCCTAAACTGCGCCAACAGAGCGTTGGAAATGTTCATTCGAACAGGTTTTTGGTCTAACGTAAGCAAACGCGGCACCCAACGCGCGGACAGCTTTCTGATGCCTAAATCTTGATTTAATATGTAACAAACACGTTCTTTGTACACTTTCATAACCTCTACTATCTCTTTCACTTTAATTCGGCGGTCGTCTAGCACTATTTGGTAAACTTTAGCAATGTTATCGTCAGTGGTTCCAGTTTTTGGACGTCCCGAACGTTCATTATCTCCCAAGCTCTTACGGCCACGTTTAAATTCAGCTGCCCAACATTTTATTGTGGTAAATGATGACGCATATACAGAGTCCAACTCATTTTTGATTTGCGTGGGCGTATTGCCTTTCAAAAACAAGAATTTTATAACAGCTCGATACTCAATTTTTTCCATTTTCACAAAAAACACTCACATCGACCCCCTTAAACGACTGTCAACTAGAAACTTCGGTAAGTAACTGTCAAAAGATGCACAACTAGCATTCACTAGATTTTATTGCCGCTATCTTTACGTTGCGGTCGGAAAGTTTTCAGACAAACCTCGTAAGTAGAGCCTCACTAGGTTTTAGTTTTGGAACATAGTTGATCAAGGCAAATTTGTTATGGAAACCAAAGCAACTTGAAATAACACCACGATTTTTGTTTGGTTTCATGCTTTGAGGAACTTCACGTTTGTTTTGTCTACATAATTATGCCAACTAGAGTCAGTCGTTTTTGAAGAAGCACTTCTGCCAGTAGCAAAGAGTAAAAAAGCTATCAGTTGTTACATTCCTATCACAAAGTATTTACTATTGTTGCTGTTAATTCAGTAACGATGATTTGCCCCACATTTTTTTGAACCTCTTCTCCTGGTTGTCGTCCACAGTAAATCTTACCGTCAATGGCGTATGAAGTGTTTGAATCGCACATCCAATATATTTTGACTACATATTTTCTAGGGTTGCTTGGGATGTACTGGGTAAATGGAGATCTACCCCTGAAAGTCACTAGTTGCTCGTCAATAGTCACATTTTCTGAAGCAACATATTCCGTTCGGCAGTTGCCAATGAAAATTTATCGTACATAACTGATTGCAGCTAGTTTGTCATACACAAGGCGAGCAGTTCGTGTTCTTTTATCATCAAAGCGTCATCACCTACGTCCTTCCATATGACTTTTTTTTCAGCTGAAACACGCCGACCTCCTCTATTCGTGCAGTTGCATATCTCCTGACGAATGTCAGATGAAACAAAATGTTCTAGACAAGATTTCTTAGTAGCAGCCCTAATTATGACTTCCACTTTGTCTTGCCGGTGATGGGCTCTCGTACCAGTATGTATAAACCACTTTTTGAAACTCGTTGAGGTATTCTACGTTCTAGATTGCTTTCAAATTGTGAAACTGCATGTTCTTCAACTTCCTCCACTTGTTCATCTTCTGAAGACTCTCCATTGCTCGATTCACCGCTGTCAAAATCTTGTGCCTGTTCAGCTTCACTGGAAGAAGATTCTTCTAAAATGTCTAAAATATCTTGCTCCGAATAATTTTCGGGAAGTCGCATCGTTTAGATTTTTTGTACGCTATGAAAACTATAAATCAAACAAAATCAAAAAATTAGAATTTATTGAATCAACTGAACCGTTTGGATATCACACAAGGACTGAGTACGAATTTTGCGGGTTGTAAAATCGTACAATGCAAATAAGCATTTATATACGCTTCCCACGTAGATTCACTGCAGGCGACCTAAAAAATACTGTGTTTCTTGACGTGCACACAATAACGTGTTCACACGGCGATTACGGCGACCCTTTGCTATTGATACATGAACCAGTGGCATGCAACAAAAACAACAGACCGACTGATAAAGGATAACCAGGAAGCTGGCACGTATGTACAACATTGATCAAAAAGTTTCCAGAATGTATTCAGAAAATTGGAAATGCAAGTATATTCATCTAAATCTACATATATTGTCCCTTTCAGAGTAATCTTTATAGACTGTAACACACTTAGGCCAGCGCTTGATCCAATCCTCGAAACATTTTTTATATTCGGTTTTCGGTATGTCCATCAGTGCTTCTTGCGATTTTTCCATTACCTCCTCTCGGCTGCTGAAACGTGTTCCCCGTAGTGGTTTTTTAACTCGATTGAACAGAAAGAAGTCACAGGGAGCCACATCAGGTAAATTCGGTGGCTGTTGGGTGGTACTCGTATTTGCTGCATTTTTTGTCAAAAAAATTACAAATAATGATGGCACTGTGCGACGGTGCGTTATCATGGTGCAAAATCCACGAGTCTTCTGCCCACAATTCTGGTCTCTTTCTGGGAATTGCTTCACGCAGACGTCTCATAACATCCAAATAGTACCCTTTGTTTACTGTCTGGCATTCTGGCAAAAATTCATGATGCACTACACCGTTGTAATCCATGAAAACCGTGAGCATTGCCTTCTTTTTTGACTGAAAACGACATGGTTTTTTTGGTCTCGGCTCATTTGGTGAACGCCATTCACTTGCCTCATGTCTGGATTGCGTGTCGTACTCATAAACCCACGTCTCGTCTCCAGTAATAATCCTTTTGATGAATGTGGGATCGGATTCAGCCTCGCAAATCATCTCTTTTGGGACGTCAACATGGTCTCTTTTTTGCATGAAATTGAGGTCTTTTGGCACCAACTTTTCTGCTACATGACGGAAACCCAAATCATTAACCAAAAATGTCTTGGATGGACCCATAGGCAATGTTTAAGTCCTCCGCTATCTCCCTGATTGTTAATTTGCGGTTATTGACTAACATTTCTTGTGCGAGTACTTCATCAATGTTTTCGTCGGTTTTCGATGTCGTTGGTCTGCCACTGGGTTCATCATCTTCGCTTAACTCACGACCACTTATGAACCCCTCGTGCCACTGGTAAACGACCGTTATCTTTAGAGAATCGTTGCCGAAACACTTTTCCAACATTTCCAACGTTCGCGCATCATTAAATCAGTTTTTTACGCAAAATTTAATACAAGTTCATTGTTGCAAATTTAAATCCATTTCTAAAATTGGAAAAAATCGCCAACACACACAGAGATAGATGTACTCTTGGCTACGTAACTTTTGAAAATGTCAAGCTGTAATGCTAATATTTAGAGGGAATGTCAACAGTAGATTTACCAACTTAACAAAAAAAACCGAACTCAAATCGGAATAATGGGAGCGCCACACGGTGGTGTTCCCCGGGAACTCTTTGATCAAGGTTGTATATCAAGTAGCACCGCGGTGCCCGACTGGCCGGCTCCATAGTATAGTACAGTGCTAGAGTCAAAATGACCATGTTTGTGCATAATACGGTTAAGGGACAAGAAATAAAAGCCAGCATGAACCCTCGTTTCTTCTAACTCATCCATGTACCTCAAAAGCTCATAGAAAACAAATCTACCATGTGATTAAACATATACATATATAAATTGATGATCAGATATGATCGGCTATCCTCTTAAAAGAATCAAGGATAACGATTTTTGAGTCCGCCTGTTAAATAATATGAGGTTTCACAGCCAATATGCAGCCAAACAGCTAAGAAAACTATAAAGGGAAGGCCTTGTAGCGTAGTCGAAAAATAGAGCCATTACTACATTGTGCGCAAATGGACTCAATCTGATTGACTTTGCTGCATGGTGAAATTTTGCCCTATCTAGCGTATTGTTTTAGGGCGATTCGGAGCACGTCTGGTGTATATTCGAGGTATGATAGAAATGGCGAAATATTACATAAAGATGATGTTTGACGTCGAACAGCTACTCTTGCAAGACACTGAAAAAAACTTTACTGATCGCGCATAGCATAATCTCTTGCTAATTCTTACGTTGCCAGCATCAGATATAGAAGACCAAATGGCATCACTGACACCAACACAGAAAGCTGTGGTTTAACAACCAATGCCAGGTGTATAAAATCAGCAAAGCCGGTGGTATACGAGTAGAATGAGGTCTGGACAAACCAGCACACAAGCTCTACAAGTAAGAAGGGAGGAAGAAGCATCGGGTTACCCCCAAAAAAGCATAAGATCTTCAAGAGAATGTTGAGAGGCATTGTAGCAAAAGTGATTTTCGAAAAGTTTGCGAAAGTTGGCACTCAATTTACTGAAATTGATACTATAAATTTGAAAGGAGCAGTTCTGTAGACTTCTTATTGGCAAAAATGAAAAAGTCCTGCTCTTGGGCAGAATAGGTAGTTCACTTGTAGACGATGAATGCAAATAATTCCGGCTACCCGACTACATTGAAACTCAGAAACAACATAACGGTCTACATGGTGAGCTATTACAGAAATCAATTGATTCTAATTGAAATTTAGCAGGATGGATGCACGGCCGAAGGTTGATACTCGTACCTCAATATTGCTTGTCCAACCAAATAAAACTTGCAGTATAATGTGTCACACTGCTTTTTGTTGAGTAACTGATCCCGTTATATATAATTGAAATATAGGAGCTATAGAGTGCCTTCGGACTTACAAACCACTTAGATGACGCTACTGCCTGGTATAGACCAATGCTTCAACTGCTTCTAACTGCGCACCCTAAGATGATTTTTCCACTTGTGCGCGACATCTACAGCAAGGTTTCTCCCATTAAGAATCAAGGGCTCTTCAACTGAGCTAGTTAGTATCCATTCGCTCTGGATATACCAACCATCTCAGGCGGCTGATATGAACTTTTCTGGTAAAGTCCGCTGTAGCATCTTTTCCTTCGAAGCCAGTCTAGAACTATATGATTGTTATACTCGTAGCTGTCTATTGGGACTTTTTGTATGATTCGTCAAGGTTTCTAGACCTTCTTCTTGACAGCACCTTATCCACAGAAAAATCCATATTTGTCAGTTTTTCTTTTTAATAGCGCCGCAATGACAGACCGGTGTGTTCATCAAAATATCCAAGTATTATAGTTGTTCAAAATTTTGACAGCGTTTCATCCCGTCAATTCCTCTTTTCAACGTCGAAAATCTCGCATCCGACATTTATGGACAATCCGATGATCTTGAGAGGGAGGGTTGTCTGAAAAGATTCTGCAACGTAAAGATAAACGTCACTCAAAGCTAGTGGATCCTAGTTGTGCATCTTTTGACAGTTACTTACCGAAGTTTCAGTCATTTTGGACGCGCAGTTTTTAGTTGACAGTCGTTTAAGTGAGTCGATGTGAGTGTTTTTAGTGAAAATGGAAAAAATTGAGTATCGAGCTGTTCTAAAATTCTTGTTTTTGAAAGGCAATACGCCTACGCAAATAAAAAATGAGTTGGGCTCTGTGTATGGGGACTCTGCGCCATCATTTACCACAATGAAATTTTGGGCAGCTGAATTTAAACGTGGCCGTAAGAGCTTGGGAGATGATGAACATTCGGGACGTCCAAAAACTGCAACCACTGACAAAAACATTGCTAAAGTTCACCAAATAGTGTTAGACGACCGCCGAATTAAAGTGAGAGAGATAGTAGAGGTTATGAAAATGTCCAAAGAACGTGTTTGTTACATATTAAATCAAGATTTAGGCATGAGAAAGCTGTCCGCGCGTTGGGTGCCGCGTTTGCTTACGTTAGACCAAAAACCTGTTCGAATGAACATTTCCAACGCTCTGTTGGCGCAGTTTAGGCGCATTAAGTCTGAGTTTTGGTGCCGATTAATTACTGTAGATGAAACTTGAACACACCACTATACGCCCGAAACAAAAATTTAGTCAAAACAGTGGACTGCAAAGGGCGAGCTGGCTCCAAAAAAGCAAAAACTGTTGGAGTTGAGTTGGGTTATCTCAATCGATTATCTTCAAAAAGGAAAAACCATTACAGGAGCATACTACGCATCATTACTTGCCAAGCTGAAGGCAGGATTGCGGAAAAACGGCCACATTTGCAGAAAAAGAAAATCCTGTTTCACCAAGACAACGCGCCGTCTCACGCCTGAACGGTTTGAACTGCTTGACCATCCGCCTTATTCATCAGATCTAGCCCCAAGCAACTTCTTTTTGTTGCCTCATCTAAAAACTGCGCTCGGAGGACAGAGATTTTCGTCAAATGAGGAGGCGATCACCTTCGTGAACAATTATTTTGTGGAGAAAAACGCCAAGTACTATTTGGACGGGTTAGAGAGATGGAAGCATCGCTTTGTAGAGTTACAAGGACACTATGTTCGGTCAGAAACTTTTCAGACAACGCTCGTAGAGCACTACACATGGCGCTATATACCATGGCGTTTGGATGCAGCGTTGAACCCGTAAAGGACGTGGCGGGTATCGATCTGACGTTTTTGAGTTTTGCCAATTGTGGGATTATTTGGCTTAAAACCGCACTAAAAGGAGTCAATTGAAAAACGGTTTTACGCGTTCACATAATGCGGCAGACAAGATTTTGTAAGATGTTACAGTTTGCTCGGTTTTTGTGTATAGGACAAATGATAGTAAAGTTCCATTCGTCACGCAAAATTTCTTCCGACCAAAACTTGGAAAAAAGTTGATATGTGCTCTCTTCCAAATAAGCTCCCGCTGCCTTAAACAGTTCAGCAGGTACGAGTAGTTCCACTTTGACTACTTCGAGGTATCCAGGGACTTTGTTTACCTCGACTCTTCTATTTTATATTATAATAACATCTAAACAGAAATTAAGAGCCAATCGGCATTTCTGCGGCCTTAAACGGCAGATCCTCATCATCCTGGTCCTGCTTAATGGTGCAGAAGTATAGACGTTAGCGAAGGTAGATGAAGAAATCCTCGGCCAATTTGAGTGGAAAATTCTTTGAGATTTTTGGTCCCATTTGCGTTTACATAGTTTGAAAAAGTAGAGTTAACGGCGAATTCTGCCGGCTGTTCACTGACTTTGACTTGGTAGGAAAAGTGCGTATGCACGCCAACGCTCCACCCCGAAGAGTCAGTGATTCTAACGCGGAGTCCCTGGCTGGCACGCACAAGTGCAAGGAGGCAGTTAGCCTCCAGTTAACCACATTAACTGGAGAAGCCTATTTGTTGAAGCCCGGACCGCCCTGCCTGGTGGTCTTGTTGCACTTAAGTCAAGATATTGCTATTTTTTCTTAATTTTTGTCGAGTGGACGGAAATCTGAGATTTTATCTATCGTCCAAGCTGAGTGGTTCATTCTCCTTAAAAGCGGAATTTGGTTCGTCACCATCAGTTGAACGAGTTTTACATTATACCGTCTGGGATTCTATGTATAAAGTCTGCACTGAGCGCAACATGACCAATTTATTTGACTGTTGATAATCAGGTGATTATTCTGTTCCTTAAAATTATAAGGTGAAGAAACCATATGCTAGCCGTAGCCACAAAATTACTTACCCAAGTAGTAAAAGCAGTTTTTCATCCAACTTTTGTTTGGCCGTTCTCAGTGACAAGGGGACATTAACCAAATCGTAGTGTGAGAGCGGAAGCAGGTACCTAACGATCGAGAGACTTATAACTTGTGGCCCTGGTACCGCCATGAACTGTAGTGGTATCAGAGTTCAGTTTCAGTTTTTTATGCATTTTTATTTATATTACTTAATTTACACTTAAATGCTATACAAAAAAAACGCTTAAAAATTAGCTTAATTAACTTAAAATAATCTTATTCTAACTTACTGGCCCCATGCGGGCACTCTAAGTTAAACCTAATACTTAAATTATGTCTTTCGACGTATCTTACCTTACATGTTTATACTATGTCTATTTATTATAATTAGAACTAAGAAAACATTTTTTAAGAAAAACTTAGTATCATGACTTATATTTTTTTTTAACTTATTATAAAACTTAAAACTAAAACTTACAAACTACCTAAGAATAAATCTTAATTTACTTAACCTACTTACATCTAATACATAATATATACATATATAATATATATACATTATATATATATACGTAATATATAAATACATGTACATACATATATACATATATATATATACATATATTTTTTTTTTTCGCTTAAATCTAACTTAATTCTACCTAAAACTATGTAAGCCGGCCAACGCTAAACCAAAAAAAAAATTTAGGCTGACCCACTTTGCTTCGCAAGAAGCTATCAATTGCTGAAGGAATTCGACGACGACGCATCCTCTTCTTCAACAAGCCACCAAAATTGCTGGTGCTGATGAGCAACATCTCTCATGTCGCGACTCCCTACCGCCCTACTGAACCGGAGACGCTCCGCACTGCCGTGTGCGACGTCTCTGTCGTAGTTGAGTCGCCTGTCCGCAGCTGTTCGAGCAACGTGGAAGATTAGCGGCACAGCCAATCTGTCCTGGATCAGACCTTTGCTATCAAGGTAGAGGAACGCTTCTGGAGGAACATAGCCGTCAAAGCGAACTCTCTCATGATACATATAATTAGGGTAGTAAGCCCCAGAGATCAGGTTGTTCGACGATGTCATTGCTCTTGCAATGTGCCTTCGAGTCAACTTAATAACAAAATTGTCCACTCTTATTAGGTTCGCCCTATTGTACAAGACCTCATTGCGATAGAATTTTATGTACTCAGACTCTGGTGTTCTATATAACCGAAGACAAGCCCTTAGGCAAGCCCTCTCAAACACCCGAATCTTTTCCAATAAACTTGCTCTCACGTTGAACCACACGGGACATCCAAACACAAGCATAGGCCGGATAAGGGCCATGTAGCAGATCACCTTCACCCCCGCATCGAGTTGGCTGTTGTAAAACAGTCTCCTTGTAAGGGCAAAAGCACCTCTGGCTCTGGCCAGAGCAACATCTATATGTTTGTTAAAATACAGATATTGATCTAGCCAGATCCCAAGGTATCTGACTACATTTCGACAAGCAAGTGGCTGTCCATGTTGTCCGACGATAGAGAACTTTCGCCAATTCTTTCTGGTATCCCTAGAGGCCCCAGACAAAGGCGTCCTAAACAGAATGGTTTCCGACTTCTGAAAGTTGATTTTCAACTTCCAGTCATCGCAATATTGTTTAATTTTGTCGAAGTCACATTGCAAAAGTGTATTAATGACCTCAATCTTTGGACCTGATCTGTACGCTATTAAGTCGTCTGCGTACGCTATGGCATGGTGAAGCGAACCTATCAGATCACTTGTGTAAATGTTGAATAGGATCGGCGAATTTACCGCACCCTGTTGCAGACCGTTTTTAATGTTAAATATTCCAGCGGAAGTCACATCGCCATTTTTCACGATGAACTGTCTACTGGAGAGCATATCAAAAAGAATATACAGAAGTGGTTTACTAATGCCCAACCTGTCCAGCTTGAAAAAGAGTCCCTCTAACCATACGGTATCGAAGGCCTTTTCCAAGTCAATCAGGCAGGCACCAGTGCACTGTTTCTTGCTTTTGTTCCATTGGATATCAGAAACCAGTTTAGACGCAGCATGAATGATATCATGCCCCGCCTTGAAACCGAATTGATTATCCGGAACGATATGTTTGTCCTCAACCCACTTAGTCAGGACTCTATTGATCACCTTCTCGAAAACCTTACTGATGTTTGGAAGAAGACTGATCGAGCGGAGATTCGCCGGATTGGAAGTATCTTTATTCCTTTTGGGAATGGGATGTACCACCGCAGTTTTCCAATGCGCTGGATAATGTGCATTATTCATTGCATTATTAAACAGGATGGTATAAATGTCCACCGCTTCTAGTGGGAGATGTCGAAGCACAATGTTCGGTATTTCATCGGTTCCCACTGATTTCTTACTTCTAAGCGATTCGAAGATCGTTTGGAGCTCTTCCTTCGAAATGAACGGTGGTAATACCCTTTCGTTGGTGATGACATTATTTGCCATATTCTCGTCACTGAACTGGGTGAAACCCGAGCTCTCGAATCGCCAATTCGCAATTTCATTTCGAAGGCAGGAATTGTGCACAAGGACTCGACTTTCCAAGTCGTGGTTCGGGCCAATGATGTCATTCGCCTTGTACACTTCCTGGAAAGTCGCTCCTATAGCCTCTACCTTCTCCTGCGGATCCTCGACCACAAAGAAGTTGTCATCATCAACGGCCTCATTTGGATCAATGCCTGCTGCTACAAGTATTTGTTCGTTGTTCGTCGTTCGGGCGATTCTAAGACATGGAAGGTCGTTTTGATTATTTCTCCGAAATATCTTATTTATTTGCGGGAACATATTCGGGTTGCTGGTGTTTACAGCTCGAATTTTGTTGTTCCAATACAAACTTACAGAATTTCTGTAATTTTCCTTTATTAATGTTTGGAGGTTTTTAATCGACGATTTCAATGTCATGATCTCCGGGTTACGTCTGTCAGTGAACTGTCTGTACAAGGTTTTTAGTCTTGACAGCAGCCTACTTTTATGTCGGTGCAGTGCGTCAATGGTTGCGTTGCGGAATAAGTCTTCGTTGTCAGTGTGTTGATACCGAGGTATCGTTTTGTCCATAGTTCGTTTGATTGTCTCGTCCATTAGTCTTAGATATCTGTCAATCTCCTCGTTTGACAGATTTCTATTGGACGGTGGGTAGAGCGAATTCGAGGAGAGTGCTCTTGTCAGTATTCTTGAGAAGTGTGTCCAACGCACTCTACTATAATTATAGGAATACCTTTGAACAAACTCTTCCAATTCCGCAGTTTCGTTGGGAACAGTTATTTCGGTGCTGAGACCGCAATGGTCACTGTCATACACGAAAGTTCGTAGACAGTTTGTAGTTTGTTGGTTAGTGCACGTCAGTTGTATTCGTGAGTCGAACAGTAGGAGATCCAAATAGGACCCGTGTCTGGGAAACGACGGACTATCCGTCGCTTTGAGGCCGAGTCGATACATCACACTGTGCTGACCCCACCAATTGAATAGTAGGTTCCCTCTAGTATTTGGTATATTGTTTCCCCAATCACTATGTTTGGCGTTGAAATCTCCGCCGATAATAAAATAGTTGTCTTCCAATTCAAGCCTCAGAAATCGAAAAAGTGTCTCGAGCTCTGAGATGAATTGAGATGATTGAGTAGCCTTAGGTGCATAGACAGACGCCATGTACAACCGTTTTCCACTACGGAGAGGGATGTACATGACGCATGCTTCCAGCACCCGAAACCTACGTACCACACGACTGTATATTCTTTTGAAACGCAGTCCCTTTCTTACAAAGATTGCAACACCTCCTCCTTGAATGGAATTGGGTCGGTTTCTTCGTAATATTTCATATCTTCTGTGCCTCATTTTGTGTCTTTTGGTAAGCTTAGTTTCGCTAACCAAAAGCACATCAGGGGCTTGGTCTTTAAGCAACTTAAATAGTGTGGCTCTTCGTTCGAACCTAATCAGTGAATTAACATTCACAGCAAGGACCTTCAGGGTTTGCCCCGCCATGTACGTACGCATTACGACTGGAGGTGCGTTAGGCCCGGCAGCAGCGCGTATATTTGATCTACCCGCGTAGCCTGTTCCTGTATTTGACGTTGAAGCTGAGCCATCTGCCCCTGAATAGAGAGCAAGATAGCCAGCATGTCAGGTACAGGTTCAGGTGCTCTAGGCGCTGGGGCCTGAGAAACTACCTTTGCTTGTTGTACCGTAGTTCCCCTACCTGCCGCCATTTGGGCGTAGGTAACTTGGGGAGTAACGGCTGGTGTTTGTATATGAACGGGTAGGCGTTTTACTTCCACTTTCTGCTGCCGAGCCAGATTTGCTCTTTTTATGTATTGGAATTTGGGACAACCCCGATAGTTTGCGGTGTGTCCCGTGTTCCTACATAAAGCACAAGAGAGTTGGCTTTTTTCTGACGCTCCGTCCATACCTAGAGCGCAGTCCTCAGATTTGTGGTTCTTTCCACACTTTACGCATCGAGGCTGCATTTCGCAGTTCGACGCGGCGTGCCCGAACCTTTGGCAGCGAACACATTGTAAAATGTTTTCGCTCCTCTTTAATTTCTCCCAGTGTACAACCTGGTAGTCTAGGACTTTTATACTCCTTAGACCATCCAGTTTGCTATTGGGAGTTAGCTGAACCAGGAAGAAAGGCAGTTTGCGCTTCTCCCTTTTGGCTCTAGCCGTAACAAATGGCTTTACCCCCACGAATTTGAGCTCTTCGCACTCCTTCTCTTTCAGCAGTGCAAGGAGCTCCTCCGGATCAGTCGACGGTTCCAACCCCCTCAGCAGCATTGTTTGCAGCTTTTCACCCTTAGGGGTGTAGGAGAAGAACTCCGTCGTCGAATCCTTTAAAAGATTTTTAATTTTGTGGTAGCGCTCCACTGTATTACAGTGGATCGCGTGCCTATCTAAACCTAATCTTTTTATAAAAAAATTACAGCCTATGGCCGACTTACACAGTTCGATTGTGTCCTTTAATTCCATCTTAAATGTATTAATTGGAGGTACTTTCTGTCTGTTGACTTTCTGCTCTTGTCGTTGTTTCTGGTGCTGCTGCTGTTGTTGTTGCTGATTTTGCTGCTTCTGCTGCTGTTGTTTCTGGGATTTGTGCTGTTGATGCTGTTGTTGCTGCTGCGATTGTAATTTTTGTTGTTGCATATTTTGCTTTTGTTGCGTCTGTGCTTGTTTTTGCATTGGCACTTGTGCTGGTTTTTGTTGTTGTAGCGGATTCTGTTTAACATCGCTATTTGTTGGCTGTTGTTGAGAGTTCAGGAGTTGTTGTTGTTGCTCCAACTGTCTTCTCGCCACTTGTTTGGCTTTAATACCTAGCACTTTTTGTTGCAGCTCTTTAATGCTACTAGTAAGTGCATACACTTCTTCCTCCTCATCATCTGACTCTGTGGCCGCCAGAGATTGGAAGGCATTCTCATCTCCACCGTCAGACACATATGGAAGATATTCCTCTTTGTCTGTATCAGCTGCTGCCTTTCTTGACATTGTAGGCGCCTCTTCCCTTACTCCACCGGGCAGCTTTTCAGTAGAAGCTGTTAGGGAGGGGCGCTTTGCACGATTCTGCGTTGGCTTCAGCCTCCTCATTCTCTTCTTTGCAACGTTATCCGATGATAACATGCTATCTGCTGGTCCCGCTATTGGAATAGCGGGCCGCTTGTTTGCACTCATTGTCTGCTCACACTTTCGTATTTAATACTCGTAGTTTGATACAATTATTGAAAATATTTCACTAGAACTATACGGGAATCGAACCCACGCCCCTGATCTATCAACCGGACACCACTACAAATGCGCCACTGGAGCACTTAATCAAGCTGCCTCTAATTTTCTTTTTGAAAATTTATTTATTTATTTATTTATTTTTTTTTTTTCTTGCACTCGCTTTAAAGAGAAGCCGAATCACGTTTGTTCACCTCGGTGGTCGGTGAACGACTGTAGTGGTATCAGAGTTACGAGTTGAGTTACGTTCTTCTAGTCTTAAGGGTCTTATGACATGCGGTAGAGGACAAATAACCTCTCTTATAAAAGTTAAAAAAAGACTTCCTTCATGTCTAACGGTGCGGTCATGCGAATCCGGCACATTTTCATCGAACTAAATCATTAGCATAAATTCCCATATGGCATGCACTTTATCAGATAATCCTTCACTATCGGGGTTTGTTGTTTCATGCCATGAGTCAAATCTAGCATGTCAGTTGCGCCATATGTAATAACTTGTTGACAGATTTTTAAAGTAATTTCGGCCAGTTTCCAATTTAACTATCATATTTAAAACTTTTAATAGCCACGCGTAAGAAAAGTGAAAAAAATGTCAACACTTCGAATACGAAAGCATATGCATTCTGTTCCTCCCATACCAACTTGGAAATCGACTTAAAAATCCCAGTTCGTTTGAATTTCCGTCCGAAGATTTCATGTATCATAATTATTCCTTCAGTATGAGTACACAAACTCATAGTGGCCCCAATCCAAATTCCATTGCTAACATAGAAATGATTGAAGTTCCAGCAGCAGGACCGACAACAACAGCAACAGCGGCAGCAGCTGAGGAGTCAGAAAGTAGTCAGAAAGGAGCAAGAATATAACATGGGAGAATAGCTCAAGGACATATTTGGTGGTACACCAGACTAAAGCCAGCCACACAATAGCAATGCAATAGCCACACGGTGCTCCTGAATGAAAACGAACAACTGGAACTGCACTGCACTGAGCTAGCTGCTGGTTGCTGGCTGATGCTTATGTTGGAGCTGCTCCAAAGTGCAGCATTGTTCCGAAGGATTCCTGTTTCTTTACCACACAACAGCATGAGAGAGTACATCACGATGATGATAGCCTCGAGGTCGGTCCCGTTGGGGTGAAATAATGAAAAAAAAGACCCAGTCTCTCGGTTACTTATCCTCTTACCACCTCTCTTTCCTTCTCTTCATTTTCTGTGTTCTGTGTTCGGTTTCGGTCTCTGTATACTGTGTGCTCTACTGCTTTGCCTACCTTTCTAGGTTTGAGTCTTTGGTACTCAGAAATTGAAGAAATCCTTTGGGCAATCTTTTTTATATCCTTATCCTTGCAGACAAATAATTCATCGCCTGCTCCTAAGGGCTTAAACACAAATTGGAAAATATAAGAACTAGCTGGGTGGTGATGGTAATGGTGGCGGGCGGTATCCAAGAAAAATGAAATCGGGATACTCGTACACATGCACAGCCATCTCACCTCTATGTACATTTGCTTTGCTTTTGGTGCTCCTGCGGAACCATGTCATTTCGCTTAGCTTGCCCCGGTTGAGCCTCAAGGTGAAACTGAAGCTAAAGCTGGACTATTTTTTTTTTTTCCTTTTTCTGTGCTGAAAAGCATGAAGATTTTTACGTTCCTGTTCTTCCTTTTACCCTGAATTTTCTCTTCTTTTCGGTTTGGTTATACAATATTCCGTCGTCGTCGTTAGAATTGAAGTTTCAGGCTAGTTCCGTCGCAGATTTGTTTGGGTAAATGTTGTAGAGTTCACCGTGTCGGATGACATTTTAGTTGGAGGTCTTTTTTTTCGACTTTGTGTTGAGAGTTAATACTGTTGCATATCAAATTTTCGTGGTAGAACTGAGTTTGGTATTAAATTTCTGAATAATTCTCTAGGGAGGTTTGTGAATCAAGAGCTATGTACATACTTAAGCTTACACTCATTTAACAAAAAAAAAAATTTCTTAGTTAGTAGGGTGGCAATATAGGTTATTAAAATCAATATGTGCTGGAGTGCAGCTGCATTCTATGATAATTAAAAAGCTTTGCGAGTTGGTTGTTCGCTCTCTCTGATGTATCTTTTTAATTGTGCGTTATAGAGTTAAAGTAAATTCTAATACTCTTATTGCTATAGTATAGTAGTACATACGAGTATCTCTTTTGCAAAAGGAACAGAAATGTCATCTGCTATCTTGTGTAATCAATGCTAAGATCGAAGATGCAGGGAAATACAGAACTATCTCACTTCTTAGTAAGAGAACTTGTGTCTACCTTCCAAGCTGAGATATGAGTAATCCTGATGTCAACGAACTATGTTGTGAAGAATTGGCGCAGGGGCTGAGGCTTGCATTTGCATCTGTAACGGCAGAGAAATGACTTCCAAGCTACTTCGAGAATCCAAGACATCTCTGAACGTACTCGGAAGGCTGAATTCATGGAGTCTTGTCTACGTCTCACTGGGATCACGAGAAATGGACTTACCGATGAGCTTGCCAGGCAAGGCTTAGAAGACAGTTTTTCAGGACTTGAGCCTATGTTAGAGATCCATGTACAATTGGGATACATATTAGCACAACTGCAGATGGCATGACTCTCCAGAGACCACAAACCAAACGGATTCTTGCCGACGTCTCCAAGAAGTCAGTGGCCTAAGATAGCTGAAAAGCTGAGTTCATAAACAAAAGCCTGATATGAGGTCCAGCCCACAGGGCAGAACAATGACTTTCTCAAAGATTGAGAAAAATTGAGTGCCAACTTAAAGAAAAAACAAGAAAGAGGAAGAAGCAGTGTCAATCGGGCGAATTCATATAGTCTATTGTGTTATGCTTGGAGGTTCCATTTCATGCTGTCTTTACATATGATGTGATAAATTCACTGTCATTGTCACATTTGTTAGTTCATATCAACCTACAGCTGTTTCCTCCTAAACCTTTTAGTGGCTATGTTATACTGGTTTTATTTCGGAGCCATGGTTTCAAGGAAATATCGCCCACCAAGCCGAGCTACTTCAGATAACCTAATTTTTCCTATTTCTAATTAAATAGGTCAAATGACAGTAGGTCAAATGTCGCTACGGATATTAAGCTTGCTCTCAAACTAACTCCAAGTAAATTAAATGTCACGCTCCTTCATGATTCGTTTTGATAAATTTTACTTACTTCACAGACTTCCGACGCGTTGTATAGTAAGTGACAAATATCTAGTCACCTACTAGGCTTTCCGATTTTAGGCATGCAGATTTCAGTTTATCGGACCAAATTTGTTGGCACTCGTCTTCGCTTAATCCTTCAACCAGTTGAAATACCTGTCGTACGCACCACCTCCGACGTAGGACTAACAATATTCCAAAGAGTTAATGCACAACATTGATTCAGTTTTTTCGGGATTTGAAATTCAACTGTCGCTATAAAGAACTCAAAATGTTTATTACCCCTTTGAGTCGATAAAAACCGAGACAGTTCTGGGTTTTCGCTTACCGGTTTGTCCGAGGTTCCTGCCAATTTCCTTCTTTTATTCGCTGGGATGAATTTGAACATCCACGGGGCTAGGCTAAAGAGATGGAAGATCGCATGGATAACTTTTCGCAATCAAGATGACTTTCATTAATTTTGGTGATTTTAAATGTATCCTTGCCGTACAATATAACACCGATGATTAGTGACGTGTTGTCTTGCAATTTGTAAATTTCTTTATACCCTATCATATGCAAGCTTTAGGTTGATAACGAGTTGGTGGTTTCTTTATTCTCGGGTCTTCTCTAATATCTGGAAAAGGGCTTACAAGAGCTTAAGATATCCTTATAAGGAGACATGAATCTCATGGTTTCAGGTGTTCACAGAATATAGTAGGTAGGCCCAGTGCCTCGATCTAAGCCTAATACATTTGAACTAAATGAGTGAGTGAGCCAGGCATTCAAAACTGAAGATCTCCGCGGGATCCCGATCACTCTTTTCATTTTTTTTTCCATTTTTCATTTATATATTTATTCACTTTACAATTGACAAAATTAGATACAAATATAGAATGCAAGATCTTAATTAAAACAAATTCAGAATTAATAAAAGAAACAGGCAGTTACTTAATAGAATACAAATAGAGAGAGACTAAAAAGTAAATAATTTATCAATTGAAAAATGAAAAGATACATTCTGTAGTTAACTAAAACTAGTGTCGAATGCATCAATTATAAGACTATAATTAAAAAATACAAAACATAATAAATTGGTGTGAAGAGAGGACAAAACAAATGTTAAGATTCATCGATTATTAAAAAATTTCATTTAATCATTCAACAAAATCAGACCATGCGACTAATTAAATGGTTTATTTCATGTAGGTCGAAGTGAAATAGTCATTCCTTAACTTTTCTATTTCGAACGACAAGATTTCTGCCTTGCCTAATTTCAAACGGCAATATATTATATAATCTTGAAGCAACAGAGGAGTAAAAGTGATGTGTGTTGAAAGATGGAATGAAAGCAAAATGATTGGATTTCTGTCAATGGAGTAAGCACTCCTAACGAAAAAAATCCTTAACACTTTGTAAAAGTAAAGATGTTTGAGTGGTAGCATTTTAGAGTTTACAAAAAGCAAATAACTATTTTCTCGGCGATTCTTTCTCCAGATTATTCTAACTATATGTTTCTGCACAATGAGTAACGTATGGACTTTATTTTTATGAGTTTCTCCCCAACAGATTAAGCCGTACTGCAACTTTGATTGTACTAGTCCATAGTATATTTTTTCCATCAGTTTTTTGGAACAAAATTGCCTCAAATGGTACATTAACTTCGTAGTTTTTAACAAGTAAGATCTTAGACTGGCAGTATGATTACTCCAATTCAGTTTGCTATCAATATCCAGACCCAGATATTTAAAAACAGTAGTTCTTTCTATATAAAAACACTGAGGTGAACAAGTTAAATCCCGATTAAATAAGGTAGAAGATGATGTCGCTTTGGATGTAACAGGACTAAATAATAAATGCTTACAACTTGCACTATAAAAAATCGTAGGTGGGTAATCGACAGTGTTAGAAGACAACTTGAAGAACATTATTTTAGTTTTATCACTGATTACCAATTTATGTAAACAAAACCAATGTCTCAGCTGCTCTAAGTCATAGCTAATGTTAGCAATTAAATCTAATGCAGAGCTATTAGAATAAGAACAAGCTATATCATCAGCAAATCCTATTTGTTTACCTTTGATATCGAGGTTAAAAATTGAATTGATATAGATCAAGAAAAGGATTGGACCAAGTACTGAGCCTTGTGGAACACCAATTTTAATATCTAACGATAGGCTAAAACTATCATTATTCTTTACGTTTGCGGTTGTTTAAATAGGAAAGCATAAAACCTCTTATTCCCGCTTTTTCTAACTTTTGTGTTAATATCATATGGTCGACAGTATCAAATGCCTTAGTAATGTCAATAAAAATAGCAGCCGTCTATTTTTTATTGTTCAGGCTTTCGTAGTTAAGGCAGCAGAACTCTAAGAGGGCATCCTCTGTTGGCTTCCCAGCTCTAAACCCAAACTGATTATTACTAAAAAAAGAAGATGAATCTAGGAAAGTCATTATTCTATTTTTCACTGCTTTCTCAAAGATTTTAGAAAACACTGGAAGAAGAGAGATTGGCCTATAGCTATTTAGATTTTTACTATCACCTTTCTTTAAAACAGGTATTACTTCTGCAGTTTTTAAGGCATCAGGAAAAATACCACTGTAGATACTTTTATTAAAAATATCCGTTAAGACATCAACAA
The DNA here is from genome assembly GCA_963966105.1 of Volucella zonaria. Classification (NCBI taxonomy): domain Eukaryota; kingdom Metazoa; phylum Arthropoda; class Insecta; order Diptera; family Syrphidae; genus Volucella; species Volucella zonaria. The sequence continues at coordinate 118,726,192 of OZ014531.1, read as the reverse complement.
TATTTAGTGAGACCTTCTTAATAAAATTGTTAGACCAACTATCTCTCGTGGACGATTGCTAAAGCAATCTTCTACACAATGATTCGACGATTCAGAGAAACCAGCACTAGAAAGAGTCTTGTATTTCACTAGGATTAACTATATTATGTCCCTGATGAGATACACAATTGAGTTCATTTAAAGCGGGTAGTTTTTTATTTATAAGTTCGTTAATAATTGTCCATTCTTTCCTTAAATTGCCTCTAGCTAGATGTAGTTTATTGGTGTAATAATTGTCTTTGTTCACAATAACTTCCTCTGCAACTTCCTTGCACACTCTATTATAGAGAAGTCTAAGACTGATATTATTCGGTTTCTTTTTGCATTTAAGACATAATTTAGTCTTCTTCGCAATCTTCTTTAATAAAGTTGTAGACATCATTTTTTTAGACATTAATTTTTTTAACTTTACATTGTCTTTGGGTTTCAGTAAGACATTCACTAACATGAGTTTTTAAGATATTAGCAAAGATGTTAAAAGCATTAGAGGGATTACTTTCAAGGTACACAACGGTCCAACTTTCGTGTAGTAGAAGATGGTTAAGACGCTCGTAGTTCAAGTCTTTAACTTTCTCAAACCGTACAGACATATCAATTTGTTTCATATTGGCGCATAGAAAAACTAAACCAACCATACAATAATCGGTGATCTTAAAATCTGAAATGGAGCTGGTGATAGTGAGTTTAGAGCTTAGATCAAGTCTACCAAAAATATGATCAATACCGGTTTGTGTTGAAGGAGTTAATCTAGTAGGTTCTCTAAGACACGATTCCAAACCATTTGCCGCAAAGACAGATAAATAATTTAAAACAATAGCAGAATCACTTTTCAGGTTATTGCAGCAACACTCATACTCCAACCTATCACTTATAAAGACAACTGCAGGTAGCATAAGAATTATTACATGTAGGATGAAATTTATAACCATAACTCTTAAAGAAAGCATTGCAGCGCAGCCTTAAGCACGGTTCGGTAGACACAAAAGAGGTAGACATGTGTTCTTCGTTATATGTATATCGCAGTATTTTAACATCTGGGTCTTATATCGTAAAACACGCAGAAGTGTGGCTTAAGGTTGTCGGCTTCCATAAATAAACATCCTAAATAAACTTTTTTAAGGCATCTGTTAATATCCGAATACATTATTTTCCTTGTTCCGATATTGGCCGAGTATAAAAAAGTCGCAGGAAATGAATTTCCAGTGCCACTGCATCAGACCATAACATCGTATAAAACGACTTGCATTCAACGTTTCGGAGGCAGATTCTAGTCCATTGAAGAGGAGATTCATTGATTTTAAATGATCGGGCGAATGGAAAACTCTGTCAAGTGCCTTTTAGTTGACAATGGTAACGGTAAATATGCTCACAATATCCCTACGCAGTTGGCTTCTTGGGAAGTTTGAGGACTCAAAATACAGAAATTGGAGCATACCTTTATCGCAATGTAATCAATCTGGCTGAGGGTTTTCTGATCTGGTCGCCATGTGAATTCTGAAGTGTGCAGTAGAAATGGTAATTATGATAATTCTATGAGCAAGACTCAGTTTAGTTTTGTACGCTGTTTTGAATTAAACAAGTTTTATTTTTAATTTCTCCCAATACCTTTTTTCAGTGCTCGCGTTCGTATTCGCAACTAAAATTAATAAAGTAGGTAACGACGTTGCAGCATCCCATCTACTTCTTCGTTGATGACATTAGAACGACGCTGAACAAAATTGACGATCTACCTGTACAACTCCAGCCCCAATCTAAAGCAATATATGTATAATACATCCCTACTAGCTCGAGAATGCTGTCGTCGTACCTTCTGAATCACCCTTACCAACAACACACTCTCCATCCTCAACTCAAGTCATCGCAGTCGATCCACTTAAAACCGAGGCGATAATTTCTCGATTTGGTTCTTCCTGGACATTCTCGATTGTTTATCTGTAATCAGAGACTCAATCTGGCTTGTGAACTTTTTTAAGCGCAAATTTAAAATCACCCTAGACAACTGCCAGAAAATCACATTGCCCAATAAATCAACGTTTTGTCGTTTCAATTTCAATATTCCCCGTAAATACGATTGGCTTTTTCGTAACCCATCCCTAGACATCTTCCAACTTAATGGATTGAAGATGCAGATTTTAAAGACAACCAGACCAAGAACGAAATAACTCTTAAGTCTAGGGTTACTCCGTTCATGCTCCTAAGTATCCCCACCAACCCACCCTACCTGAAAACCGTAACCCTACAGATAGCCCTAAGCACAATAAACAATCCAAGTCCTCCCATCGAGATTTCAACTGGAGTTTTAAGGTTGGTTTATTTCCCTCGTTTTCTACACAGAATCATTTGCTTTCTCCTCCTCATATTATCCACCCAAAAGAGCATAAAGATGTTTCACTCCCCGAAAAATCTCTCCCACCCAAATGTGTCGCTTTTAATATTACACCCAATACATACCCTACAAAAATCTAATCCTCACATTCGAATTTCATCCACTCATACACAGTTAAACCTCCTTCATGAACGTTGGCTGTTGACAATAATTCCTCTAATACTCTTGAAATTCCATCCTCTACAATTCTTGATCTCTTGCTTCCTTCTGCAGTTAAACTAACCAAGAAGCTAGCCGATGTAGGAAATGACAGTCGTTATGTCCTTTCCCGCCTGAGGGACAGTCGGCTATATCAATACATGCGACTTTACCTTGCTTACTTGCACAATAAGCCCGATTCTATCTGCATCGTTGGTACAACTCGTACAAGTCTCATGGTTTTCAACAGGAAGGATCCCGAAGATCAACGAATTTTTGACGATTTTCACAACAGCGATAACGATCTCTCCTCATACGTCTCTCATGCCTCTTTCAAACGTCTCTTGCATCTCCGAAAAACGCGCTCTAACTTTCGGAACTATAGTACTATCGTTTCTAACTCGCCCGATAATCCAGCAAACAATCGTTTATCACTCTATTACCAAAATGTTAGGGGCTCCGTACAAAAACATCGTCTATTAATTTCAACTCTCAAAAGCTTCCGAATGATATTTTTGCTTTAACCGAAACTAATCTAATATCTGATAAGAATCCCGAACTAATCACACCTGAATTCCGTTTATTTCGCGACGATGGTCGTGAAGCAATGGTGATTTTATAGGACGTGGTATCCTTCTGGCAATCAAAGTTCGTTTAAACCCTAAGCTCGTCAAAAAGCTATCTACTGCCGATTACGAATTCATCTGTATTAAGGTTACTCCCTCCAAACACAAACTTTATATCCTCTGTTGATATATCCTCCCCTCCCAATTAACATACAGTTATCAGCCAGCTGCAAATGTGGTCGATTCCCTCTTTGAAATCACAGAGCCCTGTGGTGAAATCATTGTTCTCGGCGATTTTAATCTCCCCCATCTCCAATGGACGTACTCGGATGAAGAATCCTATCTTGTTCGCACAAATGCAGCTTCCTCACCGATTGCCTCATAAATTCTGGCATTTTTTCTAACTTCATGGGTCGGAAACTAGATTTGATTTTTACATCCGACACCTTGTTCTCGGGTATAAACTTCTTCTTTCGAATTTAGGCCATCTCCAACGCCTCTCTTCGTTATTTATTCATATGATAACAATAATTCCTTTCAGAAACTTCCTTCCACTTCGATTTCCGTAAAACAAATTACACAATGTTAACCTTAGTTTTCTACAAAACACTAACGTAATCGCAGATCCCGCTGTAGTTATCTTCTATGATAAGATCTTCCACTGTATAATCCAAGCTACTCCTTTTATTCGACGCAGACATCCTTCATCGTCTCCTTCTGGTATAACAAAGAACTTCGTGCACTTCGTAATAAGAGAAACAGGTTATGGTACCAATTTGTTAAATCTGGTTCTGACTTTGTTACCAAAGATATCTCTGCCAAATGCAATCTACCATCATCTCAGACCTAATCTAATTCATCCCCTCACTAGTACGAGTATTTTCAAACTATCTTTATCTGAAGGGCTCTTTCTTCATCACTGGAAAAGCTCTTTTATAACCCCTATTCACAAAAATGGGCAAAAGCACGATATCACCAATTATCGCCCCATTGCAAAACTATCCTCTATCCCTAAGGTTTTTGAGAATATTGTTTATGATGCACTATATTTTCAATGTACATCTATATTTGCAACCAGCCAACTTGGTTTTCTCAAAGGCAGATCAACGATCACCAACCTCATTGAGTTTGTTTCTAGTACACTGTGCGCCCTAGAACAAGGAAAAGAAACTGATGATGTGATCGCCACGGGCTTCACTAAGGCCTTTGATAAAACTTCGCACAAGTTAATTCTATTCAAACTCAAAGCTCTTGGTTTTGATCCTATATACTGACCTCTTGGATTAATTTCTACATTAAAAACTTTGTCCATTTTCGTTCCCTTTTTTCTGACCCAATTCTCGCCACTTCGGGAGTTCCACAAGGCAGTCATCTTCATAAATTTTTATCTTGAGTATTACCCATATTGTTAACGTCATAAAGCACTCTCACGTATCGATCTATGCCGGAGAAATGCAAATCTATAAGCATCTTTCAAGCCTCTCTGACTCTCAACCTTTACAAGATCTTCTTAATTGGTTCTCGATAAATTTTGACGAGCTAAACATGGAAAAATGCGACACTTTGACACTTCCAACCGGCACCTACAATATTATGTTATTTATCAAATCAAAGAGTAGCTGCAGTTACTTCAATGCGGGACTTGAGAGTCATTTTCGCAACCATATTGACTCAGCATCAGATTTATCACACGATGGTCTAAATAATTTTCCGACCCCTATGTCGCCAAATCCCTGTACATAGCCTTTGTTCGTCCACTTCTCGATTATGCCAACGAGATATTGTCCCCTTACTACGATTTACATATTCTGCGCATTGAAGCGGTCCAACGGATATTTCTACGATTCGCAATATGCGGGCTACATAGTCTGTGGTTTTTAACATAAACACCTGTCGTGTAGACTTAAGTTTATGGGATGCCCATACATCCATGGCAAGCAGTGCCATCGCACTGCCGCCTTCCTGATATACCAAAGCAGAACTCGTGTTGGAGGCACAAGTTCCACCATTGGTATGGGTCGAGGCTGATCTAAAACCTCTCACTGTTTTTAGGATCACAGCACCCAGTACCTTTTGCAACTCTATATTGGGTCAAACCAACAGGAGACCCTTCCCGTGGCTTTGGGTTTAAACCGCAGCCACATTGACGCTACCACAAGGGGGCCTACCTCAACAAGTCGGCCCGGACCGAAATATGGGGGCTGCTGACTCCCATAGTACCGTGATTTAAGCCCTGGTAGGTGGACCTGCCGCCAAGAAGACCTATGACCGGCAACTTGTAACTGATGAAATCTTAGCAACCTTCGGTGGCGTCATCTGAAGATGTTTACGATAAGACCAATAATATGCTCTGTCCCCGCCTTTTATTTGACAAAGTCATTGATGGGCGAAGCCTTTATAATTGGGCGGGGGCGCTACGCGTGCCACCATGGGCTGATCATATTATTCTACCCCCCTATGTTAATCGACTCAAACTATTCGGTCTCCTGTCTTTGAAAAAAACGTCGGGAGTCCGCCCGTATTCTTTTCATCCACAAATTCTTAACCGGCATCATCATCGACGGATACGTCAAGTGTTCGATTCCACTGCAGTAGTTTAGTCCTTCGAAATTCCCTGAACAACCATTTTTCCCGCCATTAGACCTTAGTTTATGTAAAATTAGTAGTTATAAGCCATAGTTTTAAGCTTAGTTTGTTAAGTTATGTGTTTGTATTAAACATCTCAACAAACTGTCCGGGGTTGCCTCGTAGCTCAAATCAAATCAAATCAAATCAATTTTCGAAGATGAGTCCAATTGAGCAAACCTAAACATTTCGCAGCATCTTTGGCGACACCGAATATGTATTCGAACGACACACTTACTGCGAATGAAAATTTTTCGGTCCCGACGACGAAAGACAAGAGATCATTGATGAAAATTAGAAAGGGGTCGGAGACACAACGGAGCCCTGGGGCACACCAGCATTTATTTTGTGAACATCGGACTTGAAACCATCCAAAACAACTAGAATTGAACGTTCCGAAAGGTAATTTCTAATCCATTGACGAAGACATTTGTCGATCCCAAGTGCATGCATTTTCGACAAAAGTACCCGGCCTTAGAGGAGAAGGGGGAGTGGAGATAATTGGTTGGATATAGAGTTGGACGAGGGATGAGATGTAGGGTTTAGGGTATGGGAATTAATAAAATTAGGGTACTTAGCTCCAGTTTTAAGGTCGAAGTTAGGAAATGAGTTGCTAGCTGCGAGCTCGGTTTTGTGGCGTAGAAGGTTGAGAAGGGATAATGTAGGTGGTTGGGGTTAAGCTGAAAGAGACGCGTTGGCGGGGGGCTTGGGTAGAACGGGGGGAATTAAGTGATTAGAGGATTGATGTGCAAGAAATTTGTGTCGGATAAGTGAGGAGGAAGGACCAAAATTGGGGAATATGTATGTTTTGAAGCCCCAATTAGGATCGGGATTAGAGTTTCGTTTTTTGTTAGTACGAGTATGCTACTTTGGAAGGGAGTTGGAGAGTTAGTCTACGTACAACGTTTATTTTGGTTGTCGTCGACATGTGAGTTTCCTCGTTCCTCCAGGTTTAGTGACCTTACCAGGCGAAGTGGGGAACAACCACGAATATTTGGTTGGGATGCCGATTTTAAAGCTGCAGGTACTTTGGGAGTCAGCAGGGGAAATCATCTGGCACTCGCTAATAGAGATAGCATAATTTCGGTGAAAGAAAATCCGCCCCAAGCAACATCAGCGTGTTAAGGAGAACCTTCAAGGTTGCATGCTGTATGGTTTGCCTTTTTCAGCTTTTCGAGTCTGCTTTTCCATTCGGAGGGGGTCCATGAAGCTCCGAGCGGCAGCGGGCGGGATACTAACTGGTAAAGGCAGCGCGATTTCGATTTGCGTTGTTAGGAGGAGTAGTTGAAAATGATGGCATGTGAGACTCCGAGTCTACTATGTAATTCATTATGAATTGAGACACTGTACGGAGAACGATTCTTAGCTTGGAAATGAATTTGGTCGGGTATTTCATCGATTTTGTGGAAAGCCAATCTCACTTCTTTACCGATTTCGGCAACGGTCAACCGAGTCGCTATGAGTTCCTCGCTGACGTCAATCATTTTTAGGGTCAGGTCATCGAGCGTAGGATCTGACGGATGCGGAGTGGGATGTATTGTTTTGGAGGAGGATTGAAAAAGTAAGTCGAGATCTGTACGGAGAAGATTGATAGAATCGTTTATGTGGATAAGTACGTTTGATTTAAGGAGGTTGGCAAAATTTGTTTCGAGGAATGTTTTTAATCCATAAAAGTGATGTTTGATCATTTCGCTTTCGTTGTCGTGATTAAATTGGTTTTTGGGCACATTTTGGATCGCTGCCAGTTGCTTTTCGATCATTCTTCCTGTGGACCACTTCCACTTTACTGTCAATGCAGTTTACTGAGTCTTCAATCTTTTCTATTCAGTTAAGTATTGTTCTGCTAATATGACCATACTCCGTTAGCATTGTATATTAGACTCGTTTGCCAGCTTAACGTGAGCCAAGGTGATCTCTCTGCACTTGTCGCAGTAAAAATGAAGAGACTGCTATACTCCTTGGTAGGTAATCAATCTCTGGGTAAGTCCGATGCATATGGCATGGAAGGATTTTCCGCAGAGAACATTGCAGGCTAACCATTCGGCGTTGGGGTCCACAATAGAGCACAGAACACTAGCACAGCACTTTTCCATTATTTGTTTATTTAAATTAAATTAGGTTGACACTATTAATTTTTGTTTGGTTTTTTTTTCTTTGGGTCCACTGGAAAGTGGTAAACTAACTGAATACAGTATACGGGAGAAAAAGAAAAACACGTCCGCACAGGTTGACAGTTAATTGTTAATTGTAGCTGTGATTGATGGTAGGTGTTAGTGCTGGTATGCAATCTATTGCGATAAGAGCAATAATCGAAAATCTCTTTGACATCCTGGAATTTCTGTGGCGGCGATAGTGGTGGTGTTAGAACAGGTTGAGGAGGTGATTGGGGCGGTCCTAATTGGTTTAAAATTGCTGCATTGTTATAAATTGGTTTACTGTGATTCTTTTCCTTCACACGGATTTTGTACTTTTGTTGCTATGATGAATAACTGATTCAAAAATGTACGACCCAAAGTCAATTATTGATTGGGCTGAAGGCGATTTGACATCAGACCATGGTTCTTCCTTAACATTTAAGCTGAACTCAAGAACGAATTTTTCACAATGATTGTAGTCATGACAGATGTCTGATGGGCTATTTTTTATATCCACATTCTATGTTCTATGAATAAAATGTCTTTTGCAAAGTTATCTCTAATAGGCAAGTCACAGCCGACTTAGAAGTCGGAAAGAACTCGCTGCTGGGCAGCGTTGTTGGTTCTATTTTGTCGTTCCAATATAAATCCTATGGAAAGGCTAACGATTCCATTGTTAAACCGTTCATGGCACCACGGTGGCAATTATTTTGTTTGCTTTATACGCGGTACACTTTAGCTTTTTTCGGTTTCATTGGAAGAAATAAGGCACCTGCACTTATGCTCATCTGATGGCTTAGTGCACAAATTTGTTTTTCATGTAGAATTTATGAACTTTAATTATAATTTAAGTCAGTTTAAAAACATTTTCGAAATATTTATCTATTGGTAAGACCGTCTCAAGACTGCCTTCAGTTTTTTGCCTCCTACGTCAAACTTAATATTTGTTTTTGTTTTAAACAACGGAAATTTATTTTTGTTTATTTTTCTGAACATTTCTGTATATATATCACTTCACATTGACCACGCGTTTGAGTGCTGTCAACAATTTAGTGCACAGGTTCATTGAATTTCTATTGGAAATTAATTTTTTATTTCGCCAATTTTTAATTATTAAAAAATATCAGTTAGAATCAAAAAATTTAACACATAATTACACTGTAAGTAGTTAATATAATTTATTTAAGTTTAGTTATAAAGGTGAAGTAATTTAACAGTGTTATATGTCTTTTGAAAGCAAAAAATTCAAGACAGTCCCTAGACGGTCTTATCAGCTTACGTGTACAAAATGTTCGTTTTTGTTTAATTCTTGCGTTCTGTTTTTGGTGTCTGAAAACATAATTGTTAAACCAATTTGTGAATATTTTATGACAAAATTGAATTCTAATATGTTAGATGGATCTTCGAAGACGCCAATACCAAAAAAAATTTAATTTGGAAGCCTTGACTGATGATCAATTGGCTGAATTAATCGAATCAATAGAAACCTGCGATGATGATTATGGCAGCTATGACACCATTTGTGATCCTGACAAAGTTGTCGACAACATTGAGCCGGACAATTTAGATGATATGTCAGAAAATGAACGAAGCTGACACATCAAATGCATTGCGAAATCGAAAATCCAGCAGCTTCAACTTTTATTGCTAATGATACAGAATTGCAGCCATCCACTTCATCTGCATTTCCGAATTTGCGCTTCAAATCTCGAAAAAGGCCAAGATCTCCCTTACCATCGTTTGAGATAACTGGGCCAACAATTCAGCCTTCTTCTGGGGGATTCAATGGTTTACTCAGTTCAATTACAAATGACACAAAAAAGTTTTCCAAATTGGTCTGGCGTAAACGCCCAATGCGCCTACATGTAAATGAAGTTGCAGTTTGTGGTAATGCATCACTTCCATTAAGTATCAAAAACCTTGATACGCCAATGGAAATCTTTAGTTGGTTTTTTACAGACGAAATAATTGAGCTCATCACTGAAGAGACAAATCGTTGTGCTTTGATGGAAAAAATTAACTCCGGTTTCAAAACTCTTGCCGAAGAAATAAAAAATTATATTGGAATAATGATTTACTATATGTCGCTATACTGTTATCCTAATATTGAGAGTTATTGCAGCAAAAATGCCTTCCCATCGATTTAAAAATGTATGTCATTAAAACGTTTTACTACAATCAAGAGGTTTTCATGTTTTCAAGATGAATCAGAACGTAGAAAAAAAGGTGAACCTGGCTACGACCCTTTGTTTCGCATCCGTAGTCTGGCCAACAAGCTCAACGACCGGTTCGATGTAATCCCAAAAACAGCTAGACTTTGTGTCGATGAACAAATATGCAGCACCAAGACGAAACACCATCTTCGTCAGTATATGCCAAACAAACGCCATAAGTGGGGGGTCAAATTGATCGTTCTCTGCGATTCAAATGGATTTGCTTACCGTTTTGAGGTGTACAACGGTGCAGGTGATAACGTCATTTTACCTGGCACACCGGATCTAGGAGCTACTTCCAATGTTGTTGTTCGGTTATCACAAACAATTCCTGAATTTGCAAACCATATTGTTTACTTCGATAACTTTTACACATCGCTTCCTCTTTTAGTATATTTACGAGCCCGAGGAATCTTTAGTTTAGGCACAGTGAGAGGTAATTTTTTATATTGGTTTTTGGAGATAAAATCAATTTTTTTTTATATAGCTAATCGTATACCAGCGTGTAAGTTGCTTACTGACAGTCAAGTAAGTAAAGAAAGTAGAGGATATTCCATAGAATATATGACATCAATCGATGGAGTTTACATCCACTCCGGTTTTATGGAAGGATTTTGGCATCCACCTATGTAGGCATTGAATCTTTTGAAAGATTCAATCGTGATGAAAACAAAGCAAAGGTTGCTCGATACGAACGAAAGCAAAAATTATACATCGAAATCGACTGCCCCCAAATTATCCGCGAGTATAATGCTCATATGAGTGGAGTAGACCTCATGGTGACGAGGCTATTTTACCATTTTATTGACATGTATATACGAATTCGTGTTGAAAAACTGAAGAACAGCCTCTGAAGCTACCACAATTTCGAGAAGAAATAGTTGCGGGATTTGTTTCCTTCAAGGAAAAACGACCGGTAGGACGACCATCATCGACTCAAAGTGTTGAGCAACCATCATAAGCAGTTCCTGGCACATCCAGTTGTGGAAAAAGAGCTGTTCACCCTGTTGCTGATGTTCGTTATGATGGTGCAAATCATTTTCCAATTTGAGTTGATAGAACCGGAAAGAAAAGGTGTAAGCACTGTGAAAAGTCTGACACACAGATCGTTTGTTCCAAATGTAACCTTCACCTGTACACCTGACAAAAATTGTTTTTGGGATTATCACCACAGACAATAAAACATTTTATAATTGATTTCTTGTTTTTTGCAAATAAAAAAATTTGAATTATAAATTCCATCGAAGTAATATCTTTACACGTAAACCGACATGACCGTCTTAAGACGGTCTTCAGTAATTCTCACCTGGCACTCGAACTCGATAACTTTTCATCATGAGCGACGAGGCCCATTTCCATCTCTATGAGTATGTGTATAAGCAAAATTATCGCATGTGGGCCACCGAAAATCCGCGTGTAATGCACCAAGGGCCATTGCACCCGCTCAAAGTTACTGCATGGTGTGCTTTTCACGCTGGAGGCGTCATCGAGCCTTATTTTTTTCGAAAAGTCCGCTGGCGAAACGACAACTGTGGGCGGCGGGAGCAACAGAGCCATGCTTAACGACTTTCTCCTTCCTCAATTAAGGGTTGAATTTCTGGGTCGCCTAATCTCTCGTTTTGGCGATTTGCAACGGCTAGCAAGATTGCCTGATTTCACAGTTCCAGAATTCTATTTGTGGGGTTTTTTGAAGTCACGAGTCTATGTCAACAAGCTTCAGACTCTTGAAGCGCTCAAAGCGAATATCAACAATCCAAGGACCAATTGCCGGAACCTCTGGCAACAGTGATGGAAAATGCCACAAATTGGGCCCGAATGGTCATCAATTCTGGCGGCGGTCACTTAACCGATATCATTTTCTCGACTTAAGGGAAAGATATCAAATAAACATAATACAAAAACTGAACCAAACTAATTACAGGCAAAGAATATCGGGTGACAACTTTTACGCCACCTTGTATATACTTGTATACCAAATACGGATTTCATAGAAAAAAATCCTGCCAAATCTTTATCATCGTATAAATCTTTGGAAGACAGTGTTTTATATTTTCTGATGAAGATGATGAAGAATACTTTAATGAGCCACAACAATCACTGACTGTTATTAATCATACCACTCTAAATAAACTTGTTTTAAAAACGAGGTCTCTGAACTCTTTTTTTTTCCTAAATCCTAAATACATGTAACAAAATGCGTTGTTATTGTAGATAATTCATATACTCGTACATATCTATTTACTAGATAATTAATTTTTACTTTTAAATTACAAAATAGCAAAATTAACAAGAATTATACGAGGACGGGTCAATAATTCCGTGCATTTTTGAATTTCTGACCTCTTTACTGAAACAGCAACACTGCTCCTGTCAACAGTCATTTGTCAGTTGACTCCTGTCAAAATTTAAACTTGCTGCGTCAGTTAGTTTGTGTTTGACAGCTATTTTTATCAGACTACTCACTAATTTGAGGAGAAAATGGAAAAAAGTGAATTTCGTGTGCTTATTAAGCATTATTTCTTGCAAAAAAAAACCATTACCGAGACCAAGGCTAAGCTTGATAAATACTATGGGGACTCTGCACCATCGATTTCAATGGTAAAAAAGTGGTTTACTGAATTTCGTTGTGGCCGTACGAGCACTGAAGATGCCGAACGTCCTGGACGCCCAGTTGAGGTCTCTACACCCGAAACAATCGAAAAAATTCACGATATGGTGTTGGCCGACCGAAGATTGAAAGTGCGAGAGATTGTGGAATCCGTAGGGATCTCGCATGGCTCAGTGGTTTCAATTTTGAATGATCACTTGGGCATGAGAAAGCTTTCCGCAAGATGGGTGCCGCGTTTGCTCACAGTCGACCACAAACGCAATCGTGTAACAACTTCACAGGAAGGTTTGGCGTTGTTTAATCGCAATATGGAGGAGTTTTTGTGCCGTTTTGTAACCGTGGACGAAACATGGATCCATCACAACACACCAGAGAACAAACAACAGTCAAAACAGTGGGTTTCTAAGGGTGAATCGGCGCCAAAGAAGGCCAAGGTGGGTTTGTCAGCCAATAAAGTTATGGCGACTGTTTTTTGGGATGCACGCGGGATAATCCACATTGACTACCTTCAAAAGGGAAGAACAATCAATGGGGAATATTATGCCAACTTATTGGACCGATTCAATGACGATTTGAAAAAAAAACGACCTCATTTGGCCAAGAAAAAAGTTCTTTTCCACCAAGGCAATGCAAGGGTGCACACATGTGCAGTTGCCATGGCAAAAATCCATGAATTGGGCTATGAATTGCTCCCTCATCCACCCTATTCTCCAGATTTGGCTCCGAGCGACTACTTCTTGTTCCCAAACCTGAAGAAATGGCTTGGTGGAAAAAGATTTGACTCCAATGATGAAGTCATCTCGTCATTTTGAGGACCTCGACAAATCATTTTTTTTGGAAGGGATAAAAAAATTGGAGAAGCGTTGGACAAAGTGTATAGAGCTCAAGGGAGACTACGTTGAAAAATAAAATTATTTTTTTATCATAAAATCTGTTTTAATCCAAAAGTCACGGACTTATTGACCCGCCCTCGTAGCAACGAATTTACAACACTTTAGCTCGTCAGAACACAACTCAACTCTCTTCTCCACTCTCAACGACTCTTTCTTTTTTCCCTTTTGTTGATTTCCATTTAATGAGGGTTGCCACTTTTCTACAACCTTGAAATTCGGTCATCCTGATTACTGGAGTCTGACCCAGACGACAAACAATCTTCATTGCAGTCCACATATTTCCGCAACTTCATATTGCCAGAACTCGTTGATGTGATAGTTGGACCTTTGAATTGAGCCGCGTTTTACTTTCTTTACCTCGTAAGGACCAAGATAGTTACTAGCCAATTTCCTCCCAGCGACGAACTGTGTGCGTTTAATCGCAACTAAATCGCCCTCTTGGTACACGCTCTCTCGTTTCCTGTTCTTGTCATAATTCTTCTTGTACTTCGCTCGCGCCTGCTGTATTTGGTTCCTAGCTTCTTTGCGTATTTTAGTCCTCTCATCGTCGAAACCATTAAGCAGTTCTTGTTCCAACTTTGAGAATAAGGTATCACTTATTTTGCTTCGCATTCTTGTACCAAACATAACTAGAAATTGTGTCTTCATGGTAGAACAAAGAACGTGCGAATTTATAGCTCTTTGAACTTGGGGTATAAATTTATACCATTTTGAAGTATCCTCGGGAGTGCTTAGCGATAATTGAGATAATACATCTATAAACTCGTTCAATTTGGCCGTTACCCTGCGCAGCTCTCGTCGTTGTACGCACATGCTGAATTCCATTTTCCTGGACGTAATCTTCGAAATTCTTAGACGTGAACGCAGTTCCTCTGTCGCTAACAATACGATATGGATATCCGAAGCCCACTGCTGACCACTACTCTAGGATCTTCACAACTTAATCGGTGCCCGTGCTTTTAGTATTATAGAGCCAGACAAATTTGCTGAAAGCATCGACTATTGCAAAAATAAACTTATAAAGTTTAGAAGTCGCATGCATTGGTCCCAAATGATCGACGTTCAGTGTATGAAGCGGTATGTCCCCTTTGTCTATACAGTACAGATGACCTTCTTGTTTTTCAAGTTTTTTATTACAGATGATACATTTGATACAGCTGTTGATTATCTTTACGACTTTATTCTCCAAATGAGGAATCCAAAACTGTTGCTGTAGGTAGTGCACCGTCTTTTGTAAAAAAAAGTGACCAATATTGTGGGCGTCACTAATAATTTCATGCTCCATAGCCTTAGGTACTACTATGAGGTCGTTACCGTCAATTTGATTGTACAGTATTTCACCCTAAATCTTGAAATCCTTGTACGGCTGAGATTTCAATACTTCTGCCACAGTATGGATGACTTTATCATCCTTTTGCTGGGCACCCTTCAGACGAGTAGATACGAGGGCGGGTCAATAAGTACGTGACTTTTGTATTAAAACACAGATTTTTTGATAAAAAAATAATTTTATTTTTCAACGTAGTCTCCCTTGAGCTCTATACACTTTGTCCAACGCTTCTCCAATTTTTTTATCCCTTCCAAAAAAAATGATTTGTCGAGGTCTTCAAAATAGGCCTTTGTTTGCGAGATGACTTCATCATTGGAGTCAAATCTTTTTCCACCAAGGTTTGGGAACAAGAAGTAGTCGCTCGGAGCCAAATCTGGAGAATAGGGTGGATGAGGGAGCAATTCATAGCCCAATTCATGGATTTTTGCCATGGCAACTGCACATGTGTGCACCCTTGCATTGTCTTGGTGGAAAAGAACTTTTTTCTTGGCCAAATGAGGTCGTTTTTTTTTTCAAATCGTCATTGAATCGGTCCAATATCCACTGTGCAACCTCGAGTGGAACATCTTTCTTTTTTACAGTCTGTGTAAAAGCTGCACTCGGTTATCAATTTAAATCTGTATATAATAGTATATAGCTGTAGCGTTTCGTATCAGCTTCTGATGTTCTTTAGCACCAATATGCCACAGGGTGTAGCTTTTCTTCAAATCGTTGCAGCAGTACAGCGCCAAAACTATTTTTAGAAGCATCTGTGTGAAGTTGAGTCGGTGCATCTCTGCAATATAAGCGAAGAACTGGATTTTGAGATAATATATCTTTAAGTTGACTCATAGTTTTTTTTTCAGCTGTCTCAAATCTGAATACTGCATAATTCTTCAAGAAATCTGTCAAAGGGCGCGCCACGTTCGCGCAACCTTTTATAAACCTCCTAAAAAAGCCTGTCAGACCTAAAAAGAATTGAACGCCTCTTATATTTTTGGGGTATGGGAATTTATCCACAGCCTTTGTTTTTTCCTGACCCGGGCAAATTTTTCCGTCCTCAACTGTATGTCCCAAAAAGTTTATTTTGCTCGGAAGCAATCGGCACTTTTTCCATTTAATTCTGAGACTATATTTCGCAGCTTCATCAACTTCACATGCATTCATCAACTTTTTGCGCAAATATGATGATATCGTCAACGAAGATCTCCACAATGTCTGGCGTGATTAATTCTTGAAAAACGGTGTTGACAAAACGATTAAATTCGGCAGGAGAATTACAGAAACCGAAAGGAGCCCTGCAAAATTCAAACAATCTGTCTTTGGTGACGAATGCCGTATACCTCCGACTGGCTTCCTCGATTGGCACATGCAAAAACCTATTCTCCAAATCCATAATAATAAAGACTTTTGCACCTTGAAGTTTCTTTAAAACTTCGTTTATTCTTGGTACCGGAAAGCAGTCTTTGAGCACCATGCTATTCAGCTGATGGAAGTCGACACAGACTCTATAGGTGGTGTCTTTCTTTCTTACTAAAACCACTCGACTGGCAAAATTAGAGGTGGACTTGCATACGAAATTTTCTGTTAGCCATTCATCGATTTGATTTTTCACGGCTTCGGACTCTACGGGACTGTAACGGCTTGGTTGATGACGAAATGGTTTCATATTTTCACCAGGGACGATTTTCATCATAATTGGACATCCAACAGAAGATTTATCTGGCTTATATTCTTCAATCATAGACTGGATCAGCGGTTGAAACTGTGGAGGAGCATCTATGTTACATTTTATATCGACTATATTGTAAATATTTAGCTCGTTTGTGTCAGCATTGTTGGTCTCCGCTGACGCCTTCGAAAAGGTGCATTCATCCTTGTTAAGTGACATCTGGAACTGTGATGCAAAGCCAAACCCAAGTAAACCGTCGGATACTACTAAAAATTTCTGCTCCTCTTCAACTCCGTTGACTTGTACAGTGCACATGAACGCACCAATTGGTTGTACATGTCGATTTCCAATGCCACGAAGAACAGAATAGCATTTCTGTAGAACCGTATTTTTCAATATCTTGAAGACTGACTGACACACAATTGAGACGTCCGATCATGTATCGATCAAGCAGATGACTCTTTACCCATTCAGTGCAACAATTTTACATCTATTCATATTTTTAACGGAATGGGCCCTCTTTACTACTCGTAAACATTGTTTTGACATGTGCCTGACGCCACCGCACTTGAAGCATTTTGTCACTGCCATGCAATCTTTTCGTATATGTTCCGCTGATCCACAATTAAAGCACCGAGTCGTCTTATTGTGCATGCTTGTCTGGGCACCACCACACTGTTCGAGTATAACCAATGACAGATTCCTCGTCAATTTTTCCAAGTGCAGCAATTTTTTTCATATTTAGCACATACTCTTGAAAACTTTCATCTTTTTTCTTTTTTCTTTCTATCAGTTTCGCATGAATATCAACATTTCTTAGTGTACGTTTAAATTCTGCTACTAGAGCATTTTTTAGTTGGTCGTACGAACTTACTAAAACCGATTCAAGGAACAATTTAGCCATCCTTGTCATTTTACCACGTGCCTGCACGTATGGTTTCACCATCACCACCATGGTTTCACCATCAAAACTAGGTACTATATTGGCAAAATTTTCAGCACTTATCTTCGGCTAATTTAGCACTCGTTGATACAATATATTTTGTCTGCTTGTATTTTTAATGTGAGCAATTTTATTATTTTCTCCAAGCTCTGGTTGTTCATTTCACTTGTTGTGCTTGTTTCGTTTTTGCGTGGGCCACTGTCACCATATAGCTGTATGTTTTTTGATGTTCCTGGAACGTTACTCTCCATTTCCGCTTCGGCACTGTATGCTTTTTTGGTTATGGCTTGATATCGTGTTACAATGCCCTGTTGCTGTTTCTCTTTTTCTTCCAGCGTAGTTTCTCTGTCATGCATTCCGATGAAACTACTTCCAGAACAACGCAGAACTCTCGGTAATTCAGGGTTTTTTTTTTGGCTTTTAGGTTGAGCCCCCAAATGTAACAAAATGCGTTGTTATTATAGATAATTCATACACTCGTACGTATCTATTTACTAGATAATTAATTTTTACTTTTAAATTCCAAAATAGGAAAATTAACGAAAATTATGTCAAAGAATTTACAACACTTCAGCTAGTCAGCACACAGCTCAACTTTTTTCTCCACTCTCTACGACTCTTTCTTTTTTCCCTTTTGTTCCTTTCCATGTAATAAGGGTTGCCACTTTCCTACAATATTACCTGCCTTCACATACATATGCATGTTCTAAGTTTTCGTGTTTCCAAATACCACCTTGATTAAAAAGTTCCCGCCCCACACCACCGTGTGGCGCTCTCATTATTCCGATTTGAGTTCTTTTTTTTTTTGTTAAGTTGGTAAACCTATTGTTGACATTCCCTCTAAATCGAAGATGATGAACGCAGTGGCAGACCAACGACATCGAAAACCGACGAAAACATTGATGAAGTACTCGTACAAGAAATGTTGGTCAATAACCGCAAATTAACAATCAGAGAGATAGCGGAGGACTGGAACATTGCCTATGGATCCGTCCAAGACATTTTGGTTAATGATTTGGGTTCATTACTGGAGACGAGACGTGGGTTTATGAGTACGACACGCAATCCAGACATCAGGCAAGTGAATGGCGTTCACCAAATGAGCCGAGACCAAAAACACCATGTCATTTTCAGTCAAAAAAGAAGGCAATGTTCACGGTTTTCATGGATTACAACGGTCTAGTGCATCATGAGTTTTTGCCAGTGCGAGTATTATTTGGACGTTATGAAACGTTTGCGTGAAGCAATTCGCCGAAAGAGACCAGAATTGTGGGCAGAAAACTCGTGGATTTTGCACCATGGTAACGCACCGTCGCACAGTGTGACAATTCGCTCATTTAGCGGGATTAAATTAATAGCGCTTAGATTTAAATGTTTTTTACTTACTTTTATGAGAATTGTTTATAGAATGAAATGTAATAAATTTTGTAAACATATCTATAACAGTTGTGATGAAAATAAAACATACAACAGCCAATAATTTGCATTTTGTTACTCAGTTGGTATATTTAACAATTGTAGAACTTCGTGTTCAATTAATGTTTTTTTTATTTTTGGAATGCATCAAAGACTTACCAAAAATAGATCTGAAAATACTAGCAACTTATTAAGGAGGTCAGTATTCGTATCCACTCGCGAGATTTTCCTGGTAAACAGCTCCCTAAATTTCCGATTTTCCTTGTTTCTAGCCTCCCGAGCTTCCTCGGAAAGTTGTCCAATTGGAAGTATACAAGTATAAATATTTGTTTCCATGAAATAATACCTTATGTACACTTACTGGCATACAAAACCAGCCATACTTTCTGATATATAGCTCTCTCGTTTCTCTTGCAAATGTTTTGAAGGCATCTATGTCAATTGGAAACCCAGACCCAATCGCTTCTAAAATTATGTGAAATTTTTTGATAATTTCCTTATCTATCCCTGTTATTTCAGCAGTTTTTTCCTCATCTCTGAAAAATCTTCTGGCCGTGTTTCCATCTTTCGTATTGCCTGACTGTTGAGTTGGCATATCAACCAATAACACAGTTTCCGCTCTAAATCTATCCTGAATCACCTTTTTTTCTTGCTTTAACCTTTTCTTCACTCTCTTGGTCTCTAACCTGCCAAACTTTAACATCCAGTCTATAAGCGGTATGTAGGATACATTCCATAAATTGGATGCAAGAATGAAGGGGACTTAGCCCATAGGACATTGCTTGTTGGTCCACTTGCTTTTCTGAAAGTTTGGTTGAATTGTTCATTTCAGATGGTTTTGCTGCGCAAATATAACAGGTTTGTGACGAAGAAGTTATAGGTGATAAAGCAGTACATATTTTGCCGTCGATCATGGTAAGTAAGAAAATTGGTTTTATTTGGATATGAAAGCTGTCATTATTTATCTCAACTGGCTGTAACATTTTAATTTGTTCTTGTATTGAATCTACTTCCAACTTGATCAATGCTGTCGTTTCTTTTGCAAAGTTCAATTTAATAGGCCGGCAGTATCTTGTGTATGATGGAGCTGGATTTTGCCAAACCACTTTTTTATTTTCTTCCTGTAAGAAATATAGCTGAATTGGCAAAATGGAAATACTAAAGAGGTTTTCATCCAAATGATGACCTGATGAAAATTTTGGTTTGTATTGTTTTTGTTGAGCACCATCGCAACCCCATTTTATTAGCAGGAACAATTCTTTAAGCCCAGTTTTAAAATCCGAAACAGAATCTGAAACATGTTTTTGAGCTAAGCATAAACGTTCAATGCTATGATTTACCCAGCTTTGTAAGCCGCATTCAGCAGAAGACTCAATCACAGTTCTGCTATCGGGATAGCATTTTGCCTTAGCCTCTTTAATTTTGTGGTACGAAGGTAGTAGATTTGGAACATTTATATTAATTTTTTGACGTATTATATCATACTGATGAGTGGATAGCTGTGCGTCTGTTATCATTGCTAATGCATCATCTGCAGATATTGGCAAAAAGTCAGATGTATGTGTTTCCAGTGTTCTCTTTACAATTGAACCTTAGGTATAAATGATAAAATTTATAAGAAAAAAAAAATTGACTTAAGCAAAAAACTAACCTCTTTTTGGAGAACATATTGATAATTGCTTAGCTACAATAGCAGTATTTCTCTATCCAGCTTTCCTAAGGTTTATTTCATTCGTAGTTCTGATTTCTTCAGCGCTAAATGGATCTAGAAGTGTTTGTACGAGTACTTTTCTCGGATATGGGTTAGAAAAGAATCACGATATTTCAATGTACATCCGAAAGTGGGCTTAAGAGTAAACTGATGAGCATTCTGTGAGCAAGATGGGTGTTAATACTATTAAAGGTTTGAAGTGGTGAATATAGCGAGAAAACAAGGTGAGATAGTAGACATTTCGCCGGTGTTCCAGGTTGTCAATTGACTGGATGATATTTCACGGTTTTGAATCCTATTTGCAGAGAAATTTTAGGAACACTTGACCGGATGTGGGCATTGTACACGAATTTTTGGCGTATAAATGCCGTATATACGAGGATAGTCCTAGAAGTACCCGACCTAAGAAAGAAAAGACAAAAAAATTGAGGAAAAATATGTTTATTTCTCTACGTAGTCTCCTTTTAGTTCAATCATTTTTCCCAGCGATGTTCAATAGCTTCGATATCCTGTTTATAGTGAGAATCGTGGAGCTGCTTACAGTAGCCATCAACTTCAGACTTCACCTCTTTACTTTTGCCAATTTTTCTTCAATTTTTTCAAATTCGGAGACAGAAAATAATCCGAGAGGGCTAAATGACGCTGCAATAAGTTCGCATAATATACGTCGTTGATTGTTTTTTTCTTTCTGAAGATAATCAATGAAAATTATCCCACGGGCATTCCAAAAAAACGACGCCATGACCTTGCTTGCAGATGGAACTGTCTTCGCCTTCTTTGGAGCCGATTCTCCACTTTGAGTCCATTGTTTTGACTGTTCCTTCGCCTCGGGTGTGAGGTGATGGACCCATGTTACATCCATGGTTATGAATCGACTCAAAAACTCGGTGTTTAATATTGATGGCTGCCGAAAAATATTAAACAACATAGCGTTGTCAAATTTCGCAGCGTTTTTGAGGACATCAAATATGCGGTCATTCCAATCTAAGTTGCTGTTGACACATATACTGAGAATTAACAATTTTTTGGTTTCGAAGATTCAAGTGCCATTCATGGGCAATGGCTGGGTTTTTAGATTTAGCTTTAACGACAGCAGAGAACTTTTTGTTTTGGAAACATTATAGTAAATACCACCCTTTTGGTGGTTCCTCTTTTAGTAATGCTGATTATATCAGAATTTAATAAAGTTAGCATACGCTGCTGTTCCCGTTCTATAGCCAAAGGGCAGGCACGTAAGCCCGGGAACGAATGTGAATACGAATATGTTATCAGCAAATGAATATATTGCATTGGAAGTAATAGATAACAGATCATTTGTGAAGAGCAAAAATAGTATCGGAGCCCTGGGGCACACCAGCATTTATTTTGAGAATATCAGACTTGAAACCTTCCAAGACAACTTGAATTGAACGTTCCAAAGAATAATTTCTAATCCATAGAAGAAGAGAGTCGTCGATCCCAAATGCACGCATTTTCTAGACAAAAGAGCCTGATGCCAAACTCTGTCAAATGCCTTAGAAATATCAAGTGCAACTATCTTGCTTTCGCCAGATAGGTGTAGACTTTGATTCCGCTTTTCGGTGAGATATGCCATCAAATCAGCAGTGGACCTGTTGCTAGGAAAACCCTATTGCCGGTCAATGAGAGGTTTTCGAGTTTCGAGATATTTCATAATTTGAAGGTTTATCAGCATTTCCATGACGTTGAAATGAAGCGACGTAAGTACAATGGATCTGTAGGAGGAGAGAGAAGAATATTCGCCTTTTTTATTGACGGGATATACAAATGCTGTTTTCCAACTACTCGGAAAGAGTGAAGAATAGGAATGATAAAGAAGCTTACGCAGTAATTTTGCCAGCGTGAAGGAATGCCTCTTCAGAAGAACAGAGATACGCCATCTGGACTAGCGGATTAATGAATGATAAGATCTTTAAGTACTCTTGCTATTCGAATCACCCAAGTGTAGGCAGAGGTAAAGCATAGTCTGGAAGTGATGAGCTGGCCGCAAAATGTGCAGCAAGCAGATTGGCCTTGTCTAAAGAGTTGACAACTGGAATGTCATTGTAAATGAACGTTGGGATGGAAGATGGCGCACAATTTCTGATGCTTTTGACGAAAGACTAAATGCTTTTATTACCTTTGAAACATTGTAGTATTCCTTTGCCTCAGTTTTTGGTCGTATTGTCATTCCTGGCTCGTTTGGACTTTTTTCGATTTTCCTCAGTCGGGTTGGTCTAGTAGGCCCGAAAACCCATTTCTCTAAGCCTAACACCCTCTGTACAGCTCGAGTCGTACCACAACTTTTCTTTTGGTTTGACATTTATCATCCGATTTCATCTTCAGGATCTCATTTCAAAAAGAATAGTGTTTGTGATCCAATTGGCTTCTCTGTAACGCCATACGGTTCTTTTAGGAATCTTTTCCCTAACTGTGTTCGGTATATGAGAAATTAGCTGACGTGACACAGTTGTCCGAGGAGCCTAAAGCGATAGCACATCGACCTTGTACTTATCTGGGTAAGAAGTTAAAAATAAGTCCAGGTTGTTGGCCGCATGACTACCAACGTCTGGAATTCGCGTGGGCTCATTCAAATTGCTTGCCGCAGCGAAGATCTCAACACACCGTCCTTCAGCCACCCAGAATTTTGTATATTGAAATCGCCCGTAATAACGGTTTCAATATGAGGATACAGTGATACAATTCTTAATATGGAGTCAGATAGCGAATCGAACTCGTTAAAGGTCGAATTCTTGTCCAATTTGTGGCTTCAGTAAATAAAGCAATAGTGAATAATTTCCTTCCGGAGAAGGAATTTTAACCAAATGAAACTCAATTACGGATTGGAACAACACTATGCACGTACGCTCCCTTTATAAGCTTAAGCAGATGGCATTGCCCTCCAGTAAGTGCAGTAAGGTGGCTTGAGCAGAAAGATGGCATGTGCTACGATAACTACCACATAGAACAGAAGAGGGTGTAGACTGATTGTTTTCTCCAGGCAAATGCAACAAGCCTTGAGCCTTCGGTGCATGAGAGTGCATAATGTAACTATCTGAATCAAGGCAAATTCTCAAACATAACGCCGATATCCATTCACGAACCCACAGAAGAGATATAAGATGATATCAAGAAATATTTCTACGAGATTTTCCGCCAACACTTACTCCAAGAATAATTCTTAAACCATTTTAAGGGTTTTTAACGATATAATAAATAATTGGTGTGGTTTTTGGGCCGGTAAATTCAAAATTGACAAGATATTCATACTAGGGCAAATCCTGGAGAACACCCAAGAATGTACGATGAGTACTCGCTACATCTTTGTCGATTTCAATGCCGCATATGACAGCATCCAAACTGATGAGCTTTATAGAGTCATGTGGCATCCCTGCTAAACCCTTCGGATTATGGGGAATGACTATGTTTTATGATCGAAAGCAATCTATCCATGGCTTTTAATGTCAAGAATAACGAGTCCGATGAAACGTGACAATAGACAAGTCAACTAAGTCTTTGAAGTAGCTAGGGAGAAGAATTTAGCTTGTCAGTTGCTGTAGCTTTGACCTAGGAGTCAATGGAGTAATAAATCCTTGTCTAGGGGATTTAAACAGACTCTACATAAAACTCCAATCATTTCAGATCTTCTCTACGCCGCAGAAGATTGGACTTTTTCCAAGGCGGATGCAGACATCCTTGGTCCTTTTGAACGTGTTTTTCTATTTTTTTTTTTTTTAATTCAAAGATTTGTATTTACATGCTCAGCTTAAATTTACATTTGTTTACCAGCAAAACAAAATGTTTATCTGCAGTTGATTGCTAACACTGTTAAGAAATTTCGATCTGAAGTATTTTTCAATTAAAAATGTGTTTAAGTATATTTACAACTAGTTGTTAAAAACTTAAATTGTTAAGCATAATTTTATTTATTTATTTATTTACAAAGGATACAATACAAATAAATTTGTGTTGTCCGGGATATAACACCGGGGTACAATGCCCATATTGCAAGCATAATTTTGTTCACTAAAAAATGAATTATTTATTTACAATATTATTGTTACTAGTTTTCCTTCTTTCATTTTAGTTTTTTTTTATTTGACGGAATGTGTTTCAAGAAGTAAGGAAGTTGGTTCACCATTGTTGGAATTGCACATCTTAGCATACCTTGGGCTCTTCTTTCTATGTTTACTCTATGGGGTATAGGCAGTAGAGACCATTGATCATCCATATAGTGCATTAGTGTCATCATGTGGAATATGGCGTTGACGTCTATAACTTTAAAAGTTAGATTCCTATTTCCAATAATTTTAATAAGTCGATGTTGTAGGTTATATATTTTGTCTAAATGAGTTTTCGCTGCGCTTCCCCAAGCCAAAATCCCGTATCTCATTCCTGACTCAGCTGGAGAACAGTACACTTACTTTCGTATTTCTTGACTAGTGTATTCTTTAAGGTAGACTAATGCAAAAATATAGTCTCGCCATAAGAGATGTTGGTCTACGGTCATTCTAAGATATATTATGCTTCCAACTATTTTAATTTCTTGGTAGTTGGTTGATAGCTGGCAGTTGCCTTTCCTACGATATACTTCATAGGATATCATAGTATATCATAGGATGCAAATATGCATTAGCTTTATTTTGGCTGGGTTTATTATTAGTCCATTATCATGGTGCCAATTTCATTTTGTAAAATCTGAACAGCAGAATTTAAATATTTACGTTTTACCACTATTGCAATGTCATCGGCATATGCATAAGCAGTGACTTTCTAAAAAGGGGAAGAAGTTCAGTCGTACAAAGTATAAACAATATAGGAGCCAATTTAGAACCTTGAGGGACACCAGTGTCCTTTAATCGGTTTGTCAGTCAGACAGCTTCTAAGCCAGTTTGGAAGTACACCTCTCATACCGATTCTATTGTACTTACGCTTTCTACAAGTGCGTTAGAGTATCAAACGCTTTGTTGAAATCGATAAAGCCACAACAACATGGTGGTATTTTCTTAGGAAGCCGTGATAATGAACTCCCCCAAACAACGATCTGGCGCTGCTGTTTTTTTAAACCCGCGTTGGTTTGGATGCAAAATTGTATGTTTTGCGATAAAGCTTGTAATTCTTCTAGAGATACCCCTTCCATGCATTTGGCAACAACTGATAGAATCGCAATTTGCAATCCGTCCTGTTTTTCGCTCCTCCATTATATACTTGTATAGGACGTATTACTGACGTTTGCGTCAGCCTCGGAACATAGCCCTGATATGGTTGTGATTACTGGAGGAAAATAGAGAGCATTTATTTTAGATCAATTGCCCAGATATTATCTGCTACAGATTTTTGGTCCCAATTACATTGACGGGACTTAGAAATGGAGGTACAATGACGAATCCTACGAGTTATACATATAACTACATAGACTTAGTAAGAAAACTGATTAGCAGATGCCTCAGGTGGCTAGACCATATATGTAGAACGCAAGGGCCCGAAGGGCCTTCGATTCCCACACATAGAGAAAGACCTCGCTTTAGGTAATTTCGGAGTTTTGCTATTGCCATCTCTATTGGCTAACCGAGATCTCCGACACGCCAGCACTTTGTTAGATTTGAATCCAAATATTTTTAAGTTTCTTAAGTGAATCCACAACTAAGTGGACCTTTACAGGCACCATAAACAATTTCTCTGTCGAAATTTTCGTATTGTGTCTTGAGAGAAGAACTCAAGAAGTAAAATTAACCCAACTTTGCTTGTTCAAGGCTGGGTGTTTAAGAATTCCGGTATATACTCGCTCCGATATGACATATTAGAAAGCGACAGGTTGGGCCATATTCCAGAGTTCCCAATCTCCATTCTCAACAGAAATTTTTGGTCGTAGAATTTTTTTTTTATGGACGAATGTACATATTCAATTCACTATCAAGTCACGATGCGAAAAGCCATATGATGAGTTTCCAAAAATTCAACCGTTTGCGGTGGGGGTTTTTCGCCGTTGTTCCTCGTCTTTCCGGCAAAGTGATTGTTGACTCCACAGTCTCTTTGGCCGATAATAAAAATTTCTGCCTATAATACCACTTTCGTCGTTTGACATACAGTGTCTACATATGTCCTACTTGTAGTCAATTGAGTTATCAGAAATAGTTTATATCGGAACGTGATATGCTCTGTTTGTTCTTAAAACATTTTACAACTTGCGCAAGACTGTATTCGGAAAATGTTATTTCCTCCATACATTTTACAACACCAAATTCCTCCTAATATTTACACATCACCCTCTTCATTCCCATCAATGTCGAAAAGTCCAATACAGCTTAATGTTTTGTTTACTTTTCAAGGATAACCTAACTTATGTTCCAAACAATACCTATAACCGCTTTAAGGTCAGAATAAAGTTATATACCTTCTTTCCCACACATAAATTGCTAATAAAACCCCATGCCAGAACAAGGAGAAAAAAAAAATAAATAAATTTAACTGCCCTCTCAACAAAAGGTGCATACAACATAAACGAATGCACGAACAAAGCATGACGAATTTTTCCCACGGCAAGAACCCACACTTTCGGACCAAAGGTAAATACGATATTAAAATCCAAGAAACATAAACTTCGATCGACCCGTCTGCTAATCCGTCCTCTCCCCATTCAGTCCTTTTTAATCTGGTACCTGTAATTTACAACCACAGAATCACCCTTATTTTACCCGAAAAGGGGTTGAAAAATATATTAACTCTCTTAACTTAAGTTTCTTAACGTACGAGTATACAGTAGAGTCTCTTAAAACTGAACACTGTTATTTTTGTTTGAATCGGCCAATAAGCTTCGTCGAAGAAGCCATGTATCTACTTCTTAAGAGAGTGTCTAATCTTTTGTTCTAATATTAATCCGATGTCGAAGAACCAAATTCCAAATTCCAGGTATTCGATTCGATAAACACATTCAGATACACTCATCTCGTTGAATCGCTATGACTTAGCTACATCGTAAATACTGCAGGGAGATGAACATCTGAAATCAATAATTACTTATTCAACTCAGCTATAACATTTGTGGCCAAGAGGTCGAGCTAACTTAATCTGCTATGAAACCTGAAAGACCCTGAAGACTAAAAATAGCAACTACAATGACTCCTGGGGATCTTTCAACAAGAAATTCAGTGTACCACATAGGCTGGTTACTGAAAATCTTTAGAACTTTTTAGGCCTCCTAATCAGTTGGATTCTGAAGAAACTTAGGAAGGAATACCATGGACTTGAAATGACAAAATTGGAAAATTTATTCTCACAAGGACCTGGAAAGGATTTATTTCATTCCAGTACGGACGCAGCCAATATACGCAGGCTAAAAAGTAATCACTTTTCTGCATACGTCCACGTCGGTATGTGCAGAGCAGCTGTTTTTCCAGTTAGTGAGAAACAGGTAGATCCCCGCCTGCACCCCTGAGATCACTCTGATCTGAAGCTACCTGACTATGAACTAGTGCCACTTTTCTTCTTTCATCGCGGTTTCGCCATTTACGTGCGTAGTGATGTAGCTTACCAAACTCCACCACAATGTAGTCTCTGTTCCAATCCGGAATTCAATTTCATGTGGTTAAAATTCCATTTCCGTAAGCAAATTATCCACTACTGTTTATTTACAGAAGCCCCACACTGGACAGCAATTCGACCTCTAACGAGTTTGATGAGTTGTCTGACTACATTCAAAGAATTGTATCCCTGTATCCGAATTGTGTAGTCGTTATTACGGGCAATTCTGGGTGGCTTCGACATTCGGGCAGATAACACCCGAAACACACCAGATGGTGTGTTGAGATATTCGCTGCCGAAAACAACTTAACCCAGCTTGTAAATGAGCCCACGCGAATACGAGATGTTGATAGTCATACCGCCAACATCCTGGATTTGTTTTTAACTTCTCACCCTGATATGAACAGCGTCGGTGAATGCTTCCCTCTAGCCTCGTCGGACCATTGTGTCATATCAACTAATTTCTTGTACTCCGACCACACAGCTGGAGAAAAGATTCCTAGGAGAACCGTATTTGAATACGAGAATGCCAATTACAGCGGACTTAACAGCTTCTTTAGGAATTTTAACTGGCCATTATGCGTCATCGATAACAACATGGATACTGCTGCTAATATGACCACAGACACTATCGGATAAGTGTATCAAGCCAAAAGACAAGGCATGGTATGGCTCGAAATGTGAAGAGGCTGTTAGGGTTAGAGAACAGATTTTTCGATCCTACAAAACCGAACCGACGGAGGAAAACTAAAAAAAAGTTCGAACGAACCAGGAACAACTCCAAAGTTTTTCTTCAGTGCGTAAAATTTAAATACGACCAAAACCTGAGGCAAAAAAATACTAACGGATGACCAGATAGCAATGATTGTGCGGCAATTATTAAAAAATATTATCGAAACTCCGGATCAGTTATACGCAAAGTGAATTTCTTCGTGAGGTAGGTCCTCATCATGGCTTCAGTGTGCAGGCAATTTGTCAAACGGTGGAAAAGTTTGAGCGTGAGTACACTCTTTTGAATCTTAAGTCAACCCGGCTTATTTTGCGATTGGATTTAGGCCTACATTCGTATAAGATTGTGCTGACGCAGGAATTGTAGCCGGACCACCATAGACAACGCTGTGAGTTCGTTAATTGGGCGCTGGAAATGTTGGCCGGACATCCGAATTTAGATTGAAAAATCAGTATCTCGGACGAGGCCACTTTTTGGCTCAGTGGCTATGTTAGCAAGGAAAATTGCCATTATTGGAGCGAACGCAATACACAAGTGACCGGCCAAGCATCAATGCATCCACAAATATTGACCGTTTGGTGCGGCTTATAGCGTGACGGCATCATCAGACCTTATTTCTTTCGAAATGAGGAAGGAGACACCGTTACCGTCAATGGTCTCAGATATAGAGCGATGTTAACCGACTTTCTGTGGTCAGAGCTCGACAACAAGACAGCGCAAGCGATGCAAAGCTCGAAGTTGTGAAGGAAAAATTTGGCGACTGTTTTCTCTGGGGCTACGTCAAGTCTTTAGTTTACGCTAACAAGCCAACCACTTTGGACGAACTCGAGGCCAACATTCGACTCGCTATTTCCAGAATAACGCTGCACATATTGGACCAAGTCATCAAAAATTGGTCCAACCGCTTGAAGCACTGACAGCGAGGTAGTCACTTGAATGATGTGCTATTCCACACATAATGGCAGAAGTGTAGCTTCAAAATAGAACCAGAATCAATTTTATATCTCACACCGTCGTAGCTTAATTTAAATTTTGTTCCAATCGTTTTTATCTGGTCACCCTATACAATGTCCCAAAGGAAGTAAACAATTTTAGTGTTTCGTTAAAAATATTAGAAATTCTGCCTCATCCTTCATCCCAACACTCATTTGTAATGACATTCTAGCTATCAGCTCTTTGGACAAGGCCAATCTACTTGCTGCACACTTTGCGGCCAGCTCAGCACTTGTATGTACATTTTACTTTGTCTCCGCCTATACTTGAGTGCGTTGAATATTCAATGAATCGAATTGAACTCGTGTAGTAGCAATAATACTTAAGGATCTTAGCATTCACAAATCCGCTGATTCATGGTCATTAAAACACTGATAAACCGTCGGCTCATGAAATATCTCGAAACACGTGTGTCAACGACAACTTGGAATGATCACATATTCGGTGTCGTTAAAAATGCTGCGAAATGTCCAGGTTTCCTCAAGCGATGTAAGAAATACTTTACCCTCTCTGATTTGGCATCAATATATAAGGCATTCATCTGCCCAAAATTGTGGTGCAATGGTCATATCTAGTCAGACGCTCCTAAAACATCTATGCACCTGCTAGATGTGCGATAAAACTCATAGGTGATACTAATATCACTCAAACAATGGACACCCTCGAACACCGACGTAATGTCTCGTGTCTCACTCTGTTTTATCGTTATTTCCACCACCAGTGCTCCATAGAAATCGCCAGTAGCATTCCGCCCCTTTAAACTTCAAACCGCAACACCCGTCTCACTATGAATGCTCATCAGTATACCCTCAAGCTTACTTTCGGACGTACTCTAAAATATCGTGATTCGTTCCTAAGCCGTGCAACTCGCTTATGAATTGCCCTTTATTTCCTAGTCATTATAACCTTCAAACATTCAAAACCAACGTTCACGGGAACCTCTCTTTCCATCCTCCCCGATTTTCCTTCGCCCGCGCTGTGTGCAAACATTTTAAGAGTACTTAAATCCCTTGAGCACTCGCAAATTATAAAAAAAAAGCTGTGTTGATCCAAATTGCTAATGATATTGACTGACAATCTTTCCACAAATGCAGAAATAATCAGAAGCCTGACTTCTGAGAGCATCGAAGACCACTGAAGCGAAGCTCAAATTGCTTTTGTGTTTCTGGTGCAATTGTTGGTAGAAGCCGGAAAAGCTTAAGCACATGGCTGACAGCAGATACTTAGAGTCGGATTGATGAACGTTTTGAACTCAAAGTACAGATTTCAGCGGCCTCAACAGTAGAGGCCTTTGAACTGGAATTTCAGTAACAAATGAGAGGAGAAAGTTTAAGACTTTATTACATCAACGCACTAATTGGTGGTTAGTTAGGCTAAAGAAGTAGCAAATAGTTATAACAGTCTATGGCATTACTAAGGAACACGGTGATGGTAAAATTACATAAAGTAAAAGGATTCGCTTACTTGGGATGAGGAATAGCTTCCCAGAAGACGTGAACATTTTGCAACAGTATTGAGCCACTTGGGCAGCAGCGATTAGGTACTAAGTTCAAGTGAGACTCCCTTAGCAACAAATATCCATATTCGCACTACCCCATTCCACTAACGTTGAAATAACGTCGGCGGAAGAAGTCTTGAAGTAAAACAAGAAGACAGTTGGCATAGACGGCACCCCACTAAACTCTTCTAATCCGCGCCCAACATTTCGATGAAAATCCTACAGCCAATAACTAAGAATGGATGGAGAACTAAAACCTTCCCCGAAGATTGCAATGATTATGAAGTTGCCCAAGAAGTAAAGCCTGACGGAGTGTGGCATCTAAAAAAGTAACATACGAGTATATGCGTTTTTCCGACTGTGGTTAGGCTCATTGCGGGAATAATTCTGGAACGTATAAGGAAAATTTTCATTCAACCCTTGGAATTGGAAGTTGTTCATCGGTTAGTTAGTTTTAAATGCATTTTATTTTCTAAATCATTAATTCTTACATACTAACAAAAAATGCTTAAATGCTAGCTTAAAATTACTTAACAATCTTACACTAACTTACTGGCCCCACACAGGCACTCTAAGCTACTCTAAACTCTTACATCTATGTCTTTCGACTTTGTTTACATTTGATACTTATATATACTTATTTTCTGTGCTTAAGGCTAAGAAAAGAATTTAACAAAAAACTTAGCATATGGACATAATTTTGCCAGTTGTTCATCGGTTTCGAGAAGCACCTGGACAGCTTGAATCCGGATTTTATACGGCGAGAGTCATACAGAAAAGTTATACCAGGAAACTATTATTATCATATGAAGCGATGTCGGCAAATACCAAACCCTATACAATGTTAAGGTGTCTGATGAATTTACAGTTCGCATCGAAATACGATAAGGTTACATTCACAAGCCATTGCTGTTTTTTCAAGAAATCAGTGGGGTTAACCGGACTGAAACATAGGTCAGCCTGATCATCTATCTTGACTACGTTGATGATGATCTCATACAGGATATTGCTCATGTACTAGAGGGCCCACAACTACAAAAGCAGTGGGCTCAATATAAAAACTTACCACTTCAATTTATCAATATAACGCCAGTACCGTTTAATTCAACATTGCCGGACCGCAACTCGGAAAAGTAAGCATACATATGAAGTATGGTCTTAGAAGATGGTAGTACCGAACTGGATGTGGTTTACTTTTAGTGCCTAGAAAATGATTATTACCATCACAAGGAAATCGAACAAACCTTCATAAATAGGTGTCTTTGCAACATCTTGATCTAAGAATCAATAGAAGTCAAAATACCGAAAAAAAAGTTGCAGTGGATTGGTTACATCTTAAGTCGCGAGCACGGTTCCTTTGTGAGGTTCGTCATTTATGGAATACATAGTAGACTAGTCGACTGCCGAAGTCAGACATGAAGAGAGGCAGTACAGTAGGAATCCAGTTCCTTGGAGATGACTTGAATAGGACTGCGCCCCATTGGAGAATTCCAAACACGATGGCACTCAGGCGCTGTTATCGCTACATGCCCTACGAAGGCTCAAAGGACCTGAGTAAGTTAACTTGGTATGCTAAGGTCTAATTCATCGGACATACTATGAATTGCATAGTTGCATCTTAATGTGGCACAAGGCATCTGTTAGCCTAGGAGTGATAGATTTCAGTGATGGTATCTTCTGCTACGCTTGCTTTGAGAATGATGATTAAATTTGTGGGAGCTGGTACTGGAGTTGGATTACTCAGGTTTCTACCAAAAACAAGATAAATTGGATTCAAAGGAGCACCGAAAGGAATTCATAAGAAAGCTTTACTATTCAACTGGATTGATCCCTTTTCACAGTTGCCTTCGCTATAAGGCCTTATAGTTTACCTTATACACTATTGAGGCTGGTTCATTTCAATCTTATTGTCACATTTCACTTTTCAGTTCATCTATTAATTTGATTTTGCTCTTACTCGTAGTATGAATTGTGCGTCTAGCAGTTTTATTTTTATAACCTCCACTGTTGTAACCCGAACTCTGAACCTCAATCCAGCATCGGCGGTTAGTATACTTACACTCGCATCCGCAGCCAAACCCATCCATACACTCCACAGTCGTATTATGTACATTTTACCTTTTCGTACTACAATCCCAGCGGCTACAAAAATGATGAATTTAAACTTCTCCGAGTTTGGATAGATAAAGTACAACAGACTGGATATAGAAAATGATGGGCCGCCGGCCAACCAGGCCGTGACCCTTAGGCAATTTAATTCTGATTACTTACATATATACATACGTACATTTACTGGCGTTCATTTGTACCTACATAACCCGCTTATGACCTGCGGCTGATTACTCTGATATAAACACTTGGTTGTATTAATGTATATGTGTATCTGTGTTTGGGTTCTGATATTGCACGTACTTTGAGTAAGACAAAAAAAAAAAAAAAAAAATGAAAATAAAAAAATGCCGTGTGTATATTTTTACCACCCTCACATTCCTCCTGGTTCGTTTCATGGATTGGGGCAACAAGTCCCAGCAGCGGTACAGCACATGAACAAGAGCATTGAGCTGCGTCTTTGCCTGATCTGCCTCAGCCAGCAGTCGCGCCGCTCTGAACCCACCTCTGCCTCTACCGCTCCTCATGGTTTCGCTTCCAACAGAGCATTTGTCAGTGGTTCGGCGCCTGCGGGACGATTCGGAATGAATTTATTTCTGTAATTTTCCTTCATCATTCCGCTTTCTTAGCTCCAGGACATGACGCTGCTCCTATTGTAATACTCGTACTCACTGACGAGGAGAGCTAAATTCTCTGATGGCTCTGGCGCTGATGGTTCTGGTGCTGGTGTTGGTTCTGGAGGAACTGTTTGGGTGCTGGAGCTTGTGCTGCTTTGTTCTGTTCTGGCTGTTGGTCTTCAGCTTCGAGATGCTAGTGGTATTGGGGATGATGATTCTGTAATATGCACAGTACAGTGGCACAAGGAAAATTTCTCTTGTTAGTTTCTTTCTTATATGGACGTATTTTTGTTGGTATATGTGTGTAAGTGTAGGTTGGGAAAGAGGATGGATTTAGCCTAAAACGTTTCTAGGGCCTGCGGGTTCTTTTTGTGAACTGTGGACCTGGGACCGGGGTTCTGGATGAGCCTTTAGCTATGCGGTGCATAAGTTTCAAGAGGACGAGAACTTGGTGTAGCAAAATGAATCCTCATCATCATTTTCATATAAGTAATTTGGTTGAGAGAGTTGGGTTGTTAAATCTTTTAGAGCGGTTATAATGGAACACGACCGGGTGGGGGTTCAAAAGGTCATGGCTCATTAAGTTGCCACGAAGATTGGAATTGTTTTCCATGAAAATATAATCCGAGAATGAAAGAAAAAAAAATAAACGTATGGGAGGCGAATTCATGGTCATAAGTGTGTGGAATTCGCCATGGAGATAGCGGTACAGATAGCGTACACTTTCGGGCGGGATTTACCGAAACTTGCTAACGATAATATTGATAAGTAGTTGTAAGTTCATCAGGGAATTGAAAATTTGGGGCGGTATATATGGCATATTGTTATTCAAGCGGTAGGATTCTAAAGGTGGATGTGTATCTTTTGTTAATTTTTTATGTTTTATTTTTTACCTTTTTTGTGTTGACCTAAACTCTTCTCGTTTAGAGGGGAAGAGTGCTTCAGAGCAATCGTACTTATATGTGTTCCTTCCTTCCCTCGATATTTTCTTCGTGGCTGTAACTTCAATGAATTTGGAACTGAGGTTAATTTTATTGTGTCAATAGCAGGCACCAAGTGCCTCGGATATGCGCGGACTCACTGTCGACGACCCTGGACAAAAAAGGGAAAAAACACATAGAATGTTCAGGCATCAAACAGACAACGTGCTGTCGAACAAAAAGCGTTCATAAAAGGACATCTTTGGTAGTGCAATCTGAAAGCATAGTGTATACGATACCATGTTTGGAAACGGACTAAGGCAAATCGAATTTGCTGCGGGATGGAATCTCCTTAAATATGTTACATGCTTTCCTCACTTCAATATACGACAACGACATCGCTGTCACCAGATCATAAAGAAGTCAACCACATGTACATGCTACGATCGACGAAAGATATTGATGTCCTAATAATCCAAGTAGCCAATATAAGTTTAAATCACTATCTAGTTGCAGATGAGTTTGTTATCGCAGACGTTAAAACAGCAGAGGAATACCATATTTTGATTTGCGGCCCAGGTCAACCCCGGACAGATTTATTAACGCTTATTGCTAGCTTATTCTTAAAACGAACTAAAGATAAAAACTAAAGGGTGGGAGCGGTTAAAAGAAGTTAGGACGTGAGGCATAGGTGGAAATAAGAATGTTCTTAACAGAGAGTTTGCTAAGATCGTAGTCGAAGAGAGGCAGAATATCGTTAACTTCACGAAGCATTCTAGACATTGGCTCCAAGGGTCCGTAATTCGTTCTGTGAAGATTGAGCCGGAGAAGTAGCACAAACCTAAGATTGCGTGGGTTGGTGTTAAATGAAATAAGTTGAAGTAAAGAAGGACAATCGATATTACCAACTAAAATTTGATGAGTAAAGAGAATGTCGGCAATTTTTCGACGCATAGAAAGGGTTTGTAAATTTATAAGTTTCAGTCGGTCAGTATAAGGTGGTAATTTTTGACTATAATCCCAGGGAAGGCCACGTAAAGCAAATCGTAAAAACCTGCGTTGAACAGCTTCAACGCATCCCGAGGATGTGTGTTCTGTAGTAGGGTGACCAAACTTGGCTTG
Source organism: Volucella zonaria (assembly GCA_963966105.1). Taxonomy (NCBI): domain Eukaryota; kingdom Metazoa; phylum Arthropoda; class Insecta; order Diptera; family Syrphidae; genus Volucella; species Volucella zonaria. The sequence goes on along the minus strand of OZ014531.1, from coordinate 118,690,031 downwards.
CATATTAAACAAGAGGCCTAGCAAAGGTTATGTAAAGAGATTTGGTAACATAAGGATTGGAAAACTCCTTAGACCAGCGCTTGAAGGCTGCTGAAGGCAGAGTTGGCTTTTTTTTATTATATTATCAATTGAACGGAAATTGAGTTCCTTATCACAGATAACACCTTAGTCACGCAACCCATTTACTAAGGGAATAGGCAGACTAAAGATTAAATAGCAGCGAGGTGAAGAAGGGGGTGTACATTATAGCCTGACACTGATTGACGTTAAGCTCAAGAAAATTCTTCTGGCACCAAGTACAAAATCTGTCTAGATCTTCCTGTCTGAGGAAGACGATGTACACTGGCGTTCACTAGGATGAGGCCATATATCTTACAATCGATTTTCACTTTTCATAACTGTTTGAAATTTTGTACGCTCAAACTTTTACTACCTGTGAACAGGCACATATTTTCTCAACAGTAAGTCACAAAATTAAAGGAAAATTAGAAACGACCATTGGAATTTCCCAAGATCAAACAATGAACTACTTGAAAAGCGAATAAAAGATGCGCCACTAAGATCCGGCCACATGCAAAATCTTCGAAAGAAAGGAAAAAATGAATAAAATGTTTACATTTTATGGTTTTAAAATATTTATTTATTATGTTTTCCTACATTAATAATGAGTATGCCCGCCATTTTTCGATATGACCCCTATAAGACAGTTTGGAATAGAATGATACAGTTTTTTTTTAAATAATCAAGAGAAATTTGGGCCAAGGCATCACGGATGGCTTCGATTAAAGTATCCTTGTCTTCAAATTGTCTGCCGCTTTCATACACTTTACGAGATAGCCATGTGCAAATATTTTCGATTATGTTTAAGTACGGTGAATAGGGCGGCTATGGCAAAAGTTCCACGTCTTCTGATTGAATCCAACTTCTAACAACCCAGATAGTGTGGATGGGGGCATTGTCTTGTTGGAATATCCAAGGCAGAGGTCCGAAAATGTGTTTCCGTTAATTGTTGTAGACAAGAACTCCAACTCGATTGTGCCACAGTAGGTAATAGCTCCCCACACCATTACACCTAATGTACGGCTGTGGTGTCTTGCCAAAATAAGCTCTTCCTTCCTTAGATCATGGAAATAAAAGTTGTAACCATCGGGGCCGTCAAGGTTAAACTTTTTTTCTTCCGAAAAGACAACGCGTTTACATTCACTGCTCCAAGCGACATGCTCTTTTGCAAAATTCATTCGATGTTCCTTGTGTTCTTGCCTCAAAACAGGTTTCTTTTTAAGTTTTTTTTCTCTGTATACTCGTAGTACCACTTTTACTTATTATCCTTCGGACCGTTGCTATGCTGGCTGATACTCTGCTGTTGGCCGTTATTTTAGTCGCTGGTAGAGTAAAATTTGGGGCACACCGTAGAATTAACCGCTTTTCTCGCAATGTTGTTGCTTCTGCCGTGCGTCCTTTTTGATTTTTCCCATAGTTTTGTGGATCTGCAAGATAACTGTTTACAACAGTCTTACTTCTTTTAAGCCTCCTTGCAATTTCTCGGCCTGAGAGTCCTAACTCATTGAAGGCAACTGAATAAAAATAGTTCTTTTCAACGCTACTTTAAATATTCTTAACAAAACTTTGAAAAAAATCGCTGATGCAATGGCCTCATCCTAGTGGCGCATCTTTTTATACGCTTTTCAAGAAGTTCATTGTTTGATTGTGGGAAATTCTAATAGTCGTTTCTAATTTACCCTTTAATTTTGTGACTTCCTGATGAGAAAATATGTGCCTGTTCACAGGTAGTAAAAGTTCTTGAGGGTACAAAATTTCAAAGAGGTATAAAGAGTGGAAATCGATAGCAAAATGTATGGCCTCGTCCTACTGATCGCCAGTGTATATTTAAAGATTTTAATATCGTCTTCGTAAACAGATATGTATGAATTTTTAATAATACGGGACCAAGGTGGCTGCCTTGAGGGACACCAGAGGAATCTTTAATTGGGTCAGAAACCATGAACCTAAATAGAACAAAGTAATGTCTTTCATTTAAATATGATTGAACCCATGTTATAAAGGTTATTTGGAAACCAAGAGCTTTAAATTTCAGCAGGATTATATCATGTGAAATCCTATCCTTTGCTAAAATCGGTGGCAATCACATCAACTTCATTTCCAGATTACAGTGCACATAAAGTGCTTGATACGAATTCCGTTAAGTTGGTGGTCGTGCTGGTTTTGAGAAACAATAGATTTACAATGGAAAAGCATTATGTCATAAATAATGTTCCCGAAAAGCTTAGTTATGCAGGACAGCTTAGCAATTGGTCGGTAGTTGGAAATATCGTCTTTTCGGCCTTTTTTTATGTAGGGGAATAATAAATAACCTTTTCCAGGTCGAGGGAAATAATCCCTGGTTGATAGAAAGCTGAAAGAGAGCTGTAAGAGACATTTCTTTAAAAATATAGGAGGAAGATCATCAGGGCCAGCAGAATAATCATCTTTGAGGTCTATTATTTTGTCTTTAACCTGCTATAAAATTGTAGACACAGATTCCAAAGTTGTTTGTGGGCAGCTATTTAAGTAGGAAAAGTAAGAGTGGTCTGGCTCTTGGGAATGGGTGGCGAACGCTTGGCTAAAAAAATTGCGAAGAGATTAGTAATAATTTGGGGATCGCCCGAGGACTTATCTAGAAAATTTAGAGATGATGTATAGTTATCAGATTTACTTGTAGTTTTGATGAACTGAAAGAATCGTTTGGGGTCGGAAATGAGTGTGTGGTCCATTTGGTTTAAATAGTTGTCATATAGAGTTTGGCAAAGTACAGAGAAATTTATTTGAGCAGACTGATAGTAAGAGAAATCGGTGTCGGAACGCGATTTTAAATAAGCATAACAGAGCTTATTTCTCTTATTACGAAGAGATCGCAGCTCTTTATTATACCAGGGTGGTGATGATGAGGGATTCTATTTGGGTAAAAAAACTACAGATTGGGAGAGACATTTGAAAATTTCGGTGTAAAAGGATGCTACAGCATCGTTAACCATAAGGTTGGGATTATCGTAAAGAAAGTCAAAATTGGCCATACAGAGGAGGTTGTTCAGTTTGGCTTAGTTAGCCCTATGAAAATTAAAACTATAAGACTACTCATAGGAAACGGTATTAAGACCATTGTCATACGCCAACGTAAGAGAAAGGGGAGGGTGGTAACTATCTAACTTAGAAAGAAGATGTCTACTTTCTAAATCGATGCATTTATCTGTTCAGTGGCGAAGACTAGGTCGAGTTGTCTGCCAATGTTATTGGTGACACCGCTTAATTGATACACACCAGAGTCAGTAAGGCAGTCGATGAAAGGATTTTCTTTATCAGAGGTGGGATTTGTTGCCGTAAAGTACGACTGATCAGTCTGAGCCTATAGAAACTTAGGTAGATTAAAATCACCTAAAAAAAATAACTACGTCGTTAGGATCATCATTGCATCAACAGCTAGCTGGTAACCTGAAATTGGTTGCGAGGGGCGAATATAGCAGCAGGAAATATACAGGTTGTGCGTGCAAATTGAATTCTAGCGCAAACAAATTCTAAGAATCCAGTATACGATTTTTTAAAGGGTTTAGACTCGAGACGAGAGTGTATAGCTAGAAGTACCCCACGGCCATATAAATTTTCCTCTTTATCTAGACCGTCGTCACGGTGTAAATAAAAGTCTTGGGAATATAATTCATTATTCTTAATATTAAGGGTGAGATTGGTTTCTGTGAGGGCAAACATGTCGTAGGGCAGAATCTGCGAATTCAGATATACCATATAGCAGAAAGTTTAGTTCGTAATCCTCTTACGTTTTGATAATACAGGGGCAGATATTTGACAGGCTTCGGTAAGGAATTGAGTGAAACCGGACCATGTTCACTGGAGGTGTAGTATGCGTTTGGAACTTACGTGAGACGCAAAAGAAGAGAGATCATTAGCCACATCATCAGGAGTCATATCTAATTGCTAATGAAAACGTATAAAACTTTGCCGCAGATCATTGTGATTAGTGGGAAGGCCTTGTTGCAGAATGGAAACCATTGCATTGGTTTTCGTTATACCGTCTATACAGACAGAGTCTGGCTTATCATTTAGGTATGCCAGATATAAACGAACATTATCGTATAATCCGCGGTCTCGCAGTCGAGAGAGAACATACCGGCCATCTTCCCCTGAATCGATAAGGTGCTTGGTTAACTTTGCCTTTGGAGCAAGTATGGGGTCTAAAAAAGAAGGTGGTGTGGTATTAGGGTCGGACTCTAGCTTAGAAGATGGGGAGGGATTTAAAATATGGGAGCGAATAAAGTTAGGGTATGTCGTTTTTGTTTGAGTGGGATGAGGAGATGTTGTTGGGTTTTTTAAATGACAGAGAGGAGGATCAAGATTAAAAGATACACGTTTGGGAATTGGTTTGAACGGTGTGGAGGAACGTTTTGTATATACGCGATTAGCAGTATGAAGTGAAGAAGGAGTGAAGAAAGGGAATGTCCCAAATTTAAAACTACAGTTTGGATCAGGAGCTTGTTTGTTAGGCTTTGGATTTTTTTTGTGAGAGTTGGGCTTCGGTAAAGGATTAGACTGCTAGGTTTAGTTGGATTTGAATTACTGGACTTAAAGGTAGTATCCTTGTGATGTTTGTTGTTTCCTGTATTTGGTTTTAATTTTTCCATGGTTATTCCACCCAGATTGATGACGTCGGAAGTAGGGTTGATGAACATCCATTCACATTTTAACGGGATGCTTACCTTGAGGGTGTTAGTGGAGATCTTATGCAGTTGGTGACTTCAATTTTAAATTTAGATTTGAAGAGAATAATTAGCTTGGTTCGATCGAGATGTGTACTTCTTATTAAAAAGGCAACCGATTCGGCTTTGTTGGAATTGTTCAACTTTTTGATTCTCTAGTTCCACTCCGAAAGTGTCCATAAGGTGCCGAATCGTGTGATTGTGGGTTCAGGAGTTGATGTAGTAGCATCAATTTCCGGAGAGGGTTGTGGTGAAGGAGAAGATGACCCAGAAGTTATTAGTGGTTCCATAATTGCAGATTCAAGCATCTCAGTCAAAATCGAGAGTTGTATGATGCAATTGGTAGAACCTGGGATTGCACCGGTATATCCTCAATTTTACCAGAAGCCATCCAGATGTGATCAGCGATTTCGTTTAACAGCGCGCGTGATTCGGTTATCTCGTTGCTTTAATCACTCATTTGGCCCATGATGTTTATGAGGAACTGATCATTATTTGGCGGAGAGGAAACGCTGCTTCGGAACGTTCTTTGAAGATGAAAATCGAGGGAAGACCGTAGAGTCTGTTATTGTTTGGATGTACGATGTTATTATTGATTTAACACTATGAGATATAACATTTTTTGAATCTTCTCTAATTTCGTGCTTATCATTTCGTTTAATTAAATCACTATTTTGAGCCAAATTGACTCTTATTATAGATTGCAGATTGCTCGAGGGAAATTAATAAGTCTTTAACTGATTTTAAAATGTCATCATATTTGGTGAATTGATTTTGAATTGATTTTAATGCATGGTGGTTTTCCACCGCAAAGTTATTGACCGAATCACTGAGACACTTAATAGCAAGCAAGATGTGGGACGGAGTGATGTCCTTGCACTCATCACGATAGAACAAAATCTCTTAAGTACGCGATGGATCTCTTACTCAAGCCAATGCAAAGAGCATGGAACGACTTGGAACAAAGACGACTGCAGATCACCATAACAGCATTTGGATCATTTGTTAGGGAGCAATTCGTACTTCCACATAATTTAGACATGATAACGATGAATAAGTTGGGGTAGGTCAGTTGAAAATTTACACAAAAGGCGATGAATGAGAATTGGGTTAACTTTAAGATTATTAGGCACTTTTACTCAATAAACAAATCGAGTAAGCAAAACACAGCAAAAGGCGATGACCAAGAAATAACTGGTACGAACTATTGCAAATTAGGCAGGAAAAAATCAAATGGAAATAAATTAGGGAGCGAAATTTAAGCTCGTTTGAGCTTAATGTATGACAACAACCAACCAATATTGTATGGAGATTTGATGTTCAACGGCTACAATATCAACTTAAACATTTACCGGTCACATATTTTTAAGCCTCTCCTGAACATTTTCACAACTTGACCCAAGTAGGAAAGATCAGTGGTTGAGATAGATAAAATGGCTGTTTTTAAATTTGCTAAACTAGTTAAGTTGGTGATGGAAGAAAGTGGGCGACTGAACGACTGAAGGCTCACATAGGTTATATTAGGCTGGCCTGTGCTTGTGATGTTTTCGTTCGCAGAATATTAATGTTTTTATTGTATGTCACGATTTTTCTCTCAGAAACGTTCCTTAGTTCGCATATATTGTGGGCACATTCCCCATAATATGATTTTATTCATACATATGTATATGTACATTTAGCCAGTTTAGTCTATTTAACATGCCTGTAGTTGAAGTGTTTTGGTCACATTTTAACAGAGTTCGCATTGCTTTATTTTGTAATTTTTGGAGTCTGGTTTTAATTTAATTTAATTTAATTTATTTGTATAATTCATCTCTGTACAGATAAGTTTTAAACTTTTCAGTATGCCTGTGCAGTACTAAATTTAAATACAATACAATTTCTATTGATAAATCTTAAATGCTAAGATATAAGAAAAGGATGGGACAGAAAAAAGAGAAATATGGGTTGCTGCTTGCAAGAAAATTAAAAAGATGATTTTTAAATTGCTGTACTGTTTAGTTTAGTTTAGTTTATTAGTTCAAAAACAACGCTATACATGAAGGCAAACTTATAATTACTACAGGATATAAAATAACATAATACGAGTATAACATTTAAAGAAAAGAATGCTTATTTAAAATTAAAGAGAAAAATAAGAAAATGCATGTAACAAATAAATGAAAACAAAATTTTGAGTTAAAGAAAAATTAAGCGCAACTATGTAAGGAAGAGAGAAAAGAAAAAGGACTTATTAAAACAAGAAGTTAAATCAGATCAAACTGGAGAGGTATTCGAAACAAGCTGTTAGGAATTTACGGCGTTCGATTACACGAATAGACACGGTAGACCATTCAAGAGCTTGACAGCATAAATGGAAAATTTCCTGCGTGATGTTAAACAGGTGAATGTAGCAGGACGCAAGACTATGTAGCGATTTGATGAACATAAATGAATTTTGTTAAACAGGTAGGTAGGTTCCTTCACGTGAATAGTTTTGAAGAGCAAAGCACAGCAACGATATTTTAAAAAAGTCTCTAAGTTACATCCAAGGAGTTGAATAGCTTCAGATGAAATATGATCAAGTCTACGAACATTGAAAACATACGGCGCAATAGAGTTGAAAGCAACTTTTAGTTTTTGAAAAGTGTACGAGTCAGAATCCGCAAACAGTTCACAGCCATATGATATTATGGGTATTATTAGTGTCTTTACCAATTTGAGTTTGAATTGAGTAGGTAAAATTGTTTTTGTAATGGATAATCCACGTAGAGACGCATATATTTTATTGATTATAGAATTTATGTGAACATCCCAAGTTAGCTTATTGTTAAAGGTTATTCCAAGGCTTTTTGCCTGGTTAATGTACTCAACTTGGGAGGAATTTAAAAGGATAGGAGGGAAATCAAGGATATACTGTTTATGTTTGGATATTGGTATGGCTTTAGTTTTGTCAGGATTCAGCTTTAGACTATTGCGTGTTGACCACTCGAGAATAGAACATAGATCGTCGTTTATTTTTATAACTGCATCTTCAATCATGCCAAGCTAAAGTACAATTGAACATCGTCAGCATATATTTACATGATATTGGCAATGCAATAAAATGGAGGGTAGATCATTTATAAAAAGAGAGAACAATAATGGACCAAGAACAGATCCTTAGGGAACACCACGATTAACAGGAAGAAACGAAGACAGTTTACTACAATATTACATGAAACAGCTTGCAAGCGATTAGTCATATATGAATAAATTAATTTATTATTGTGTCAGAGAAGTTAAAATATGTCGTAAGTTTATCACAGAGAATATTGGGATTTACACAGTCAAATGCTTTAGAAAAGTCAAGTTGCGTTATCACAGTTGTATAATCAGCATCTATTGTTCGTCTTACTCGTCAGAAACATTAAGAAAAGCTGATGTACAGCTTTGTCCGCAACGGAACCCTGGCTGCATAGGATTAAGAAGCTGTTTATCTTTAATGAACTCTTTTATTTGGTGGCTTACAATCGATTCAAAAGCTTTGGATAAAAAAGGGAGGATAGCTATAGGTCGGTATTCAGAGTTTTTTAGGAATCGGCATGATTTTAGACTTTTTCCAGGCTAACGGGTAGGTAGATGTCATAATAATGGTGTTAAAAATATGGGTGATGTAAGGAAGTACAAGAGTAAGGAGAATTTTTATGAGGTCAGAATGAATACTCGTATTATCTAGATGAATATTAACTAGTGCGACTGACCTGCTTTTGTTAGAGAAGATTACTTTTCGAACATTGTATATGTTAACTGCAGTCAAAGAAAATTCATTTTCTCTATTATCCTGTAATGACGTTAGGTTAGTGTCAGGCTGTGCACTTGGGGTAGAGAACATTCGATTCAACTCTTCTAAATCAACACTGTCGTCCGAGACTCTATAGAGTGTTGCTTATTCACACCAATATTCCGAATTTCACTCCACAGGAATTTTGAGGAACGATTGGAATTAAATCTATTATTATAGTACCTCAGCTTAGCGGATTTAATAAGGTTAGTGACAATGTTACGATTAAATTTAAAGCGTCTAAGCATTTCGTCACAGCTGAAACGTTTCCAACAGCGATATGATACATCTCTCTTTTTTATTGTCCTAAGAATGCCATGCGATAGCCAAGGGCAGCTGTGCGGCTTTATAACACGGGTCTTAAATGGAACATGTTTGTTAAAGAGGTAGGCAATTGCATTGGTTAGTAATTCAATTTATTTATTAACGTCAGGTGTCAAGGAGATTAAGTACCAATCAACGGACGAACAATCGCTAAAAAGACTTTCAACGTTAACATTGCGAAAATCACGATACTGGATAGACTGAGACACGTATTTAGGAAAGTGTAAGTCAAGGGTTTCAAAGACGAGATCATGATACGAAAAAACGGGGACAAACAATTGGCTAGAACATTTAACGAGCCTTACAGAACAAGACAACTTTAACAACTTTAACATTAATAAATGTTGAAGTGAAGCCTCTTGGTGCGAAAGGAAGAAAAAGTTAGGAATGTACAAAACAAAAATAAAAGGAAATTTGTGCATACAAAAATAATTAATAACGGTTTTCATAATGAACAACATTGTTGACGTCAGTCCCGACAGCATTCCTCAGTTCTCCAATATTATGAATAATAAATGAAGTTTGACTGGTTCCAGTGCGGATGTAATTGCTTTTCGTAAGACTGTCATTAATAAAAAAGCTTTTCGATGAATCAATGCCGACGTCGCAGAGCTTAAGTGGAGCTGTTTTGTTTTTGCAAAAGCTCGAAAACGCACGTATTAAGTTTTGTTCCTCCCGCTTCTCAGCAAACTTCAATATGATGCAAGAATCTATTGGGGAACGATCGTTGCGAGACTTAGCTTTGGCTCGAAAGACGTTGCGAAGGCGAGGGGGCGGAATATTTACTGCAGTGCAGACTTTGTTGTAGAAAGTCTCCAAATTTATCCCAGGAAATTTTGACACACCAACTACGACAGCACACAGCTGATTTTTTCACGCTCTGTGTTGTCAACAAAGAGCTCGAGTCGCTTTATGTTTTCAGTTACTTTTTGCAGTTTTTGTTCAAAAAGCATTTCATGTTCTCTTGCCTGTGCATTTAGGTGAATCTTAATCATGTCTGGAAGAACACCGTCTAAACCCTGTGCATTTGACTTAATAGAGAGGATTGCCTCGCCAGAGATAGGGCATCGATATTTTGCAAAAAGAAACTTCTTCGTGTATTTTTGAAAAACAGTCTCAGGGACAGAATTGTCGATTTGAATATGCGTCTGCGGTGGTAACTGCACGAATCTTTGGTTGAGCTCATTGAGATTAACGGTGATGTCAATAGATTCTTTTTTACTAGTAATCCGAATTTCACGAATGGTTTTCTAAAACTGTGCACTTGACTTACTTTTAAAATACGCAGACTTTGATCTGCGAATTAGCTTGTACTCATCATCCATCCATTGACATTTGTATCGACGCCATCTGTAAAAAGGAGTATCTCGCTTTACTAACAACGATTTAATCTCTTTGGTGAACCATAGTATTTTGCTGGTTTTGGACTCTCTAGTTTTTAGTGGTACATGCTTATTGAATAGGAAGTCAAGATAAGATTTAAAAAGCAAAACTTGAACATTTATATCAGAGGTACAATACGAAGGCGACCAGTTTAGCTTTTAGCAGTCACCAAACAGGGAAGCATTTTTTTTTTATTTATTTATTTATATCTCTATTAACACGCAAATAAATTACAATGCTAATATAATTTAATGAACTTCAGCTACCATGACTACCAGCTCGATAATAAAATACATAACATTATGACATTTACGTACAATACATTAATAGTCACAATTTTTATCTCACAGATTAGTTTGTAGGTTTGGTTGATGTTTTCTTCTGATGGGTTTTTAAGTAGGTTCAGTAAGGATAAGTTGGGAAATAGTATTCTTGAGATATCTTTGATTTTGGTACAATCATAGATAAGGTGATTGATGGTGATTATTTCATTTGCGTTACAGAGATGGTAGTTTGGAGGATCAGATTTTGATATTAGATGGCCGTGTGTGCTGTAAGTGTGGCCCATTCGAAGCCGCAGATATATTTTGATTTTTTTCCATGAGCATTGTGTGGGATAGATGGTACTTCTAGCATTTGGATTAATATTAGAGTAATGATGTCTATATTGTGCCCAGTCGTCATATAGTTTCACGTTCCAAAAATGGTTTATTTCTTTTTTTGTGTCCTTGTTGTTTGGAATATAAAACGTAGCTAATGGCTCACTTGTTGCGGATTTTGAGGCCTTATCTGCTGTTTCATTGCCTTTTATGCCAACGTGACCTGGAATCCACATGAGTTTTATTTTTTTCTGATTTCCAATAAGTTTATTGCGGATAATCTCAGGAAAAAGCTTTCTGTTGTCAATATTTAACACTGCTTCTAGTATGGAAAGACTGTCTGAACAGATAATAGTTTTTTTCGAACCTGAGATTTCGATTGCCTTTAAAACAGCCATAGCTTCAGCTGAGAAAACTGAAGCAGAATATCTCAGAAGTCCTTTTGATATTATGGTACCGTCTTGGGTGGAGACGGCAAAAGCTGTACCAAGCTCATTTTTAGATCCATCGCTGAATACGAAATTAAACTTATGTTGTTTTTCGGTCTGCATTATTTCAAGGAAACTCTGCTTATACTGATCGTTCGAAGTTGTTATTTTAGGTAAACACTTGAGTTGGGTATTTACACAACCTTTTGGTAGATTCCAAGGTGGTTTGGCGGCAGGTCGTATAACCTAATTCAAAATTGGGATATCCATTTGTTTTAAAAATTGTATAGCATTATAAAGCGTAGATGGGGTTTTCGTAACTTTACTGCGGCTTAAGCATTGTTTAGCATCGATTGAGACAATACTATTTCCGGTTGTGCTTAACTTTTGAATGAGGAGAGATTTGAGGTGTTGAACTCTTTGCTCTATGGAAGGAAGACCCGCTTCAGCTAACATGTTTTTAATAGGTGTAGTTCTAAAAGCTTTTAGGCTTAATCGTATAGCAGTATGGTACTGGGTTTTTATTATATTTAGTGAAGATTTTGGGCACTTTCCATAAATACTCATTTCATAGTCGATTTTGGCAAGAGTGGTTGATCTGATGATACTTATAAGGGAATTAATGTGAACTAAACTATTTTTAGATGATAAGTACTTAATAATGTTAAGTCTGGTAGCTAAGCTTTTTTTTAAGTACAAACAATGTTCCTTAAAATTAAACTTACAATCAAATATTATTCCAAGCAAACAGAGATTATTTACATCAACTATTGTATTGTAATTCGGACATAAAGCAATATTTTTTGGGCAACTAGTTTTTCTACAGATGTGTAATATTTTACTTTTTTGATATGAAATTTTTGAGCCGGAGTAAGAGCACCAGGCTGAAATATCTGCCAGAATGTTTGAAAATGTAGAGGCAGTAACTGTGAGATCTTTGCATTTTGTAAACAACGTTAAGTCATCTGCATACAAAAAATGTTCCAAGTTTTTATTTTTTTTTATAATTTCGCTAACATCATTGAAAGCTATAATGAAAAGCACAACTGAAAGAGGAGATCCTTGAGGAATTCCGTTTTCAAGATTTTTTACTGAAGAATACACATGACTTAATTTTATTCGGAATTGTCTGTTATTTAGGAAGGATTTAATAAAATTGTAAATTTTTGGCCCGATTTTCCATTCAGCTAATTTTTTAAGGACAATATGAATTCCAATTCTTTCAAAGGCTTTTTCGAAATCTATGGATAGTATTGAAACATGATTTTTCGAAGATAGGGCAGATGCAACGAAGTAGTCAACATGCAGTAAAGCATCGATTGTAGAATGCTTATGTTTAAATGCCACTTGGTTTGGACTAAGGAGTTTTTTTTTATCAAGGAACCAAAATAGTCTTTTTGCAATGATTTTCTCAAGTATTTTGCTAGCGCATGGTAGCAATAATATGGGACGATAACCACTTATTTTGAAAGTGCTTTTGTTTTGTTTTGGAATAGGTATGACACTGGCTATTTTCCATACTTGAGGGATGATCCCGATGTTAATGATTTCATTGTACAAACATAGAAACCTTTTTTTCAAGTCCATTGGTGAATTTTTTAGCATTGTGTAAGTTTTCTAGTTCTATTAAACCGATAGGAAGCTCGATGGATTTCGCTGTTAAATCAGTTTCATTAGTTAGGGTCGTGCTATTAATGGATTCTTGTTTCTAAGTAATGAATTCGGGGGAAAAGTTTTTGTCCTCAGAATATAGTGACCAAGTTTGAGCAAACAGCTCTGCGATTTCACGTGGGCATGTTAGGTTTTCAGATGAAGTCTTTATAGTTTTCACCATAAGGCTGTTATAGTTGCCTGTTAACGACTTTACATCTGCCCAGAGCTTTTTAGAGCTGGAATTGGGGCTTATGTTTTCTGTAAATTTTTGGAAGCATGAAGTCTTAGCAGTTTTTGCAGCTTTCCTAAAAATTGCATTAGCTTTGCGAAAGGCTATGAGATTGGGATCTGATGGATATTTTTTTGTAATGCGTTTGAGGGATAGCTATATTTGCTGCAAAGCGGATGGATTTTTGGAGAGTGGCAGTTTCTTTGTTTATGTTTGGCGATGGGTTCTTGTTAGATAGAAAGTTTGAAACTTTAGACTGAAATAAAGCCCAGTTAGCCCTATCTGTTTGAAATTTTGGTGGATATTTTAAATTTAGTTGCGGAGTTTCGAATATCAATGTAGTCACTATTGGGAAGTGATCACTGCCATGCAAATCAGGGAGCCTTGACCAGATGGAGTTGGCTCAGAGTTGGGGTGATATAAAAGTTAAATCTATATGCGTGAGTGTACTATGTGTAGAGAAGTGCGTAGGTTGCCCGTCATTTAAGAGGACAAGGTTTGAGCTATTTAGGAAGTCTTCTACTATCCTCCCGCGGCTATTGTGAGAACGTGAACCCCATAATGGATTCCATGAATTGAAGTCCCCAGTGACGATAACTGGAGTTTGGAAGCCATTAATAATGCCTTCCAAGTCTAAAGCACTAAATGTTTGATCTGGATGAATACAGACTGAGATTATTGTTATTTTGAATTTAAGCTCTATTTCAACGGCTATAGCTGGAAATCTGGAATTTATGCTTCTCAATTCATGAGGTATGGACTTGTGAGGCCTACACCTTGAGTCGAAGAGGTAATCGAGGGCAAGTTATGAAAGTAAGGTGAATAATGTTTGGGTGGTTTTGGTTGAAAATTAAATGTAGTGTGGGTTTCTTGAAGGGAAATAATAGGAGGATTTAGTCCATCAATGATAAGTTGGAGTTCATGATAGTTAATGAAGTAACCATTAAGATTCCATTGGAGGATCTTAAACAATGATTTTGTTTTTTGCCCGGGCTTTTGTACAATATAATCAGTGTTATATTGTGAAAAATCTGCGTTGGCAAAATTAGGGATGTTAGAGATATAACTCTGCAGTCCAGATGTTGAAGCGCCCAAGTTTACTGTTGAGCGATTCCAATCCGGGACTGCAGAGTTAGTTTGGGGAGAGTCATTGTTGCTTTTATCTGTTATCATCGTCTACTCGTATTTCTATAGCGGACGTATGCTTAATTGTATTAGGTGGTTGAGTATGAGTAGATGTGGAATGTGTATTTGTTTGAGGCAGCTTAGTGCCTATTGGGGCAGAGAGATTAGTATTTTTTGTTTGAGTTATTGTAGAAGAATTTGAAATGAAAGGGAGCTGTGAAAAATTTGGGTATATTTTAGTGAGTGTAGTGTTTTAGTGGTTTGAAGATGATTCTGAGTTTTTTGAAAGGTTTGATGGTTTGATGTTAGCGAGTGAATTCAGAGTAGCGTTTTTATTGTTCTGTGTAATTGATGGTGAGTGTTTTTTGTTTTGGTTGTTTTCCATTGGTAAGGCTTGAGTGAGAGTAGATTGGGTTTTATTGAATGCTGCTAACTATTCTGTGGTCGCGGGGTGGGGGAGACTTAAAGAAGTTGAGTTGGACCCTAGAGATGAATTTATTTTTTCTATTGGTGAGATTCAGCTAGTGTCTTTTGAGTAGGTTTTACTTGGGATGGACTGTTCAATACCGTGGCGTAAGAGGAAGAGAGAGTTGTTGAAGGATTTTGTTCATTGTAAATTTGTTTTGCAATAGCCATACTGCATTTTTTGACAGTTTTAATTTTGAGTATTTCTTTAGCCTGCAAGTAACGTGGGCATTCTCTCGAAGATGATGGGTGCGGTTCAGCGCAATTAGCACATAAAAGTCGTGTACAATTACCGGGGGAGTGAGGTGGTAAATTGCAGGTGACACAAGAAGTCTTACCTTTGCACCATTTAGAAGTGTGTCCCAGCAACTGGAAATTACGGCAGTGCATCGGGTTGGGGAAATATTCTTCGATTTTTACGTTGTACCAACCAATATTGAGTGAGGTGGGAGGTCGGAAGAGGTCAAATGTAAACAAGGCCAGGCCTGTACAAATCACAGTCGAATTGCCTTCTTTATTTAATGATGGCTTTGTGAATTTATATACACTTGTAACACCTTGTGATTTCATTTCCTGAACAATTTCATCTTCTGGTACATTAGTGAGACAGGGGGCGTAGACTGTACCTTTGGATTGATTGTGGTTTGCATGAAGTGTAACAGTTATTGGGCAGAGATTGGAAAGCATTTTTTTTGATAGGAACAGATCGGCTATTTTTTTTGATTTTGCTAAGATCAACAAATTGCCATCGCGCAGTTGAGTTATGGACTCATAACCAGTGCTTATGCTATCAATTGCTTTTTTTAATAGAAAAACGCTGAGGGATGTTAGTTTAGTATCTTTGTCTAAAGGAGAGATAACAATGAATTTGGGGTTCGAAGAGTTCGAACTAGTTGGTAGGGATGTATTTAAATCCAAAGGTGACAAATTGGTAGATTTTCTTTTTTTGGTAGCTCTCGGCTCGGTAAGTGACTCTAAATCGAGAATCTCGAACCGACCGCTCGATCGAGCGCGTGGCCCAGGGGCCATAATTTTAAAGAAATGGAACTTACTTATTAATTAGGTCTTCCACTCACTAACAAAATCACAGAAAGAAAAAATAATTTTTTAGCGAAAGAAATCCACTGCAAAGTTACGAGGTAAATCGTATACCACTGAAAAAATATGTCTAATCACACAGGAGATATCTGACCGGCCTGAAGGTTAGTCGGTGACTGGGAAGCATTATTAATCGACGGAAAGTGACGAAACTCATTGACAATATTTTGCTCCCCAGACGGGAAAATGTTTAAACACAAAACAAATAAATCATGGAAAGAAAAACCAGGAACGCCAATGTGACCATAATAATTGACAAGATCAGTATGTGACACCAAAAAAATATCAAGAAGAGACGGTTTCTTGTTTGGGACTAAGTGAGTGGGATAAAGTATAAGTTCACATAAATATAGAAAGCTGAATCCCACTGAATGCTCAAAAATTCATGAGAGCAAGGATACACCTTGCCATCGCTCTCCGTCAATTCATTGATACCAAATCAGAACTTGTGTTGGAGACACAAGTTCCACACTTAGTATCAGTCGACGCCGATCTAAAACCTATTGCTGATCTTACAATTTCAGAACCCAGTACTTATAGCAACTATACATCGGATCGAAACCAACCTTAAAACCCTTCCTGTGATTTTAAGTTTAAGCCCCAGCCACTGTGATGCTCCTAGAAAGGGGCCTACCCCTATAATACAGGCCCTGACCGAAGTCCAAGGGGCTCCAAAATTGTAAGTCCTGGTATGGAATACCGGTGATCCTGCCGCCAAGACGACCAATGACCAGCAGCTTGTAACTGGTCAAATAGTAGCAACCTTCAGGAGCGTTAAGTCCAGAAAACCGTTACGTTAAACCAGTATTTTCTCTACCCTCGCTTTTTATTAGACATTTTTATTGATGGGGAAAGCCTTGATAATTGAGCGAGGGCTAAGAAAGCTAGTACAGTATTCAGAATGGGGTTTGACGGTCACAGGGCAGTCAGAGCATATAATGTTTATTCATGGATTAGCAGCGATAAGATTGAAATCGGATTAAGTTCGAATTTGGTATGAAATTTATTTCCATACCACTTCCCACGATCACGTCATCATTCCTGTGTGTTTCTTTGGTATTGATGCCAAGAAGCAGTTGGAAATGCTGTTTAATGAAGTTTAATTAAGAGTCCAAATACACATTTAGCAAAACAATTTGTCTATGGCATGTCCTAGAGCAAGACTAGGAATTCCAGGTCGATCCTCGTCACCTGTTCGTTTTTTTTAAAGGCCATAAATATAGTATCTATAGAGATAAACTATACAGAGCCATACTCATCAAATTGTGTAGAATGACCCAATCGTACTCTGTCAGTTTTCCCCATTCCCAATAACTGGCTGGTAAAACTGATTTAAAGTGCTTCTTCAATCGATTGACCATGGGTGAAAGGACTCTCGAAAAATCCCAGCTTCTTCATCACACTTATAACTCTTCTCAAACTATCAAGCTCTTACTCGAATTTTATGGTCTTGCAAAAGGCTTTGGTAAATTCATAAAACTAACTGCTGTGATATATTGGAGGTTTTCCAGTTTCGAAAATGTCGAAATATAAGCAGTCTTATGGGCTGTTTGATAAACTTTAAAACGCTAATGCATGAATCCAGAACCAGTCTGCAAAGAACCTATTCGACTTCGCAATAGCAAAATGATTTAGAGCAACTTTTGTAGCGTATTCAGAACACAGCTGCAATTAAAAGCGCTTCGTGTAAAGATCTCAATCCTCTAGGTATCATATAAACCGAGCCCATAGTATTTCCGAAATTGTAGAATTATGAAGCATAATATGGGTGATTATCGATGAATGCAATACTACACTCAAAACATTGATAATATACTATATCTAGGGGCCAAGCGACACAGACAAAATCAACGCAGTCCACAATCTGAACAATTTTTCTATACAAAATCCAGTGGTGAAGCCAATAGCTCCGAAACTATCAGAATGCACTCCAAAGTATCATAGATATTGCACATCGAAGACCAATCTAGAAAGGGACGGTTCAGCTGGCCTTTTGATCAGTGAATAATCTCATCTAAGTCACAGCGGTCTCCAGCCTTTTCGATCCTGGGTAGGCGCCATTTCCAGTCATGTAAATCACCCCTCCGACATTCACGAGCAATTGATTTTTATGGCGGTTTGGATTGGAAAACCCTCTTTGCTGGATCAATATCCCTTACTCTGAATTAAGTGAACTCCTTAGTTAGATTGCGAACTATCTATTTCAGCACAAGATTTCAGATAACTGATAATAGCGTACGTACATATCGAACACGTTTGGTTAGGAGGAGCATGGATTAGTTCTGGTGACACTCTGATACAAGAATAGAAATTTTGGTCAAATGTTAAAAACGCGTCTTAGAAAGGCAAATTTGTTTTTACGCGTTGCCAAAGAAGGAACCGTTGCTTAGAGCATAAAATAGAAAAGACTGTGTTGGGCTAAGACATACCAAAAAAAGGGTTCTTTAGAACAATGAATGAAGTTCGAACTGTACGTATTACGGTTTTTGTTTGACGGAACTTTTGTTCCTCGACGGAACTAACGACCTCCGTGGTACAACAAAAAAAAAGTAAGTGCAGTGTGGAGCTAATTTTCTACTGCTTTCCAAGTATCGAGCTTTTCATGCCCACACCGTTTGGATCACTCAGATCTGAAACTAACACACATGAACGAGTGCTACTCGTATTATTCATTCCTCATCGCTATCTCACCATTTACCTACGTGCGTAGTGATTTATGCGTGCATCTCTGCTCTAATACATGGTTCAATTTTAGTTTTAATTATGGTGGGGCTAATACCCCTTTTATTTGGCTTAATACAAGCTTAATCTAAGTTACAAACTAGCACGTAAGAACTAATAAAAATTAAGGAGGGAGGTTTGAGTTGACTTTATGGAGCATGCGGGAGATTGGTTCGTTGGAACCATAAGAGGTACGATGTGTTGGAATATAGAAGAGACAAGAACATCGTAAATTACAAGAGTTGTTGTTGAAGGAAATAGAGTTGTAAAGGGAGGTGAAATCCATAGAACCAGACGAGTGAAGAGAATGTCAGGTACGTCTCTTCGTTTTTCAAGGGTTTTCAGCTTAAGAAGTTTGAGGCGGTCATAGGGGGGTACAATAAAGTGGTCATCCCAGGCTAGTTCTCGAAGGAAAATCGAAGGAAACGACGTTGAATGTTCTCTATTCGAGATATATGAATTCGCTGAAAAGGGAACCGTACTTGGCTGGTATAATCGAGAAGGGGCCGGAAAGGGGTAAAGTGACCTTGTCACATAGGGGTTGTAAAATTCTTTAGCCATCGTGTGATAAAACCATATGCGAACGGAAATTTAACACTCAATAGTATAATATTCCAAGGTCGAGAAGAGATAGAACCTGGGGTATAGGTTGGTCATGCAGAAAATAAAGTCGATTGATTGGACTTCGTGACAAAGCCCTAGATTTACATTTGGAGACATTAAGTTCTAAGCAATTTTTTAGACACCAAGTGGAAAACCTAACGTGTCTTCGGGTGAAGAAATAATTTTGGGGAACTTAGTGGATAGAGGGCAGTATTTAATAATCCTCTCAAGATCGTTTATAGTTACAATGAAAAGAAGGGCACCTAGATGGCTGCCTTGTGGGATACCAGAATGGCTTAAAACGGGATTGAGAAGGTTCTCCAGATAAGAAGAAATCCATTTTAATAATATGGGGCCAACACAGAGGAAAGACAATTTGAAAAGGATCAATTGATGAGATATTTTATCGAAGGCCTAATCAAAATCTGTAGCAATAACATCGATTTCGTTGTCATTTTCTAGAGCTGAACGCGCAAAGGATACGAATTTAACTAAGTTTGTAGTATCTTCAGAAATTCATGCTGACTGGGTGATATATGGTAAGTGACTTGCACTGAAAGTTTAGCAATTAGCTTGGCAATGGGACGGTAGTTGGTTACTTTATTCTTTGATCCCTTTTTGTGGACCGGGGTTATGAAAGAGGTCTTCCAAACTTGGTGGAATTCCCCTTGTGTGAGGGACAGATGAACTAGGGAGGAAAGTCGTTGCGAAAGATTGGAGGCACACATTTTGAGGAATATTGCCCAGACGGCTGGGCCGGGTGAAACTTTATCATTGAGATTTTGTAACAAAGTTATAAAGTACCAAGCTTTGGAGGTAGGTTGCAAGATAGTTAGAGTAGTCAGAATAAAAATTGGTGCGAAAAAAAATTGCCCATAATTTACTTCTAAAGAGCGAAGCCTTCTGTTATTCCAGGGAGTAGAAGCAGATGATGTTTTATGGCGCGGTAAAACAGAATTGATTTTTCCGATGGAATCCACTTCAGCAGAGGCAGATTAAAGTCACCATAGATAAGGATATCGTCGATGGAATCACTTAGGTCAATAAGTTGATGTTGGGGCTTCGATGAAAGGCAATTGGTGCGTTTGAGTGAATAAGTGAAGGGGGTTACTTAGGGATATAGATAGAAGAGAACAATTGGAAATATTGTGGTTCTAAGGCTCCAGTTGGGGTCAGGTTTGGGATGGAAATGGGGAATGGATCTGAGTTATTTATAAATAGGTTTATTGATTTAGACGTTGTTACGTCTATTCGGAGATCCACATCTTTCCAAGGTTAAGGTTGGTGTTGGATGGGTTAACAAATAACCATTCATATCTAGCCAGTATGTTTAGCTAATTGCGCTTATTTTTGTGGTGAAATATTTGAAATATTATACATTTGCTGATGTTGATGTCATATCTCTTTTTGAAAAACTCAGAGATTCAAGCAATATCTGAATAATCCGGGGCACCTTTGACGAGTTTGAACGGAGCGGCCAAAGAAGAAATTGACGTTGGAGCAGTTATATCACCATAACATTTCTGGATCGTCGGACTGGTGCGAAGATTTGCAGGTTGGGTTGTCGGCACTGGATATGGCAATGATTGGGCTTCAGTTTCTAACGATTCAGCCAATTAGGTTTTCCAAATCATTCAACACATTCTATTCGTAGTGAGTTCGTCACCAGCTCATTGATTTATAGAATATAACGTCAAGCATGAACTCGTACTGCTTTGATGTTGTGGACGATTGTATGTTGCAGATTGTAGATGGAGATTTGATGTGTGTGAATAGAAATTAATATCTATGTCTTCCTGAAGAGAGTTGATCGAACTACACATTTTCTTGTTGGAATCCATCATTGCGGAACCAATAAATATAATTTCATTCATCACTTTATCGCTGTGGCGCTTGGATGTTTCATCATATCTGGATCTAGCAGTTTCTAATTCAATTAAACGAGCAATTTGCTTTTCGATACTCTTACCAAAGTCTTCCACACATATTGCACACTGTTCGAAAATTGATAGTTTGCACGTTATCAGTCTGACGACTGAATTGTGATTGGATTCATTGAAGTCACTGAGGTGGTTAATTGCTAGGAACACATGTGGGAGAGAGTAATACACTCGCCACAAAAGAACAGCAGATTTTCCGAAAACTCTTTAACGAAGACCGTATTTCTTTTATTTAGGCCGACACAAATATCATGGAATGCTTGCGGCAGCTTCTTTTACAGGCAAAAAAGTCAGCATTGTCGTTACTAGAGCAATTGATTAATCTACCAGGCATGATGGAGACCAGGAAAACAAAAAGCGCCAGAAAAATAATTGGGGAAAATAAATAAATTATTAAAAAAATGCGCTAAATGCACTATCCCGAAATTAACAAGCTAGTAGGTCAACAATAAAAGGGCCGCATCAGCGATATCAATTTTTTGGGGTTATTGGAAGAAGAGAAATAAGAAATAGAAATTATGTCGTTTTGAACTGAACTGGCGAGCTATACATGCTGCAGAAACGTACGTTGCCGGAGGCATCCTCAATGTCACCTATATGACAATAATTCTTCTTGTCCACATTGAGTTCTTTCTGCTAGATTTTGTAGAACAGTTCTATCAGATTTTCCGCATTGGTGTGAGTCCTGTGTCTTAACCAGGGTTTATATATAAGAAGCAGTCTTTCGTATATGAAGTGCGGACATCCTTTTAATGAGCTTCTACAGGGAAAATTCCAGGCTAATAGTTCCGATTCAATGAGAAAAGCGCCTCTCACTGCTCGCTAGGGTATGTCATTATCAGGTTAAAATTTAGTTTTATTTCAGAGCTGAGCTATACCTCTTTGGAGTAAACCTGGTTATACATATGCTATCGGTTGCAGGAGATTTGAAGCCATCAGAAGACACAACATCATATTTCAAGGCATCATACATCACCTCACTGATGACAGATACCAACACAACAATGTCGCGTTGTGTTAAGTATCTCACATGCAGTAGTTAAATACCAGGTTGTGAGCCGATTTTGAGTTAAATACCAGAGAATTGAGTTTCTCCAAATTTTTTGAATATTTTCAGACGGTGCGTTTTGAAGACATTGACCACCAGGATGGTTCCGCTGATGGTTGCGATCTTTTCGCAAAAGTCTTCGAAGAAGATAGTTTTTGAAACCCAATCCTCCAATATGATGTTCGTGCTTGCAGTGCCTTTGCCTCAACTTTTCACTTTTATCCCCTTTGAAATGGTTACACTTTAGAAATCAGCATACCGGCTGTGCTACTGCAGCGCCCGCATTGGATGAGCAGGAATGATCGGAATAGGTTGACCTATCACATCCTTAGTAAGCGCTTAATTCAGTGGACTCTTTTAAAAATGTATTGGCTTGCAGTCTATAAAATCCGTGCAGCGGCCGCGGTCGAGAATCTGTAATTAGTTATTGCGAATACCTCCAGACCTTTAAATAATTAATTGTCGAGTGAGAGCATTTATTTAACGTAATATATTGTTGCGTATCCGCGGAAATTTTGCCGTTTCACAAAACGATGGTAGAACAATTGGCGGATTAAACAAAAGACAAAAAAAAAACACGAGGTTTTGGTTATTCAATTTGTGATCTACATTATTTTCTGCGGTTCTCTTATTCCAAAAGTGACAGACGTTATTTGTATATCAAAACAGTCATTCCGTTCTCAGGGTGCGTTCACAAAATGCGTAACAATATGTGTCACCTGGGTTCTTTTCAGAACCGTAGTACATGCAGAAGGGCTACTGTTTAAGAACCAGCTGGGGAAAATCACAACACTTGAGACAAACAAAAGAAGACGATAAATATAAATACTCTCGATGGAGTGCTAAAACCGTCTCTACTGCAGGGAAACTGACTCATACTGATACTGATAAAGCTCCTTGTGTATTTCCGGATTGTCCTGCGTACGATGCACGGCTGTAAGCCGTGATACAACCAGCATAGGCTGCACTTTTAATAGACAATGAACCCGCAGCTCCACGGCTTGAATGGCTAAGCAAATCTATGCAGGAAAACTCATGCTGTATATATGAGCTATGAAAAGAAAGGAAAATGGCAAAATTTCGTCATTTCGTCAGTTTATTTCCCCAGTAATTCGGTACAACCGCAACCATTAAGACCAGCACTTCTTAAGGATTCCACAAACTTGTCATAGCCTGCGATGGTAATGTTGAAAATACATTTTGAACACATGGACTTTATAATATCGTCTGACCTGGTTTGAAGCAATGTTGGTTCTCAGGAGGAAAATTATCCATACTGGAAAAACTCAGAAGATCTGATGGGGTCTGCAATGAATTGAAAGCAGAAACAGCCCATCTCATGCCTTACTTCCCAGGTAACTTAATCAAAACCAGCTCACATCCAGCTTTTATCATCAAAGCTGCAAATAAGCTGATTAACACAATAACCCATAACTGATGTGGTGACGGATGGTGCCATTAAATACAATACGATGTTGCTGGCAAATCTGAAGAGATTTTTCGGCGCTAGCCTGGAACTGGCATGCATCCCAGGAGAACAGTAAGTATATTCTCTATATCCAAAATCTGATAAGAAGGTTACACGCTTGATAAGACCTTCAGAGCAATCAGTCTGAATTCCACCATGCTGAAGAGGATCCAGAGAATGATCCAGCTTCCTATAAGACACGTTAGACTATTTTGCGAAGCAATATCTGTCCAAGATGTAACATGCCTACCAAAGCGGATGATCTTTTGGGACTGCGCTTCAAAATCTGATAGGCAGGAGAGAAAGCGGACTCGGCAAGAAGGAGTACGGGTTGCGCATTTGAGGATGTTTCAACTACTTTGCTCAGAATTCTGAGCAAAATACGCTCACTGATCTATTTGTAGATGCCTGCTGATATACTTCCGATTTCTGGTTGTAAAATCTAAAGTATTGTAGTTGTCCACATTGTATGCATCTAAACTAAACTCATAAAATGTTGGCGCACTGTAAGATTTCGAAGTCTGTCGGTATCGTACTTAGTAAATAAAGTACGTACTACCTTGAAAATTAAAAATACAAGTTTATTCATCTAAATCTATATTGTCCCTTTTAAGTAATCCCCATCCACTGCAACACACTTATGCCAGCTGCAATCCTCCAATCCTCAAAACATTTTTTATATTCGGTTTTCGGTATGTCCATCACTGCTTTCTGCGATTTTTCCATTACTTCCTCTCGGCTGCTGAAACGCGTTCCCCGTAGTGGTTTTTTAACTCGATTGAACAGAAAGAAGTCACAGGGAGCCAAACCAGGTGAATTCGGTGGCTGTTGGATGGTACTCGTATTTGTTGCATTTTTCGTCAAAAAATTACGAATAATGATGGCACTATACGACGGTGCGTTATCATCGTACAAAATCCACGAGCTTTCTGCCCATAATTCTGGTCTCTTTCGGCGAATTGCTTCACGCCAACAATACTTTTTGCTTACTGTCTGGCCTTCTGGCAAAAATTCATGATGCACTACACGGTTATAATCCATGAAAACCTTGAGCTTTGCCTTCTTTTTTGGTCTCGGCTCATTTGGTGAACGCCATTTACTTGCCTGATATCTGGATTGCGTGTCGTACTCATAAACCCACGTCTCGTCTCCAGTAATAATCCTTTTGATGAATGTGGGATCGGATTCAGCCTCGCAAATCATCTCTATTGCGACGTCAACACGGTCTCTTTTTTGCACGAAATTGAGGTTTTTTGGCACCAACTTTGCTACTACACGACGGAAACCCAAATCATTAAACAAAATTTTTTGGACGGATCCATAGGCAATGTTCAAGTCCTCCGCTCTCTCTCTCTGATGTTAATTTGAGGTTATCGACCAACATTTCTTTTACTCGTACTTCATCAAAGTTTTCGCCGGTTTTCGATTTCGATGGTCTGCCACTGCGTTCATCACCTTCGATTGACTCACGACCACTTTTGAACCGCTCCACCACTGGTAAATGACCGTTATCTTTAGAGAATCGTTGCCGAAACATTTTTCCAACATTTCTAACGTTCGCGCATCATTAAATCCGTTTTTTACGCAAAATTTACGAGCAATATAAGTTCGTTGTTGCAAACTGAAATCCATTTCTAAAATTGTAAAAAATCGCCAACACACACAGAGATAGATGCACTCTTGGCAACGTAACTTTTGCAAATGTCAAGCTGTGATGCTAAGATTTAGAGGGAATATCAAGAACAGATTTATCAATTTAACGAAAAAAGCAGAACTCAAATCGGAATAATGGGAGCGCCACACGGTGGTGTGGTGCGGGAACTTTTTGATCAAGGTGGTATATGCGCGGTTACTATTAACAAATGCAATATCAAAAATTTCACTATTTCGATATGGCTCCTCGCCTGTTATGAATGTCAGTAATTGAACTCTAAATGGCTTGCTAATCGGAGTGTGGTCTATGTATATATCTTGCTCGATATTCACTATTCACGATATTCACTTCAGGGAATGTGCCTCAGATGACCAATCCATTAGAATTGCTCCAAGGTACGAACGCACACTAAATGGTATTTTTGGGTTTTGAATCAGTCTTTTCCTCAAAAACCGACTCGCTTGGCCAAATCTAGACTAAAACCAATCGAAAACTATACGGTTCTACGACGAAAGAGGCTCACTTATATACTTTCGATATTGGGAATAATTCTTCTTTGAAAAAATCCCCAGATGGTAACACAAGGAGACTTGAAGTAGCGCTCACAGCAGAGCTAAGTGTTCGACTGCAAATGCTTATTATCATCATTCAGTAAGCCGTCAATATTCAAAGGAAGGTGCTAATTTTACGTTGTCCGCCAAGATTCCCAATTCCGGTCGCCAGTGTTGTGAGCAAATCTTGTCGAAAAGACTAACTCGAATCGGCGGAATACATCACCAAAGAATGCAGAGAACAAAACCATAATCTGCCTTATTCTCGGATATGCGGCTATGTTAATCAAAATTTCAACCTATCTACATGTCGATTGAAGCCTTTTCATACTGATTTAGGCCTCAGTTTATTTTCATCATCATAATGCTCACTTAATTAAAGCAGCTTCTTTCGTGTAGGTTTTTTTTTATCTAAAGCAGCTTGAAGCAGAATATTTTTCAATACCTCCCGGCTATATTATTTACCGGCAAACCTTTTGAACAAATTGCCTGAAATGAGAACGGAAGCAAATGCAATTAATCTTAAACCGCTCAAGCCAGTGCTTCAGTGCACGTTTCCACGGACTTAAAATGTCACTTCTCGCTATCACTGCTAGTATTGCGAAATAATAATTTTTCAATTTCCGATGGAACGAACGACGCTAATCGATGTTTAATCATCCGAGGTAAATGCCAAAGTGGCGGAAAATCTATTAATTTTCCTCTTACTATTACACTAGTCACCTTATAGCAGTACGTGTACGTCAGTTTATCTTCTTACCTGTATCCGTTTCTAGTACGACTTGATGTCTTTGAAATTGCAACTCCGCCGATGTCATCAACCTACGATTCAAGAAAAAACACCAAATTGCTTCATCTGATTCTTGAAATTTCAATCGAGCATTAAAGGAACGTTTGAACGTTTTAAGGATGAAAAAACCTCTCGACCTATATAAAAAATCACTCCTCTGGTATATAAGTATTAATCACCTAGTGCATCAGGATTAATTAACATTTATGTGCATCATGATGCAGAAACGGCTGTCGGTTAGATATCTACACACGTTGCACTTACTGCTTTTGTAAAATTTATTATCCCAAGGCTATGTAAATGCTTTAACAGGCTCCAGATATTCATGCATCCGAATTTTTAAATTGACTTGGATTTATGCTTTGATTCTTCGCCCATATGATATGGCTTCTTTTTTTTTCCACAAAAAAACAGGATGCAAAATTATGTATTGAAGTTAAGTGGTAAATGTAGGATTTTTATACATTGATCTTTTGATGTTCACAATATGGAAGGGTCTTTCATTAAGCGCTTGCTATTTTTAAATTTAAATAAAACAAAGTATGTGTGAGATATCATCGAAACTTTCTGTTCGTTTGAAAGACCTATCGATGCCATTATGTATGGAATATAATATCGTTCAAATATCTGCCGCGGCTTCTCTGGTTGGCGCGCATCCGAAATGTTCAATTTTCCATGACTCCGGCGCATAAGTCGGGCATGGGTTATGTTGGCTACTAGGGGCGCTGTAGTTTGTAGATTATTTGCATAGACCTGCGACTTCAGAAAACTCCAAAAGAAAAAGGCTAACGGGGTCAGTCGGTGGCCAGTTCACATCACCTCCATGTGAGATGAACACGCCCTCGAATCGCTTGTGCAGAATTTCCAATGTGGCGTGAGATGTGTGGTACGTAGCGCTGTCCTGTTGAAATCACATGTCATTGCTGTCCATGGCATCCAATTCAGGCCAAAAAAAGTTGGTAATCATCGACCTATAGCGCTCCCCGTTGACGATAATGGCCTGGCCAATGTCGTTCTCAGAAAATATGCGCCGCCAGCCCAGAATCTATACCAAACAGTGACATTTTCGGGATGCGTTGGAGGCTTTTGGATCTCATAGGGATTGGTATCACCCAAAATTCGACAATTTTGTGTGCTGACCAACCCATTCATACAGAAATGGGCCTCATCGCTGAAGAAATTAGGCTCAGTTTCCAACCGCTCAAAAGCCCATTCAGCGAACACACGTCGTTGCTCCTGGGTCAGTTAAATTTTGTACGGGTGCACGCCCAAGTCACGAGGCAAAAGTCGTCAAGATGTGGTCTGCTAAAGGCAGAGTCCTTATGAGCGACGCAAAATCGACTGCCTCGGATTCTCCTCTCCTGCTTTCGGCAGATCTTACGTTTCGTTGACGTACGGGTCTTGGTTTATCGTTTACTGAACCAGTCGACTCAAATTTATCCACCACACTGCGAATAGTCCTCCCGGTAGGATGATTAGGGCGGCCGTAAAATGGGTGAAGTGCGCGGAACTTTGCCCGAACAGAACACCCATTTTGATAAAACAATTTTATCATTTGCACGTGTTGTTGAACGCTATGTCCATCCATGATGATTTGGCAAAACAGACTGAATAAATGATAGCCAATTTGACAGATGTAGCTTCAACAATATGGCCGCTATCAACTGTCGAAGTCCGGAAGTTCCTATTGGGGACTAATGTGATTTTAATAAGAAAACAGATTGTTGTTGCAGCCAAGGAAATTTTTTTTCCAAATTATAATGCCGTGAAAAATTATAGCGGGAAGGGACGCACTTTATTTTAAGAAATTATACTGTTGAACTTATCCTGTAAGTCAATTCATCCTCAATTGATGTGGTACTGTGTACACTATTTGAGGTTGGTGGTGATAAGATATTAAATTCATGCGTATGTTTGAGTAGAGCCTTGTTACAGGACTAAGAATTTGTTAAGGGATTCAACAGTGGCGTTCTTCTCCTCCCTAGTGAATGGTCAAAAACTGCAAATTATGCTGCTGGGAGAGTTAAATCTACCAATCTGAAGAAGTTACAAAACCAGTCAAAAGCGAGAAGCAAAATCTATCGCCCTTCCTAATTTAGAAAAGTCCCAAGAGCACACTGAACCGTCTAAGGAGCATACAAAAACATACTTGTATACCAGCAGGCGTTTCCTCGGCAAAAAGTGTTAGCGTTTTGCAATGTGCACGCTGCCAAATTTTAGGTACACCGTGTCGAACTGCGAGATGTTGCCTCAAAGCGTGAAGTGCGATAAAGACGACAAATACGAAAAAAGTGTTCTAAATAGTTAAGTTAATTATGTTAGTTAAGTTAAGTAAATGAATTACAATAATTCATGGTGCATACTATTGTAATTCATCTACAGAAAATTTAGTGACATTTCATATTTCTTCACAAAAAATACGAGTAGTATCGAATGCCACTTTAGAGGCTAATTTAAGAATAAATAACAAATGGGTGGGGTGACCCTTCAAAGTGAATATAATTTAATATTAAAAGCAAAAGCAAAAGCAAAATTCATATTAATACTCGTACATCATCTAATTCAAAAATAGAACAAACGATTTTTTTTTTGAAAATTAAAGAAAAGAAACAATACAATGCAATTGAAAATAAATTTTTTGAAAAGAACAAAACATCAGAATATCAAAAGCTACAAACAACGGATTCCAAACTATTAATATCATGAGTTAAAAGCCAATGCCTTACTAGATTCATAAGTCTATTTATGGGACTAAGGGTCCTAAGCCAAGCCAGGAAGTTTATTAAAAAGACGGCGTGAGGCAACACAATAAAAATTTTTATAGGCTATAGTTCGAAAGCCAGGAACAGCTACTCGATGCAAGTGATTACCACGTACATTATAAAAGGATAATTTTAGGACTTTAAAACAGTACAAATGACGGACGGGAAGAATTTTTAGATTGTAGAATAATGTATAGTAAGGACTGAAACGAATAAAATTTGGAAATTTCAAAGTAAAAAAAAAAAATATTTTCATAATTTAAGTAAATTTTTTTCATTTGCTTTAAAACTCCGTTTTTATTAAATTCATTCACAATTACAAAAAATAAAAAAAATTATTTGGGTTCCCATTCTTTCCTCAACTTCTTTCGAATCTCCTTCATAAGGTTGGTGACAGTTGCATCTGTGATCGTTTTGGACGCTCTTTTCCATTTAGCTATAAAATCTTTTACGTCATTTGCACACTGCTCACTTTTCTTCAATTTAGCTTTGACCCAATACCTTTCAATGGGACGGCATTGTGGAACATTGGGTTCATTCATGTCTTTTGGGACAAAGTCGACATTTTTAGCAGCAAGAAAGCTCAACATCGCATGAGCATAGTGAGCTGAAGCTAAATCTGGCCAAAATAATGTTGAACCCTCGTGTTTGTTTAAGAAAGGAATCAACGTTTATTTTAGGCATTCGTTAAAGTACACTTCTCCGTTAATTGTTCCCGTTGTAATAAACGATGGGCTTCTGTGTCCACATTGGCAAATGGCCTGCCAAACGAGATATTTTGACCCGAATTTTTCCATCCCAATCGATGTTGTTGATTGCGGAAGAATCTCAGCTTCAAACGAGTTGTAAAACCGCGCACCTGGAAGAGTAGAAAAGTCGGCTTTGACATAAGTTTCGTCTTCCAAAACCAAGCACGCTTTCTTGTTGCCGATCAACTCGGGCTCGTGTTTTTATGACTGTTTTTTGCTTTTTAGTAACTTTTGGTATTTTTTGTTTTTTTTTGTGTTTTTAGACCGTTATGTTTTTTAGATCTTTGTACCATTGTTTGGTTGTTTTGCATTTGCGAGCAACATCTCTGGATGACATAGTCCGGTTTTTTACGATGGTACCCACTATTTTCCTGTCCAAATTTGTATCATGTGCTCCACTTTTAGCTCCACTTTTGTGTTTTCGCTTAACTGGCAACGTCTCCAAATATCGTTTAATAACAGAATCCACTGTACTGCGAGCTATGTTTAATTTTTTGCGATGAAATGGTTTGGACGCGAAGTATTTTCGAGCCATTTGTCGATGATCTTTTTACGGCGTTCCTCTTGACTCATATTTTATAAATATTTTAAACCGCACCGAACTAAAATCAATAACAAACTGAAACTAGAGAATATACAGGTTAATTTGGGTACAAAATGGGATTGCAATTTTTACGCATTGGAAGTATAGCCCGTGTTAAAATTTACAGATTTTATTCGTTTCAGTCCTTATTTTGCTCCCTATTCATGGACAGATTGATCAGCTACAACTGGCTACGCACGTTAAGTAGGTTTCCAGGTTGCTGCCAGCCTTAACCTACCCACAGTCATAATGGGTACGAAACACATTCTGGTATATTAAATATGGTTAGAACGCAGAAATCGACTCAATTCCAGGTGATGAAGCGAACTTAATTAGAAACATCCTACGATGAGTGTACAGCCGAGTAGTGCTTAGGTTCCACTTGCTGTAAGAATGCATCATTTAAATCATTCTCAGCAGTGGAAAGTGGTTTTAAAATGTCTCAGCCTATGTATGTACCTGACGCCATTAATCCACCTTATGTACGAGGACCACTTTATGTAAGTGATTGACCCTTGTTTCATCCATGTTTATGAATGAAACACTGCTTTTGCTCCGTTGTGTGTAATCTTTCTTAGCTTTCTCCTGTCCAATTTTTCAGTCAACATGCGATGTAAAGTGAATTATTGTGAACAACATTTCTGGTGAACTCACCTCATTTGGTCGACCACTTTGATGTTCATCTTGGCAACTCGTACGGCCTCGCTTAAACTCTGCCACCCAATATTTTATTTTTGTAAACGAAGGAGCAGACCCCCAGAATGGAATCCAGTTCTATTTTGATGTTGGTTGGATTAAGGCATTTCACATGAAAGTATTATATCACATAATGATGACCAATTTTTTCCATATTTAAAAATTGGTTGAGAGCGTTCATTATTGATGGCTGCCGAACAAAACAAAGTAGCGTCGTCAAACTTCAAATTTAAGCTTTATAAAGTTGGTACTGCCTGTAATAATCATTCTTTTTAAACAATAACCGCCACCTGTACTTTAGGTCGGGTACTTCTGGGACCACCCTCGCATCTCAGGGACCAAGACACATTTGCATTCCTAATGTTGGACTCACCAATCATCCGAATATGTTCCCGCTAATAAACAAGATATTTCGGAGAAAGGAGTTTAAAAAGATCGCCCTTATGACGAACAACGAACAATCATTGTTAGCAGTAGGTATAGATCCAGAAAAAGCTGTCGAAGGTAGGCAGGAGAAGAAGGAGAAGAAGGAGACGGTAGAGTTCATAGGAGCGATTTTCCAGGAGGTTTACAAGGCAAATGGACCAGTGACCCAAACCACGATCTGGAAAATCGAGGTTCCGCAGAACGTCTACTTTTGAAATGATGTGGAGACTGTCTTCATTTAAGAAAATATGTCAAATAATATCAACGCCGACGAGAAAAAGGTTACCCCGTTATTTTCCAAGAGAAAGATGCATGCCTCCATGGAAGACCTACCAAATATTGTGTTTCGGCATCCTCCACCGGAAGTCGTGGACCACCACTCTGTTTAATAATACTTTGAATAAGGCAAGCCCTATCCGGCGAATCCTCGGCCGAAAAGTCACCTTCCGAATATCAGTAGGGTATTCGAAAAGATGCACAATGGAACCCTGGCTAAGGGAGCTAAAGATAAAGATTGGTAGTCCCGGGTAACCATAAATTTGATTTGAAAGCGTGTAAAAAACGCCTTATCCTGAAGCCTCCAGAAAACTTTCGATTGTTGAACAAAAAAGCAAACACTTGGTTGTCGAGGTGTGGCTGGATACCTTGGGATCAGTCTAAAGCAATATGTTCATATGTTTAGACTATAGCAGCAGATAGTTTCGTTATCAAGCTGACTCCAAGGTGTATTGCAGGAGCAATGACCTCACCGCAACCGATTTCCGAGTCTAGAAAATTGAGGAAAAAAATACCGCGAGAGTGTCCGCGTCGTGGTCCCAGAAGCGTTTCCCTTTTACTATATGCTACAGGCTAATGCGGGATAGACTGTCAATGTCACTAAGTTACGTTTCTCAAAAAAGCTGCGAACAGGCGACTAAACTACAACAGTGAATACCATACACCGCAGTGCGGATCGTCGCCGATTTAGTAGGCTGTCGCGACATTAGAGACATTGCTCGGAAGCACCAGGAATTTTAGAGGTAATCCATTAATGAGAGGATACAATTGATCTGCTTATTTTCCAAGCCGTGGCTGTTTTACACACTTTACGTACGACTAAAGTACTGTTATCAAATAAAAAAAGTAAAATATGAAAAAAAAAAAACACAAAACCAGGGATACCGATTCATAACACAAACAAAAACAGAACACTTACAGGTGTATATGCAGTATTACGGATTCAACAGTTGACAAGAAACGAATTTGCCAAGCGAATGTTTTTTTGATGTCTTTTAAGCTTAGGATAAGATGTGAAATGAAGGCTTAAAGTCAAAATTATAAGGAATAACAGACAACATATCTCTAGAATATGGTCTTCTATGTCAGATATTGAAACGAACTCACGCAATTCAAAGGATTTTAACCGCCATACCGCATAGAAGTTTTTTTTTACCGCTTTCGTGTATTCTTGTTAGCGTTTGGGGATGCCATTGCTATCCTAGTAATAGGCTA
The DNA here is from genome assembly GCA_963966105.1 of Volucella zonaria. NCBI lineage: Eukaryota > Metazoa > Arthropoda > Insecta > Diptera > Syrphidae > Volucella > Volucella zonaria. The sequence continues at coordinate 118,656,680 of OZ014531.1, read as the reverse complement.
AAGGATAAAGGAGGGCAAAACCCATCTAAAACCAAATGTGTTCACGTACAATAACTTCAGAGGTTGCCGGTTTTTTTGTGAGCACGGCCCAAACGGCCCAAAATAACAGTCAACACAATGTTGAAATGGAATTTATAGGTGGAAAGAAGTTTAAGAGCTCAAAATCAGGTAAAAAGAATGTAATTGCTGTTTTGAAAGTACTTCAGCATTAATGCTGGAAACACACAATGGCATACGATTCTTTATCCTTCAACGGAGGAAAAGTAATATGTCATAAGAAAAGGCGTAATACGACTTGAGCTGTAAAGAGTCTGGCTAACAAGTTTAGGGAACTATTATTCGGTCTTACAAGACAGAGATATCGAAAGATATTCAAACAACGCCCTTGTTAAATCTGTAAATTTTAATACGACAAGATTTTTAATGGAGACAAGGATCATTTGTCAAATATTCCAGCACTCAGGATCTATTAATCAAGTTCTTTTAGATAGTGTTAAATCTGATGTGCCCCAGCTGTGTGTTACTACTCTTCGGCTATAGAAAGAGAACGGCAACATATTTTAAGCAGTACCTTATTCTAATTATACCATTACTGCAAACAAATTGCCAGCATTTAGATCCTCCAAACCTTAAACTATATAAACCGCTTTGCTACGATCGTTTACCCTCGTGCCCAGCTTCGGATATATTCTGAAATCTTGTTCTTCTTTTCTAAGCCGTATTACTCGCTTATGGAATGCCCTGGCGAACTTTTTGTTTCACACTCATAATAACCTACATACATCTAAGATCAATGCTCATCGGTATCTCTCTTTCTTTTATTCCTAATTCTTCCTATTGCTTCATGTAAAGAAGCCTAAAACTAGACAGCAGTTCGACTTATAACGAGTTCGATGAGTTGTCTGACTCCATTCAAAGAATTCTATCCTTGTATCCGCGTACTAAAGCCATCATTACGGGCGATTTCAATATATACAATTCTGGGTGGCTTCGACATTCTGGACAGATAACACCCGAAGACCGGTGTATTGGGATATATTCGCTGCAGAACATAACTTAACCCAGCTTCTAAATGAGCTCACACGAATACCAGACGTTGATAGTCATACTGCCAACACCCTGGACTTGTTTTTGACTTCTCACCTTGTCAAATACAAAGTCAACGTGCTATCCCCTCTAGGCTCGTTAGACCATTGTGTCATATTAGCCAATTTCGTGTATACCAACCACACAGTTAAAGAAAAGATTCCTAAGAGAACCGTATGGAAATACGAGAAAGCCAATTGGAGCGGACTTAAGAGCTTCTTTAGGAATTTTAACCGATAAGAACATGGATGTATACTGTATATACATATATGATCACAGACGCCATTCATTCCCTTTGGAATGAGATCCTTTATCCCTCATCGGATGAAGACAATCAAACCACAAGAAAAGGCATGGAACCACTCGAGCTGTAAAGAGGCTGTACGGGTTGTAGAAATGTTTGTTGGGTCCTTCAGGACCAACCAGACAGAGGAAAACCGAGAAGAGCTCAAGTTAGTATGACTGCAACACCTTTCTTAAGCCTCTTCAATATGATCAAAAACTGAGGCAAAAAATACTACAATGCCCCAAAGGTAGTAACAATTTTTGGCCGTTCGCCAAAAAAGTTAGAAATTCTGTCTATCCCAATGCTCATTTATATTTGGCATTCCAGCTATTCACTCTTTGGACAAGGCCAATCTGCTTGCTGCACACTTTGCGGCCAGCTCAGCACTTCCAGATTCTGCGTTGTCTCTGCCTACACTTGAGTCCACCTTCCCACTCCTTTAGCAGTAAGAGTACTTAAAGATCTTAATATACACAAATCTGCTGGTCCAGATGGTATATCTCCCATTCTTCTGAAGAGGTGTTCTTCCTCGTTGGCAAAACTACTGCGTGGGCTTTTTCGTCATTGCTACCCGCTAAGACTCTTTCCGAGCAGATGGAAAACAGCATTTGTCCAGCCCAACCTCTAAAACCGCGAATCTTCTTTTCTCTCCTCCTGCAGACCCATTCCACTTACGTTCCTTCTTTCCAAGGTCATCGAAACGCTAATAAACTGCCTGCTCATGAAATATCTCGAAACGCGAGTAAGATTTTCCATTTTATCTTGCATCGTTTTACGCTTGCCGAACGTGCGGAAATATTTTCGAAATTCCGGCTCAGTTGTAAATACGCATCGTGAAATTCATCGTGAGGTTGATCGTCATCATGGTTTCAGTGTACAGGCAATTCGTCGCATCTTGAAAAAATTTGAGCGTGAGTGCACTCTATTTTGAAAAAAAAATCCAGAAATATTAATTCGGCGTCGAAAGGCTTATTTTGGGGTTTTATTTGTTCCTTCATCCGTATAAGATTGTGCTGACGCAAGAATTGAAGTCGGACGACCGTAAACAACGCGTTGATTGGTTGGTTAAACTTCCAGACGTTGTTCCTGGAGTGCAAACTCTCAATACTTTCGATAGAGCGTTTCTTGTGCTCTTTTTTCTTCTTCTGGAGAAGTCGATATTCCTCGCGTCACTTCTGCTCGTAGAGCTCACGAGCGGCTCTCATCCTTCGTTGCATCGCCACTTTGTTCACTTCTTGTTTGGCTGCATATACTTGCCGGCATTCTGAAACAAACCACAGATTTCTTGGTTTTGATCGGATGAAACCCTGCACATCAGTTGCGGCATCTTTGATGGAACCGCTGTCATCATAGAAATTATTGATTCATTTCGGGATACGTTCGGTTTCTTGAAATTGCAGCTTTTCTAGGCTATATCCTATCACAGTAGTTCTTCTTTGTTGTAGCGGTTGGGAAACCCACATGACCATTGCGTGTTGGCTGCCTGGAAGGTTCAGATGTCCAGAGTACTGGCCATGCTTTACCTCGACCGCAATATGATCAATTTGATTTAGCGTTTCATGATCCGGAGACCACTATATCCCTTGTGTATATTGGGGCGGCTTATGTCTGTTGTCAGACTTGGTGTCGTGTAGGCTATGCTTCCCAATGTTTTTACCAAAGGACAGTTGGCTTGTTTATGTTTCGGAACTTTTTCTTGGTTTTCTCGTGGAAGAAAAATTACCCACACGTACTGAGATTTGTAGGGTCGAATACTCCGATGACAGTAACCCTTTTTTTGAATGCGAGCACTGCCGTTGACTCAACTAGTGCTTCTCCCCCACTATCTGTTTTTTCAAGACCCTTCCTCAGTCAGTTCATTATTTACCTGAGTTCCGAGTATGTCGGAGTAGCTCAAATAAAGCTATCGCTAGTCGGGCTGTGAACGTCATTGTTGACTCTATTTCGGCGAATTCCACCGCTGCACGTCGTTCTTCTGAAGACCTCCTATTAGACATCTGAGGTCACTTAGCCGGCTGAGTTCACTATAAGATTGCTATCCAGCAAGCACAACGTGGAGGTAATGATGTCGTTTTGTCCATCAAACTATTTCTAATTGCATTGTAAACATGGTATATCAATCCGGAAAAAAATTCCATTGAATCCGCACACTGACGTGTTTTTATTAAAAAAAAAAAAACAATTAGGGCGCATGCAATTAAAAACGCTTTAGGGAGTAACAGGTGCACTTATTAAACATAATGAAAAGAGCTCTGAATTCGTATCCATACGCTCTAATTTTTTCAAAAACCTGAATTGAAAATAGTATATTAAAAATATAATAGACTCCCAATGACCGTTGAAGATGTATCCATGCATGCGACTCGTTTGTCGTGCATTTGCATTTTCCACAAAGTAGCTCATCCCCGTAATTTGACGGCGGAATGTGTTCTCAAGTGACTGAACGACTGACTGTCAGTTGCATTCATTTGCCTTAATGTCAGCATTTTGTATTTTGTTTTTGCTTTATCCGTATCTGTTTCATTTTTATTTTATGTCATTCCATCAGTCTTTTCAAATATTTTCTCATTCTGTCAAAACACATTCGCGCTCTAGCTGCTGCAATCATAATATACACGTCAGATATGCACATTTCAAATGACAGGCTTGGTTTTTAATATTTTTCTATTCACCCAAAACAACAATAGCAACAAATTCATTTTGAATTTTGTTTTCTTGTTTATTTTCTTGTTTTTTTTTTCTCTTTTATTTGGGAAAATAAATTGGTAACATTTGAAAAGTGTCTGTCCGTCAGTTTTGTTTCTGTTTTTATTATGCAACAAAAAAAAATACATCCAACTCCTAAACGGACGTTAAAATAACGTTGACACTAACTAACATCACCAGGCACCGAAAAAAAAAAACACAAAAATAAACCAAACGACAGCAATTCCAACAGCTCCGACAGCTCCAATCCAACAGCACCCTCCCATTCATCCCTTTGAATGGTCAAAAATTTATATTTTTGCATCTAATGCATAAATAAAACTAATTGCATAGAATGGAAATGGTGGAGCCATTCGGTTTGGGATGAAACAGAGAATGCATCACCCAGCCGAGACAACAAGGATGTGGCTATGTGCAATAGTGCTCTGCAAATCAACTCTGCCAGTGTTGTTGAGATGTTTCAAATGAATGTATCATCTATGGAAAACAAAAGAAGGTCCAGAGAGTGTCTTACAGGGTAGAATTTTATAAACGAAACCCGGATTACCTAAAGGTTGTAGAGTTTTATAAATTTACGAAAATAATGTGCTTGGTAATGGTAAAATATTTATTTAACACGTTCGCGGACAGTGGGGAACGCCAGAATGACACACGCATATCTCCGACATTTTTAGAGATATTTTATCCGGGATTTAATCAAAATGATGAAAATCAATATACAATCCGATTGTGATGATTTTTTCTCACTCTTCAATTTGACGGCTATTGCCGCCGCAGCCCAACCTTTAACGTAAAAATTTGTCAATGGGGCAGCGCGGGATAACCCAACATGTCGGCTATAGCCGTCATGACAATAAACAAATAAAATAATAATAATAAACAAATAAAAATACATTCAGGTATGAAAATGAATACACAAAAAGGAAAATATTTACATCACTTTGTTTTGTAACTTGAGAAACCATTTGCCAGGACAAAGAGCAACATTGTCAGGACAGATTTTGAGCCTATATGAGGTTTCCTTCCTGATCTTTGACTTGTTACATTGCTTGCATCTCTTATAAACAATTTTTCTCTTTCGATTAGTTTCAAATGGAATTTTTCCAATGAAGTGTGCACGAGAACTATCAATTGAACCGCCTTTTGAAGTTGATGGTCGATGTGGTGAAGAAACGGATGATCTATTTCCTCCATGATCATGATCCGGCACTAACAGTGATCTTCCAATCTTTATGCTATCTGGCAGGTGTATTAGCGATTTGATGAGACTATTTCCAAATTGAATAAATTCCAATTTCGTATCATCAACATGATGTTGTTCCACATCAATCTCTTATACCAGCGAATAGTTTTTCTTGGTGAGGAATAGCACAATGTAATTTGTCATGTCTATCCCAGACATGTAGCGATTATAAACATAACTTCCCTTGGGCTTTTCCTTAGAATGTCTATATCGGTTGGAAGTTGTGATAATTACAGGATGGTTCGCAATTGTAATACAAAGTACGTGACGTCTGTCGCGTCATTTCGATACATATACCTGACCTTGACGTAGCCCCTAATGGTCTCGTCGTGTAAGTTTCTTTACTAGGTTTTCCTTTCCGATTGGTCCGTAAAGTTCCGGTAGTATGTGTCCTTTGGGTCAACAGAGTTTTGGAGAGATCAACATTATTGTAGAAATTATCCATACTGAAATGATGGCCTCAGTAGAGGTATGGAGACATAAGGCGAGTAACTATATCACCAACTTTTGAAGATTTGTTATTGATTGCTCTCCCTTGGTAGATTTCGACATTTAAAACGTACCCGTCACTCATTGTAAGCTAGTAAATATTATTATTACGAGCTGACGATTATTCCATATATCGCACTCTTTCCATTAATATACTGCCAGCGTAATATTTTGCTTACCCTCAGTCTCCACTGGCAATAATTCATTGCAAGAAATGTGTCATGCAATTGAAATTTCCAATGGAGACAGCAAATTTCCAGAAATAATTTATTTCATGAAATCAATTTCTGCTTTTATTTCATGCAATCTCTGTGAACATAAGTCCAGCAATAAATTTGACAGTGATTGTCAATTTGAGCATTAAAAAAAAGACTGACGAATTTCACAAAAAGACGCTCTTGAGCTGATTAATGTTTTTAAGCAATATGAGCCATTTGTATAAAAGAATTGACTTAAAAAGAAAATCGTGGCAAGAAATTGCCAGCCAATTTAAAAGAAGTGTCGACGAAGTAAAAAAGAATTAAATGTTTACTTACGGCATATATGGTATAGCAGAAAAAATAAAAGTTGATGCTTCCAAGTAATCGAGTAGTGGAATAGATGATTTATATCAGCCGCACTTGTTTTACTACAACGAGGTCTCGTTTCTCGATTTTGTTACAGTTTTGACAAAAACTACCATCAATTTCGGACCCGTAAGTAATACAATAAAGTTGATAGGGATATGTGTGTATATGTGTCTTTTCTTCTAGGACGGAAAGGAAAATGATGATCCCGCTGGTGGTTCATTCTTCGAACAATTCTCGCATCCATCGACTTCGACAGAAGCGATAAAAAAAAAACTGCCAAAAAGAAGCGATTCAATAACAAAGTACGATAATGCGATCAGTGCAATAATGAATCTTGCGAATGAACCATATGAACAACAAAATATGTACCTTGACTTCGACAGAAGTATCGCGAGTCAGTTGAATTAGCTAACATCGCTGGAAGCAACAGTTGCCATGCCTGACTTGCAACAAAAAATGTCACAACATGTAATAAAATCACTTAAAACAAGGTCATCAGAATGTGAAACATCAACATCGGTGGAAAGTGACATTTTACGTGTAGCAGTTGTAAATGGCGATATATTTAACTGCGATGACATCTGAAATTGTTTTTGGATGCATGTATACTACATATGTATCTAATGTATTATATTTCCTTTATGTTTATAATTTCAAGTCAATGAAGTACAAGTTTTTATGTTAAATAGTTTTTATTATTTTTTTTTTTTACTATGTAGAATATGAAATATATTATCGTTGATACATATGGAACATCTCCTTCTGTAACACAATGGCTTCGTATAATATCACGCATTCTACAAGAATACTTGTAGCCGTTACAGTCTTGTGGGGCGAGTTGCGTGAACGTTTTTGGAAGCGAATCTAGATTCTCTCTATCGAGTTCTGCTGTAACGCCTTTGGATATCACAGACGAAAGATAGTTGTGTAAAATACAGCAAGTGGACACACAACAGTCCAAAGATACTTCGATTGGTCGATGAAAAATCCTGAAACGGGCTGCAAGTCTTCCAAATGCCATTTCAATGCTCATCCTCGCGCGACTCAATCTATAGTTGAAAATTTCATAGGCTTTCGTTAAATTTTTATCTAGCCCGAAGATGTCGTCGCCAATAAAATAGTACAAGGCGCACACTTCCTGCCCACTTAATGGTTTCGGGGTAGGAATGTTCAATGTTCCTTATATAAGGAGCTATCTTTGTATACGATTACATCTGATGCTCTTCCGTTCCCTCCAACATCTATGTAAATAAATTTGCTGTGTGCATCAACCACTGCTAACAAGACGATAAGGACTGAAACGAATAAAATTTGGAAACTTCAAAGTAAAAAAAAAAAATATTTTCATAATTTAAGTAAATTTTTTTCATTTGCTTTAAAACTCTGTTTTTATTAAATTCATTCACAATTACAAAAAATAAAAAAAATTATTTGGGTTCCCATTCTTTCCTCAACTTCTTTCGAATCTCCTTCGTACGGTTGGTGACAGTTACATCTGTGATCGTTTTGGACGCTCTTTTCCATTTAGCTCTAAAATCTTTTACGTCGTTTGCACACTGCTCACTTTTCTTCAATTTAGCTTTGACCCAATACCTTTCAATGGGACGGCATTGTGGAACATTGGGTTCATTCATGTCTTTTGGGACAAAGTCGACATTTTTAGCAACAAGAAAGCTCAACATCGCATGAGCATAGTGAGCTGAAGCTAAATCTGGCCAAAATAATGTTGAACCCTCATGTTTGTTTAAGAAAGGAATCAACGTTTATTTTAGGCATTCGTTAAAGTACACTTCTCCGTTAATTGTTCCCGTTGTAATAAACGATGAGCTCCTGTGTCCATATTGGCAAATGGCCTGCCAAACGAGATATTTTGACCCGAATTTTTCCATCCCAATCGATGTTGTTGATTGCGGAAGAATCTCAGCTTCAAACGAGTTGTAAAACTGCGCACCTGGAAGAGTAGAAAAGTCGGCTTTGACATAAGTTTCGTCTTCCAAAACCAAGCACGCTTTCTTGTTGCCGATCAACTCGGGCTCGTGTTTTTATGACTGTTTTTTGCTTTTTAGTAACTTTTGGTATTTTTTGTTTTTTTTTTGTGTTTTTAAACCGTTATGTTTTTTAGATCTTTGTACCATTGTTTGGTTGTTTTGCATTTGCGAGCAACATCTCTGGATGACATAGTCCGGTTTTTTACGATGGTACCCACTATTTTCCTGTCCAAATTTGTATCATGTGCTCCACTTTTAGCTCCACTTTTGTGTTTTCGCTTAACTGGCAACGTCTCCAAATATCGTTTAATAACAGAATCCACTGTACTGCGAGCTATGTTTAAATTTTTTGCGATGAAATGGTTTGGACGCGAAGTATTTTCGAGCCATTTGTCGATGATCTTTATACGGCGTTCCTCTTGGCTCTTATTTTATAAATATTTTAAACCGCACCGAACTAAAATCAATAACAAACTGAAACTAGAGAATATACAGGCTAATTTGGGTACAAAATGGGATTTCAATTCTTACGCATTGAAAGTATAGCCCGTATTAAAATTTACAGATTTTGTTCGTTTCAGTCCTTTATAATTATAGAAATCGGATCCAGAGTTCGGGGGAGCTTTAATCTATGGCCCCTAACGTGTGTGGAAAATCCCAATATTCATCGAAGTCGTTGGATATTCTCAGCCATTAGTTGTCAGTAGATGGCATCTAAAATTTAATGTACACGTTTTTCAAATCACATTGTTATTATTCTCAAATATTTTCTTACCATCATATGAGTGCCACTGAGTGCCACTGAGTGCGTCAAAAATTATTGATAGCACTTCTGGAACCAATTTGCTAATAGTTTTCCTTGAAACTCGAGAAGGAAATTCCGAGGAACGGTATGAATCTCTGGCAAATCTGAGCGTGATAGCGAGACGTACCCTTGAAGTAATTGCGTACTTCATGTTTGTATCCTTCTTGCAAATGTAGGGATCCACTTTAAATAAACAATATATACAGTTCATATATAAAGAATACATCATATTATACTCGCCAACGCCAGAATTGCTTCGAATTTATCCACTGTCATTCGACAAAAGTTTTTGAAATTGGATCCATCTTACCACAACATATCGTGCAACAAATTACTCTCCATATCATGCAACTGCCTTTTTTCTAAAAATAGATTCACCCAAAAGCGACGTCAGCTTTTCTTTTCTAATGTTTCTATTTCTTCTACTTCGTATAGAGCCTTCAAGAATTAATCGTTGTTGCTTACTTTTACGCTACATGATTGGAAGTAAAATTTTGTTGCCAAAATTTGCCCAGCCAAGAAAGAAATAAAAATGTCTCATGGAGACTGGGTGTTAGGACAGTAGGTCAAGACTTTCCAAGAAAAGCTTCGTCAACGGTTGGATTTTCCTCAATTTAGTTTCATCAGCTTCCTCAGTAGAGCAGCTGAAGCATCTTGATATTTGTTCAAATCGCCGGACGGTCATTTTATACCGAAAAATTGGATGATAATATAACGAGTCATTAGAAAAGAGATCACGAATCTTTGGCGGTTTGACTTCTGCTTGAGGCAAGCAAAGCCCAAGGAACTTAAACATCTCTTCGGAATGCGTTGGCTAGAAAACAGCAAAACGTGCATGTCTGGTTTTATGACCATAGCTTGAGCAAAGTTTTTCTCCATAAGCATTTGTCGAACTCTCAATTTTATTAACCATGTTCGATCCAAATATTTGGTGGAAAACGTCAAGTTTTCGTCCAAGTTTATCTGCACTCCATTAATCCCTGCGTCGAAATTAAACTGAGGTATTTCCTTGGTATTTTCAAACCATTCGACATCTAATTTGGTTTCTGAAGCACTTCGCGATCCCTCGTCTTCCGAGTCTAAGTCAGAAAAGCTATCGCCATCTGGTCCTTCAGGATAATCTTGAATGATTTCATCGCCAGGTTCTGCAGCGGTGTTGTGCTGGTCATCTCCAATAACTTGGTCATTGCGAGTTGCTTGAATGCTTGTGTCTGGTGAAGTCTATGGAGACTCTTCTAATTTATCATCCTGTTCCGGTTGATAATCAGGATCGTCGCCGAATGTCCCATCATCGCTAAACATCCTCATTGGAATCATCCAAAATTTCACTAAATAGCTTCAAAATGTTCTCCTTTTCTTTACTGTACATACTCGTATATGTGTAAAAGATATTTTGTGTATTCATTTTAGTACACGTATTAATTCGATGAGATGTGCATCATTTAACTTATTTTGCATTATTTCTATAAGAGCACTCAAATACGACCGTTGTCTGCGGACACTCTAAACTAAATGCACTGAAAACTGACGGCATATACCGGCTTGATCGTGCGAAAAGCAACAAGTTTGTGTACGTTTTGTAAAAAGATAAAAATGATCCCGCAGGTCACAGTGAAGTGAAAATTGGACTCCGGTAGGACAAATAATGTATGGACATATAATGTATTTCTAGCCGGGATATCCCATCTTGTCATAACAGACTTGAAATTCTTTGACGGCATATGCCGTCTTGCCCGCGAACGTGTTAAATGAGATATTTATTTCCACGGAAACTACCTTCACATGATTTCTATTCTTTTAAACGCTGTGATCGCAGCGGTTGATCTTATTAGAACCAAATACTCCCAATCTCAGCGAAGTGCCTTAAACATAGTTTGGTACTGTCGAAAAGATAATGAAAGGTAAATATACAACTATTATAAAAGGTATAAAGGCTTTTGATCTAATTCCATATATTAAGTCGAATATGTTTAACGAGTTTTCTGCAACTGTCATCAATAATGATAGTGTCCCAATAGCTCTAAGAAAGAAATGGAACAAGAATTCCCTGTATTACATTCCGGTGAACTGAGCTTTTTTCTCCTCAAAAACACCATGACGATTATTCCTTTCGAATCCCATAAAATTTAAGCCATGATCATTCCAGCCGATGGGATCGTCTTTGCCATCTACGGAGAAGATTCGTCTTGAAAAGTCGATTGTTTTGTTAGAGTTTGGCCTCTGCCGTACAATAAAGGATCAAGGTTTCATCAACAGTGACGGCTTCACTCAAAAACGCATGCGGAGTGCATCACTGCTTCCAAGTTGACAGCCGTAACCGTTTCTAAGTATTCCACTGTGAGCATTCGTGGCACCCATTGAGCCGACACCTATGTCATGCTTAACTTATCATATTGTATAAAATATTGATTATCAATCCATACGACACGCCTACGACTTCTGATACTTTGGCCCCAGCATGAATCATGTTACGGACCTTTTCAAAAATGTTCTAGGTAATCTCATTTGTCGGGCAATAATAGATGTACGACTATCTTTAAAATCTCACGGTTGTCATAGATGGTAAGGTTCTACATAGAGAACATACTCGTACAAATTCGCTTTTATTTCTTCGCACGTGTTTCCATCCAAAAATAAAAATCGAATTACCGATCAGTATTGCTCTTTTTCCGAGGTTCCGAAGTATACATAAAACTTTGAACACACATTGCTGTCAAATCAAAACTAGCCGACGAATTAATCTGAAATTTTATATGGCATCATCTGAAAGATAGTAGTATATTTAAATGTAAACTTTCCTTCGCAACGCCAGCTGTCAATAAAAATGGGTAGATACTTATTGATCCATCCTCGTATTTTGTTACCAGTAGCAAGAACACTATCTATTGTCGTTCCAACCGGAATGTAACTCTTTCTGCTGGTCTTCTGTACTTCTACCATAGTCAGTCCCCAGGCCAAGTAACCCTCGTTAGTCAATTGAAGCACACAAAGCCAACATCCGTGCTGTTGCATGGGAAAATTTGATGAACGATATTACCGAAATGGCCTAAAACTTCAATAGAGTTGGCAGAAGTCATATTATTTTTTTTTATTAATGGAAATCCTTCTACTATCTACTAAAATAAAAATTAAATCTTATTTCGTAAAAATTACATGCTTTATTGAAATCTCAAAATAAGATCTCTTTTTCCACTTTGTTGTGGGGCAGGAAACAGCCTTGGATACAGACAAACATACTACGAGTATTTACGAACCTAACAAAGGAAAGACGGACAACGACTTTCGGTTATGCATAAGGTGTCTTGACTCAACTGTGTACCATCACACATGGAATTATTTAAATACAGCGTTAATTACCGCCCTTATCTAAAATGATAAATAAGTTCCACTTTCATAATTATCTTATATCACGGCCATCCAAGAAGCATGATAGGTTATGGAGAAATAAAAAGGCTTCAGCAAGTGCTCTTGAGCCACAGATATTCGAACTGATGCGAAAATACAATTCTAATTAAGACTAAATTCGCCAATGTGAGCTCACATGTGTGCTCCTAAAGATGAATGACGATTTTGCTGCAGTAATAAAGGTGTTTGAACATTCCGAGGACCCAACACCGATATCTTGCTGCAATTAGGGCCCGAATGTGTATATCACTGCCGGCAAACACCGGAAAAACATATTGAGAAAATTTTACGTTGAATGGCAACAATACGACCCTTTTCTGATTGACTCTTGTAAAATCTCTTGAGAAATCCCTCAAGAGATACGCCACATATTATGATATATTAGTTTGTTTTTTTTTTATTTAAGCCTTTATTTAAAATAGTTTTTTTACAATATTTGTACTCAATAGTTTAGATGTATTACTGAAAAAGAAAATATTTTGGAGATTTTAATGCAGACTTGCTTAGAAATGATTCTCGATCCTTTCATATTAATGATTTTGCATGTTCTCAAGAACTGGCAGTGTGTCATACTAAAAGCCAACACGCTTCGCTAAAAATTGCATCCCTTATCTTTTAGACCTGACAATAGTATCTGCAACTAGATTACTACCTTGATCAAAAAGTTCCCGGGGGAATGGCGCTCCCATTGTTCCGATTTGAGTTCTGTTTTTTTTCTGTTAAGTTGGTAAATCTGTTGTTGACATTCCCTCTAAATCTTAGCGTCATGGCTTGACATTTGCAAAAGTTATGTAGTCAAGAGTACATCTAACTATTACTGTGTGTGTTGGCGGTTTTTTACAATTTTAAAAATGGACTTAAATTTGCAACAACGAACTTGTATTAAATTTTGCGTAAAAAACGGATTTAATGGTGCGCGAACGTTGGAAATGTTGGAAAAGTGTTTCGGCAATCATTCTCTAAAGAAAACGGTCGTTTACCAGTGGCACGAGCGGTTCGAAAGTGGTCGTGAGTCAATCAAAGATGATGAACGCAGTGGCAGACCATCGACATCGAAAACCGATGAAAACATTGATGAAGTAAAAGAAATGTTGGTCAATAACCACAAATGAACCATCAGAGAGATAGCGGATAACTTGAACATTGCCTATGGATCCGTCCAAGACATTTTGGTTAATGATTTGGGTTTCCGTCGTGTAGCAGCAAAGTTGGTGCCAAAAGACCTTAATTTCGTGCAAAAAAGAGACCATGTTGACGTCCCAAAAGAGATGATTTGCGAGGCTGAATCCGATCCCACATTCATCAAAAGGATCATTACTGGAGACGAGACGTGGGTTTATGAGTACGACACGCAATCCAGACATCAGGCAAGTGAATGGCGTTCACCAAATGAGCCGAGACCAAAAAAACCACTCACGGTTTTCATGGATTACAACGGTGTAGTGCATCATGAATTTTTGCCAGAAGGCCAGACAGTAAACAAAGAGTGCGAGTATTATTTGGGCGTTATGAGACGTTTGCGTTAAGCAATTCGCCGAAAGAGACCAGAATTGTGGGCAGAAAACTCGTGGATATTGCACCATGATAACGCACCGGCTTTTTGATCAAAGTGGTATTAACTTCACCCACTACGCTCCCGCTGACTCTTCATATAAGGAATATCGATCCATAAACATTGATGCCATTCAATCTGCTACCTGATCCTAATTTTAAACTGCAATATTTTCAAGAAACGAAATAACAGAAGCTTTTAATGCTATTAAAGCCCGAAACAGGCTTTATATCAAACTCAAGTTACTCGTAGTTTACTTAAAATATAAGTACTATGCGCCGAAACATATCTGTTTTCGTTATATGAAATGCCAAAAGAAACAGCAATACTATGTTTCCAAGCCAAATACCTTATTCCCTCCGAAAAAGCCTTGGAGCAATCTACGTCAAATAACTACCTCTAGTACGAAATGTAATGCTGAATCTCAATTGATTCAGACTTCTTAAATAGTTTCTTCCTTGAAAGCATATCTCAAGATTTTATTAAGCGGATCCGCCCATTTATAGTGTCCAACTTAACCCACATTCTTAATCTCAGTATAACAACATCAACTTTTCCCAAATCCTAGAAAACTTCCTTTTTTGTGCGCAACTAAGATGGCTCCAGCAGTAAGTGTTGGTTTAATTTGACATATCCAAAACGTCATGAACCAAGCTTAGACATATGATATGTTTATTATATCATATCCGTTATGACACATTAGTGATTTTGTTTTGGCGTCATATACTTTTGGTTGTGTAGAAATGCCTGATTTTATGCCAAACAATCGTCATTTGCAGGAAGTGTTGATTTTCTTCTATCATTCGAAGAAAACGGCGGCTGAAGCGCAAAAAAGTTAACGGAGGTGCAGCTCTTAAGTGAAACAAAGTGCCGTGATTGGTTCCGTGGCTTTAAAGACGGTGATTTCGATGCTGACGACCGTCCGCGTAAGGGAATGCCAAAATCCTTCGAAGACGATGAATTGGAGGCATTGCTCTATTAGGATCCATGCCAAACGCAAGACTAGGAGTTACCCGCCAAGCCATTTCCAAGCGATTGTGTTGGTAATGATGGGTTGGGTTTCTTATGGTTTGAAACCAAAGGACGTTGAGCGGTAAAAATGGAAGGATTTTCGTCACCGCATCGCGACGGATGATGAAAAATGGATTCATTCCAAAAACTCAAAGCGAATAAAGTCATGGGACCTGCCCGGTCATGCTTCTACGTCGTCGGCTCGGCCGAATATTCACACTGCTATGGTCATGCTGTGTATTTGGTGGGACCAGGTCGGTGTTATTGAAAATGATAACGGTATCGACTTCAATTGATACAATTGAGACGAGCACTGCGCGAAAAATAGCCACAATACGAGCAGAGGTACGAAAAAGTGATTCTACAGCATGACAACGCTCGACCTCACATTGCCAAACGCGTTAAAACCTACCTGGAAACGCTCAAATGGGAAATCCTACCTCACCCCCATATTCCCCAGATATTGCGCCATCCGATTATTACTTGTTCCATTCGATGGCACATGGTCTGGCTGATCAGCAGTTCCGCTCATATGAAGACATCAAAAAATGGCTTGATTCCTCATTCCTCTCAAAGATGAACACTTTTACCGTAACGGTATCCAAGCTCTGCCAGAAAGATGGGAAAAAGTCATAGCTACCGATGGACAATGCTTAGTTGCGCACCCAATATTTGTGGCCAAAACTGCCGCTGCAGATTTTAGACCTATAAGTATATGATCATGTCTATTAATAGCTAAACAGCTGATCCAAAATCGATCGGTTAGTGAGTTGCTTTATGAGGGACAACCGGGCTTCAGATCTAATCACATCTGCTCCACTGCAATGGTAAACATTTTGGAGGAAATACGACAGAATTATGATATGAAAAAGGCTTTTGAAAAAGTAAACCATAAAATCCCGGAAAATGTGTGGAAGCTTAAAAATCGGTTTGGCTTTGATGACAGTGGTAATTAGTAGTTTGGCAGATTCCAGGGACTTGTTACCCGTGATTCTTCCTCACCACTTCTGCCAGTCAATATACATATAGGTCAATGAACTTCCTTATATTGGTAAGCATTTCTCTGTCCATCTTTATGCTTATGATGTCTAGCTACATGCCGCAAAGTCAATTAAAAATATAGCTGAACCGGTTATTAATATTAATGAGGATCTTTCCAGTATTTTCTCTTGGTCTGCAATCAATGGAATAAGTATCAGCTTATTTATGGTATATTTCCAATAAGACTTTATCCCTTGACACCTTACAAGATGTTATACTCTGCCAATAAACTCAAAATTTTTAACACGGTTAATAGTCCGGGTTTTGTTATTAATTACTCCACCTAATACTAGAAAAAAAAATGTTAATTAAAAGTTATAATTAAATGAAATAGCGCGCGACACTCTATTGTTCATAAGGACAAGGGACGAATTAATCATAAATAAAAATTATAAAGAATATATCATAAATATATGAAATAATCAAAAATAAATTCAACCGCTATTAATTCAAAATTACAGTTGTGTGGGGGCATACGAGTAGAACAAAAAGATTTAACTGAAAATATATTCATGATCATTTTGAGTAAAAATAAAATGTTTGCTTATATAAGGTAGATTGCCAAAACTGTGATATAAAAATTCTAGGAACGCTAACAAAATATTTGATTCTGATTCCTAAATTGTAGTTATTTCAGGTATTCATGGATATCATGAATATAATGAATAGCATGCTTTTGCTTCAAAACCTGATCGATTTTATAAGAATACGTTTCACCACAGTAGCAAGTTGCATACTAAACATTCGATTACATTATGCCATTATAAACAAGAAGCAATCTGAAGGACAACAATATAAACTGAGGGTAATTCTGTCGTACTACATTATTAAAAAACTGTTTTCAACATAACGTATGGTCTACCCAACTTACCTTAGTATCTAACGTGATGCCCATAGTCCGCATAGGACTAAAAAAAAGCTGAACTTGTTATTGTTGCTTGTGTAAAACGTTGCGGATAAAAAGCATCCAGTTGAATGACGCTGTCGTGTCGAAATAAATAAATCTTGAAAGGTGCTCGAAATTTTAGAGTATTTTTTTTTACCGATGAACGTTGGTTTTAAATGTTTGCAATTTATAACGACTAGGAAATTGAGATCTCGGCAAGGCATTCCATTTACTAGCTGTACGAATCACGATATTTTAGAATACGTCCGAAAGTGGGCTTGAGGGTATACTGTTAACCATTCATTCCGAAACGGGTGTTACGGTTAAAGGTTTGAAGGGCGGAATGCTACTGGCGATTTCAACGGTTCACTGGTAGTGGAAATAGCGATTTCGTAGGTGTTCGAGAGTGTCAATTGACGGACTGATATTAGTATCACCTATGAGTTTTATCGCACAGTTTTTAATCCTATCTAGCACGTGTAGAGATGTTTTACGAGCACCTGACCAGATGTGGGCATTGCACTCCACTTTTGGGCAGATGAATGACTTATACTCGTACATAGCGTGAGGAAACCTAGATATTCCGCAGCATTTTTGATGACATCGAATATGTGGTCACTGACTCACTTACCGAGAATGGAAAGTTTTTTGGTTTCGACGATGCAAGCGAAATTCACGGATAATGGCTTTGTATTTAAACTTCGCTTTATTGACAACAAACAGCATTGTATTTTGGAAGCATTAAATTCCACTCTGTTGATAGTTCCCCAATTTGTTATGCTATTAATATCGGAATTTAATGAGATTAACATACGCTACCGTTCTCACTCTACAGCCGAAGAGCAGGGACGTGAGTCTGAAAGCGAATATGAAAAACAGAGACTACTGTCGTCAGCAAAGGAATATATTGGATTAGAAGCGGCAGACAAGAAATCATTAATAAAATTTAAAAAGAGTGTCGGGGACAGAACGGAGCCCTGAGGCACACCAGCATTTATTTTGTGAATATCAGATTTGAAACTATCCAAGACAACTAGAATTGAACGTTCGAAGGGTAATTTCTAATCCATTGAAGAAGAGAGTCATCGATCCCAAAAGCACGCATTTTCGACAAAAGAGCCAGATGCCAAACTTTGCCAAATGCCTTAGAAATATCAAGTGCAACTATCTTACTTTCGCCAGATTGTTGTACGGTTTGGTTCCACTTTTCGGTGAGACATGCCATCAAATCACCAGTGGACCTGTTGCTATGAAACAGTACTGCCGGTCATTAAGAAATCTTCATGTTTCGAGATATTTTATGAGCGGACGGTTTATCTGCGTTTCCATTACCTTGGAAAGAAGGCGCGTAAGTGCAATGGGTCTGCCGGAAGGGAAGAAGAAGATTCGACTTCTTTAGGGACGGGCTGGACAAATTCTGTTCTCCATCGGCTCGGAAAAAGTCCTAAAGAGTAGGATTGCTGGAAAAGCTTACGCAGTGGTTTTGCTAGCGAGGAAAAACACCTCTTCAGATGAAGGGGATATATGTATACCATCTGGATCTGCGGATTTGTGTATAGTAAGATCTTTAAGTATTTTTGCTACTAAACGACTGCGAAAGTGGACTCGTCCCATTGAAGATTCGACGCACTCAAATGTAGGTGGAAACAAAGCACAAGTGGGAGTGTTGAGCTAGCCGCAAGGAGTACTGCAAGAAGACTGGCCTTTTTCAAAGAGCTAACAGCTGGAATGTGATTGTAAATGAGAGTTGGGATAGAGGATGAGGCAGCCACATACCAGACCAACTGTAAAAAATGGCCGGGTGAAAGAGTGCCAAGTGAAAGAAATTTCAGCATCGATTGCCCGATGCTCAAGGCGGCAGACACTATTATGTGTTTTCTCTAATATCATACCTGAACGACTTGTGCAAAACTCAAATGTCAATACCAGAGGCAAAATATTCGAAAAGGTTGTAAAATTGTTAGCGTACGTTAACTAAATTGACATTAGGTGTGTTTTTTGGGTAGCGGTATCAGCGCTTATTTCCAATCTATGTTATTTTTCCATGATATCGAAGCTGGTATATTCATAGTTAATACCGATAGCGGTTTTTTGGGCTCTGAAGATTAAACACACTAATTATAGGATGAAATCAGCGAACTGGCCATTAAAGTGAGCCACCGAATATATGAATTTAAAGATAACTGAAGGTAAAGCAAAGCGTATGGGTATGCTGCAGATAAGATTTAACATCCTACACGAATATCCTAGACAGCACGCCACTAGAGGACACTATAACATTAAGTTGGTAACACTCTTTGTTGCCTGGGCTCCGCTGTAAATTCAAACAACGACGCAACCATAGAGAGCAAGCGCGGAATAATTCGTTCCAATTGATGTTTCCTTGGACTAGTCCCACTGTATGGCACGAAGGAATGGATTTTATCCAAAGGGGGAGAAAATGTCCTTGATTGATTCGGTAACCTCAACTGTAATTTGTAAATTGTAGGAGTTAAGGAAGTATCAAGTACATCTAATCAGAACGGAGAACCAGCCCCTAAGATCATGGATTTGATGTACACTCCTATTTTAAGACCACACTAACATAAGAGTTCATCGATTGATGGGCAGCATTAGAAAAGCTTTTTAAGTTAAATTTTCTAACGTCTAGAGTCTAGCAACACAGATGGTCTTTAAATTGTGCTGCATATCGTTTCAATAAATCGGTGTATCGAAACAAATATGCCGTACTCTAAATGAAGATAGGTTACTGGAGACTGACTATACATAGATGGCCACTGCACCATATTAAATAAGATTCCGGTCGGAAATGCAATAACCGACTTCACTATCCTTGATCGCAGTTATAAAATCAAAGTGACGAATCGAGAAGCGTAAGAAGATAACATGTCGTACGTCTTCTAAACCAAACAGTTGAAAATGGAAAATGCCTTATGTTTTAATCTACGAGTATACACCGAGAAAATGAATCTTACAATATCTCAAAGACTGCTGAACTCCTGCAGCAGATTCTAAGTAGGGAATTCTGCTACACATGTAGCCGCCAGATAGGTGAGCATACTGAAGATAATGATAGGCATTGGCATCCACGATAAGCAAAATACAAAAGCTTGAAGCAAACAGATGGGACAATGTCAATTACTGTGCTTACATGACAATGTTGGGGTCTAAGGTAAACAGAAACCCTTCAAGAGATCATGTCGCCCTAAAAACCATACAAAAGTGATAGCAGGTCATAACCTGCAAGGCAAACACTCAGCAAAGAAGAGAATTGCCAATTTACATCATGTCTACCGTGGCTGTGAGGATTCCGACGTAAAGGAAGATACTACACACTTCCTTCTTCACTGTCCAAATGCATAAGCGGACTGCGTAGGACTTATTTTAGACAATACTTTTTGTCAGATCAGATGTTGTCTCACTGGTTGGGTGCAATTTCTCATCATTGAACGCCACGTTATAGAACTACCACCCACCTTCCTCGATACTCCTGCGGAACATAAACGTATATCGGGCTGCGCTGAGAGCAAATTTTTAATTTTCTTTTGTCTGTCGGAACAGAGCACCCAGACAAAGAGCTAGTCCGTTGTACTCTTTGTAAGTTCCTTTTTATGAAATCTTTCAGTCTTACTGTAGGCTGTAGGCATTAGAGTACCAGAACCCACCACGTCAGCACCGAGTACCTGCAGCCTGATGCGAGCATAAGCCGTAGATTCACAGAGATAATGCTCCGCGGTGTCGCCATCACTTTCGCGGCAAGTATTGCAGGATATTGTGTCATTTACGCCCAGAACATTTAGGTGCTTTGTAAAAGTGTAGTGCGCTGTCCCGACGAAAGCAATCAGCCTGCAGTCTTTCCTGCTGAGGGACAACAGAAAGGCCCCTGACTTCCTAGAGACTTCGGGAAGCATTCATTTGGTCTGCCTGCATCCCGAGGAGCTAGGCCATCTGCAGTTGTTCTCATATGAGACCCAACAATCAATAGAAGCCTTAACTGAGAACGCAGGCAAATTCAACGTAGGTTCGGGTCCTGCTGAAAGCATAGTAGACATTGAAAATACATACACCACCTTTTACATGTAATGCTGATTCCATTGATCTTTCTCAGGCCCAATCCAAAACGATTTTCGTACGTTTGCGAATGTTCTAAATCAGCTTTCTTACAGTGCATCTAAAGCGTCTTGACGACCGGCACTTTGCAGCTTAATAACTATAATCTGGTGAACATTTAGAACACTAGAACCCTGTATATCGATCGATTTGTGATCAACCAGGTTGATAGTTTTTTGATCAAGATTCCGTGATTCCCCGTGAACGAATATCATGCTTATCTTACTAAATTTAGCTTTGAATGGGATTGTAATCAGGGGCATACTGATATCCTTGAAGCTCAAGACTTATTGATCTGGTCTCCGAATATGATGATAGAGCTTAAATGATGCTACCGATAAATCGTCATTTTAGAATCAAATGAACTAATGTGGCAACACTGAATCCCATTCGGCATAGGCTGAACAAATTTGTATGTTTAAGTGCAGACTATTTTCATGATTCGTTTAAAAACCATTCAACACAAAAAGAAAAATCGAAAAAAAGGAGGCAAGCATATTAAAACTAAAAAAGGACTACATCCAACTAAAAACACAATCCCTGGACATCGGCGGAAATAAAAACAAACCCAAAACAAAAAATGATACGAACACCAAGGATTATGATGAGTGGTGATGCAATTGCACAAAAACTGCATCATTTCTGTATAGTGGGGCGGTGCAAATATCAACCCCCCTCACAGCCATTAGCCAACCAAAAATGAATGCAGAAAAAAAGGATTAAATAGAGAAGTCGCCCAAAAATAATTAAAAAAAAAATTTCTTGATCCCGTGACAAAGCATTGAAAAAACGAGAACGCATAAAATTTAAAAAAAAAAAGAAGGCTCATAAAATATATGCACAAGCCGCGGGGTGGTCGTTCAACGTTCATACACACATATATATGTATATATACAAGCTGACAAGGCTGGTAGTGATGGTGCAATAGTTATGCTTTGCGGTTTTATTTTATTTTATTATTTTGAACCTGCAATCATTCCCTGGAGGGGTTTTATAGAAATCATTTTGTGAAATAAATTTACTGCCTAGAGGATATTATTGGCATGCATCATAATAAATGGAAAATATAAAAAAAAAATAAAAAAAAATCCCTGTTGCAAATAAAATATGAAGGCCTGCATCAAAAAGGTGACCCTCGAAGGAAAAAGAGTTTTACACCGATACATCCCTTTTTCCTTCAAATACTGAACGTTTGTATGAGGCTTTTAGCGAGATGATACATACATACATATGTTAAGCTCTTCAGCTACCCAAGTTGCTATTGTACATATCTACGAGTATATTATCCTTAGTAATTTTGTAAAAGCAATTGCAACACATGAACGCTAGAGCTAAATTTGATTTCTTACCTCCGTCACTTTTAAGTTTTAGACAAGCTGTGCCTGTTTGTCAAATACGGGAAAAGGCATAAGAGGCATAAAAGGCACTGATCTGGGCAACTATTAACAACAAGTCATATCTACACATTTCTTTGTTAAGTGTGAGAAATCGGAAGGGGTATTTTCCCTTCCAGACCATTTTTGAGGAACATCTCCCGCTTAGAAGGCATAATCAAAAAATTCGTCTCATTCTTTCACCGGACAGTTGCAATGCATTAAAATAGAGGCTAGACCAGCTTTGACCTGGAAAAATCTAGAGTCAGAGATCGCAAATACAAAGGCATGGCGCTAAGAGTTTTCTCCCGTACTGTATTGAGTATGGGTAAAAGTTCGAACTTTTTGTCAACAGATGGCGTTGCATTCAAATATCTCAAAAACAACTGATCGCAGTGACAGCTGTAGACGATCGCTTGAAAGTTGACAGTTTAAGCTGAAATTTGTGTGTGAAAGCGTGGTTTTTTTTTAGCAGTGATTGTAAAGTTACAGATCTGGGCGGTGATTGATTGGGAAACTGCTGGTTGTTCTATAACTTGGGGCAGCAAAGCAACAATCAAGTTTGTAGCGCAGTGCTTGCCCAGCCTCCTAGTGGTGGTCCCTGGTAACAGCATGAGTAAATACTTATCCATAAAACTAAACTGCGAAGTCCATACTCAATCAGTAGCATAATACTTGCCTACGCCGTCATACATCTTACAACCCTACAAGGAGGAGATACTCGTAATAATGGATTTGCTGTTAATAACCCTCTCAAACGAATAAAGTACAACGATCTTCGGATCTGCAAGTAGAATTTTCGAACCTTTAAGGGAGTGCATGCAGCCGAACATCTAGACGAGACCCTCTGCTGCTACAAAACAGCCATAACCGCAGTCCATGCGATGGGATCGACCGGACAAAAAGAAAAACTGTTATATCTACGAATATTATAAAGAACGTTACAGACAACCGACAAGGATAGCTATCGCAGCGTTTACTGTGATGGAGACTCGCCGTTAGGCATGTAAGTGAACGACTGACCACGATAAGGTAAATTCGCCAACATTATCCCCATCAACACCCACGCCTCGACAGAGGAGGACAACCTTGCCAAAGACTGTTACTACGAGCTCCTCAACAAAACCTACGAGCAATGCTTAATTTGGAGCAAAGAGAGCTTCTTTGGTTAAACAGTGGGGAACTGCAGCCTGTACGCTATCACCTCAGAAAATGGCAACAGACTTATTGATGGTTTCCATGCCTCGATATCCATAAAGGAACCCGGCTGACTCCAGATCAATATACTGTCAACTAAATTGATGATCTTTCAATTGACGCAAGACCAGACTTTTGGATGTCTGGCTCGAACTATTACCTCATTGAAGCCAAAGTGCAGATGTGGAAATTATTGATAGCCCAAAACCACCGAACTATTGTGGGGGAGTTCAATGTCGAACGGCTACAATCGCAAGAGACCCCCAGAGCCTTTTCTGATCTACCATATGATAGTTTCCCATAACCTCTTAAGAAATTCGATGCCGCCAGCATCGAACGTAGAAAACCAGTGCCATCACAGCCAAAAATCAATCAGAGAAGCCACTTCTGATGTGCTGGGTTTCAACCAGCCCTAACAAAGAAACCCCTGGTTCGATGACGAATGCAGAGAGGTAAACCTGGGAATGCAGCGGATGAACAGAGCGGCCTGCAGAAAAGAAAGAGAGAAGCTGGTTAGGTCTTCGAGCAGGAGAGAAGTTAAAAATATAGGCTCATCACAAAAAAAAAAATGGAAGAGCACGGGAAGTGCTCCCTCGAGGTCTTAGAGATCTGCCACCGGAGGAATGAAGTTCGGAAGTCGTACCGAAAAATAAAACGAACATGCCAAAACTGTTGACCGCAAACAGAAATCTGAAAAGATGGAGAAGGAAACCTCATAGTAGAATCGCAGTTTATGCTGAGAATATGGAAAGGTTACTTCTACAGACTGCTAAATGTTGATGACGAAAAATGTCCCACCGTCAGGCAAAATGAACAATTCAACTTGGACAAAGGCAGGCATCATTTCCATCCACCGGACCTATGGAGTGTCAACATTGTTTGTCGCATATCGCAGCATCTGTAGAACGAACTATGTTTAGTTATAGTCTATCTGGCCATGTCAAGGTTTGGCATTCCTGCCAAGTGGACTATGCAGGATAACGACAGAAAATGCACACTGTTCTGTTAACGTCGGTAATGACTGAATCGAGACCTTCAATGTCGGAATGATGTCCAGAGCCACGATCTTCAAAAGTCTATTCAGTTAGTCGTATATGTAGACGACATTAGTATTTTCCCATTAGCATTTGCGACTATTGAAGCAAAAGCAGCAAAGATTCAACGAAATAAAAGCAAAAATGTGGGACACACAATATCAACAATAGGCAGCTACAATTTTGAGATAGTTCGTCGGGAGCTGGTAAAAAACCGGTGATATCAGCTGAGGCCCTTGGCCATCCTGTACCGTAGAACCATCTAAGTAAGTAAGTATTACAGCCTTAGATATTTGCATTTGAGAATGGACAAAAATAAATAAAGAAGAATTTCGCTACATTTTGCAACATTACTGGGTCAAGGCGAAGAACACTATGCAGGCTTACAAAAAAATTTGTACTCCAATCACCCATGAAAAAGTCGAACAAGACAGGCATGTGAGCACTGTCGATATTCTTATGAAGCTAGGCACTAACTACAGAATTTTATTGAACCGTATCCTCTATGAATATAATTAAGTTACTGCTCGAGCGGAGGAGCAAAAAATATATACGAGAGTGTTCTTCCGAACCTTTCCACAGGTATATTTATTAATTCTGAAAAATGATTATTCTGCATTTCCTCCCGTGGGAATGGAATGCAGCTTGTTTGTGCTGGTGTCAAATGGATGGCGTGTGTGGAGGATATGGAGTTGAGTGTTTTGCTAATTGCGCAAAAATGGTTGCTCGTGTTTTCATGCTGCAAGTGGCTTGCACATGATCAAGCCGGACTTATGGGAGGATTTAATGGTAGAAGGGAAAGGGAATGTCAAATGGTGACGTAACTCCTCCCCCCTTAGGATTCTGCTCCGAAGAATCAACGGTCTTTATATCAACTTTAACTTTGGTTTGATTATTTTTATTTTTAAAAATAAAAACAAAAATTATAATGAAAATAATAACTATCATGGGAGCAATTCCAAGATTTATATATTTACGGTTTTCAATATTATTGAGGTGAATTGCCTCTGTGGAAAAGTTCATCACAATTTTATTAATTGTAATATTATTAAAATTAGGTATTACAAAGTTATCATATTCGATAAAATTTTCGTATTTTACATTATTTATTTCTATTTTACAATTTTCAAATCTTATTAGGTTATTTCCCATAACATTAAAAGTAAAATTATTACAATTATGAACGATTGGCGTATATGGAATATTTTTGGTAATAATAATATTATCGTGTATTTGTTTAAGTATTACATCCTTGTTTTCTTTAAAATTGCATATGGAATTTTTATAAAATGTCTTAGATATACAATTGTCGTTTATAATTTGTAAATCTTTAAGTTTTATAGGTGTCTGATTCATATATCTATAGATAACATTATCACCTCTTATAAATTCGTTATATGGGGTTATTAATTCTAAATTGTTTTTGTTAGGCATTGGTTCCAAAAGTATTTTAAAAAATTGAATGTTTGAGTAAATTGGGATAAGTAAAACAAAAATTACTTTATCGTCGTGTATAATAACACTGCTTTTGATATCTTTTAGCTTGCTTATTGTTATATTAAAAGTAGATATTTCTTTTGGTGACAGAATATCCTTACCTAAAACTCCTAATTTGCTAAGAAGTAAATTTTCCTTAACTTTTCTAACTTGTTCTCTCAATAACTGTATACTGTTATGAGCTATTTCAGAAAACTCTTGATTAATTGCATTTCCTAGTGTAGATAACTGTTTTTTTATTTCTAGTTGTTGTCTATTTATGTGCTTAGTAATGTTATTTATAACTTCGTTAAAGTGATTACTAACTTGTACTTGGTCATTTAGTCCTTCAATTAGTCTGTTATTATTTTGTTCGTTAGTTTCTAAACTTCTTTTAATTTGTTGTTCGTCGTCATAGTCCATAGTTCCTGTAAGATATTTGAGTCCTTTTCCAACTATATTTATTAGTCCTCTTTTGACTTTGGAATGCTGATATCCTGAAAGGCTTTCTATCTCTTTGATTAATAAATTAAAGCTATGTACTATTGTGGGATATTTGTTCTTATAATTAAGTCTATTTATATTATGTTCGATAATTTCTAAACTGCTTGACCATGCGGTTGTGTTAACGCTGTGCAGAACTTTATTATATCGGGTAATAATTTGTAGTTGTTCATCCTTTACTGTTACATATCCTTGTCCATTGTTTAGGTCTCGAACGTCAATTCGTTGTGTCCATGTAGTAGTAATGGGCAATGTCAACATCAAAATCTGAAATTAATAGTCTTCGTATTTGTAAATTCTTTTAACTTGGCTCTTATGAAACTTGCTTCTTTTTTCATCTTTTACATGATCTTTATCAATTACTTCATTTTCTGATTTCTTATATAAAGGCTTAATTTTATTATTATTTCTATTTTTTAAGTATAAGTGTTTATCTTTTGTAAGGTCTATATCCTTTCTATTTTTGTTAAGTTTATCTATATATTTCTGCTTATTTGTCCTAACTAATTCTACAATTTCAGCATAATCCTCACTATTTACAGTTCCATTAATAAAGTCGATTGGTCTTTTCTTTGTGGTTGCGTGAATTGTCTTATTATATATTGTTACTGCTTTTAAAACTTTATTGCGTAGAGTATCTTTGTTACGCTCATCAGCTGTGAATGTGCGAATATGCTCATTCAAAGTGGAGTAAAATCTCTCGATATCTGAGTTACCTGTCTTCATATAAGGGGTAGTAATGTGAAGTTCGACATTGTTTTCCTTCAGAAATTCTTTGATTAGAATTGATGAGAAACCTGACTCGCAGTCTGTAACTATTTTGTTGGGAGTACCAAACGATAAGGACCTATTCCTAAGTGTATTAAGTAAGCTTATCCACGTTCTATGTTTTATTTCTTCTACTGTTACATGTTTAGTAAATTTATCGATTATAGTTACATACATAAGGTTTATGTTTGCATACCATATATCTACGTGTAATATTTGATTTGGTTTGTCGGGAGTATCGGTAACTTTAAAAGGAATCTTATTTGGTTGTCTATCGTATTTTGCTTTGTTACAAATTTCGCAATTATTAATTAACTTGTGACTTTTTTCTTTTAATTGTGGGGCATAATAAATATCTTTGGGTTCTAAATAGGTTTCATTAATGCCTCTATGGTTTAATAATTTATGGGTTTTAATAATAAGTTCCGCTAACATCTCTTCATCTGTAACGTCGCCTAACAATTTACTACACTTAATTACTCTTAAAAGTTTATTTCTACTAAAGTATTTAATGTAAACATCTTGGAATTGTGCAAACATATGGTCGTGTATAGAGTAAATAGCCACTATACCTTTTTCTGGGAAATATTTTTTCATCAAATCTAAAATAAATTCTTCTTTAAACTCTTTCAATTCGATAACAATTCTTCTTTTACCAAATTCGTAATATACTTTGTGATTGCTTACATCGTTTGTGGAATTTAAAATGATTTGTGTTTTGTATAAGTTAACAAGAGAGTTAACGATAGGAATATGGTAACTGCTGTCTTCCTGTGCGCTGTGAACCGTAGCTATCATAGATTGTGCATCCATCTCCGTATTGCTGTTATCCATGGTATTTTCATTTACATCTTCGCTGTAGTGAATTTCCATTCTGGATAAACCGTCTGCTACCTGGTTATCTTTTCCTTTAACATATTCTATGTCAAAGTTGTACTCCTCGAGCTTAATTTTCCACCTTTGGAGTTTGGCATTCGGTTCTTTTAGCGAGCTTAACCAAATTAAAGGTCGATGGTCAGTCCTTACAATAAATTTTCTTCCATACAAATAGGGTCTATAATACTTTGTAGCCCATACAATGGCCAATAACTCTTTCTCAATAGTAGAGTAGCGAGTTTCGTGGTCATTAAGGGTACGACTAGCATAGCATATCGGATGGTTGTCTTGCGATAAGACCGCACCTAATGCGTAATTAGAAGCATCCGTTGTAAGAGTAAATTTTTTTTGAAAATCAGGATATTTAAGGATTGGTTCTGAAGTTATTAATTTTTTCAAAGTTTCGATGTACCGATGTAATCGGTATTTTTTAGATCAAGTTTGGCGTTTTTCTTAAGAAACATAGTCATAGGCTTTGCTACTTTAGAATAGTCCTTGATGAACTTTCTATAGTATCCTGTGACACCTAGAAATGCCTTAATTTGTTTTGCTGTCTTTGGTAATTTGTAATTATTAATAGCCGATACTTTGTTTGGGTTAGGTTTAATACCTGTTGTTGTTACGATGTGACCTAGAAATTCGGTTTCTTTTTTCAGAAATTCGCTTTTGTCAAGCTGAATTTTTAGGTTCACTTCTTTAAGTTTCTTGAAGATTTTCCCTAAAGATACTAAATGTTCTTCCAGACTAGTCGAAAACAGAATTATGTCGTCCATATAGACAAGACATATTTTTCCTATGAATTCGGCTAAACAGAGTTCATCAGTCGTTGAAACGTTGAAGGGGCGTTCTTTAAACCAAATGGCATACGAACAAATTCGTAATGCCCATCATTTGTTGAAAAAGCGGTTTTCATAATATCTTCCTCAGCGACCTCGATCTGATGAAAACCTTTTGCCAGATCTAACGTTGTGAAGTACATTGCCCTACTCAACTTGTCAAAGATATCCTCTATGTTCGGAATGGGAAATTTGTCATCGATCGAAACTTGATTTAAGTTTCGATAGTCGATAACCATTCTCCATTTCTGTGTTCCAGAAGCATCCCTCTTTTTTGGGACGATCCAAATAGGTGCTGAATATGGTGAATTACTAGGGCGAATTATGCCTTGTTTCAGCATTTCGTCTGTTTGTTTTTTCACCTCGGCCTTATGCACTTCGGGATATCTATAGTTTTTGGTGTGTATTGGGATATCGTTTACCGTCCTTTTTCTATGCTTAATCGCATTTGTGAACGATAGATCACTTCCTTCTTGGTAGAATATTGAAGAGTATTGGGAAATTAATTCCACTATTTTTTTCTTTTTCCTCGTTGTTTAAGTGATCGAGTCTTACTTGATCGGGGATGGGATCTGTATTGATTTCCGTATGGTAAATTTCCAGTTGTGGAACCACTTTCTTGTAGTTTTCCATCGTGATAGTTTCTTCTTCATCTTCATTGAAAAAAATCGGAATTTTAGTTTCCTCTACTATCAATAGTTTTTCCCTGTAATTAATTATGGCGTTCATTGGCAGAAGAATATTATTGCCAATTAGTCCATCGAAAATATTGTGAAATTTATATTCAAGGAATTCAGCAGTTTTGTTAAGCTGACCGAATTCTTTGAACAATGGGATTCTTACTTTTGTATTTGCGTAAATAATAGAACTTGTAGTCTTAACTTCTATAGGTGATGTTAAGTGTATTTGCCATTTTGGATGGCATATACCGGGATTGAGAATGCTCGTTTCTGACCCGGTGTCAACGAGTATTCTTAATTTATATTTGTCATTCTTAGTTTTAATAACTATATAGGGAAGTCTGCCGGATGGCTTCCCTCGCAAAAATCCGGGTTGCTCCCTATAGTGTTTACTTCTCTTTGGTAAGAGGCGGACATTGTGTCCATTGGTTCGATTTGGTTATTGTCATTAGACCTAAAATTTCCTGAATTATTATCATTTCTATTTGAATTATTAGTAAATGTTCCTGATCTGTTACTATTATTTTTGAATTTCCCTGAATTATTTCCTGAATTCTTGTTTCTAAATGTACCTGATCTATTGTTTCTAGAAGAGCTAGCTTAGCAATTACTAGATTTATTGTTGTGGTTACTTTTATCTGGTTCCTGCCTATGTGAGTTAACATCTGATTGATTAGAACAGTTGCTATTTCGATTTTGGTAAGACTTTTTATAAGCATATCCTGTCTCATGCAATATTTGGATAGCTTGTTCCAGGTTTTCGGGGTTTCTGCAATGAAGAAGTCCCCTCATCGGTTCTGGAATTTTTCTTATAAATAGTCTTAATGCCATTTTGCAATTTTGTTCCAATTCGAGTGAATCACTGCCTTTTTCTATCCTAGTTTTGTTATTTAATCTCCTAAGTATGCGCTTTGTACTATCATAAAACTCCTGACAGGTAATTTTGTATTGCAGACCTCTAAGGTCGTCATATAGTTGTTCTACGGATTTAAAGTCACCAAAGTATTGAAAAAAAATTCTTTTCACATCATCCCAATTTTTCACGACATTAATTTCTATAGCCTCTCGGGCTTTTCCAACTAATCTATTTTTTAACACATCAAAAAATAATTTTTGGCTAGCCTGGTCATATTTTCCCAGTGTTGGATAGATTCTATCCACCAAATCTATGAAATTACATAAGTCGTCTCTACTGCCATCGTATGTAGGCAGGGAGTTGAGATATTTTATAGGATCTAAAACTAGACTTACTAAAGTATTAACAGGATCGGTTGATATTGTTCTTCGAGCGTCGAAAAGGTTTCTTCTGAGACGTTCCCGTTGGTTCCTCGAATTTCCTCTTTCCTGTTCGTTCGCCACTTTTTGGTGTTTTATTTTTAGTAGCACTGCACTTGCGCTTTTATATTTATTTTGAGCACTGCACTGTTTTTTTTTTGTCTACTTGTCACTATATTTTCCAATAGGTAATGTAACTAAGCACTTTTCTCTTGTGGATTCTTTAACGAACTTTATTTTTCTTGTTCTTTATCGAACGCACTTTTCTCTTGTTCTTTATCGAACACTCGCGAGTATTGGTTCTTAAATCGAACTTTTCTCGCGTTTACCGACTGCGCCAATTAAGTTACTGCTCGAGCGGAGGAGCAAAAAAATATATATCTTTATTTATTAAAACAAACGAAATGTACAACGAAGTGTACTGACAATTGATAACGGAGTGTGACAACGAAGTGTTCTTCTGAACCTTTCCACAGGTATATTTATTAATTCTGAAAAATGATTATTCTGCATTTCCTCCCGTGGGAATGGAATGCAGCTTGTTTGTGCTGGTGTCAAATGGATGGCGTGTGTGGAGGATATGGAGTTGAGTGTTTTGCTAATTGCGCAAAAATGGTTGCTCGTGTTTTAATGCTGCAAGTGGCTTGCACATGATCAAGCCGGACTTAATGGTAGGAGGGAAAGGGGCGTTTTGCTAATTGCGCAAAAATGGTGACCTAACTGTACATGATCAAACCTGACTTATGGGAGGAGTTAATGGTAGAAGGGAAAGGGAATGTCAAATGGTGACGTAACTATATAATGTGCATGGGTTCCTCATGAATTAAGTGCGAAAAACATGATGGACGGAGTTAAGATATGTTTTGAACTCGAGCTATTCCTGTAACGAATCATAGCCGGTGATGAAAAATGGGTTACATACAACAATCTGAAACGTTAAAAATCGTATGCAAGGAATGCCAATCATTCACAAGCATTTGCGAAGCCATAAATGACAGCGCACATGGTTATGCTGTATGTCATGTGTGATGGGATTGGTAGAGAATCGTCCACCACGAGGTGCTTCCAAATTGTCAAACTATTAAATCCCAACTTCACTGTGAACAGCACGATGGAATTAGTCAAGCAATTGCAAGAGATGCTCTGTGTGGATTAATGGGAAAAGTGTTGTCTTCTATCACCATAACGCCAGACCACACACTTTTTTGATGACCCGTCAGAAATTGCGGGAACTTAACCAAGAACCACAGAAATTCTTTATCCATGACACCATGACTTCACCCGAAAAATGACAAAGTATTGGCAATAAAAGGAAGCATATTTGGCTTAAATTTATTAATTCGAACCTTCTAAGAATTCCAATTGAATTTTTCTACGAAAAAGAAACGAACTTTTTCCCATACATAACATACATACAGAGAAGGCACAACAAAGTGCGCTAGGAAAGTTCAACCCTGAGGGTCGCACTGTAACAGGATATCTAAAAAAATTCTAATTCCAATTACACTATTCACAGCATTGCAAATTTGGGTACCTTGCTGGAAGAACACACTTCCCCATAAGATTAGGCTAAGTCCTGGGCGGAATTAACCTGGCAAAAGCTGCAACTATAATTAACAATAAATTGCGCTCATTTTATATGATGCCAGATTCATTTAACTAGATATGTTTTGCCAATACCCTACGATTGGATCCAGTCTTGCTGGTCTGCTTTTTTAATGAACTGTACTGGATGACCGTTTTGACCTCTATAAGAGCCACTCTCCGAAATCCGACTGAGCTGCTTCTACTCTATTTGTTTCCTTCTTTCCATCTGTAAAGACTCCATTCTTCCTCCAAAGTTTTCTGGTTTTTTTACGAAGTCGCTGCAGATCTGAATTTTTACCAAGGACTGCTTTCTATCTGGACATGCCAGTTCAAAACACTTAGTGAGGCTACCGTTCAGGTTCTGAACAGCCTCATCTTAAGGGAAGCACTGTTTGGCTCGCCAAGTTCCTCCGTGTTCGTTTGGTTTTCCGCGGATTCCTCCTCTTCAACAAGGTTGAGAGCTTGCATCCGATTTGTGACATGGCAAACTTTGATATTATCATACTTTCCGGCCGACAATCTCCTTAGCAAATCTGTTTGGGTTACTGGCCAACATTGTTGGCAACCAGGTCAAATGATACGTAACCCAGAAGAAGTTTGCCTCTCACGTTGCATTTGCTACTGTCCCAAAAAGCATTCTGAACATTAGCATCGCATCTTTCAATGAGTCCGACTACCGCCTTCGGTGGTGGTGGCAGTTACGAATCATAGGGAAAATAATAAGACGCAGCAACGAATTTGTGTCATTCTTCATTCCTTTCATATCTTATGTCAGCAACAACTAAATCTTGGTTACAAAATTGTACAAGTTTAGATGGGGAGAGTGAGTTCGGCACATGAAGGCAAGTTCTCAGTCTTTCCAATGGATAGTCGTATAGTGGTGTGAAACCCCTTAAATATCCGAAACAGCAGATGCGTTTATTCCACACCCATGGTTCCTGTATGGATATTATGTGAGGTTTTGTATTCACCACGGAAAGCCTCCAACATAGGGATGCAGTAGCAGACTTGGAATGTTGAAGGTTGATCTGAGTGCACAAAATAGATGAGCAGTGGGGTTTTTTCTCTCCTTGTGGGAGTAGTGTCAGTGTCGAGTCCAGGATCCTAGGTGTGAAGACGTATGAGCATATCCTCTATTTCTCTAAGTTGCTGCAGAATCTGTAAGATAGCACGTGTCAATTTTGGTCGGCTGAAAACATCGAATGTCTTAGTTTCCAGGAGTGGGATTTTCGGCTAAGATTTCTTCAAAAATTAACTTCACTCTAAGAGTTCTCTTTTCCATTTCGTATCCCTCTGCTTGAATGCAAACCTTATCTGCTTTCACTAGCTCCCACAGTTGATCGACACAGCGTTTGCACTTAGCATCTCTCAGACTTTTGTCATGGCCAGCCTTCCCAATTCAGAGCGCCAGAAGCATCTCGGAGCGCCAGTTTCGTCCCCTTTGGCGTTTCGGAGGTGGGTTTTCCGGCGACATCCAAACTCAGTACACATGAACTGCAACTTTTGCTGGTGGCAGCACCGGTTTCAGCCGGATCTTGTGCGCGGAGAAAGTCACCACCAGAGTTGTTTGTTGGCGGGGATTCTACCGCATTTGCCGACTTCCGTCGACTAGAACTACGACCTTTACTGATTGTAGCACCGGTCTAATTCGGACATCGTGTGCAGGTAAAACCACAACTGGTTTTGTTTTTCTCGATGGGTTTAACCACTTCATGCGACTTCCGTCCACTGGAAATGTAGCCTCTGTTCGTTGCAGTACCGAATTCATCCGGGTATAATGTGCGAAAGATCCATCGACAGGGGGAGGGCCGAAAATTTTCTTCCTCTTGGTCCTATTTGGGACAGGAAAAGAGGGCGCTGTTTCAAATCCGGATCTTCTGCGGATCTGTTTCTCTTCTCCGTGTCTGTTGTGATGTATATATCAATGCTTCAAAGACCTGCTTTTTATTCTCTATCGTCATTTTCATCTCTTGGTGCCACCACCACGGTTAGGTTAAGATAAGTAACTAAGGTAATAAGTAAGTTAAGTAAGTAAGAGTAAGGCCGATAAGAAAAGGTCAGCCCAGGCAGTGCCGTCATACCTTAGTTCGCCACTCCTCAGCCAACCGTAGTCGGTTGAGTCTTTGCGACTTAAGTCTGCATGCTGCGCGGAAGCCACCACCACGTTTCTTTACGAGTATTTATAGTAGATGAAACCGTCCTTTTGAAATATCGAGGAGGGTTTTCGCACCACTCTTACATTTTTCTTCAAAGTTTTTCCACATACCTTGTGCGCTTACGAGTAGTTCTCTTTCTTGGATTATAGCACTTTAAAGCGCCCAGAGCTGCCCGGTGTCCTTGTTTAAATTGTGTCAGTTTTTTTTTTCTACTGATGCCGGTTTTCGTTGGTTGTTCTCTGTTTTTTTCACGAAATCTTTTGTCGCCTAAGACCACTCTTAAATCTTTTACTCGCTGTTTCACATTATTCCAGCAAAAATGGTAACCTATCTGCGTTTGGTATCCACCGCTGCAATATGTAGCTAAGTACCGCTGCTGCGAAACAAATAGGGTTTTAATTTAGTGACGGGTGACAAAATACTCGTAGCAATGATAGCTTTTCCAATTGTTATATTTCAGCAGCTGTCAAAGTCACTAATGGCATCCAGCTGCCAAAATATTCAGTAAGGTTTGTCATTTCACCATGCATGGTTTTACGCTTGCCAAACGTGCGGAAATTATTAAAAAAAATATTTTCAAAATTCCGGCTTAATTGTAAATACGCAACGTAAATCTCGTCGTGAGGGCGGTCATCATCATGGTTTCAGTATGCAGGCAATTCGTCGCACCGTGGAAAAGTTTGAGCGTGAGTATACTCCTTTGCCACCAACCAGACCGAGATTGGTGCGAAATGAAGAAAATATCGAAGAAGACCAAGAAATGTCGATTTTTCCCCGATCAGCTGAATTGGGGATCGCCGAAGTGTCAACCCGGCTTATTTTGCGGTTGAATTTGGTCCTACATCCATATAAGATTGTGCTGATACACAAGCACTTACAATTTTGGTGGTAGCAAACTGTGGTTCCAACAAGACGGAATTACATGCCATACAAGCGACGCAACGCTCGAAGTTGTGAAGGAAAAATTTGGTGACTGGGCGAACGTTCATCAATTGGCCGCCGTGATCATGCGGCTTGACATCACTCGACTACTTTCTCTGGGACTATGTCAAATCCTTATTCCGAGCTAACAAGCCATCCACCTTGGACGAGCTCGAGGCCAACATCCGACTCGCTATTGCCTGAATAACGCCGCACATATTGGACCGGGTCATCAAAAATTGGACCGACCGCTTGAAGCACTGCCAGCAAAGCCGAGGCGACCATTTGAATGATGTGCTATTCTACATAAAATATAGCCAGAATCAATTTTATGTCTTAACCCGTTCCTGTTTTATTCAAATTTTTGTTCCTATCGTTCCTATCTCTTTATAATTATTACGTGTGAATTGCATAGCATCTTCTCCCGCTGATTTTCTCTTTTCGAAACCGTTTAATCCATGACAGTTTTCGTATTCTTAGTTCGATGAAAAGTATTCACTGCCTTAATACGAGTATTCATCAAAATCCTTCTAAAATATATCTCTTTCTGATTGCTCACTGCCTAGTTCTAGAGGATTGTAATATTCCACGTTTCGTGTTCAATTATAACGTTTATTGCCACTGATATTTGATATACTTGCGATCTTATCCACGATCCCTGCTGTCACGCCGTAACGCCGTTCTCTTTCGTACAATAATAATATTTCTTGAGCACATGGAATGTGATTTAACGCTGCCGTAATACTCTTTCTAGTTCGAAATATTTGTCCGTCATTCCTCCTGCAATAAGAAATTAATTTTCTGAAAGCATCATATTGCTCGCACCAGGAAGCCGTTGAGCTCCGTCACTCATGTTTCTATTTGCCCCGGGATCCCTCCTCCATTATGCTGAGACAGTGCTCGGCCGGATATTATCATGCGTATATTCATACGAGTATACAATACTTTTATAGCCATGATGTAGTACCTTTGCATTATATGTTACTATTCTCTTTTTAGCCATATGGCGCTGGTTTGCGTGAATGTATGAACGTATATGTTCATATATATACATATTATACATACATATACTCGGGTAATGTCACTATAGATATTAATGCCCCCCAGGCTAACCTTAAGTGTTCAAGTGCCTGAATGTGATTTTTTCACCACGCCAATCAAAGGAAAAAACTGCGTCAGAAAAAAGATAGATAAGTTACTTAAGCAAATTTTGTAAACAGTTGTTTTTGTGTCTACCTTTAAGTATTAATTAATTAAGTAAAATAAGAATGCATGAAAAATGAAATGAAAATTAAAGTGCTCGTTGCAGGAGGATTATTGCTCAACGCTTGACATTGAAAATGACGCAGTCGTATTTGGTTCAATCCATTGTATATCCTGAACTGCAGTAATTGACGTGCCAAAAATTCGAGCGTGCAACAATCGTATTTGTAAATGTCATGAAGGCCAATAAGTACTAATACGTTTCCTTAAATACCTTGTAGCATGATTGCTTCAGAAAAGACACAGACACAGTAAGCTAGGCAGCCAAATTGTCAATCCTTATACGACTGTAAACCTCCTACTTTAGAAAGCCTTTAAACTTATTTGGGAGAATATTTTTATAATCATTATTTTTTTTTTTAAGAAAGCAGAGTCAATTTCAGTATGCACAAATCACAGCTACAACTGTTCGGCAAATTTGTTGTTTATGTCTGTGATTTTTGCAATTTTTCTACAACTTGTGTTCGTCGCTTTTTCAGTTCATTTTTAGCTTGCCCGATTTTTTCCTACTATTACTTTTCGCATCGAATACGATTGGTTTCTTCTTTTTTTTCCTTTTATGCATATTTCGGTTATTTATTGCATTTCGACTGCAGTTCTGAAATCATGAAAAATGCAATATAATGGTCCTGGCGGTTACGTACACATGATAGTAATTCCGAACGGGCACATCGTACTCGTAATACGATGTGAGCAGTTAGCATCAAATTGGGAATCTGAAATCGGTTACACATTCATTATATGATATGAAATTTTTCGAAACAGTAAAAGAGCAGAAAAAGTGATTTGGGTATGAAAATTATTCTCCCCATGGGCATTTAACAGTGTCAATCTTTGGCTGGATTGCTAGTTGTATTTGTTGGTTATGCAGTCGAATCGTACATAGGGATCTGATTTTTCCTGCGTATACCAATACTCGTTTGTGAAAGAATTTCTGCTTTTTTGTAATATACATATATTAAAGCTTCAGTCATATCACGAATAATTCTCTGGAGGTCGTTCGTTCTGTTAATATTTCTATGAGATGAATGTTTGAAAATACTTTCGAATGCTTTTGGAAAAAGTCACAAGTTGGTATAAGTCTTGGACTTGTTATTTGTTTTCTGTTTAAACGAATTGAAAGTTCGTGAACTCCTGTCATAACTGTGATCATTGAAGTCAACATTTGCTCACATTGAATAGCACTTAACTTCCCCAGGTGGAGTGATTCGCCCCATAATAATCCCTAATGTGTCGGATATTTGCTCAACCATACAGGGCCCACTCACCACAATTGATGCTTCGAAAGATCGGATGGTTATAATGGCTCGGGAATTTAAAGTGAACATAGCGGGCTAAGAAGTAATCATATTTATGTGTACGTCCATCTGTAAATACAGGCCAGCTGTTTTAGCACTTAATGAAATGCAGGTAGATCCCCGCACACACCTCTCAAATCAATCTGATCTGAAGATACCTGGCTATGAACCAGTGCCACTATTCTTCTCTCACCATGGTTTCGCCATTTACGTGCGTAGTGATATAGCATATTAAACTCCACCACAATATAACCTCTGTTCCAATCCGGAATTCACTTTCATGTGGTTAAAATTCCATCTCCGTAAGCAAATTATCCACTACTGCTTTATTTACAGAAGCCCCAAACTGGAGTTTAATCCACTGTCTGTCTCAATTGAAAGGATTGTATCTCTGTATCCTAGCACTGAAATTGTATTACGGGCGATTTCAATATACACAATTCTGGGTGGCTTCGACTTTCTGGACGGACAAGCTGGAGTCAAGTTTAACACCTGTCGTGTAGACTTAAGTCTACGGGATGCCCATACCTCAATGGGAGCAAGGATACGCCTTGCCATCGCTCTGCAACTTTCCTCAGATACCAAAGCAGAACAAGTTCCAGCCTTGGTATTGGTCGAAGCTGACCTAAAACTTCTTGCTGATTGTAGGGCCACAACACCCAGTACTTTTTGCAACTCAACGTTGGGGCAAACCAACGCGAAGACCCTTCCCGCGATTTAGGTTTAAACCACAGCTACTATGACGTTCCCATAAGGGGGCCTCTAACAAGTCCCATAAGGGGGCCTCTAACAAGTCCCATAAGGGGGCTCTAACATAACTTGTCGTTATGTTTCCTCGATAACGACGTGGATGCCGCTGCTGATTTGGTCACAGATAGTATTCTCTTTGGAATGAGACCCTTTATCTCTCATCGGATTAAGAGTATCAGACCAAAAGAAAACGACTCGAGTCGTAAAGCTGTCGGGATTAGAGAAATGCTTTTCTGTCTTTCAAGACTAACCCGACAGAGGAAACCCAAAAAAAGTTCAAACGTGCCAGAAATGACTGCAACGTCTTTCTCAAGAGTGTGAAAATTCCAATATGACCAAAAAATGAACGAAAAAAACTACTATGCCCCAAAGGTAGTAAAAGCTTTTGGTCGTTCGTCAACGCTCATTTACAGTGACATTCCAGCTATCAGCTCTTTAGACAAAACCAATCTACTTGCTGCACACTTTGCGGCCAGTCCAGAACTTCCAGATTGTGTTTTGTCTCCGCCTTCACTTAAGTGCGTTGAATGTTCAATGGGGCGCATCCACTTTCGCACTCCTGTAGTAGCAAGAGTTCTACTCCTACTCTTTAGGACTCTTGCCCAGAAGGCGGAAACAGCATTTGTCCAGCCCGTCCCTAAAAAAGTCGTGTCTACTTCTCACTCCTGCTACAGACCCATTGCACTTACGTCCCTTCTTTCCATGGAAACGCTGGTAAACCGTCAAGTCATGAAATATCTCGAAACACGAAAACTTTTTAATGACCGTCAGTATGGATTTCTTAGCGATAGCTCCGCTAGTGTTTTGATGACATGTCTAATTGAAAAGTGGAATCAAAGCGTATAACAATCTGGCGAAAGCAAGATAGTTGCACTTGATATTTCTAAGGCATTTGACAGAGTTTGGCATCAGGCTCTTTTGTCGGAAATGGGTGTATTTGGGATCGACGATTGGGATCAATGGATTATAAAATACCTTTCGGTATGTTCAACTCAAGTTGTTTTGGATGGTTTTAAGTCTTATATCCACAAAATAAATGCTGGTGTGCATCAGGGCTCCGTTTTGTTTCTGACACTCTTTTTAATCTACATTTGAATCGGTTCTCTGCTACTGATAATCCAATATATTCCTTTGCGGAGCATCCAACAGAGTAGAATTTAATGATTCCAAAACAGAATGTTATCTGCTGTCGTTAAAGCGAATACCTGTGAAACCTAAAAAATTCCCATTCTCGATATGTGTTTCAATGACAACTTACATTGGAAGGACCACATATTCGTTGTCATCAAAAATGCTGCGAAACGTAAAAGTTTCCTCAAGCGATGTAAGAAATACTTCACGCCCTCTGATCTGGCCTCAACATATAAGGCATTCATCTGCCCAAAATTGTGGTACAATGCTCGCATCTGGTCAGGCGCGCCTAAAACATCTCTGCACCTGCTAGATAGAATTCAAAACCGTGCGATATGCGGGTCTAATCGATGCTAATATTACACAGTCAATTAACAACCTGGAACACTGACAAAATGTCTCCTGTCTCACCTTGCACTGTCGCTATTTTCACCCCCAATACTCCATTTAAATTGCCAGTAACATTCCGCTCCTTCAAACCTTTAACCGTAAAACCCGTCTCGCTATGAGTGCTCATCAGTATAACCTTAAGCCCACTTTCAAACGTACATTGAAATATCGTGATTCTTTCCTAAGCCTAAGGTTATAGAATGCCCTGCCGAGCTCTTCATTTCCTGACCGTTATAACCTTCAAACATTCCAAGCGAACATACATCGGTACCTCTCTTTCGTTCCTTCTTGGCTTTCCTTCGCCCGCGATGTGTGGAAACATTTTAAGGGTACCTTAACCCTTAAAAAAAATTCGCCATCCCAACATTTTATCTGTGATTACCGCCGACGGCGGCGCTAGTAAGCCAGTGGGATCAAAAAGTAGTGCGCTTTCGCTAAAACACGCAGCTTCGTCGGAAAAATGTTCCTTACTCTGGAAGCTGGACCCTGAAGAACAATTCACCTGCCACTGAATTGTCAATAGTAAGCTCTGCTGTACGTGAAGCATCCATAGCCATGTGAGTTAATATCTGAGAGCTATTAGATGGCTGTTAGCCATTTTCACAGTTTAAAATATCCTGCTGATAAATTAATATCGACGATGTTAGCTAAACACACCGCTTCATTACAGCTGGTCAAAAAATCGTCTACATATTGTAGAATGGCGTCAAGATGTTCTTCTTGACCACGATTTAATTCTTTTAACTTATAAAATTGACTTCTCGCTCGATGCCACCATCACAACTTTCACGTATAGAGACTACAAGAACATCAATTTTGATATTCTGCACGGAAATGCTACTACAATATGTTGAAGTCAATGCATGTTCACTGCATTAGCTAATGGAAAACTATCCTTCATTCAAAACTCTGTTTTGGACCTATTTGATAAAAACGTGTCAGTTAAAATTAAGAATTCGAAATGTCTCTAGTTTTCTTCTGAGGTTCTCGATTCCATCAGCCAGCGAAGGAAGCTGTATCACAAAAGCAAAAAAATGACAAATTCGAGCAAGTGGGAACATTTTCGTCAGGCTTGGAACTACTCCAACAATAAGACGCGGTAGTCCAAACGCCATTACTACCTCTCTAAATTTAGAATATCTTTAGATTCCCAGACCCTTTGGAGAAACTTGCGTAGTATTGGTTGTGGCAAACAAAATGACTTTGATTACTTATTGAACCCTGACAGTTTAAACAACTCATTCTTATCGAATCTACGAAGTAGTCATCAGTTCTCGCTAAATAGTAATTTGTGTATTAATTTAAACCAAGACTTTGCAACTGTTGTGGAAGGTTGCAATCTTAAGTCAAACGCAATCGGTGAAGACGGAATACTTCTTCGGTTTTTAAAATTAATTTTGGAATATATCTTACGTTCATTGACACATATTATCAGCTTCTGTTTCACCTCATCGACTTCTTGGAAAAAAGGTTAGACTTGTTTCTAAAAAACCTATTGTAATTCATAGCAACCCTCTGATTATAGACCTATAGGCATACTTCCAATTCTGTGTAAGGTATCTGAGAAGTTAATAGCTAAGCAGATCGTCGCCGATTATCTTCGCATAAATTGCCTTAATTCCCCATATCAGTCGGGATTCAGACCTCTGTTGTGCAACAGCTATGGTGAAGGTTTTCGATGATATCACACATGAAATTGATTGGGAATACTTCTGAACTTCTCAAAAGCTAAAACTTTGAACGATAAGGCCCCACACATCAAATTCTAGAAGTATGCCAATTGCACCACGTGTTCCAAAATGTATGTCAGCGAGTTGCAGTCGAATCAAATGCTTCCATTGCTTCAGATCAACCTGCACTTCCGGGGTAGTCGAAGTAGTAGGAAATAACCAAGGCACTGATTGTAAATTTGAACTCTATGTACAAAGATGCGCTTGCGAGCGAAGCACTGCCGTTAGTTCTCGTATGAGAAAGGCCACCAATCCCTTCCACAATACTTTAAGCGAAGGTGTATACTATTAAATAAACACTCAGACACAAAACTTACCTACGATACGGGATCGTAGAGAATATGACCTAAGCGCTGCTGCTTAATCAAATCCTCATACGCATATTCGAACACAGTTGCAGGCAAAACGGTATGATTCTTCTGCGTGGAACCTTCCTCTCATTTCGTGGATAAGAGCAAATTCTAATTGTGAAAATAGGGTTCGCCTAAAGGAACAGAATTTAGTGCTCAAGGCGTTGCCTGGATTACAGTGAGCTTGCGGGCGGACTTCTTTTTTTACTCTCGTGTTGTCATTTGATGTAATGACGTCAGAATTCCTGTTACCGCGAAAGTTTGATATCAACTTTCTCTGTACTCAGCAATGTTTTGTTGTCCGTCAGAACAGAATACTCAGACAAAGAACTAGTCCATGGGACTCCTTGTAAGTTCCTTTTTTACACAAGAATAGTTTTAGCCAGAATCTGAGTCAGGAAAAGAATGAAACTTGGTCGTTCGGAACACTTTCGGCTGTCCTCTAAGCGTGGATATACGAGTCCACGATTGTGATGGCAATGGACAATATCATGAAAACTTAGTGGATACGGCAATGTATCTGACTGTGGCAATAGGCAATGTGCGTTTAATACCTTAATTGACCCGCTCACAATTTCCAAGCTGTTCAAAAATGCAAAATTTTTCTGAACGCGGTTGGAGAGCTCGGTGAGCCTTATTTGGGTCGAAGGTCAAAATGTAATCTCAGGAACAAAAATTGTGTAGTTGGGCTACTGGCTGGGGCTACAATTTACCATCGACTTTCTTGTGGGCATAACTGCAGCCAGCATGACTTTCTACAATGCAGGCAAAACAAATAAATTTTTCCGCGCATCTTCAAAAAGTCTCCCAAAGCGAAAAACTGCATAATTTTCACTGGCATCTTAGCGCGAGAGTACACTTTCGCTGAGCAACTACAATACTATGCACATGATCTAGGCGGCGCTGATGTTATGAGTTCTGGTGCCGTAGGCTCTAAGTTGTTGAAGCGATTACCCTTTTTCAGATAAATTGCAGTCTTTCTGGGCAAAAAAAAAATAATGGCTTGTTATTGTGACTATCAGTCCAATTCAACGATGTCGTACGTACATACCTTCCAGTTGAAGGCATGTACTTGACTTTGCTTTCATTCGTAGCTTAACCAATTCACTAGTCATA
Source organism: Volucella zonaria (assembly GCA_963966105.1). Classification (NCBI taxonomy): domain Eukaryota; kingdom Metazoa; phylum Arthropoda; class Insecta; order Diptera; family Syrphidae; genus Volucella; species Volucella zonaria. The sequence goes on along the minus strand of OZ014531.1, from coordinate 118,612,792 downwards.
GATTGCCACGTTCCTTCTTCAGCAACTTAACCAACATCCAGTTAATCCACCGCTTCTATACCTTAATGACTACGCCGTTAAACTTGACGTTGCTGGAAAAAATTCCGGATTTCCAAGGCCTTGTCCTTTTAAAGAGTTTTCATTTCGGTTGGAATCTCTCGATTACTAGACAAGATGGTGCTTATTCGAAAATTTATTACTTCGAAATGGTCACTATTCACTACTGCCGCCCAGAAGGTTTAAGGTCTCCTGAACAGCTTGCGAAAATTTTTCTACTTGTCAACATATCTTATAATTGTTTGTTTGAGGTGTTTTGTGAAAATATTCCCGAAGTTTCTCGGTATTGTGCCCCGGTAAAATATGCACGTTAACGTGGTTGCTATGAATCGAAGCAGCATGCTGGTCCATTAAAACTGCCATAAAATGGTGATGAAATGACATTTTTTTCCTGGCTGAATTCTTGTTTTGGAGGTGGAAAAATCTACTTCTAATTTTTCGATTAATTGAAATGGTTTGGTCCGGTGTTCTCTGTCTATACAATAAAATCTGGCTGATCTTGCGATAAACCCGGAGTTCAAATAATTTTACCAGGTGATTCAATGTATTTATCGTCGTCAAAAATGCTACGAAACGTCGAGGTTTCTTCAAGTCATCTAAGAAATATGTACTTTTCCCTCTCTTATCTGGCTTCAATTTACAAGGCATTTATCCTTCCGTCCAAAATTGATGTGCAATATCAACATCTGGTCTAAGACTAGATAAGATAAAATACATAGGTTATGCTAGTACTACTGCCTTACCTTGTTCTTTAGCTATTTTCACCATCAGTAAGCCAAATTTTGGCCGTGCTTTGAAATGTCATGACTCTCCCCTAAGCCGTACAGTCCACTTTTGGAATACCCTTTCTTTTTAGTCATTACAACCTCCAAACATTCAAAACGTAAGCACCTCGCTTTCCTCTTTTATTTCCCATCGCTCACTTTTAGTGCATTCATTTTAAGGGTATTCTTAATCCCGTTGGTAAACTCCAGCCAGCCAAGGTGGAATTTTATTTCGTAGTGCCAAGATTTCGCCAAAAATCTCGATTCCAATGTCCGCGGGATAACTCTGAGTGCCAAAAACTATGGGCGCTTTGTTGGCATCGTAATAGCCTCAGCAAGCAAGCGCATCCTACGCGCTTATCGAAAAGAATAAATTCCCGGCTGGAGTACTGATAGTGACCGACTGTATCTAGAATTATAGAAGAGTGGTGACACCGAAATTGCAGAGGAACTCTGACAACCACTAGACAATGTACGGAAAGAAAAATGGTTAAGACAATACAAAATCTGGATTCACAAGATCAAGCAGACAGTTTTGGAGCCACATCCGCAACCTTGGGGGATCAAACTCCTTCCCATCACACCAACTTAAAATTTATCCAAATTCGGACAAAACTCACATCGCACATATTAAGTGGTTATTAAAGGAGCTTAAAAAGACGACCTCTATGGCCTCATCATTACGACAAGGCCGACATCTTCCAACCAATTCCTCTCTTAGGTGAACGCTATAAGATCCTCGAATGCTTAACAGAATTGAAGCACCCATCAACGAAGTTATCCCTGTAGAACAGGCTGGGTTCCGAAGGGGTAGTAGTTGCACTGACGTCTTAACAACTTTAATGGCTTTGAAAACATACCTAAGATTGGTGCTGTATACGTAGACCTTACCGCTGCATACCATACGGTCTGACGTACTATAATGGTCTGCAAACACTTGAAGACGGTACGTTGCAAAACAACAGCGCACCTGATCAACAACATGATGAGTAATCGCTCTTTCCAAGTTTTCATTAACACCAGCGCTAGTAAATCCAGATAACTCAACGACGGTCTTCCACAAGCATCAGTCTTGGCCCCACTTCTCTTCAACCAGTATATTCACAATATGCCAAATACATCCAAACAATTTTCGTATGCGGCCGATCTAGCTCTAGCCACACAACACTAGAACATGCTGAGGCCACACTCTCAGCAGTTCTCGACTCCCTGGCAAAATACTTTAAGAAATTGTGGTTGACACCCAGCACGGCTAAAATTGGGCCAGCCTGCTTTCATCTGAATAGTCAACTTACTCACATGCCGCTCGGAATTGATTTCAATTGTGGTGTCTTGAGACATAATAAGAGCCACAAGTATCTCAGAGTAACTACTGATAGATCCCTAACCTTTAAACAGCATAAACAGCACATTCACAACACCGTAGCCAAGCTGAAAACAAGGAACAACCTGCTTAAAAAGACTTGCATCTAGCTCCTGAGGATCATCACCCAGAGTTCTTCGAACTACCGCTTTAGGACTGGGTTATTCAACTGCTAAATACGGTGCCCCTTTTGTACATACAACGAAAATTGATAGCCAACTCCACATCGCAATGCACATAGTATCTGGAACAATACGTTAAGGTCCATTCGATCTAAATGGCTCCCAGTCTTGAGCAAAATATTTCCACCATAGCTTAGGTGAAAGAACGCACTCGTTAGAAAATTTACCAAAATTCAAACAGACCCAAACCTTCTAATCCATATTTATTTTTTATTCGTGGGTAGGTGAGAAATCTTCATAGACTCTATAAGCTTCGGTGCTTATAATAGTGTGAGATTCTTACGACTGAGTTCATACTCAACAAGCAGTTCTTCTTTCGCGTTTTATTTTGCTTCGATAAGATATTTTGCAGACGATTTTCCATTGAAAATTCCTACGTACTTTAAAAACTAAGCGCTGATGATCTCTGCGCTAGATCGAGAGGCTTAGTCCTTTTCAGACGGCGCAATAAATTTGTTTCGTCAAGGATGTGTTGAACAGAAATATTCGTATGTCCTTGTAGTCGATTTTTGTGTTTTCGCGCAAACATTTTAATTTCGTTCGGTACGTTTTCGACTCCTAGTAGGTCTCTGTGGATATCATCGTTTCTAATGTACCACGGTGCATTAACAAACTGTCAAAGAACTTTTTTCTGAATGTCTGTAAGAAGTTAGCGCTAATAATTTTGGTACAACCCCAGAGCTATATACCATATGTCCAGCCCACTTGCTTGTATAGCAGCAATTTGTTTTCTAAACTTAGCTTGGAATACCTTCCAAGAAGCCAGTACATGTCTCTATACTTAATCTCAAGCTCTTCAGCTTTTTTCTTAAGGTGTGCTCTGCATTTAAGTTTAGCGTCGAGTGTCATACCAAGATATTTCGCCTCGTTCGCGAAAGGAATTTGTTGATAAACGTTGATAAACACATGTAGATTGTCAGTTTTCTTGAGAGTGAAGTTCACATGGTCAGACTAGTTTTCATTAAGCGCGATTCGCCAAGTCTTTGTCCAATTGTTAATCCGTGTAAGGCACATTGCAACTTAGCAGTTGCTTGTTCTACGGTTTTAGCTGTTGCCAAAATGGCAGAATCATCAGCAAATGTGGCTAGCACAGTATCGCCCGTTTGCGGTATGTCGCGGGTAAAAAGCAAATATATCAAAAGGCCAAGTACACTCGCGGCACCCCCGCCTTTGTTGTCTTAAAGTTGGAATATTCCTTTCCGTGTCTGACACGGAAGAGTCGGTTATCTAGGTATGAACTTAAAATATGAAACAATTGCTCGGGTAGGACTTGTCGAAGTTTATATTTCAGACCATCATGCCATACCTTTTCAAAAGCTTGCGAAACGTCAAGGAATGCGCTTGAACAGACTAACTTACACTCGATTGTTCGTTCAATTACACCGGTTATTCGATGCGCTTGGTCAACAGTAGAGTGTTGGATTCTAAAGCCAAATTGATGATCGGGCAAGAGCCGATTTGTGTCAATAATCGGTTTAAGACGATTAAGTAAGATTCGCTAGAAGACCTTCGATATAATCGGGAGGAGCGATATTGGTCTGTATGACTTGACTTCAGTCAGCGGTTTACCGGGTTTCGGAACCATAATAACTACGGCAACTTTACACTGATGCGGTACATTCTCTAATCTTATGGTGGCATTTATAAGATACAGCAACTTTAGTAAACCTTTTTTCGGTAGCGCTTTAAGTATGTCTCTCGTAATTAAGTCATATCTGGGAGTTTTATTGGGCTTAAGGGTGTCTATAACTCGTCTAAGTTCCCTAAGTGTTGCCTTTTCTATTGGAAGGTTCGTCGTCAAGTCTAGCGTATTCACATTATCTGGAAGTACTTCACTTTCGAATGGTTTGAGCGTTTCTGCAAGATGGTTGGCGAAAACGTTAGCTTTTTCTTTATCTTCTTTCGCCAAGTCATCCTGGTTTCTTCTTATTGGCGCCACGTGTACTTGGGGCTTTCGAAGACTTTTAACGGCTCTCCATATGGAGTAATTGGTATCTTTTATCGCTGTGAGGCTTTCTAGGTAGTTATTAATACCTTGGTTATTGAAGTCCTTGATCGATTGTAAATTGCAGAGCCTATTAAAGGACGTTTTATCTTGTTGAGCCCCAGTTTCATGCCACTTTTTTCGCGCTCTTCTTTTCTTCCTTATCACTTCCCTGATTTCCGGCGGGTGTCTTATGCCGATACTGGCACCTTTGTTCGATTCGCGTGGGGTGTTATTCCAGGCCGCTTGCTGTATGACTTCAACAAACCGTTCAACTTCTTTTTAAGTTGATACAGCGTTCTGAGCGGTAATTTTAACTCAGTATTTTCGACAACCTCTATTCGGAAATCTTCCCAGTGAGTTTTTTTGTTGGATAATCTGGGTGGTCTGTGTTTTTTAACCAAGAATTCACAGAATGAAAGGATAATTGGAGAATGATATTAGCAAAGATCGAAGCTTTCTTCAACTTTGACGTAACTAGCGTTTACTCCTTTTCCGATAAAGAAGTCTATCAGATCGGGTGTTTTGGCGACATTCGAGGGCCAGTGCGTCGGTCTGCCAGTTGAGTAAAATGGCAACCACATTTCATACCAGCCCTATAGAGAGTTTTGCTTTTTTCTGAGATACATCTTGAGCCCCAAAAGATGTGCTTCGCAATAAGGTCGCCACCAATGATAATCCATATATACTACAAAGAAAAGGGATTAGGGCTCATATCAGTTGAAGTGGTGAAATCCACCCCTGAGCACAGCGGTTAGGCTGCAGGTGTCAAGAGACTGGATGAATTTTGTCCCAAATACCAGCAGTAAAACAGTTAGCCCTACTGTTCGCGTGCAAGGATTCAACCTATCTCGACAAACGTGGATAACTAAATACGAGAAGAAGAGCAACAACATATGGTGCATGTGACTGGGGGCAACCTATCCAAACGCTAGGCCACATTGCTTCCAGCGGTAACCTCAACGACATTCACAATATGCCCTTCTCTAACGCTAAATATAATGTGTTTTACGCTTTATATCGTATGTTTTTTTATTTTATTTATTTATTTTCTACGTATTTCTTACTCAAGGCCTCAAGCCATTTCTTTGTTCAATTATATATGTAAAACCTGTAACATCTATACGATAAATAAATAAACCATGAGGCGCTAAGATCAACTTCCAGTAGTCAAGACTCCTACAGGGGGGACCTTTTATAGTCCACTTCCGATGCCGAGAGCCTAGTACAACACACTTTCTACGATATGAGGGTCTTCCGTGCTAATAGTGATAGTCTTTCCGACCGATATCCAAGGAGTTTTATAGCATTTCAAAGCAATTCCTTTTATACGATGCGACTCAACACAGACCATATCGCTTTAGCCTGTAATTTCCAAATAAATTCTAAGATAGCGCCTTGATGTGGTGTGAGGTTTGACATATTTTGATAGCACAAAATGCTCGGTTGCAGGAGTTGTGTCTAATTATTATTATTAATGGATCACCACCCGTTGTTGGATGTTTCTTCTACGCGGCCTAACGCAAGTCTGTCCCATCCAACATATGATTTTTTTTAAACCATTTCAGTGGCAAAAGCCAAAGAATCATCAATACATGAAGCCATGATCAGAATTCCAAAATCAGATTAATCACAGTTTCAGCAAAACAAAACAACTTGAAAGCTCCGTATGTACGTGAGTTTGTGTACACTTAAATCTTTATCACCGCCATCGGATAATAGTTCAGCACATTGGCCTCAAAATGTACACACCCCACAACTGCTGCGAACCACCGCGTTCAGTAGTATCTAAATGTCAACCATGTATCTACTCATCCATTAGCCTACGGTACGGCAACTATCTGCGAGATGATTCCAAATATTATCCATACAAAGTGGAAAGAAGTTGCATTTACCTGCCATCGTCGTAGGTGAGCTATTCATACAAAAACGCGCGTCTCTTCATCACGCAATTTGAAGTGATGGAGGCAACTGCACAGTGCACAGTCACTGGCACATGCACAGCCACTATACACACTATACGAGTACGCTATGCTCGTACACAGTAGAGCGCCTCCATCATAGCTTCAGGGATTTCGTTATTATTCCAACCAACCCTCCCCCCCAGTTCCCAATTCAAAGTTGACTATGCGATAATGGTGCGACCAACAGATACCAGAACCCGAGATCTAGACCCTTACCATTCATTTTAAAAACTCACATCTTCAACTGGGTACCAAGCATAAGCATCCCGGCTATACAAAAAGAAGACACCCCCGGGCCTAGGGATGCAGGAGTTACGACCACGAGTATAGGAATAGGTGGGTGTAGAAGAACCCATCGCCACTGCCGCCACCACTGCCGCCGGTGGCCTAAGAACGACCAAACGAGAGAAGTAAGAAGGGTTTGGGGTAAATTTCTCTATGCTAGCTAACCCTAACCATGGCCACAAAAATAACGTACAAGTGGTGGTTGCTTGGTTTGCATGGTATTAGTGAAGTTAGTTTGGCTATGTTAGTGGAATTGGTAATGGGGTAAGGTGGGGTATAGTTACAACAGGAAAACTAACCGCCGGCAATTTCATAGAAAATCCAGCGCAACTACAGGGAAATGGTTGTGTTATGAAGGAAACTTCATAGAAATTTTCTTACTAACAAAAAGATTATTGAGTCAAACGACGAGTAAGAGAATGAGAAACGGGAGAGCGAATAGCGTGTAGATGCACGAGCACATAGACACAAACTGAAAGAGAGTCAAATAATCAGCCTGAGGCAATTTGTTGCTGAGAATTGTATGGAAGTAGTTGAGAAAGGTTGTGCTGTGCTTAGTGAGTGGTTCAGCGAACAGGAAGGTAATGCCCTATAAGGGTTTCACATTGAAGCACATTTTATTTCTAAGATTGGAATATGATTTGTGTTTTATACCTAAAAACGCTCTGTTGTAGAATAAAATGTGTAATCGATTTTAGAGGTATTTTACAGTCGTATATGTGCGTATCTTTGTCATATCAGAATTTATGTTTTTTTTTTTTTGTTAATTTGGCAAGTCGGGCTTAGTCAAAGGTCCCCTAGGCATCCCTTCTTTATGAATGAAAGAATTTACGTACGTTCAAGAAGGACTATTAATATTACAATAGGAATAGGATACGATCAGTTTGAGTCATTGAAAGTCTCAGCAGATCCAGCAGCGCAATTCATCGACTATAACTCATCGCTCGATAAAAATAAACATTAACGTGTTGAAAGCGGGCCAGCGTTGTTATTTTCATCTTCAAGAAGGTGCACACTCATCCGGTGTTCGAACTGATATTGATACAGCCCATAACTTTCAGAAGCCAAAAAGTAGTTCAAACATCTCACTCAACCGTCAAACAGATGGAACACATTCCTATGAACATCAAACACTCATCTAACATTCTGGATATCCGAGCTTTCCCAGGAGCCAACATCGACTCGGATCATTACCTTGTTGCAGCCAGGGTACGAATAGGCATATCACACGCTCGACAAAGTCAGGCTAGACCACCAAAGTTCGACGATGGAAAGCTGCAATTGCAAAAGACCGCTGGGATCGTTGCGGATGGTTACAAGTAACAATTGAAGGTTACAACTAATTACCAACACTTAACCAGAAAAATGTTCTAAAACCGAAAAAAAAAGAAATCCAAACAAAATTATGCTTTATTTTTATACACGTATGTATGTATATATGTATATACATATATAAATTTATTTTTTTCCTTAAATCTAATCTAATCCTACCTAAAGCTATGTAAGCCGGTCACGACTAAAACAAAATTAGGCTGACCAACTTTGCTCCTAGTGAAGCTACCTTATATTGGAGAAATTAGACGAAGAAACTTCTTCTCCTTCAACAAGCCACCATAGTTGTTGGTGCTGCGGAGCAACATCCCTCATGCTGCGACTCCCTACCGCCCTACTGAACCGGAGACGCTCCGCACTGGCATGTGCGACATCGTTGTTGATTCGCCTGTCCGCAGCTGTTCAAGCGACTTGGAAGATTAGCTGCACCGCCAATCTGTCCTGGATCAGGCCTTTCATATCAAGGTAGAGGAACGCTTCTGGAGGAATAAAGCCGTCAAAGCGTACTCTCTCATGATACATACATATAATTGAGGTAGTAAGCCCCGGAGATCAGGTTGTTTGACAAGGTCATTGCTCTTATATTATGCCTTCGAGTCAACTTAATGACGAAATTGTCCACTCTTAGTAGGTTCGCCTATAGTACTAGACCTCATTAAAATAGAATTTTATGTACTCAGGCTCTGGTGTTCTGTATAAGCGCAAACAAGCCCTCTCAAACACCCGAATCTTTTCAAATACAAGCATAGGCCCGATAAGGACCATGTAGTAGATCACCTTTGGCCATAACCAAAGCAACATCTGTATGTTTGTTAAATTATGGGTATTGATCTAGCCAGACCCGAAGGTATCTGACTACATTTCGACAAGCAAGTGGCTGTCCATATTGTCCCACGATTGAAAACTTCCGCCAATTCTTTCTGGTATCTCTAGAGACCCCAGGCAAAGGCGTCCTACACAAAATTGCTTCCGATTTCTGAAAGTTGATTTTCAATTTCCAGTCATCGCAATATCGTTTAATTTTATTGAAGCCACGTTGTAAAAGTATATTTTACACCTCAATCTTTGGACCTGATCCGTACGCGATCAAGTCGTCTGCGTGAGCTATGGCATAATGAAGTGAAACTTTCAGCGGCATCATGCCCCGCATTGATACCGAATTGATTATCCGGAACTATGTGTATGTTTGTCCTCAATCCACTTATTCAGGATTCTATTGATCACTTTCTCGAACACTGTACTGATATTTAAAAGAAGACTGATCGACCGGAGTATCGCGGGATTAGAAGTGTCTTTATCCCTTTTGGGGATGTGGTCTACCAGCGCAGTTTTCCAATGCGCAGGATAATGGGAATTATTCATTGCATTATTAAACAGTGTGGTGTAAATGTCCACCGCTTCTAGTGGGAGATTTCGGAGCAAAATGTTCGGTATTTCATCGGTTCTTATTGATTTCTTACTTCTAAATGATTCGAATATCGTTTGGAGCTGTTCCTTCGAAATGAAAGGGGAATTGGCCCTATCATTAGCGTTGACATTAATTTCCGTATTCTCCTCACTGAATTGAGTGAAACCCGAGCTCTCGAATCGCCAGTTCGCTATTCCATTTCGAAAGTAGAAATTGTGTACAAGGACTTCATTTTCCTGGCAGTGGTTCGGCCCAATGATGTCATTCGCTTTATACACTTCCTGGAAAGTCACTCCTGTAACCTCTACCTTCTCCTGCGGATCCTCGATCACAAAGAAGTTGCCTTCATCAGCGGCCTCATTTGGATCTATAGTATGCCTGCTGCTAAAAGTATTTGTTCGTTTTTCGTCGTTCTTTTTGATTATTCCTCCGAAATATATTATTTATTTGCAGGAACATATTCGGGTTGCCGAAATTTATTATTCCAATACAAATTTACACAATTTCTGTAATTTTCTTTGATTAATGTTTGGAGGTTTTTAATCAACGACTTCTGTATCATGATCTCCGGGTTATGTCTGTCAATAAACTGTCTGTAGAAGATTTTTGGTCTTGACAGAAGTCTACTTTTATGTCGGTGCAGTGCGTCAATAGTAGCATTGCGGAATAAGTCTTCGTTGTCAGTGAGTTGATACCGAGGTATCGTTTTGTTCATTGTTCCCTTAATTGTCTCGTCCATTAGTTTTGGATACCTGTCAATCTCCTCGTTTGACAGATTTCTGTTGGACGGTGGGTAGAGCAAATTCGAGGAGAGTGAGCCTTTAAACGAACTCTTCCAATTCCGCAATTTCATTGGGAACAGTTATTTTGGTGCTGAGACCGCAATGGTCACTGTCATACACAAAAGTGCGTAGACAGTTTGTAGTATGTCGGTGAGTGCATGTAAGTTATATTCGTGTATCGAACAGTATTAGGTGCAAATAGGTCCCGTGTCTAGGAAATAATGGACTATCCGCCGCCTTAAAGTCGAGCCTGTACATTACACTGTGCTGACTCCACTAATTAAATAGTAAATTCGCTCTAGTGTTTGGTGCATTATTTCCCCAATCTCTGTGATTGGCGTTAAAATCTCCGCCGATAATAAAATAATAATAAAATAATTCTCCTCAAATTCCAGCCTTTGTCATCAAAAAAGTGTCTTGAACTCTGATGAATAAGGTAGATTGTGTAGTCTTAGGTGCATAAACAGACCAGTTATACATGGTAACCGCTTTCCACTAAGGAGAGAGATATACACGACGCATGTTTGCAGCATCTGGAGCCCATGTACTACATGACTGTATACTCTTTTAAAACGAAATCCTTTTCTGACAATGATCGCAACGGTTCCTCCTTGAATGGAGTTGGGTCGGTTTCTTCGTACTATTTTAAATGACACACTCTTGATAAGCTTGGCTTCGCTAACCAAAAGCATATCAGGGACAAGCACAGTGTGGGTCTTCGTTCTAACCTAATCAGTGAATTAATATTCACTTCAGGGAACTTCAGGGTTTTCTCTGCCATGTACATACCCATTACGACTGCAGGTGCGTTAGCCTCGGTAGCAGCGCGTATACTTAATCTACCCACGTAGTCTGTTCCTGTATTTGACGCTGAGGCTGAGCCATCTGCCTCTGAGCCCCTGAATAGAGAGCAAGATAGCCAGAATGTGAGGTACATATTCCGGCGCTCTAGGTGTTGGGGCCTGAAAAACAACCTTTCCCTTCCGCCATTTGGACATAGGCAACTTGGGGAGTAACGGCTGATGTTTGTATCTGCACGAGTGGACGTTTAACTTCCACTTTCTGCTGCGAGTTTCTTTCTTTATGCGTTGGAACTTAGGACAACGCCGTGTTCCTATATAAGCCACAAGAGCGTTGGCTTTTTTCTGACCCTACGTACTCGGACTTATGGTTCTTTCTTCACGCCTCGAGGGTGCTTTTCGCAATTCGACGCGGCGTGCCCGAAAGTTTAGCAGCGAACACATTGTAAAATGTTATCGCTCCTTTTTACTTTTTTCAATTACACAATCTTGTAGTCTAGGACTTTTATACTTCTTAGACCATCCAGTTTGCTATTGGGGGTTAGCTGAACCAGGAAGAATGGCAGTTTCCGCTTCTCCCTTTTGCCTGTAGCCGTGACAAATAGCTTTACGACCCTACGAATTTGAGTTTCTCGCACTCCTTCGCTTTCAGCAGTGCAAGGAGGACCTCCGGATCAGTCGACGGTTCAAGGCCCTCATTGTTTGCAGGTTTAGATTTTTAATTTTGTTTGTTGCAAGCACTTGAAGTGCTCCGCCAAAGGTCAGTGACGGCTCTTAAATCTAAAGAGCAAAAAATGTTTGAACGGCGTATTTTACAACAGTTCAACGAAAACACACGTAAACTTAAATCCTTTACAATGGATGCTGTTGCAGCTGACTTTTATGAATGTATTGCACTGGCCGTGCGAGTAGACGAACTTGAACAAACTCCGGAACCTGTTCTCATTGCGCAACTCAAAAATGAGTTGTGCCTCCAGCGCACTAAAGTGGATCAAATGGAACGCAGAATACATATATTCACCAATGCTATTCTAAGTTGTGTCCCTATTACCCTTGAAAAAAATCTGCTGTCTGCTTTTAATTTATTTTGCTCTGCCATTCTCGATCAAGAGGCGAATCTCAACACTCATCCATCATCATCAAATTTTGCTCAACATCCGAAAAGAGCAACATTTTTCAATCTGCTAGACAACACGCAAAATCTACTGGAAAGCCTCTTTGTTTACAAAATATCGGTTTCAACTCTGACACATGAATCTATCTTTTTGAAAGTCTGACACAATTCAACCGCATCGTTCAGCGGCGAGCTTGTCAACTCAGAATACAAAAACAGTTTACGCCTAACGGGGAACCCCTGCTGATCGCTAACTGCCAATGGATGGAGTCTCTTGCCGTCAAAACAAATCAAACCAATAGCAATGATTCATATGTACGTAGTCGAAAGATATGTCATTCTTTGTTCTGTTTGTTTTGTTCAATTATTTTCTCATCCGTTATAAATATTGTTTACATATTTTTCGTTTGTCAAGTTCTCATATTTTCTGTCTGCCGATCGAGTGATCACTAATTGTATGGCGTTGTAGCTTCGATTTTTATTAGTACCGATGGGCGATATGAGGGGGAGTTGTCCCGGATGTTCTACGAGTAGTTAATGTCTACGTGTTTTTGTTAATGTCTTTTGTGGGTTTGAATGTACGTCATATTAACGCGCAAAGCTGATCAGGAAAGCTTGATGAGTTCAGAAGTTTATTTAATGTTTCGTCGATCTTGTGTGCGTTTCTGAGACATGGTTTGACCACAAACTAGGTGATGAAATCTATTCAATGAGCGCTTACCATAGCTGTAAGTGCTTTTTTGGTATCGGTATCAATACTAATTTCAAATCTACGTGTAAATTACTCTAACAATTCAACCTATACGCGCTAACCAAGTGCAAGTTATTTATTTGAGTTAACGCGGATAGCAACAATGCTTCCAGGTCTTTTTTTTCCAAAACAGCGATAAATTTTATGGGAACGCCAAAACATTTGTCACTTTTTGAATTATTAACGCCGATAGCGGGTTTTCTGGGCTCTGAAATTTAAGTGGTGATACCGATGCCAAAAAAGCACTCCTACTATCTTTCGCGGTGACAGAAAAATCTTACCGGTGTTGCATATAGACCAGACAAAAGTATAAATCTCTTACCGCTTTTTGATATCACAGGGAATCCTACATCTCTCTCCTTAAAAACCCTTATCTGCGGGGGTCTAAATTGTAACATTCTGCATGCTGATGATTCCTTTCCGTTCGTCAATTCTATAAATACCATTTGCCTAATTACTTACTTACTTAGGCCTTCGGATATATTACGAGTATGTCCGTGAGGTTCCCCTTGCGGGGAATAGGGCATCCACTACTCCTACGCGCCATCGTGTACAGTTTCTGGAGATGTATCTCAGATCTCTAAAACTCTTACCCAGTTGTGCTGATTCCTCTTCGACTGTCCTTCGCCAAGTACTTCTAGGTTGGCCCACTCCTCTGCCTCTCTGCGTGAGAGAGTTCCATTGCATCGCTTGACTCGCAATGCATTCGTGAACTTTACGAAGCGTATGCTCAATCCACTGCCATTTACGTCTTCCTATTATAGAGCCGATGGACTCCTAACCTGTTCTCGCATGAAGCTCATTATTAGAGATACAGTTGAGCCAAAAAATCCTCAATATGTTTCGCAGACATTCACGAACGTTTGCAGTTTTCTTGTAATAGCGAGTGTGACATTCCAAGTGCTGCGCCTATAAAGCAGCACGGATTCAACATTGGAGCGGAACACGCGTAGCTTGATCTTTATGCTGATAGAGTTGTTTCTCTATATTTTGGACAGTATTCCGAACACAGCCTTTGCTTTCCCGATTCGGCTGATTATTTCTAATTCGGTACCGTCATCAGTAGAGACAATACCCATCTTTGGTTGTCCAGAAATCTCTACTTGGTTAGATGAGGAAGTTCCAAGGTTGATGCTTTTTGTTTTTGCCGTATTGATCTTTAGCACAACAATTTCAGCCTCTCTCTACCCTTGTTGACATTTGATGGAGATCCATAATCCTATGAGAGAGTAAGTCCGCGTAGTCTAGATGTTTGAGGTGTAATTGCAGAGTCCACTGAACTCCTCCATTTCCAGTCGACAAAGCTGCATGCAGTATATCACTTATCACCAACAGGAACAGTATTAGTGATAATATACAGACTTGCCTAACTCCACTTAGAATTTCAAACTGCTCTGACAACAATCCTTCATGCAGAACGTGACGTATGGATGCATCACATGTAGCCTTGATAATAGCAATCAATTTATTTGGGATGTCCCTCCTGCGTAAAGCAAGCAAGATAAATTCTCTAGAAACTATCGAACGTCTTTTCGAAGTCGATGAACTGGTAGTGGTAGGAGTAGTGATTGATATTCAACGCACTGTTTGATGATGATCCGCAAGGTGTTGATATGGTCCACACAGGAAGATCCAGTGCAAAATGCTGTGTTTTTTTGCTCCAGGACGATTTTTGCTATTAACTTAGCTACTGCAGGCAGCACGCAAATTCCTCGCCAGTTTTTGTCCACCATTTCTCTGAACCTTGTCAATTCAACTGTCGCAACCCATTTTAGTACTCGTAGTTCGAATAGCACTCTTCTTGGCATGTTGGTTACAAGTGAAAAGCAAAATATTTTTTCGTAATCAAACGTCAGAGTATTAACCTGATGCCGATAAGTCGCAATCTACATTTGTTTGATCGGCATGTTCAAATTGAAACTAGAGCTGTGAAGTCAAGCTGTATCACATGGTTTACTCCCCAAATCCTCATGTTAAGTAACAAATGTGATGTTGCTTGCAGAAGATGGAAAGGTTTTAAGCTTCCGGAGTTTTATGTGATCTTTCGATCACTACGAAATCTTATTAGTTGAAAAATAAGAAAAGCCAAACTAGAATTTTACGCAAAACGCTACCGTCCAAAGCTCTTTCGAAAAATTTACAAGGTCTAGGTGTCGGAAAAAATAAACTGATGTTAAATGTTACTTAGTCCCACGAGAACACTTGGTACCTTTAATTTCTGTATAATTGAAGAGTATTAGAGCAGTTTCCAAAATTAGATCTACGAGCTGTACAGCTGTTAAAATTGATGGTATCCTTCCTAACTTTTTTGAACTAATATTACCCTACATGCTCTCTGCTTTCACTCACGTTTTCTATAATATTATGTATTGCCGATATCAAGCTTTCAATCTGATTGTACAGTTTCTAAGATCATCCCAGTACTATAAGAAAATGTTACCACCACGTAGCAGGTGTAATATCGACCCATTGCCATTCTGTCATACCTAACGAACGCCTTGAAAAAGATTGTCCTTTCACATATCTCTGTCTTTCTTTTGCGAAACGGTCATTTGAATATATTTCAATCTGGTTTCAGGCCCTATCATAGTTGCACTTTGGTCTTGCTTAATGTTGTGGATGACAACCGTGTTTCAATCGTAGATGGAATAACTTAGAAGGAAAACCCTGCTAATACTTTTGCAAACTCTTAACCCTCGCATTGTACATCTCTATAACGTGCCAGAAATGTGAGCAGCGCAATTCACTATGTGTGTGTAAAGTAGATGACGTGTTTTAAGTAAAATGGGCCGGTTCTGGGTAAAATGGAAGAGACAGGGTCACACGGATTGAGGCAATCAGTGGAAAGCGAGTTTTAGTTTTCCAATATCTGGAAAGTTTGCCATCTATGTTATTTCATCTATGGTTCCAATTAATGACAATTCATTTACCTCTTTAACTCTGTTGGACATATCCAAGGCCTTTGGCACGACAGCATTCTTGCGTTGAAGCTCCTTAAGTTCTACAACTTTTCTTCCTCAGCATATTATTGATGTGAAACTTTGTATAGCTCGTTGAGCAGTAATTCCGAACTCCAATGAAACAAAAAAGCGACATGAAGTGGTTCCGAACTGCAATGAAACGAGAAATTCGTCCCTTTTGCACCCACTAGATGGCATTCAAGACCATGTGATAATACTTGTAAATGACACTAATACATATTAGCCAACAAGGAGAAAGCGTTCATTTCTTCACGATGTTGTATCATTATTTTCATCAGTAGTGCTCCTACATAGCCAATAAAGTTACTCCACTTCAAGCTCCCTTTAAAACTCATCTGACCGTCTGTTTGTAAATGGTAAAAAATCGATAAAACGAAAAATGCAGTAGAAAACTGAAAGGAGTAGCGCACGTGGTGAGGCAGCTCGGACAGAATGAAACATGGGAGAGTCACTACTCGGAGTAGTGAACAAAAGCAGAGGGGGTAACGCGCGTGGTGGGCAATAAGTCGTACGGAATGAGCCATGAGCGATAAAGCGGTCATCAACAACATCAGCATCGTCATCATCAATGTTACCATCATCAAAGTACCTACCTAAACATTACTTGGTAACAACACCAAAAGCATCATCAACAGTTAGTGGAAAACCTCAGCTTAACAACGAAATTTGGCTTGGTTTCGCTAGGCGTTTGTTTTCCAAGACCAAGTAGATAAACAGCATAGGACAGCCCAGCAACAGAATTACTCCAGTGGCATCGGTTGGCCTAGTTTCGGAATAGCGGAATTTGCTATGCAAGCAAAAAAACATGATTGATAGCTCTTGACTATCAACTCTTATAATACTCGTATTTTGTTTTATTCTAGGTGTTATGCTAAGTTGGTGTAAAATAGCAACTCAGTCGTGTGTAAGATCTTGAAGTAAAAAGGCATTATTCAAATCAGTGGAGTTTTATTTGTAAGGGCTGGACAAATATTTAACTCGTTCGCGGGATGCAGACGCTCCATCTCGTGTCCGTACTATAGACTCTAGTATAAGCACCTTGAATCATAGCTGGCTTCGTCTGGCGATTTCTCAGGAGAATCTCCATGGGAATTTGTTATGCTGTACATAGAGTATCCCTAGCAGGTGTCATTAGTAGTGAAGCATTTTTTTATTTATCGAGTTTATATAGTGTGTTAAAGGTATGAAGGTAATAATCGGCAAAAGAAACATTATTGTTAGCAACAAGCCACCACTATACCTTGGAAGTGCACAAATTGAGTTCATCGAAAGAGCCAGAAATCTGGGTATCTCTAGACTATGTTGAAATGATCACATCAGAATTTTAATTGCCAAAATCTACGGTTGTCTCAGAAATCTTTCAGTTTTTCAAAATTGTGCCCCAATTAATACAATTGCTGCGAGATACTCCGATCAAATGATTTCGCCAATGCACGTAAATTTAAAATGCATTTTAATAATATCGCACGTTACATTTATGGCTTGAAACGCTATGATCATGTATCGGTCTTCACCAAAAACATTCTCGGGTGCAAGCTCAACAGATATCTCGACTTTTGCTGCGTCAAGTACCTGCACAAAATAATTACAAGCAAACAACTGCGTTACTCATTTGAAAAACTTCATTTGATCACAGCAATCATTACTCTTGATTCTACCACTCTTATCTTATCAAGTATCCGAACGATGTGCTTCTTTTCATTTATTTTTGGAACGTTGACACTTAACTTAATTTTAATTTACGGAATTATTTCTTTTATTATTATTACTAAATTAATTTATTTGAATTTTGTATCTAAATTTTGAATTTTGTTATTGATTTTCCTTCTGTTTCACAGTTGTGATAAAGATTTCTATAAATTCCATGTAAATGTTGTTGTGATTATATAGAAATATTACTGAAAATAGTACTAAAATACTACGATCGCGTTTCCCTAAGTACTCTTAAAATCCGGTCCCCCATACACAAACCAAACCGAACAAAATCAGAACAACAACGGCAATGTTGTCAACGAGGCATAAGAGAACCCACAAAGAAATCTTGAGTTCGACGTTAACTGTCGGCAGATAAATATAGCCAAACAAGGAGCATATAAATCTGCGCTTCATCGAAAAATGGAAGCTGCTCGTTAGCTCGTTTTAACATCGTTTGTCCGATCCACAAGGAAACAGACCCTTTTGAATCCTATTGGAAGTCTCCTTAACGAGTACTATAAGATCTTTCGGCTTTTTGTGACCTTCCGACAACATGCATAAACTATCTGGTTGGTCCATATCAGTGCGCTCTATATAACCGCACAATTACTTGCGTACACGGATGACGTTAATTGTACTGAACGTATAGAGCGTGCCCTCAATTAAGCAAAACTAGGTACATTCTGTCATCAGAAAAGGACGCACGCCACGATATGGCCAGAATATCAGCATCGGCACTGATAAATGCTTTGTTTTCAGGAAGCAATTGAGTAACAGAGCCGTCTTCTGTAAGACCAAAATACCTAGGACCTTTATCACCTCCGTCCTGCTCTATGAAGCAGAGGCTTTGACCTTGTCAAAAGCCGATGAAGAACTACTTGACCGTTTCTTCTTCTTTTGATAAACGAACTTTTACTCGGAAATCGGAAGGAAAAAATTACAACACACTCGACAAGTACTTCAGAGCTATCAGTCTAACTTCCTTCGTTTTATAGAGCATGGAGGGAATTTTCGAATTCCATGTACGCAAGACCGCTTTAAAAGATGCAACACAGGAGATCTTGCGCTACTGCCCTTTAAAATCTGAATTTGAAGGCGCACTCGACATGAAGGAGTGAACGCTGACAATTTTTGCAACTTTTGACGGTCACATTTTGCTAGTTGGCCAGATAAGACGACGTAGAGGAATCACCCATTTTCTGAATAAGAGCGATGCTTGTAAATAGAATTCTTATTGCAACGAGACGACCGGGCTCTGCTAATATGTTCAATTTTGGTCGACTCACTGCTTAATACTGCCAATAATTCTAACGTCAACGCTCAGACTTTTGCAGATGATTAAGTTGTACAGGAGGTTTGATGACGCGTCGGCTGACTTTTGACTCAGGTCTTATGGACATGTTATCTGATGCATTAACATTAGAACTAACATTGCTGGCAAAATACAAGATCTGGGCCCAGGAATTATTTTGGATAGAAGTTAAGCCTCATGGCTATCTCTGAAACCGATTTATTATTTGGATAGGAAAACTTGCTTCTTTCTTCAAAGAGGAGATATACGGAATCCTATTGGCTATGAACTATTTGTGAAGAATCAGTAGAAGCGGCAAAGTATCTACATCTGTAGCGACAGCCAAGCTCTGCCCTTTCATGACCTCCAATTCATTTGATAACACAAGGCTTCTCTGAACGGGAAGCTGGATTCATTGCCCGCTCCTTGAGAGTTTTTTAGGACACGAATCTGAGTTCTCGAAACACATCCAGGCTTTGGCAAAAATAGTCTTTTAATAAACTGCCTGCTACCATAAACCCGTAACTGAAGAGAACAAAAATGCACAAACCCTTCAAAGAGGTAGATCCTGATCTCGTTCCCTTACTTTCTGCACCAGTTGCATCTATAATAGGTGTATGCAAAGATGTTTTTGCAAAATGTTTGCAGAAAGTTTACAGACAACGAACAAACTGTTGCGTTAAACTCTGAATTGAAAGTTCTGAATCTGCGTCCACTACAGTTTCAATCACAGGGAGCATTAGGTTGAAGCGATGGTGACTTTGCGTCATGAAACACGATGAATGCTGAGCCGTGTTGACTGATTATGAGGACTAAACGAATCAGGTAATCTTCTATTCGTTTTGTGAGTTTAAGACCAATATGCGAAATATGATAGCACGATATCCAACCGTTCTTCTGGTGTATGTCTATTTATAAGGATTTGTCAAACAATACTGAATGTCAAGTAAATATCAAAGATTAGTTAAAAATGGCAATACAGCTTGAAAATCATTCCTATTGGATGATCTATCAGCTAAAAACCAACACCTTTTGCTATGGTGATTGTTGTGATTTGAACCCCAACATAGAATTGACATCTTTTGTACAATAGTCCAAGGATATTAGTCTGTTCGACTCTGCATTTGTAAACAGGCTCAGGCTGATTGACTCTTACGCAGGGTGAATTATCACTATTCACTCCATATTCATAAAGGAGCAAGGTTTATTTTACAGTAAACTAAATTGGTCATGTCGCGATCGAGTAAATCACTCGCCCAAATATCTCCAGCGGCCAATACAGACTCGGACCGCTGACTAGTTGCAGCCAAGGCATGTCTACGCCACAAAAAATAGAGTTGAACGCCTGAACGTGTAATAAACCAGCAGATCTTTGCTAGTCGCATTTTTCTCAACCTCTTGCCTAAGTTTTATCAAAAGGTAACAAATATGCTTCAAGCCAAACAGAATCAAACAGAAATCCGATAGAGATGGGCAAAGAAATTTAATAGAAAAGGCAGTCGGTGCTGAAATTATGGGAAAATCACAAATTCACGCTCAGCGACGAAAATGGGGCAAAATATCAACTAAAAGTTAGCAGGAGTCGACTTAGTATACATCAAGTACTAACTCATTTGGTTGTACGAAGATATACCTGATGAATTGTCCAATCCACAAGAAGGTGAACTTTCTACCGTTATTTCCAGATCTTTTCTGCCATATTATCGCCTATAGCTATTTGTTAACGGTCCTATTACTATCTACCAGTGCAACTTTATGCTCTTTAAGCACACAATTATCCAAACATTCAAACTATTGAAGATCCTACAGGAAAGGATCTGTCCAGATCAATGCTCACCGCTTATGACAGCATCCATAGAGACTAGATATATAGAGCCGAGTCTAGTGGATGACACTGGAGAAAATTTCCTACCCCATAAAGTTTAAAAGCAGTCTTATCAAGGCCTTTGAAAAGGGCAGTCATGTGACACAAGGCACAATTTTTGTCTGTGCAAATGGTTGCGTACGTTAATGACATTGTCTCCAAGTGTCTTATCCTTATCAAAAAAAAAGAAAATGATGGCTCTTCAGTTATGATCATTATCCTTACACTTCATTTGGGGATTCACCAGTAATAACTTTGCATCAGAGTTGCACGTTATCAAGAAGAAGCTACGGTTCACAGCATAGGATCTAAACTCTTCAGTACTCATGGGTTAACACTTTCCATAGGCATCTTGACTATCGGATCGAGGATTGGGTTTAAAACTGTGGCGAAGAATGAAAGACTGGTGGTTGAGGCAGATGCTCTATTCGTGATATTCGAGGAACCAAAACACGAATTGGATAAAGAAAAACATCATTAGAAGAAGAACTGCTTGCATGGGTCACAAGACATTAATTGGAACGAAGACTTAGATACAGAAATATTGGAAAACTCAGACCCAGGACCATGCACAGCTGCTATAGCATCGCTTCGAATTACGGCACCGTCTGAGTATGATTTTCTATAAATGGCACTTTTCTTTTTTCTTTGTCTTTTGCACTAGGACAATATTGGTTCTCTACTCCCAGAATGCAGAAAATTGCTATAATAGAAATACTTCCTAGTTTTAGAGTTAACGTGGTTGCAGATTGTTACTCTTCTCCGTCCCGTTGTAATAGTTGCATAACGTTGTATAGAGCCGCTTTCAAAAAAATTCACGACCTATGAGACGATTTAAAAATGCTAAAAATCCTAAATTTGCTTTGCAAAATCATAAGAATATATTTCTTTTATTATTTTGACACAAATTCGTTCACACAATATAAATTAAAATAGACAACAATTTTACCACATCTACCCCCGTATCTCCCATTGGAATTCTGGATCATGAATTGCTGTTCCTGGTATCCAAGTCATAACATAATTCCTCCACTTATTCAACGTGTATTTCGAAGAAAACAAATATTCACTAAGTCCAACATTCTTAAGGCGACACTGGTTACCACGAAGTTCAACTTCCCAAACGTAATTATCTGAATTACATCCACCTGGAATCCATGTGAATACACGACGTCTATTCCGATCATAAGGCTTATACAATGCAGCATACATATATTCATTATGAGCCGTATTTTTGAAGGAAAACTTGTTACCTTTCTTTTCAACATACCAATACGCTTGATTTACTCGACCACCTTCACCCCAGGTAAATACCATACGCCTATCGCGATCGAATTTATATTGTGAACTTGCGGCATACAAATATCCGGATCTGGCTTCATTCCAAAAGCTCACCCTTGGTGAAAAAAAGAGGTTTTTAGCACACTGCGGCATATTTTGTATGGCTTGGTTGATAGCAGTCTTCTCTGTTGATCTGAGCTGTCCTCTAAAACTGGATTGAGTTTGATTTAAGTAATCACCTATACTGAGGACTGCTTCATCATTTAATTTATTGGACTCTTTTAACTTCCAAAATAAAGCCACTTGTCCAAAAATTCTTTGTTGAAAAATTTTACTACTGAAAATATTGTCTGCTATCTTGACTGCGGAAACAGCCGGATAGGACTCTCTAACCATTCGCTGAATAACATCGTTAGACACTTGAAAATCAAACTCGAATAATGCCTGTGATAGTCTCTCCACTTGATCATTTCTCTGATAGTTATCCAAATACATGGCCGTCTTCAGGGTACTGGTGGAGATATCTTTCAAGTCTGCAACTACATCATTTCTAAGAACTACTGCCTTGGACCTTACCTCGGCTGAACTGGCTTTATTGTTGATAATCTTACTGTCAAGTGCTCTTGCAAATGAGATCAGTTTATATGGGTCATGATGACCATTCGCACGCATTTCATATCGTAGTGCATCAAGTACTCCAAAACTAAGATCGACTTTTGATAAGGACTTTGCAAAATCTAGAAGGACGTCAACATTCCCGAGTGAATTCGCATAGACATCATGAACGATTCCACGTATTTTCTCTCCTGCTGGTATTTGAAGAAGAAGCGATTCAGCTTTTCGAAACTCATGATTCCGAACTAGGTCGACAATTTCCGCCGGAATACGTCTAATTTCATCTTCTTGAAATTTTTTCTCGAATGATTCTTGAAGAGCTTTCATTTGTATGTCCAACGAATTGTAAAAGTCGAATAATACGGCGATTTTTTTGTCATGCTTTTCATTCGCGGCGGCATTCTCGCGACGTTCATCCGCAATTTGTTGATTAAGTTTTGCGAATTGCTCCTCCAATATCGACAGACGTGCCTTCAGTTCCTGAGAGTTGTTACTCGATCCCAAAATAAGGTTAATGGACAGTATTTCACTTTGAATTCTGATGAGTTCATCTTGAATTTCTTTAATTCGTACATCGGTGCTTGTGGGCGGTGGTTCAAAAGATCCCGTGTTTTGTCCTGTGGCAGATTTCAAAAACACAAACCATAGGATGAAACCGGTAAGAAATTTTCGTAGCGGAAAGTTTGACATATCTTTTGGAACTGAAATTTACTCCACAAGGAAGGCCAAAATATAAGAAAACAGAGAATGAGGCTATTACTTGATACGTTGTTGGTATCTTATCTTTGCAGAACGAATACAAAAAGCAATTACCTTGAATGACAATTTGATCTTTTCCGGTAGCCAGCAGCAGTAGTCTTATCGGGGTGACATACTGGTTAAACAGTTATCAACCGCTACCAAATTCAGCTGAGTAACTAGCTAGTTGTTATAACATATGTATCTAGTATCTCAGACCAAATATCAGGTTTACAAATTCTTAAACATATCATACTCGTATCTGTCTGGATATTTACATATACTTATATTCGGTAACTACCAATGTATTTAGAGGAGGATGGGGCATGGTCGAGTAGTTGATGTTTAATAAAATTTAGAATATCACAGACAAAGCAAAATGCTTTTGGTTTATTTAGCATTTGGTTTTCAGTTTTAAAAATTATGGGTAACTCAGGAACATTAATTCCGAGCCATGGCAGTAAAGACATCCGGTATCATCTGAATCTTCCTCACTCTCATTTTGGACGTTTTCTTGATTTTTTTATTATATTTCCTTTTTGTAGTCTGCTTTTCTTCTCTTTTTTTTATTTTTCCGTTTTTTCCACTCTTTCTCTGGTTTTGCTTCTATTTTCTTTGCTATCTGAGATATCTTCTAATTCCTTTTTGTATAGAAATGAGGTTATAACTGCAGCCTTTCCTCTTTTCCTTGTCATTCTTTGAGTTCTTGCTGTTACAAGTACTGAAAATATATATTTTAGACTTACAGTGTCGTGCAGAACAAAAGCAACAAATTTAGTTCGAACGTGTAAATGGAAATAATTTTTTCCTAATGAACTTTCTAAAAAAAATTTGATTGCACCTTTATGTAATGATGAAACAGAAACATGGTAACGTTGTTTCCAAAACAATAACAACTCGTATGTAAGAAAATGTCAACAACAACAAGTACATGCAATATATTGCAGCGTGCAAAATTAAAGCAACAATTTCCTGATTTCCCAAAACCAATAAAAAAAATTAACGATACTTTTACGTGTTCTGCTATATTCTTACCTACGTATAAGTAAGTGAGTCGTATATCAGTCAAACGGATATCTTTCTTGTTGGTGGATATACAACTATGGCTCGAAATAAATTTAGTGATAAAATTAAATCTCAAATAATTGAATAGTTTTTTAATGGAGGGATTCAAATTTCTATAGTCAAGAAATATAATATAAACAGATCCATTGTTTCTCGTTTAATGAAAAAATGTAAATCAACGGGATATGGTATGTAGGAATAGTGCATTTGGGAGGCCGACCACGAAAAACTTCGGAGAAGATGGATAAAAGAATTTTCGCTTTAATTAAAAAAGACTTCTCAAAGAACTGTGACATCACTTAAATTACCCGTTCATCCAGCTACAGTTCGAAGACGGGTAATCGAAAACGATTTAAAAAGTTGAAGGCCTGCGAAAAAGCCCAATCTTAAAAAAGTGCATTTGCAGAAATGGTTCTTTTCAAAATATCTTATTTTAAAAGCATAAACATAAACCAAAAAACTCGTTATTAATCATTTGGTTAAATTTCGCCAGAATGTATCTGAATTGGTCCATAGACAAACTGAGAACTGTCCTTTTTAGTGACGAATCTATGTTCAATCTGGTCAATTCAGATGGTATGTCGACAGTTAGACGGCGGAAAGGAGAGAGACTCAATCCTCGCAACTGCAAAGTTACATCAAAGCATGGAGGTGGTAGTGTGGTAGTGTGTGGTGTGGACATGCTTCTCAGCCAATGGTGTTGGTCTCTTTCACCAGATTGAAGGGATAATGGATCGTTTCAAATATAAATGCATTATGGAGATGGAAATGATGCCCCTGCTGAATGGAATATGCCGCTTCGATGGGTGTTTCAGCACGATAATGACCCGAAGCACACGTTGAAGGTTGTAAAGGATTGGTTAAATGTCAATAGGGTACAAATTTGTGTACGTTTTACGAAGAAGCAAGGACTGTTGCAAGCATTAAAAACTGAATGGCAAAAAATACCGGAAACCATAATTTCAAGTTTAATATCTTCAATGCCACGCAGCTGTGCTGAAGTTATTAAAAATTAGGGCACTTATATAAAGTATTAGATTTGTTGCTTTAGTTTTGCACACTGCCATATATGTTATTTTCTTATATACGAGTTGTAATTCTTTTAGAATATACATACACTATTATATTTCTCTTTCTTCATTACAAAAATCTACATTTAATTTCTTTTAGAAAATTCATTTGGAAAAAAATTATTTCCATATATACGTTCGAACTAAATTTGTTGCTTTTGTTTTGCACAATACTGTATATAACCCAGTATGGCATGCTCCGGGTGTAGCTAAAGGTGGTTTGGTACTCTGGAAATTATCTGGCCAAAATGAACAACCAGAAAGATTATTTGAAATGTTTTCCCCAAATTGGAAATTTCGATTTTTGATTGCAGTGTCCTGCCGACTGCCCCAGTTAAAGACTTGTTTTCTGTGAAAACAGTCGGATCAAAAGAAGCATAGACATAGTATCAGCTTGTGCAAATGTTTTTCAAAATAATTTCGCTATTTTTCGAACTGAAACAACAAGCCCTGGATTAGAACGTAGCCAAGAACTAACGTTTTGATCATAAAAAGTACATACATCGAGTGGCTGAAGTCATCTTGGCATCTTCAAAACAATGATAACGGAAGATATGATCGTTATCGTCATGCGAGAAACGAATAGAAGGACCCAACGAGAATTTGCGATATACTCGTACAACGATAGTAGCTCGATAAAAAAAAAATTTGGAAATCTATTACTGAAGAAGAACTGTGTACCTATCTTGTTATTTATCTTGCCGCTACTCAGTGCTTCATTTGTATGGAAATTTGGGCAAAAATCCTTAATTCAAATTCATATGTACAGATTTTATTTTTTCTGTTTAAATATTATAATTTACATAAAATACAAAATTAAGAAAACAATGGAGTTAAGCTATAATTTTTCTGAAACTAAACTACTGTCATCGCTATCTTCAAGCTCTGTATCAGTTAAATCAATTTCATCAAACATCAAATGAGGAAGCACTAATATTTTGTGAATAATTTGACAAATCTTCAATTTGTAAGTACATATTTATTTTTGAGATATTCCTATTTGATTTCCTTGAAGAAATATTTCTACAATATATGTCGAAATTAAAGGATCGGAATTAAGTAATAAAACATTCATAAGATCCGTGTTTGTCTGATCCCTTCTCATCTTATGCGTGTGATTTAATGGATTTTATCTTATTTCCTTATGTCGAGCCTCTAAAGCCTCTTCTGGCAGAAGACCTATACGTAAGTAGAAAGAATCGATGACATCACAACCATGAATCTATGGACGCTACTTGGCATGTAATACCAATTATACAAACTTATATATAAATTTTTTGTTCTTTTAGTAAAATTTGAAACTGCTGAGCATTTAATTATATACCTGATGATAAGACTATTAAAATCATGCGACAGTTTTTTATTAAACTTGATTCTATTCCTGTGATTTCTGAACTAATTTCTGAGATATTAAAGAATCTTCTTGCAGTATTTCCATTATTTGTGGAACTATAGCCCAGTTTTGGCTTATTCACTAAAAGTCCCATACGAATTTTAAAAAGGTGTTGATTTTTTTTTATTTTGCGCGAATATAGTCTTATTTTCAGCTCCTCTTACTTGCCATATTTTTAGCGGCAAACGATAAGAAATGTGAAGAAGGCATTCAAAACACCTTATCCAGAGTGGATCGGCCAAAACGGTAATGATCGCTATTAGGAAGCCTTTCGGAAACCACAGTCAAATTCATTTCTTTTGGGGACGCTCCACATTTATAGCATTTAACAGAACAATTAGTGTCTGATAAAATATTACATATAGTTCCATCAAGCATTGTGAAATGCAATTCGTACTTAGCTAGCACAGAACTACCATCGAAATTTGATACGCAGATAATTGGCGTATAGCATCTTTCATTCATTAAAATGAACTTAATAGGTCTGCAAAACAATGTGAAGGAGGAACGTGGGTTGACCCATAACTCAGTTCTATTGTCATCTACTAATTTGAGAGGAACAAAAGCTATCAAGAAAACAAATCCATCAGTTTGAGATGTATTTTCCGTAAATTTCTGTTTGTAAAGGCTGTGCCCTGCACTGCCATCAATTCACCACTTGCAAATTTGCTTGAAATCTGAGACGAGATCGATGTCAATGATTTTTAAAATGATTGTACGGTAATGTCTAATAGCTCCTGCAGGTTAACCTCTGCAGATATTTCTTGCAGATATAATTGTTAAAAAAAGTTTTCTAGCTTGCCTCAGAGTTTTGACGGATGGAAAATAGTTCTTGGATTGCTTATTCATATAACTGCGGAGAATATTATGCTTTCTTATAGAAAGGTCAAGGTCAAAATATAAAGAAAGAACTTGACGAACACTTAAAGTCGTCTGATGTTGACTTGTTGATGTTAATCCTCTTGAAATATCGCATTTTTTATTATTTTTTTTTTATAATTTGCGCGCGCTCAAGCGATTAAGTACCCTTAAAATATTTTCACACAGCGCGGGCGAAGGAAAATCAGGGAGGATGGAAAGAGAGATACTGGTGAACGTTGGTTTGAAATGTTTGAAGGTTATAATGACTAGGAAATAAAGAGCTAGGCAGGGCATTCCATAAGCGAGTTGTACGGTTTAGGAATAAATCACGATATTTTAGAGTACGTCCGGAAGTGGGCTTGAGGGTATACTGATGAGCATTCATAGCGAGACGGTTGTTATAGTTAAAAGTTTGAAGGGGTGGAATGGTATTAGCGATTTCTATGGAGCACTGGTGGTGGAAATAGCGATAAAGCAGAGTGAGACACGAGACATTACGTCGGTGTTCGAGGGTGTCCATTGTTTGAATGATATTAGTATCATCTATGAGTTCTTCAACGGAGCGTGAATGGATCAGATCTTGAACTCTACACTTTTTTGTTTTTATAGATGCTTCCTCAAACCTTACTAAAGGTCTCCCGTAACCAGTTTCTTCCTGCGGCTCTCCAGTGGATCTTGATGGTTGCAGATCGCTTTCTGTTTCAGTTATCCAATAGTTCTTTTTGTATCCACTTTGAATGTCGCTTATATAAATATTTGCGGTTTCAAGAGCAATCTTTCCACTTTCTGGTCATCGATAACCAATAAGCTTCTCCTGCGTCTCTAATTTTGGCATTTAAACTACATGAACAGTCATTACAAAGGGATTTCAGTTTATGGATAACTTTATACAGTTTGTAAATTTGGATTTGAAATTCAATCGTCGACCAAACCACAATTTCGGATCGTTGTGTATTATACTGGAAAAAAACACTGTTATTAGGGTTGCAATTTGTAGTAAAAAAAATAACACAAGATCAAACTCTGATACAGTACAACCTCGCTCATTCGAACACCCGATAATGCGAACGTCAAATTTTTTACATTACGTATCTTATAATTCGAACGCTTACCAAAATCCGTACTCTGTAGTTCGAATTTTCTCCATCCCTTCAGTTACTGAGTTTGAAGGCATTTCTGAGAAAGATAAATGTGTGGTTAAACGTTTTTGCGATAAGGACGCTGAAGTGTCTTGAGTAGGTAGTTTTCATTTGGTGTCAAATAGTTTTGTGTTCGGTTTGTTTTTTGAAAAGTTAATTTCAAAGTTAAAGTGTTACATTTTACCATGAACCGCCCTCAGAAGCAACATAAATTGTTAACCATAAAGCAGAAATGCAAAATTTTGGGCGAATTAAGCAAAAAAAAAAGCGTTACCAGTGTAGCATATCAGTTTAGAGTTGGAAAATCGACTGTAACATACATTAAACAAAATTCGAAGGTAAATTTCGCATATGCAACTCAAACTGAGTCGGGAACTCGAAAGCCGAAAACGTTGAAGATGCCAGAAATGCCAAAAATGGAGAAGGCCCTGTTCGAATGGTTTTGCAGATAACACAAAAGTCATGCGCCGATATCCGCTGCCATACTGTAGCAAAAGGCTAAGCAGCTTAACGAAATTTACAAGGAATGCCCAAATATCAACGCCAGCAGGGGATGGATTCAAAGATTTCGAAAGTGACATGGAGTGAGGATCTTAAAAATAGCTGGCGAAAAACTTTCTAGCGCTGCCGATCAAGTCGCGCCTTTTATTCAAGAGTTTCATCGAAAAATAAATGGTATGGGCCTTACAAAAGAGCGGATCTACAATGTGGTTGAAACTGGATTGTATTAGCGCCTACTTCCTGACAAGGCCCTAGTAACTTCATCGGAAAAAAGTGCTTCTGGAAGAAAGGTAAGCAAGGAAATGGTAACGTTTTTAGCCTGCTGCAATGGGTCAGGGAGCACAAGGTTCGACCATTGGTAATTGGAAAGTCAACAAACCCAACAGTGTTTAAGAAATTCAACAATCCGCTGATATACAAGTCTTCTAAAAATGCCTGGATGACAACAGAAATCTTTGACAATTGGTTTCACTAAGCTCTTATTCCTGAGGTAAGTTACGCTCTTCTTTATTTACCTTATCATCACAATCCTATGCAAAATCTTTTTCATGTAAAACAATATTTGGCAAAAAATATTATCCCCCAGAAAGCATTGTTGTTACTGGATAATGCTTCATGCCATTCAAAAGGATTGCAAAGTATGGATGGCGCTTTTGTGTGCATGTATTTTCCCCCCAATGTAACAGCACTCATCCAGCCGATGGACCAAAACGTAATTAATTTGCTTAAAATATCATACAAAAAGTCTCTACTCGAAGCCATAATAGCTTCAGAAGAAATCGATATCGCAAAGTGGATCAAGTCGTTCAGTTTAAGAGATACTATGCACTTGCTAGCTTCAGCGTGGACGGCGAAAATATGACCGACTCTGACAGCGAAATTGAAACCATACCTGAACCCAAAACAACTATAGGCAGTGGCAGTGCTCTTCAATTTGTGAATCAGCTAGTGGATTATTTAGTAGAAAATAGATTTCCAGTATCGCAAATCGAACAATTGAATAATTTAAAAATTTCGATCGTTAAGAAAACCGTTTGAAAAAAAATTAAACAAACTAAAATGTCAAATTTTTTTACGCAACTGTAACTATATTTTGTGTTTTGCTAAACAGATTTCATTTTGAATTGTATTAATTATTTTTTATTTCTTTGTGCGAAAACTTTTTCTGAATAAACTTATTTATTTTAATGTTAAAAGCTGTTTAAAACAAATTTTTCATACAAAATATTGTCTATGAAAAGGGTATCCAGTAATCCGAAAACCTCCGTGGTTCAAACTAAGGTAGGTTCTATTATTTCGAATTACCGAAGTTGTACTGTATATGGCTTATGCATAGCAATTAAATGCACAGAATACATATTTTGCAACGAATTTTTTTTAAATTTTATTGAGTTAAAAGCGAACTTTTTTTCTTTTTGATTTTTATACAAGGGTTGCCGCACTGTGAGCTAGTATGAATCACGCAAACATGCAGCATAGAGAAGAATTGCGGAAAATCAACAGGGATCCCGTATTCAGAGCAATGATATCACTAATCCGATTTTGGGCTATAAACCGGTTGGTAAGGTTTGACGATCAAAGGACTCGTTCAGAACGTCAAAGGGAAGAAAAAGCATCCCCCGTACGGGACATGTGATGACATGTATATGGGTACATCGCCCGCGCTGCGCACAAATATCTTAGGGGTAAACAAATTCCTTGAGCGCACGCTAAATATAACAAAAAAACAATCATTATTTGGAAACATATACCGACAGAAGTTATAACCATTGACGAGCAACTATTCCCAGTTGCAGATTTACACATCGAAGCCTGTAAAACACAGTATAGAAGTATGGTGGGTTTGTGATTCCAGCAACGGATACATTTACAAACAAATTTTGTATACAGGTTAAGAGGATGGACATCAAAGAGCTGTAAATTTGGGCGAGAAGGTGATGATTGAGCTAACAACCAAGGGAATCTGGACTGGATTTTGTTGGATCTATTTGACGGAATAAGAAATGAATTCCCAAAGAAATGCTTTCATACAATCCAGACACAATCTACTATCTTTGAATTTACGGATAATGTCGGAGCAGTGTCTTAAGCGACGAAAAAATCGAAGGAAGCAAGTTTACTGCCAACAGTGCACTATGACTCCCAATTGGTTGGAGAAGCAAGAAAGTCGCAAGCTATTCTGTTTTACAACAAACCCAAATTAGCCGTGGACGTTACGGACCAAATCTTGGGAGAATATACATGCAAACGACAGTCGAAGCAATGTCCATCAGCTTTTTCCAAGAACATGTTGGATGTCGCAGCATTGGCATCTTCCATAATTTATAAAAAAGTAAATGATACCGAGTCCAACTAACAGCGGTAGCCGGTAGCCAAACATCAATGGGCCAGAAAAAATTGTGCAGAATTTGCAGAATAAACGACAAAATGCAAAGAAAAACCAGATTTGCATGCATTACTTGCGATGAGCCTGTCTGTTTACAGACCAGAACCGAAGGTTATGCGTTTATCTACGAGCATATTTAAAACAAAATAGGACATTGGAGTTCAGCAAAAACAAAAAGCATGCATATGTACACAGCATATTGTGTACATTTGTATGTAGATTACATTACATTATGTAGGTACATATGTTATAGGCTTAGTTACTGTTTTGAAAACTTGATATATATACCTTTCGAAGAGTTATTCAACTTGAAATTCCTTTAACAAATTGGACAGCTTACTAGATGGAGTGAAAAGTGACCTCCTTGACTACCAGAATGCGCTGCTATTGCAAATGAGGTTATGGTGCCTTGAAGTCCGTTCATATTTAGGCAGACATGCCAAATTTCAGTGCGATACCGTCTTTAGTTTTGTTTTGACAGCTGATTGTTGTTGACGTGTTTGGCATCATGTTGAATATGCACAAAAACGATTTTCGTTCTCTCATAAAACATTATTTTTTGAGAGGCAAAACGACGAAGGAAACAAACGAAAAGTTGGATAAATATTATGGGGCTAATGGTCCGACAGATTACACCGTCAAGTATTAGATCCGAGAGTTTCGTGGTGGCCGCAACTCCACTACCGATCAAGTCCGCAGCGGCAGGCCCTACGATGAGGTTACAGAGGACAATGTCAAAAAAATACATGGAATGGTGTTGGCTGACCGGAAAGTGAAGGTACGCGAGCAAGCAGATACCACAAAGATTAGTACTGAGCGCACACGCCATATTTTGGGCAATATTCTGCATATGAAAAAGTTATCCAGCCGCTGGATGCCGCGAATGACCAAAAACACGAACGCGAGAGCACTTCGAAAGAGTGTTTGGACTTGCTGATGCGGAATCGGGCGGACTTTTGGCGTCGATTGGTAACTGGATTTGGATCCCTCTTACTATTATCTCTTCCCAAACCTCAAAAGATGGCTCATCAATAAAAAATTCAGCTCACGCAAGGAAATCATCGACGCAACAGAGGAGTATTTTGCAGACCTTCCGGAAAATTACTTTTCGGACGGGATCAGGAAGTTGGAAAATCGCTGGAATAAGTGTATCAAACTAAAAGAGGATTATATTGAATAAAATAAAAAAATATTTAAAAAAAAAATTTTTTTTAATTCCCAAAGAGGTCACTTTTCACTCCATCTAGTATCTTGAACTCCGTCAATGCGCAGCGGCTCAATAATAACGTCTAAAATTTTCCCATTTTCATCCACAAATTGTGTCACTTTATTATTTGCATCTAATGCACTGTTTTGTAGCACTTCAAAATGTGTTGTAAGTTCCATATAAATTGTTCCAAACTATTGCACGAGTAAAAAGCAACAAACAAACTATGAAACGCGCAACGTTTACTCAACTCAACAGGCTGCAGTGTACACGAGTAGTGATAACAAGATACGCCATGGAGCCGATACGTCTACCCCTTACAGTTAAATTCAAGCGAATACAATTCATCTTTTGAAAAAGGAACATGTTCCGCTTTAAATGTCATACGTTTCCACTTTGATTGAGGAGCTTCAACTTTGAATGGAATTGGAAAGTCATCAAATAAAAATCGTGGATGACGATTCAATGCATAACACTTTTGTACGCATGTATAAGACTATTTAGATATGTACATATGTATTGCTGATAAGTTTGCATATGGCGGTTCTCGGATTTTTACGCGTATTTTTAATATTTGGGTATTGCCCTCCACGTTTTATTGTACTTTAGAAAATATTTAATGATTCATCATCAATATCGATAATTCAATTTCAATACACAGGTTCAAATGGACAACTCTGCAAAGATCAGAGCTTAAGTTCCGTTCGACCCATCGCATTGACGAATCGATTTGAAAAGAGCTAGAGTAAATTACGAAAATCATCTTCATACCTTCAACATCGTAAAAATTTCACAGACCAAGTCATTGGTCACATTTGATATCGTATTTTCCATATTTTTGCTTATGACCAGAGATACTGTGGACAAAATTCACTTTCACAATATATAATGTGCATCCCATTGAACTCCCAAACCATATCCATTATCCCTTCTCATCCCTCTCCAAAAATTTTTTTTTTCTTGTCGAACCAGATCACTCCGACAAAGAACTAGTCCATTGTAATCCTAGTACTCGTATAGTAAGTTCCTTTTAATGGAATTTCTTAATCTTTCGAAGATTGTGGTGCGGCAGCACTCACCACGTGGCGAGTACCTGCAGCATGATATGACCTTAAGCCGGACATTCACAGAGGTAGTGCTCCGCGATGTCGTCATCACTTTCAAAGCAAGCGTGCTCATATGAAATCCAACTGTCAATGGAAGCCCTAACCGAGAATACAAGCAGACCAAACGTAATTTCGGGTTCTTCATTTCATCCAGCAAAAACTCAGTGAATTCTTGTACGAGTATCCTCGAATTACAAGTATCTGGGAAGTCGTAAGAAGGTGCAATAAGGCTCTCAGCAAAGCTTGGCTGTTGCCACTGATGCAAATGCTTCATCACATCATACGACATAAGTCAGTTTTTCTAACGAGGGGTCAAATCTAACGTTGTCGTATTCGAGGAAGACACCAGAACCACATCCAAAATGGGTTTTAGAGCCGTCCGTGGACTATATTCTTTTCTAGCTTAGATTCTGGAAGAAACTAGTCTTGAGCAGAAGGAAAGTCGATTTCATATTTTTTCCGCGGCAGGAGTTTTCCAACAGACGGCACGTCCATAAGACAGCCGGCATCAAAGAGCGTCAAAGCTCCACTGCGTGTTGTACCAAAGACCGGGGCGCCGCCCAATTATCAAGTCTTCGCCCATCAATAACGTTGTCTAACAAAAAGGAGGAGTGGAACAAAGTACTAGTCTTAACGTAACGGTTTTCAGATGACGCCACCGATGGTGGATACGATTTGACCAGTTACAAGCGGCCGGTCATAGGTCTTGTTGGTGGCAAGATCACCGGTAGTCCCCACCAGGACTTAAATCACGGTTCCATGGACCCATTATAGAATAGGAAATAAGTACTGGGTGCTGCGACCCCAAGATCAGCAAGAGGTTTTGGATCGGCCTCGACCCATACCAAGGATGAAATTTGTGCCGTATCCTTCTCTGACGAATGTTTGGGCATACCGTAAAATTAAGTCTTCCAGACAGGTGTACACGTTAAACCCATGGCTCGTTGTACCCAATGCCACTTCTTTTTAAATGGAAGATGGCTTTGAGAGTACACCCAGAGAGTGATATGAATATCAGGGAGGTCCCTCTAACATTACTTACTATTGTATATATGGTATATAGGATTACCTGCAGATAGCGAATCAGTGTGCAGATGATACCAGCACGTGGGACTACTCTAGATACTTTGAAGTGGATTTAACCTCTATAGTTAGCGCGGTCCTTACCTAACTGCCTGCAGTTAATCACAAAACGATGATTTAAATCGTCTTCCACCTGTCAACCTACTTTTTCGTCTTTCCGGATATGAATCTAAGACTCTACGAAACAATTGCCATCTTAGACAACTGATGCGCAATTTTCTGACAAGGTCGATATCGCTGTTCAGTTCATAAGGTAACCTGGCATTCGGAAAACCTCACGGCCAGAATGATCAAGTATGTATATCTTCATCCGCTTTTGCTAAAGTTCATACTTCTGCGCCTTAGGTCAAGATTGAGATGACCATTCTATGGAACATGGTAGTCAATAAACTAGTAAAACTCCTAGAAGGAAGGTTCAAAGCTATTCGATAAAATACAACACAAAATCCAATTCAAAGACCTTCTAGCTGACCTAGAAGTGTTGTTAAATGTAAGCCCCAATTAAATAATTTTTTTTTCTTTTGACCAGGGAAGATAAAACCAACGAAACTTTAAAATAGCTGGTGGGATTTTTCATATGCCAGAAAGCCATAGGGAAAACGTTGGAAACTGGCTTTATATTTTGGTTAGACCATTATTTTTGTCTAATGTAACAGTAAAGAATTAGAAAACAAAACAAAATTTGTAACACTAGGAAAACTGCAAACATCGGCGTGCCGTAGATATGCTTTTTCACCTACTCCCCCTGGACATCTATGAGACAGAGTTGGCGGCCTATACTGATATCTATCTCTAGGTGCACCATTCTCCGAACAGTCCGCTTGTCTATTTTAAAATTAAAAATGAGTATAGTCGACTAGACCATTCCATTATATTGTAGCTGTTTTAAGGCAGTTTTAAAATTATAGTCCTATGTACTTAACTATTTTAACGGGCTCAAAATCCATCCATATAACACACTGATAACTCACAAATGAACCAAGTAGTAGGTCGGAGAGTGTGTTCTCCTAATAAATCGCTCTGAGTATCTTTTCACGCTCCCAAACTACTATATTGTCTTTACGACAGAAATTTCTCTGTTCTTTTTTTATAATTGGCGCGCGCACAAGGGATTTTGTGTACCCATAAGATGTTTGAACATAGCGTGGTCTAGGGGAAGATAGGGAGGGAAAAAAGAGAGATATGTACCGATGTGCGTTGGTTTTAAATGTTTGCGAGTTATAATGACTCAGAAATAAAAAGCTCAGCAGGACATTCCATAAGCTAGTTGTACAGCTTAGGAATGAATCACGATATTTCAGAGTACGTCCGAAAGTGGGCTTGAGATTATACAGGCAAGCACTCATTGCGAGACGGGTGTTACGGTTAAAAGTTAGAAGTGGTGGAATAATACGGCGATACAACAAGGTGAGACAGGTGACATTGCGTCTGCATTCGACGGTATCGAACGACTGTGTAATACTGTCATCGCCTATGAGTTTTATCGCACGGTTTTGAATCCTATCTAGCAAGTGCAAAGAAGTCTTAGGACATCAAATATGTGGTCATTCCAATGTACATAAGTTGTCATTGAAACACGTACCGAGAATGGAAAGTTTTCCGGTTTCAACGACGCAAGTGCCGTTAATGGATAATGGCTGGGTATTTAAATTTCGCTTTAACGACAGCAGACAGCATTGTGTTTTGGAATCATTAAATTTCACTCTGTTGATAGCTCCACAATTTGTTATCCTGCTAATATCCGGATTTAATGAGCTTAACATACGCTGCCGTTCCTGTTCTACAGCCGAAGATCAGGGACGTGAGCTCGGAAACGAATACGAAATGCAAAGTCTACTGTCGTCAACAAAAGAATATATTGGATTAGAAGGAGCAGACGAGAAATCATTTATGAAAAAAGTGTCGGAGACAGAACGGAGCCCTGGGGCATACCAGCATTTATTTTGTGAACATTAGACTTGAAACTATTCAAGACAACTTAAATTGAACTTTCTGAAAGATAGTTTCTAATCGACTGAAGAAGAGAGTCGTCTATCCCAAATGCACGCATTTTCGACAAAAAAGCCTGATGCCAAACTCTGTCAAATGCCTTAGAAATATCAAGTGCAACTATCTTGCTTTCGCCAGATAGGTGTAGACTTTGATTCCAATTTTCGGTGAGATATGCCATCAAATCGGCAGTGGACCTGTTGCTACGAAAACCGTACTGCCGGTCAATGAGAATTTTTCGTGTTACGAGATATTTCCTGAGCTGACAGTTTATCAGCGTTTTCATAACCTTGCTGATAAGGGACGTACGTGCAATGGGTCTGTAGAAGGAGAGAAAAGAAGATTCGCCTTTTTAGGGACGGGCTGGACAAATGCTATTTTCCGTCTGTATGGAAAGAGTCCTAAAGAATAGAATTTATGAAAGAGCTTAAACAGTGGTTTTGCCAGCGTGGAAGAACGCCTCTTCAGAAGAAGGGGAGATATACCATCTGGACCAGCGGATTTGTATATATTAAGATCTTTAAGTACTCTTGCTACTACACGAGTGCGAAAGTAGAATGCAGATTCGACGAACTCAAGTGTAGGTGGGGACAAGGCGCTATCTGGAAGCATTGAGCTGACCGCAAAGTGTGCAGCAAGCAGATTGGCCCTGTCCAATGTTGGAATGTCAAATATAAATTAGCATTGGGATTGTGGATGAGGCAGAATTTCTAATATTTTTGAAGAACGACCAAAGATTTTTACTACCTTTGGGATATTGTACATAGTATTTTTTGCCTCAATTGTTGGTCATATTGAATACGCTTAGGAAAGGCGTTGTAGTCATACTCGCTTGACCTGTTCTCGGTTTTCCTCTCTCTGGCTGGTCTTGAAGGACCGAAAAAATATTTCTCTAACCCTGACAGCCTCTTTACAGCTCGAGTCGTTCCATTCCTTTTTTTTTGGCTTGATACTCTTCAATGGATGAGGGATAAAGCATCTCTTTCCAAAGAGAATAGTTTCTGCGGTCATGTCAGCAGCGGCATCCACGTTGTAATTGAGGAAACATAACTACTGGCGTTCTCGTATTGCCATACGGTTCTTTTAAGAATCTTTTCTCTAACTGTGTGGTTTGTGCATGAGAAATTAGCTGATATGACATAGTTGTCTGACGAGCCTAGAGGGGATAGCACACTGGCATTGTATTTGTCAGGGTAAGAAGTTAAAAACAAGTCCAGGGTGTTGGCGATATGACTATCAACGTCTGGTATTCACGTGAGCTCATTTACGAGCAGCGTCAAGTTGTCCGCAGCGAAAATCTCAACACACTGTACTTTGGGTGTTGTCTGTCCAAAGCGTCGAAGCCACCCAGAATTGTGTATATTGAAATCGCACGTAATAACGGTTTCAGTATGAAGATACAGGGATACAATTCTTTGTATGGAGTCAGACAGCGCATCACGCTCATTAAATGCTGAATTGCTGTCTAGTTTAGGGCTTCTGTAAATAAACCAGTAGTGTATCATTTGTTTACGGAGACGGAATTTTAATAAAAGAAAATTGAATTCGGAATTGGAAATACATTTTGGTGGAATTTGGTAAGCTACATCACTACGCACATAAATGGCGAGACCGCGATGGGGAAAGAATAATGGCACTAGTTCGTAGCCTGGCAGCTACAGATCAGAGTTATCTGAGAGGTGTGGGCGGGGATCTACCAATGTTTCACTAAATGCCAAAACAGCTGTTCTGAATTTACAGACATGAACGTATGCAAAAGTAATTACTTTCTAGCCCGCGTATATTTGCTAAATTCCTGAGCCATTACAAATTAACAAACACTAGAGACACAAACACCGGCGTTGCTAAGCAAGGCTGCAACGTGAAAATTCTGACGCTGGTTTACCGAATCAAATTGAAACAGTGCTCCAACAGAATTCACACTCGTAACCCGCTATTTATCAGTAGTTATATGCACTCAGTCTCTGCTTCTTCTACATAACAGAGTTTACAGTAACGGCAGTGGCCGAGTGTAAACAACAGCACTCTGGCCAAAAGCAGGAGATGTGGGAGTGTCCGCATTATGATTTTGGTTTTTGTTTTTTCGCCACTATTGTTTTATTATTTATTAATTTTGTGGTAAATGAGGTTAATTTCAGATGATTACTCGTAACAAGGACAACATTCCGTTCACCTGAACAGACTAGATCAGAAAATACCCTATTTGTGGAATGATCACATACCGGCAGCCGGTACCCTCACTGGCAAAGTGTTTAGTTAGGAGTCATCTCTTGTTTGGCCTTTTTTTCTAGCGATTTCTGAAAGAGCGATAGAAATGAAGAGAAATGAAGAGAAGCTGCTGTTCAGCTGCTGTTATATGCACAAAATGGCGAAGTGAACAAGAAAGAATTGATCCAAACTGGTCTTCTTAGACCATTGGCAAGTAAAATTATTCACTTAAGTTATGCTTAATTGTCCTGCGGTGTCAGTTATGGCAAGTAAAATACGTGCCTAAATGTGGATTTTATACTTGGTAAGAGCAAACCGACAAGGCTAAGACCACCAAATTTTTGATGTACGGTCCATTAAAAAAGAGCAAAGATGCCCACGCGCCAAAAGGCGACTTACAAAACGCACGACAAGCGAAACGTTAACCGACGGCAAGACAGTGGCTGCTATTCAGGTAGCCGTGGACCATCTACCCAACTCAAAATTCATGACTCGCAAGATACTTAAGAATTAACCAAATCGACGCTAAGGACACTTCAATCTGCATTTTGTTGCAAACCATCCGCAGCGAGAAGTTTATCAACTGG
Source organism: Volucella zonaria (assembly GCA_963966105.1). Classification (NCBI taxonomy): domain Eukaryota; kingdom Metazoa; phylum Arthropoda; class Insecta; order Diptera; family Syrphidae; genus Volucella; species Volucella zonaria. The sequence goes on along the minus strand of OZ014531.1, from coordinate 118,572,946 downwards.
TTCGGGCTCCATAATCCTATGGTTCCAATGCTTGACTGAAAAGCCATTGAAACAGAGAAGCCCTACATCCTACATGTATGTCCGCATTAATATATGTATTCCGATTCTCAGGTCCGTTCGATTATTTATACGAAGTCTACGTTGGCAGTACAGACCACATAGTCTTCCACCACTCAAAAGAAAGTTAACAACTGTTCCGTATGAAACGGAAGCAAAATATTGACATCAGTGTTATTGCTTTAGTTATTGTATTAGCGGCTCGACAACCAAGAAACTGCTTTAGAACTAAAACACCTTTATTTGTCTTGACTGTAACTAGTCTGGCTTGAGTTTCGTCAAAGCCTTTTGATTGCATTCTACAATACAAAATACAATTAAGGACCACCCCCAGAAAAAAGTTATGAACTTCCTGCGACCATCTCCACAAAAACAAAATCTGTTATATTATGTGGCAACTATTGAAATAAATATTGCCTCGGTTTTATTATTGAAAGCAACCGGAGAACATCATGGATAACTTAAAAGGCAGACAATTCTAGCTATCATACTCCACACGAACGATATCCAAATGAACGCATAAAACTGGAGACAATTCAATCCGAAATCTTTTTCAATATCCCAAACCAAAGCTCTACAAAAGCCTAAACTAAAAAGACACTTCAATTGCTGAATTGAATACATGCTTTCAAAATAGAGTAAACAGTAAACATAGGAGCAAATCTTCTTTTCGTATTAGAATGCGTATCTGACATACTGAAGCTGAGAGATCCTCAATACCTGGTTCAAATACCTTATAGAGACAGTCAAAAAATGTACGGACAACAGTCCTGGATACACTTTTTATTAAAATTAAGAAGGATTTTGCAAGAACTAGCCATCAAAACATCGGATCGGTGATCAGGCTTAAAACTGTGGAGAAGACTGAAAGACTGGAGGTTGAGGCAAATGCTCTATTCGTGCAATTCATGGAACCAAAACAAGAATTGGATAAACAAAATAATCAGATCCGGGGAACATCATTAGAAGAAGAACTGCTTGCCTTGTGTCAAAAGACAATAATTTGAGCGAAGCTATAGCGAAGTGCTGTACCACCACATCGTATTGTGGCACAATCTGAGTATGATTTTCTAGAGTTGGCACTTTTCCTTTGTCTTTTCTGTTGAGACATTTTGAATATCGACATTCGTTCCGAGGCCAATATTGGTTCTCTACTACCAGGCTGCAGAAAATTGCGACAATAAAAACAGTAGCAAGTGTTGAGTTATTGAGGTTGCAGTTTGTTATTCTTCTCCGAAACTAGTTTTGCAATGGCATAGCGCTAGAGTCGCTTTCCGTAAATTTCACTACTATTGAGACAATTCAAAAATGCTAAATATTTGCAAATTTATTTGAAAATCATATGAACATATTTTTATTAATATTTTGACACAAATACGTTCACAAAAGAAATATAGACAACGATTTTACCACATCTACCCCAGTATCTCCCATTGGAATTCTGGATCATGAATTGCTGTTCCTGGTATCCAAGTCATAACATAATTCCTCCACTTATTCAACGTGTATTGCGATGAAAATAAATATTCATTAAACCCAACATTCTTAAGGCGACACTGATTATCATGAAGTTCAACTTTCCAAGCGTAATTATCTGATTCATATCCACCTGGAATCCATGTGAATACACGACGCCTATCACGATCATAAGGCTTATACGAGGCAGCATACATATATTCATTGTGAACCGTATTCTTGAAGTAAAAATTGTTACCTTTCTTTTCAACATACCACTCACCTTGATTTATTGGAACACCTTCACCCCAGGTAAATACCATACGCCTATCGCGATCGAAATTAAATTGCGAACTTGCGGCATACAAATATCCGGATCTGGCCTGGTTCCAAAAGCTCACCCTTGTTGAAAAACTAAGATATCTAGCACACTGTGGCATATTTACAATGACTTGGTTGACAGCATCTATCTCTGTTGGTCTGAGCTGTCCTCTAAAACTGGATTGAGTTTGATTTAAGTAATCACCTATACTGAGGACTGCTTCATCATTTAATTTATTGGACTCTTTTAACTTCCAAAATAAAGCCACTTGTCCAGAAATTCTTTGTTGAAAAATTTTACTACTGAAAATATTGTCTGCTATCTTGACTGCGGAAACAGCCGGATAGGACTCTCTAACCATTCGCTGAATAACATCGTCAGACACTTGAAAATCAAACTCGAATAATGCCTGCGATAGTCTCTCCACTTGATCATTTCTCTGATAGTTATCCAAATACATGGCCGTCTTCAGGGTACTGGTGGAGATATCTTTCAAGTCTGCAACTACATCATTTCTAAGAACTACTGCATTGGACCTTACCTCAGCTGAACTGGCTTTATTGTTGATAATTTTACTGTCAAGTGCTCTTGCAAATGAGATCAGTTTATATGGGTCATGATGACCATTCGCACGCATTTCATATCGTAGTGCATCAAGTACTCCAAAACTAAGATCGACTTTTGATAAGGACTTTGCAAAATCTAGAAGGACGTCAACATTCCCGAGTGAATTCGCATAGACATCATGAACGATTCCACGTATTTTCTCTCCTGCTGGTATTTGAAGAAGAAGCGATTCAGCTTTTCGAAACTCATGATTCCGAACTAGGTCGACAATTTCCGCCGGAATACGTCTAATTTCATCTTCTTGAAATTTTTTCTCGAATGATTCTTGAAGAGCTTTCATTTGTATGTCCAACGAATTGTAAAAGTCGAACAATATAGCGATTTCTTTGTCATGCTTTTCATTTGCAGCGGCATTCTGGCGACGTTCATCCGCAATTTGTTGATTAAGTTTTGCGAATTGCTCCTCCAATATCGACAGACGTGCCTTCAGTTCCTGAGAGTTGTTACTCGTTCCCAAAATAAGGTTAATGGACAATATTTCACTTTGAATTCTGATGAGTTCATCTTGAATTTCTTTAATTCGTACATCGGTGCTTGTGGGCGGTGGTTCAAAAGATCCCGTATTTTGTCCTGTGGCAGATTTCAAAAATACAAACCATAGGATTAAACCGGTAAGAAATTTTCGTAGCGGAAAGTTTGACATATCTTTTGGAACTGAAATTTGCTCCACAAGCAAGGCCAAAATATAAGAAAACAGAGAATGAGGCTATTACTTGATACGTTGTTGGTATCTTATCTTTGAAGAACGCATACAAAACGCCATTACGTTGAATGACAATTTGATGTTATTCAGTAGCCAGCAGCAGTAGTCTTAATGGGATGACATTGGGGTTACGAAGTTCTCAACCGCCACCAAATTCATTTGAGTAACTAGCTAGCTTTTATACTAGTATCTCAGACCATAAATATTAGAGGGAAATATATTAGTAAAGCTACTGGCTACTGCCACTGCTGTTACGTCAAAAGATCAAGAATATTAGGTACTAAAGTAGAAATTCTATTTCCGCATAAGAAGATAGATTTCTGATATTTAGACAGTTTCTTTGCTTTTTGTAGTGAGTGTACTCTGCATTCATTAGATTTCATATCCAAATACAATAAATGTATTCACTCTCAGTTGTCGTAGAAATATTTGCTTTGCAATTAATTTTAATATTTTTGTTGGTTTGTTTGCTTTGCACATTTAATATTTCTCGTGATGTCTTTGCAACGATTGAATAAGCGCGTGATTCTCTAAGACTGAACAGGAAATCGCAATGAAAATATCAGTTTAGTATAAGTGACAGATTTTTGCGTGCATTTTGTAACTGTTGCCCAGCCATGCATTTGGCTTGAACTGGATTAGATATGTCCCTAAATTGAGACGAGTTTCGGCACGTTTGATCGCACTGCTTATGATGATAACGGTCAAATAACCACCTCCTCAGTTGATGCACATTTGTTATCATCCTACAGAATTTGGAATTGTTGCCCGCAAGTTTTGCTGGCTCTAAATTCGTGTTGTGGTAAATCCGGGATTACACAATACCCCAAAGGATAAAGGCGCTGGTGATCTGGTTAGCGAGTTCAAATCGCCCAAAGGGGAGGTCACACGGCCTGGGGATTGGTGATACAAAATTTCCATCGTTGCCTGAGCTGTGTGACCGGTTGCTCCTGCTGGAAAAAAACAATACTCGAGACCCAATTCAGCAACTTGCGGCAAAAAAAAAATTGTTTAGCAACGGTCTGTAGTGCTCACCATTTACGGTGGTACCATTGGCGTCCTCAAAAAAAAATAAGGGCTAACCACTTTTTCACTGCCGGCCACTTCTTGCGACAACTTTAGTGGACTCAGCAGTTCACGCACATGGTGCAGGACGACGAGCAAAAGACCGTATTAATATCCTCGATCTGTGGACCTGATCTGTACGCGATCAAGTCGTTTGCGTACGCTATGACATGGTGAAGTGAACGCACAAGATCGCTGATGAATATGTTGATTGCGATCGGCGAGCTGCAGAACGTCTTTAATGTCAAATATTCCAGCAGGAAACAGATCGCCATTCTTCACGATGAATTATTTACTGGTGAACATATCAAAAAGAATATACAGCGGTGGTTTACTTTTGCCCAGCTTGCTCAACTGGAAGGATATTCCCTCTAATCATACGATGTCCAACGCCTTCTCCTAGTCAATCAAGCAGTACCAGTGCATTGTTTGTTGCTTTTGTTACACTGGATATTAGATACAAGTTTAGACGGGAGATGTATGATATCAAGTCCCACCTTAAAACCGATCTGGGTATCCAGGAATATATTTGTATCCTCAACCCACTTAGTCAAGACTCTATTGATCGCCTTTTCGAATACGTTGCTGATATTCGGACGGAGACTTAGATTTACCGGATTAGATGTGTCTTTATCCCTCTTGGAAATTGGATGCAAGATCGCTGTGCATTATCCATTGTATATTAAACAGTGTGCTGTAGATCTCCACCGCTTCTATTGGAAGATGTCGAAGCATAATATTCGGTATCCCGTCGGTTCTATCTGGATTCTTACTTCTCAGCGATTCGAAGATCGTTCGCAGCTTTTTCTTCGAAATTAACGGGGGTAGTTCCCTCTCGACGGAACGCAGCAACTGTGTAAAATAGCCCATTTTTCCAGGTCTTGTTCGGGCTAATGACTTCATGGAATAACGCCCCTATCCCCTGTACCTTATCCTGAGGTTCCTCGATTACGAAGAAGTAGTCCTCATCGTGCTCATCGACAACTTCTCCTGGATCTAGGTCTGCAGTTAACAGTAATTTTTCATTGTTCCTCTCCCTTGACAGGATTCTGTTGGATGAGCGTGCTCTCGTCAGTGTCCTGGAGAAGTGTTTCCAACGTACCCTACTATAATTGTAGAAATATCTTTGAACATACTCCTCATGTTCCGCAATTTTCAGTGCTTAGGCCGCAAGGGTCATTTTCTTAGACAGTAGGAGATCCGACACACAAAAAGAACAGCAGGAAATCCAGATAGGAGCCATGTCTGGGAAATAACGGACTATCTGTCGCTTTTAAACCGCTTTTAAGTCGGTACATAACACTGTGCTAACTCCACCATTGTAGGTTCGCTCTATTATTACCCCAATCTCTGTGTTTTGCGTTTAAATCTCGGCCGAAATATGAAATAATTCTCCCCCGATCCCAACCTTAGGAATCGAAAAAGTGTCTCGAGTTCTGAGATGAACAAAGTGGATTGAGGCTCAAAGACGGAGACCAGTTGTTGTGTCGGTTTCTTCGTACTATTTTACGAGTATATCTTCTGAGTCGCATTTTGTGCTTTTGTCTTTAGCTTTGTTTCTCTAACGTCAAGGGCTTCTTCTTGGAACATCTAAAAAGTCTGGCTCTTTGTTCGATGCTCGATCAGTGAATTTACATACAGCGCAAGGACCTTTAGGGTTCGCTCCACCATATTCGTACCCACTACAACTGGAGGTCTGTTAGGCCCGGCAGCAATGGATAGGTCTGATCCACGCGCTAGCTAGCTGGCCCTGAATAGAGAGCAAGATAGTCACCATGTAAAATGTATGCAGATGTCAAAGTGCTCTTCGCGCTGGAGTCTGAGGATCAACCTCCTCTTTTTGCACTTTGCTTCGCCTACCTACCGCCATTTGAATAAGTAATTTGGGGTGTGACGGCTGATGTTTGACTAAGGACTGATGAGCGTGTAACCTCCACCTTTTGTTGCCGAACCAGATTTACTCTCTTTATATATTGAAACTCAAGACAATGATTCATCCTTTATTGAATGGAGTCAGTTGCACTGAGCCATGAAGTACAATAAACATAATCTTAAGGGAATCTAACGTTTAGAAATGGTACGGAGTGATATACATAAAAGATTAGCCAGCAGCTAGTGGAAGTTTTAATTAAATTAAACAAACGTAATGCCTGGCTACGAACTAATGCCATTATTCTTTTCTCACCGCGCTCTCGCCATTTACGTGCGTACTGATGTAGCTTACCAAACTCCACCACAATGTAATTCCAATTCGGTATTCAATTTCCTATGTTAAAATTCCATCTCCGTAAGCAAATTATCCCCTACTGGTTTATTTACAGAAGCCCCAAACTAGACAGCAATCCGACATTTAATGAGTTTGATGCGCTGGCTGACTCCATACAAAGAATTGTATCCCTGTATCCTCATACTGAAATCGTTGTTACGGGCGATTTCAATATAAACAATTCTGGGTGGTTGAAGGACTTTGTGTTGAGATCTTAGCTGTGGAAAACAACTTGACGCAGCTTGTAAATGAGCCCACGCGAATACCAAACGTTGATAGTCATATCGCCAACACCCTGGACTTGTTTTTAACTTCTCACCCTGATAAGTACACCGCTGATGTGCTCTTCCCTCTAGGCTCGTGGGACCATTGTGCCATATCAGCTAATTTCTCGTACCCCGATCACACAGTTAGAGAAATGATTCCTAAAAAATCGTATGGTAATACGAGAATGACAGTTAGAGAGAACTTAACAGCTTCTTTAACTGGTCGTTATGTTTCCTCGATAACGACCTGGATGCCGCTGATGATATGATCACAGGCACCATTCTTTTTGGAATGGGATCCCTTATCTCTCATCGGATGAAGCGTGGTACACTCGAACTGCAAAGAGGTTGTCATGGTTAGAAAAATGTTTCTTTCGTCCTACAAGACCAACCCAATACAGCAAAACCGAAAAAAATTCAAACGCAGCAGGAATGACTGTAACGTCTTTCTTAAACATAAGAAATTCCAATACGACCAAAAACAGAGGCAAAAAATATTGCAATGTCCTAAAGGTAGTAAAAATTGTTAGTCGTTCGTCAAAAACATTAGAAATTCTGCCTCACCCTCCATCCCAACGCTCATTTACAATGACATTCCAGCTGTCAAGGACAATCTGCTTCCTGGACAAGGACAATCTGCTTCCTGCATACTTTACGGCCAGCTCAACACTACCAAATTGTCCTTTGTCTCCGGTTACACTTGACTGCGTCCAGTCTTCAATTTGACGAATCCACTTTCGCACTCGTGTAGTAGCAAGAGTTCTTAAAGATCTTAACATCCACAAATCCGCTGGTCCAGATGGTATAACTCTCCTTCTTCTGAAGAAGTGTTCTTTCACGCTGGCAGAACCACTGCGTAAGCTTTTTCATCAATCCTACTCTTTAGGACTCTTTCTGAGCAGACGGAAAACAGCATTTGTCCAGCCCGTCCCTAAAAAAGGCGAATCGTCTTCTCTCTCCTCCAACAGAGCCACTGTACTTACGTCGCTTCTTTTCAAAATATCTCGAAACACGAATGACCGGCAGTACGGTTTTCATAGCAACAGGTCCACTGGTGATTTGATGGCATATCTCACCAAAAAATGAAACCAAAGCGTGCATCAATCTGGCGAAAGTAAGATAGTTGCACTTGATACTTCTAAGGCATTTGACAGAGATTGGCATCAGGCACTTTTATCGAAAATGTATGCATTTAGAAGAGAGTCTTTAATGGGTTAGAAACTACCTTTCGGAACTTTCCATTCAAGTTGTCTTGGATGGTTTCAAGTCTGATATTCACAAAAAAATTATGGTGTGCCCCAGGGCTCCCTTCTGTCTCCGACACTCTTTTTAATTTTCATCAACGATCTCTTGTCTGCTACTTATAATCCAGTATATTCCTTTGCTGACGACAGTACTCTCTGCTTTTCATATTCGTTTCCGAACTCACGTCCCTGTCCTATGGCTATAGTACGAGAACGGCAGCGTATGTTAAGCTCATTAAATTCTGATATTAGCAACATAACTAATTAGAGAAATATCAACAGAGTGATTTAATGCTTCCAAAACACAATTCTGTCTGCTGTCGTTAAAGAGAAATTGAAACACCCAGCCATTATCCATGAATCGAAACCGATAAACTTTCCATTTTCGGAATGTGTGTCAACTTCCGTTGGAATGACCACATATTCGATATCGCCAAAAATTCTGCGAAATGTCTAAGTTTCCTCCAGCGATGTAAAAAATATTTCATCCCCTCTGACCTGGCTTCAGTATATAAGGTGTTTATCCACCCTGAACTGGAGTACAGTACTCACATCCGATCAGGTGCTCCTAAGACTTCTTTACATTTGCTAGATAGGATACAAAATCTAACGATAAAATTCATTGGTGATACTAATATCAGTCAATCAATTGACACCCTCGAACGCCGACGTCACGTTTCCTGTCTCACCGAAATTGCCAGTAGCATTTCGCCCCTTTAAATTTTTAACCGTAACACCCATCTCGCTATGAATGCTCATCAGCACAACCGCAAGCCCACCTTCGGGTTCCTAAGCCGTACAACTCGCTTATGGAATGCTCAGCTGAGCTAGCCAGTATAACTTGCAAACATTCAAAACCAACGCACATCGGTATCTCTCTTAGTTCCCTCCCTGTCTTTCTTTCGTCCGCGCTATGTGCAAACATCTTAAGGGTACATAAAATCCCTTGGGCGCGCGCCCAAAAAAAAAAGTTCCTTCAAAACGCTTCACCATTGCACGAATTCAGGACTCAGTAGGGTGATTATTCTGACCGAAAAATTCACGAATTTTACGAAATGTTACTTTCACAGATCGCCCATTTTCGTATTATAATAAGATGAGGAACAAAAATGCGTTGTTGCGTGGTAAACGACTCCATGACTAAAATTGCCAAAGATTGCATGACATCTGTCAAAAAGATCAACCACATTGAATTCAGTAAATGAGGGTAATTGACGGCCAATATAATGTTCAAAAGCAATACCAATATTTAGTGGGAAATCCCTTTAGTTTTGAGACCTCGTTTAAACGGCTTGGCATGGATTGCACAGGCTTTTTTGTTATATCCGGCATTATTTATGACAGCAAATTTTTTTAAATTTAAATTAAGTAAATCTTTCAACGTTCATTAGTGCTCTATTGGGGTGAGATCTGGACTTTGTGGTAGTGATACAAGCATATGGAGTGTGTTATAAACGATCCACATTTTAACATCTTAGGCGGTATGTTTAGGATCGTTGTCCTGTTTAAAGTAAAAAAATGCTCGAGGTACCCAATTTGTCCGCGCTTTAAAATATTGAATATTTCTTTGCTCACGATCTCGTCAATTATCACCAAATTCGCCACACCAGCAGACGCCATACACTCTCACACCATAACACACTATCACCACCGTGTTTCACTGGCTTTATGGTATTTTTGGGATTAAGTGCCTCGCTTTGTTTCCTCCATACTCTGAAACGTCCATCGAAACCAAATACAGATGTACATTAAATATCGACTCATCCGAAAAAATCACATTATCCCAAAAGTAATTTGCCTTATTTTTAAACTCATTGGCGAAGTGGTGACAAGAATTGAAGATCTCTGAATCGATCTTCGCACAGTCCAAGCCGATACGGTTTTGTTTAAATATGTTTCAATATCTGCAGCTACATTTAGAGCACTTTTAAATGGTTTTTTTTCGAATGATAGCTTCAATTTTCCGGTCATCTTTTTCTGTAAGCTTACGCGGGCGTCCAGATCTCGTCTTAATCTATCCTATTTTCTTTCTCATACACCGTGTATTACCTTCTGAATCGTTGATTTAGTTCTTTCCACTACTTCAGCAATTTTAAGATATGATATTCCTTGTTTGTGACAATTCATAATTATCCCCCTTTCTTATATCGTTAATTCTTTTCTGTTCATTTTGTAATTTTAATTTTTGTGTAATTTATTCCACTTTTTCGTAAGAACAGATGCAAGTTGTACACCAAACTGGCAGTTCTACTCATTGCCTCTACCACACTATGACGAAATTAATGTCGTTTCGAGGAGAGAAATTTTGATTCTGAAAAAATTAGGGGAAAGGGTTTTATGCCACTTTTTTTTTTCGGAGCACGGAGAAAAGCTCAAACGAAAACGACATTGGTTGAACCAGAATTTACCGCTGTCTTTTCGTACAGTGGAACCTTAGCAATTATAAGAGTACCAAGACTTCTGTCATTGTGTTGTTTTAAATTGCTAAGTGTGATTTATTTGTTCATGTTTGTTAAAAATCATTACTCTTTTGTTTGTTAAATTAAAGAACACACTTCATTACAAATAGGAACTCCAAAATGTTTAAAATTTTAATCTTATTACTGAAACTTGATGCAGGATACAATTACTTATGCTCTACACTGTATGTGTCATATCTTATTTTGTAGCTATGATATAATTTTCCACTACGTACTTACTTATTACTTCTACTTATGCTTACGTACTATCATTTTAATTTTGCAATGTTCAACAGGCGACATAATTGCAATGTTCAAGAAATTCTTATTTAAATGGTAAAACCTGCTAAATTGATGTCAATAAAGAAATAATAATACTCGTAATAATAAACAGCGCCTTGAAATCGGAATTAATATTTTTTGAAACTTATATCCGAATATCGAATGGAAATTATTCAAAGCAAATGACAAAACGAACTAAATGGCACATTTATTTCCAAGTTGAAGTAGAAAAGTGCTACGGATCACATGAAATTTTATTCATAATCAGCATCGGGTTTTGCCCAAAGCCATACGGATGACCCCAGGCGTATGGGGGTATGCTATATTATTTTCAGACTCGAAAATCCATCATTTCTGTAGTGCCGGCAGCTATCCATGGGATGAAATATTATAATTACGAGGTACACAAAACCCGCTCTCGCTCTCTTTTTTTTCTTGTACTAGTACCACCAGCAACACATCACCTGAAGCGATAGCGGCAACAGCAGCAGCAGCAGCATCAGCAGCATAACAGCAACAACGGCAACATCATCTGCAGAGCCATCTGGCGAAGGTACGAGTTGGTAAGGAGCTATAGTGAGTATAGTGACGTGCATTCGGATGAACATTTTCTACTTTAGCTGAGTGTTAAATGTGACAGGGGAGTAAGCCGAATACAGAACTTGTTTGATTACGATGACGACATGCGGTATGCTCGACGGGACGGTTACGGATGAGGGTGGGTTGGGTCAGCCGGTCTATTGATAGTGTTGTTTGTGTGGTTCACTTAGTGTTCGCTCTAAAGGAGACCTGATAATGATGGCGATGAGAATGATGCCCAAGATGATGATGCTGGTGTGGCATTACAAAAGCATGGCAGATAAATTGTTTACTATTAGGGAAGGATATTTCCTGATTTTTTGCATTTTCTTTCATTTATTTCGCTCTTTTTTTGTTGAGCTGCTTTGTTTTGTTTCTTGCTTCTTTCGATTTGGGAACACTTGCACCCTAGGACTTGTTTAAATGGCCAACAACTGACGAATCACTCGAAAGTGTGTAATAAGTTTGTTTTGTGCTGCTAATGCAGAAGAGCGGATCTATTTGATTCTCTTCAGCAAAGTTGATTCTCTTAAGCAGATGGTTTTCTGTAGAGGCGTTTGGAAACATAAAAATGGTTGGAACTTTGTCTGAAATAAACAGTAACAGGGACTTTCTAGAGACGTCTGGGTGGTCATTCTTTTATCATTTGCTTCGCTTAACGGTTTTATTTCGGTTTTTGTAATAAAGTTTACCAAATGCAACAGACAGATATAAACAGGACCCCGAAAGATAACAATTACGCAGAGCGTGCATTAAAGGTTTTCTGAAAAATGGTTATTCCCCAAGTGAACTTTGACCTAACGAATGTAGGTAATCACAGTTGCAAAATCTGCCTCAAGTCATATTATACAGAGATCTGAGTAGCTAAACCTAATGCTCATTTATGTTTGCAACCCGTGGCAAGACCTGCGAACTGTTAAAAGACCATTGCGGAACAGCGAAGTGCTTCGCAAAAGCAGTTCTAACTTGCTCGAAAGTTAGATATTAGTAATTTTAGCTGCCCAAAATATGATTGCAAATTACTCGCTATTGTTCCAACTCAAACGGTCTTCAACAGTAAGTAGTAGGGGGTCTAATATTCTATAGCATTCTCAGAATACGCAGTTAAGGCTTGAGTTTCTTTGCCCTCAAGGTGCTTTTCAAGGATTATTTTGAAGTCTAAATTGGCTGGCAGATATTTGACTTATGCGATGACGTTAACTGGATGTCGAAAGCAAGAGACAACCTTGGATTGAAGGGCTTAAGATTGATGGCTTATACCTCTGACAGGTAGGCTGGGACTCACCAATAGTTGAATCTGGGATCATCCGACTACCTACCTCCTGTTAATATTTTATTTGATGAAAAGTGCCTACAAGCATATCTAGGAAAACAATTCGCTTATAGCTTAGGAGTTCTACAAACAATAGAGAAGGGATGAAAATCAAAAGACAGTTCAGAACAAGTCCACGATTGAGGAATTAAAGAAGTGGGACAAATTCCTGAAGTTTGAAGGTAAGAAGAACGTTTAATGTTGGCAAAACTCAAACAGAGATTTGTTGAGTCGAACAAATCAATTTTGTAGTAAAGAGCCAGAGAGTACTGCGAATATGAAAAGGATACTTTTGATGTATGTTAAACTATAAACACGGCCGATATTCTGTAGTCAATAAAAATACGTGCGATGCCTGTTGATTTTAAAACCGCATGCAACAGGAGCAAGAATAAGAGACTTTAAGGACTATCACGCTTGTCATCCATCTAAAAAGACGAGCGACGGATCTTTCTTGTACATTAAAGAGTCTATCGAATACAATATTTTGAAGACCTTAAAATTGAGTTCTAATCTGTACAAGTAATCACAGTTCGTGTAAGAAAAGGACATAATTGTTTTACCATTTCAGCCATTCACTGCCCATCGGGATATGCGCGCAAAAAGAGTTTATTTAAAAATATATTTACATCACTTGCATCTAGTTTTATTATTGGCGGTGATTTTAATACAAAACACACCATCTGGCACTCAAGATGCATCTCACAGAGAGGTAGAATGCTCTATGAAGGTGGTAGGGAACATACCACCGACATACTGGCCGACTGATACCACAAAAATACCCGATCTTATCAATTTCTTCGTTTCATAAGGAATATCTAACAATTTCATAAAAGTTGACGAAAATTTTAACCTTTCTTCTGATCATTCTCCAGTCATTTTGACAATGAGTGAAACTTAAATTAAGAAAAAAAACAAAAACCAACAAGACTAATTGGGAAGGCTTCAAGAAAGGAATTGAAGAACAAGTAGAACTGAATGTATCACCTAAGACACCCTATGAACTAGAAGTCCAGGTTGAAACCATTCAATATGCCGCGTGGAACAACACACCCTATTAAAGGAATAAACCAACAAACTGGGGTCTGAATTATCCGCCGGAGATAAAAGAAATGGTAAGGGAAAATGAAAAGCCCGTAAAAAATGCGAACAAACTCTCGTGCTCCACAGTATAAAACACGTTTGAATAAGCTGTGTAACCTAGTGAGAGTGAATATTACTATAGCTTGACAGCAAAAAGCGAATCTAATTATTCTCTTTGGAAAGCATTAAACGGTGATAAAAGACGTAAAGAATCGGCGTCACCAATTATAAAAAATAACGACCAATTGGCGTAGGGAGATAAGGAGAAAACGGAAATCTGCGTTTTCCATCTAGAAGAGACCTTTATGTCCTTCGATGGTCAAGCACTCATCCATAATATCAGCGAATCGAAAAGCGCGTTGGGTAATTAAACGATGACAAATGGAACGCTAACAGACCTTGGCACTGAAATAAAGAAATGAAAACCAAAGAAAACTCCAGGTTACGACTTAATAACCAGAGAAGTCCTTAAAATGCTGTCTAGAAAAGTACTGACGTTAGAATAAATTCCGAGTCAGTGGAAAGTTGATGAAGTCATAATTGTATTAGAACCAGGCAAACCTCCGAATGACAATGACAATCTCAATTCTCCCAATTTTATCCAAAATTTTTGAGACGGAAAAAATGTTATCCCTAATCGCCAGTTTGGGTTAAGGAGTAAACATTCAACTATTGATCAGATGCATAGAATCACCGACGTAATTGAGAAATCTTTGGAAGAAAAGAAGATTTTCTCAAGCGTATTCCTTGATGTCTCGCAAACCTTTGATAAGGCATGAAGGCTTAAAGTTCAAATTACGGCAAGTCTTACCACTGAGCTTTAAAAGGGTGACCAGATAAGAACGATTGGAAAAAAATTTAAATAAAATAACAGTCTGAGATATAAAATTGATTCTGGCTATATTTTGAAGCTACGTTCATGCCATTGTGTGTGGAATAGCACATCATTTAAATGGCCGTCTTCGCTGACAGTACTTCAAGCGGTCGGCCCAATTTTTGATGACTCGGTCCAATATGTGCGGCGTTATTCCGGCAGTAGCGTGTCGGATGTTGACTTCGAGCTCGTCAAAAGTGGTTGGCCTGTTAGCGTAGACTAAGGACTTGACGAGAAAATAATGGAATAGCGTCAAATCGCATGACCGGGGCGCTCAATTGATGAACCCACGCCGTGAGATGACATAGTCGCCAAATTTTTAATTCACAACTTCGAGCGTTACGACCGACTTGTTGAAACCACAGCTCGGATCTATCGATGTTGTTGAGCTCTGACCACAGAAAGTCGTTTAACATCGCTCTATACCTGAGACCACTGACGGCAACGGTGTAAATATTTCCAGCGCCCAATTAGCCTATGGTCGTCCGGTCTCAATTCTTCCGTCAGCACAATCTCATACAGATGTAGGCCCAAATCCAACCGCAAAATAAGCCGGTTTGACTCTTTGGCAGTGCCCAATTCAGCTGATCGGCGCCGAGTCGCTATCAGGATCTTCTTCGATACCGGCCGCTCCGCCGGCTATGTTTTCTTCATTTCGCACCAATCTTAGTCTGAATGGTTGCTGAAGATCCAAACAGTGTATTCACGCTCAAACTTTTCCACGGTGCGACAAATTGCCTGCACAATGAAGCTATGATGACGACCGACCTTACGACGAAATTCACGTTGCGTATTTACAACTAAGAAGGAATTTCGATATTTTTTAGTAATTTCCGCACATTCGGCAAACCTTACTGAATATTTTGAAAGCTGCTGAAACATAACAATTGGAAAAACTATCATTGCTATCTGGTCACCCGTTATAAAACACTGACAAAGTACTTCGTGAATAGAATTTTCCGTGTGAGACTTGGAAAAGAAGTATCACAATTCAAAAAGATTTTAGCCGGTGTACCGCAGGGAAGCGTTCTTGGCCCACTTCTGTATTTCATTTCCTGTATATACCCGAGAAATACCCCAAAGAAGACGGGACTGTTCTATCTACGTTTGCCTCTGACATATGCAGAAAAATGTATTGGTTTCCCGGTAAGCATTTCAAGCTTAGTATCGACAACAAACTGCACTTATGTAGGCAAGTGCTAAAACCGATGTGGACCCACAGTATACAACTTTGTTGTTGTACTAAGAACTTTTGAAAATTAAGTGCTAAGAGAAGTTGTCCACTCACAGTGGTACCTAAGAAATGACGGCTTATACCGATACCACGGAATTCCTACAGTCGTAGACGAAATAGAAAACTTCGCGAGAAAACACAAAATTTGACTAAATGGACATAGTAACTATACAGTCCTACAAATTTTGAACGAGAGAAACGTCTGCAAAGGATCTAGTGCGATAAAATGAAACTGCGTGAAAAAGCGGAACATCTGCGTGGAAAGTCACCAAAGTCTATTTTATAATAAAAAAACTTCTTGATGATTCGAGACTTAGTTGCTGTAACTTGGACATTTATTCGTAGGGAAGTGTTTTCAGTAAATAAGAACCTCACACCACTAAGTACGAGCAAGCAATCCTCATAGTGTCTAATGGAAGGCTTTGCAGAAACGAGCAATACAGAGTAATTTCTACCTCAAACAGGACATAGTAGTGCCTATCATCATACTTGACAAAAATATGCCGAATACATCAGAGACACAAATTTTCAAGTGTTTTTTTTTTTTTAAATTGGCGCGCTCTCAAAGGATCTGTGTACCCTTAAAATATTTGTACACAGCGCGGGAGAAGAAAATTTAGGGAGGAAGAAAAGGGAGGTACCGATGTACGTTGTTCTTAAGTGTTTGCAGAAAATAGAGAGCACGGCAAGGCATTCCATAAGCGAGTTGTATGGCTTAGGGTTAGGACAAAATCGCGTCCGAAGGGCATGGGTGTACTGATGAGCATTCATAGCTAGACGGGAGTTACGGTTGAGGGTTTGAAGGGGTGGAATGCCACTTGGGATTTCAATACCCCATCGGTGGTGGAATTATCGATAAAAGAAAGTGTGACAGGAGACGTTTAGCCGGTATTCGAGAGTGTCAATTGACTGACTGATATTAGTCATATAAGTTTTGTCGCAAGATTCTGAATCGTATCTAGCAGGTGCAGAGATGTTTTAGGAACACCTGACCGGATATGGACATTGTCAGCCAATTTTGGGCCGGTGGAATAATTCGTACATCGCTTGAGGAAACCTAGACATTTCGCCAGCATTTTTGACGACAACGAATATGGGGTCATTCCAACATAAGTTGTCACTAATATATTGAAATCATTGAAAAAACGAAGGGAGTCGTCGATGGTGCTTTTGCAAGTATTGAAACAGAGACGTATGAAATCAAATATAGGTTGTCACTTGTCAGTCCCTGTTCCTTTGACATAAAAGAGCAAAAAATTGTTATATAGGGTCTTACACGAAAAACTAACCAGATTTTACTCATATATAATATATAAGACCTTCATCAGCATTGATGTCGACGAAGCTGAACGAAGCTGAACGAAGATATCTTTGGTTAGATATTACAGCGAGCTGTATAGCAACATCGACCTTGTAAGAAAATGTGCATCAGTCACCTGAGGTGGGTAGAATCGAATAGTATCACAGCAACGCCCGGGTCTGAGAAGTCCGTGATTCTTAATCGAAAGGACAGAGCTGTAGAGGTAGACTTCGACTTAAATGGCCCACAGCAGATGAATTCGGCCTCATGTATGTTGAGGTCAGCATCTAAAAGCAGTAAGCGAAAGATTTATCTAACTCTTTTGGGTGTAACTGAGTCTCATGAGTCTCTTCTGAATTTGTCTGAGTCCAGAAGTGTCAATTTTCCTTATTCACAAATCTATTGAGCCAAAAATGACCTTATTCACTTAACACTGTGTTTCGATACAAATAAGGGTTGACATCAAAGTGCTGAACAGCCCAATCCGCGAACTTTTGTCCCCGCTACGGTCTTCACACCTGGATCTTATACAAGCGTAGGCCAAGATCATTCCGCAAAACTTTCCTCACACTAAGTGGGCAGAGCTAGAACTGTCGCCATCGACCTCAAATTAACTATTGCGGATCACAATAGCTATAATTTCTTCTGCTACTAATTTTCAATTCTACAAGCAGCTCCGTCTCGCTAAAACTCTAATACTCTCTCGCTTGGTAGACCCTAAAATCCGATCGCTGTTTCATCGTTAGTGGTCAAGGTATAGCTGTTAATACAGCTTTGGCATAACACCTTATGAAATGTTATGTTAATACTCGTTAACGCTGGATAGGAAAGCTTAGAATTTATAAGCGATTGCATATCAAAACACTGATACCGGTTTTGAGTAGGGAGTGGCTTTCCGAAGAAACTTGGACTAGGATCGAAGAAAGAATACACCTCAAAGCTTGTATCGCAGCTACCCCAGCAGCAGGGAAAAACGAGCTAGAGTCTGCGTATCGCATAAAGATGAGAAAAGTTTGTCATAACGTGCGACTTGATAAGCGTAACTATAGTATATCAGCGTATTGGCTACAGAAGCAGAAGAGGCCGCTAGTAGGTGTGACAGTAGGATCGTCTACAGAAATATTGTACTAAAGAGCTCACATGTATCCAGAGCTCTAAATAACACCTGGTAAAAGATACAGATGGATCTCTGCTAGTTTCGGATGAGGACCAGCTCAAAAAATGGAAGGAGTTCTTTTCTGCGTTTTCGCCAGTAAAGTCAACCCAACGTCTAATAACCCGTCCGTAGTAACAAATTCCCGAATCCCCCAGTAGAGAAGACATCTCTACCGCAATCAAAGCCCTGGAGTATAACAAAGCTGTTGGACTTGACAGCATTCCCGCAGAGGTCTTACGAGTAGCGCCAACAACATTGAGTGAGCTCTTACTCATTGAGAGAGCTTGGGAAACAGAGAGTTTTCCTGAAGAGTGGAAAAAAGGAATGATTGTCAAGCTCCCAAAGAAAGAAGGAGAGGAACTGCGAAAACTGGAGAGCAATTTGCGTGCTGTCTGCCGTAGCCAAGGTAATAGCAAAAATCGTCTTGGAGCGAATAAAAAACCACCTTGAAGGCACACTCGACGCCGAACAAGCAAGAGTTCGCACTTGCGGATCATCATCAAAGAAGTGCGTTGAATATCGGTCACCACTTGACCTGCTGTGCATGGACTTCGAAAAGGCTTTCGACAGTGTCAATAGAGAATTTGTCTGGCTTGCTTTGCACAGGAGGGGCATGATGGATCCAAATGTCACGTTTGGGGCATGATGGATCCAAACGCATAAAGGAAGGTAGTCAGAGGAGTTTGAAATCCAAAATGGGGTTAGGTATTGGTGGCAGTGTACTGTCACTAATACTGTTCCTGTTGCTGATAAGTGATGTTCTGCATGCAGCTTTGTCGACTGGAAATGGAGGAATTCAGTCGACTCTGCAATCACAGCTCAAACATCTATGCTATGCTTACTCTCTCATAGGATAATGGATCTCCATCAAATAACAGCAAGGGTGGAGAGAGAAGCTGAAATCGTTGGGCTAAAGATCAATACGGCAAAACAGAAAGGATCAGCCTTGGAAATTTTTCATCTAACCAAGCAGAGATTTCTGGACAAGCAGTAGAGATGGTGGAGAATTTTCAATATCCTGGGAGTATTATCTCTACTGATGGCGGGACCGAACTAGATATAATTGGCCGAACCGGGAATGCTAACTCTGCGTTCGGAATGCTGTCTAAAAGAACTACGACTGTTCCGCTCCAATGTTGTATCCGTGCTTCTTTATGGATGCAGAACTTGGAAAGCCACACTCGCCGCCACAAGAAAACTGCAAACGTTCGTGAATAGATGTATGCGAAACATCTTAAGGATTTTCTGGCCCAACCGTATCTCTAATGATGGACTTCATCCGAGAAGAGGTCAGGAAATCATTGACTTTATCATACGAAGACGTAAGTGGCAGTGTATTTGGCATACGATACGGAAAGTTTACGAGTGCATCGCGACTCGTGTCAAGCAGACGAGTGGGCCGACCTGGAAGTACGTGGCGAATAACGGCTAAAGACGAATCAGCACAACTGGGAAAGAGTTGGAGAGAGCTGAGATACATCTCCAGAAACTGTTCACGATGGCGCGTAGGAGTAATGAAGGCCCTATGCCTCGCAAGGGGAACCTCACGGACATAATACATCCGAGAATCTAATTAAGTTAGTAAATACGGACGCTAACCACGCATTAAGGACTCAGCTAGAAGAACTTGTTTCATTTGCAAAAAGATATGTTTGGGCGATTTTGATGAGCTTTTAAATGGAATACTAAGGAACGAAATGCTTTTCACCGGTGAATATTTAAACGAACACGGCGAAGATACGAATACGAAGAGTGCCACGGTCACACGGTCTAACTATAGTAAATGCCATAATTATTTAGTAAGAGCGACACTTGATTATATATTGCATCCGTGGACACCAAGCACAGATACATAGATTATCGTCTATTCTAGAATAACACAAAATAATGAGGATGAGCTACTCGCAGGTCAGCACCGACTTTTGCTTACAAAATTGTTCGCAAAGAAACCAGAGAGGAACCATTAAAGACCAGCATAAGTTGAGAAAATAAACTGGCACTATTCACTGGCAAAGAGTCCAGCTCTTGATGCTAAGTTTGCGAAAATGACTCCAAAATATCAGAAAGCAAGAAGAGGAACGAAGCGCCTAAGGTATGTGGATTGACTTTGAAGAAAAGTGCGTCTTGGGTTAACTTATGGGCATTCATAAAAAAGTCGAAAAAAGCAGTGTCTAGATCACATGTCATTGTAGTAGAAGCATTGCATTGGGAATCGGAAGAAGTACCTTTGCAACCTATAAGCAAAGAAGCGCAACGTTGAAACAAGACAAGGAAGGCAAAACTAGTAAGAGATTGAAAATGAGCAGGGAAACACATTAATAGGGAAGAATGAGATTTGTAATAGATAGAAAAAGTACTTTATCGCCTCACTAAACAAAGAGTATATTTCAGTGCCATTCTCTCTTCTGCCGCACATGAAAAGGAAACAGACGTTTTTCGCGCGCCTAAATACGTAGGTTGCTACTTAAGTTTGGAGTGGCAACAAAACAAAACCAAACATTTATCTTCGAAAATGGCTTTATTGTTTACCAAAATACTCTTCACTAAGATCAATACACTTTTACATTCGTTTTAACCAATTTTCGAAGCATTTTTTCCGCACCGAAGAAGCATGCGAACACTTGCTTCGAGATGGTTCGTACGCGAACAACTTTTGTTGGATTTGGCTCGTCTTGAAGGACACATACAGTCGACTGCTGGTTGGCTGCTGGCCGACTGCTGGTCGATTGTCCACAACCTAGCTAGCTTGTCCACTTCTTCAAACATTACAAAGCTCCAGACTTGGGCACTGTAAGCTAGAATAGCCCAGCAGACTACCAAATATAGTTTTTACTTTGCACTGAGGGTTATAGTATATTTTTCTTTTTCAAAAAGCAAGGCCACGTTGGGTTGACGCTAGTCTTCACCGCAATATGTATTTTCTGTAAATGCATCAGGAAGCTCATTTTTGGTAGGTATAATGCGGCACTTTTCGAATTGTTTCCCTTCTAAATATCTACTTCTCTTGATTTGGTAGCCTTCCACCATTCCTAAAAACCATGATTTCTGATTTTGAAAGGTTCATTTCCAAGCTCCATTTCTCGCAGTATTCTTCAAGGTGGACTATCATCTGTTGCATGATATCAATATCATCCGAAAAGATAACCATGTCAACACACAGCAGTAATCTAATACAGGGTCTTCCAATAGGGATTTCCGAACTTTGCCAGTTCGCGGTGTTACGCGGTCTTCGCTCACTTTACGGTCGCCATAATCGTCCTACAGAGGAGACTATTGGCAGTGTGATGGATAAATTAGAGTCCACTGATTCAGTAAACGATAAACCAACACCCATACGTCGACGAAACAAAAGATCTGCTGAAAGTGCAGGAGAATCTGAGGCAGTCGATTTCGCGTCGCTCGCAAGAGACTACAACTTGGCGAATTTCGCGTCATGACTTGGGCCTGCACCCGTACAAAATTCAAATGACCCAGGAGCTGAAGGTAAACGACAACGTGTGTTCGCTGAATGGACTCTGGGTCAGTTTCAAACTAATTTTCATTGAAAAATCATCTTCAGCGATGAGGCCTATTTTTGAATGAATTGGTACGTCGACAAGCAAAATTGTAGAATTTGAGACGATACCAATCCACATGAGATCCAAGAGCGTACAATGCGAAAAAGTCACTGTTTGGTGTGAGTTTTGGGCTAGCGGCGTCATCGTTCCTTGAGAACGACGTTCTTCATCACCTTCAACGGCGAGCGCTATTCTATTCCAACTTCTTTTGGCCTGAATTGGATGATATGGACACCAACGACATGTGGTTTCAACAGGACGGCGCTATGTCCACACAGCTCACGCCACATTGGAAATACTGCACGAGCGATTCGATGGCATGGTCATCTCAAGTGGCTGTGATGTGAACATTGGACTTTTTCTTGTGGTGTTTTCTGAAGTCGCAGGTCTACACGAATAAGCCACACACGATATCGGCCCTCAAAGCCAACATAACCCATACCATCGGTCAAATTCAGCCTGATTTATGCGCCAGAGTCATGGAAAATTGGACATTTCGTATGCGCGCCACCCAGAGAAGCCGCGGCATTTGAACGATGTTATATTCCATACATAATGGCATCGATAGGCCTTTCAAACGAATAACAAATTTCGATAATATCTCACACACACTTTGTTTTATTTAAATTCAAATATAGGAAGCGCTAAATGAAAGACCCTTTATTTAAGACTTCAACATTGAGAGCGGCTTCTATGTACTCATGTATATCACTAATGTGAAGTGCAAATATCATAGTAACGACGATAATACGTAACCTTGCTTCACTCCAAAAGGTTTCTCACAGTATCCTGATAATCCTCTTGCCGTCCACACCGCAGATTGAGTACTCCGCACATGCCAACAGATTGACATGCTTTTCTTGCAACTTAAATATTTTACTTTGCTTCTTCAGAATTTATTAAAAGCCTCTTTCAGATTCAGGAAGAAAGCATAAACTTACTTCTTTTCTGCCAGTTTGATGTGTATGATAGAAGCCAGGTTATGTATGCATGTTGTATACTTTTTTTCTAAATCCAGCTTGGTACTCCGTGGGAATGCTAATTTTTCCACCCAAGTGTATAACCTCTCATTTAGGGCTCCCATCATGGTTTTCGCTATGCAATGCATGTATGAAATGCCTCTGTAGTTCCTTGGATCGCTTGAATCACCTTCAAATATCGGCCATACTACGGATTTTGCGAAGGCTTCCTCTACCCTACATCGATCCAATATTATG
Source organism: Volucella zonaria (assembly GCA_963966105.1). NCBI lineage: Eukaryota > Metazoa > Arthropoda > Insecta > Diptera > Syrphidae > Volucella > Volucella zonaria. Next base: position 118,549,888 of record OZ014531.1, on the reverse strand, counting down.
TGATGTGCTGTAGCTAGTTCTTTCTTTTAACTTTTGATTTTTTGTGTTTTGAAATAAATTCAATGAAGTAGACACTTCGTTCTAGCTCCTTCGTACTCAGAATTTCACCATTCATTCTTTGGAATGAACGTTTTTCTCTTCCTACTTTGTGGAGTCACCGAATCTTTAATTATATTAGTGAGCTCGATCATCCCGTTGGAGCTAAGTTTATTTTGATGGACTGTCTTTTCAGATTCGTTCTAATCTAGCTTTGGTAAAACATCGTTAGGGCTGTTCCCGGCAGTCGCAGTATTTTGCTGAATGTTCAGTTTTACTGGGAAGTGATCAGATCATATCGGCTCTTCTACATTAAACATTCCAACCCACCTCAACCTTTCCTATGGCACGGCACGTACATATAACATTCACTGATTCTACTGTGTTGCTATGTGAGGTTACCTGTTTCATCCCCTTTTGTTCTACCATTTAATATGATCAGACCGTAGTCATTGCAGAGCTTAAAAAAATCCTTCTCTTTACAGTTGTATCTTTTGAGCAAGCAATTCAAGTCATGCAATAAATTTTTATTTAAAAATGTCGTCTATATCCCAATCTAACATTCGTGTCAGCCATATTAAACCAATTTAAAAAGTTATTTCCAGAAAGAAAGGCTTTAACAGAGTCAAAATCATTTTGCCAATCCGAGTCTCTAAGAAACATTGGAAGTAGTTTCAGAACCTTGTCGATAGGTATTTTGTTTAAATGTCCACCTCGTCGACGTTAATATAGTCATGTTGAATGCCATTCTTTTTCAAATTCTTTTTGACTCCATTTACTACACCATCATTTGCTATTCCAAATTGGTTGCTACGCATTGAAGGCGTATTTTTTTTAACTTTTTTTGGTTTTTGGTCACAATCTTACAGACGTCTTTTGAAGCACTGCGATCGAATTTTTTTCAATATTTCTTTGGACCAATCGACACGAGCCTTTTTTAGCGATTGTCAAATTATGCGGTACCCAATGCGACAAAATTTTTTTGACGGCCAATTGATCATGCAACATTAAATAAATGCGAGTGGAACTAATGCCGAAGCATGCCTTAATTTCACGATTAGTCACATGAAAAGCTGGCAATATCAGTTACCACATGGCATCGATGTTTTCTAGCACAAGAACCGATTTTGGACGACCTTCACAAAATTCGTCCTGAAGCGAATGACGATCACTGTTGAATTTGGAAAACCAGCGAAGCACGGTGGCTAAGCACCAAAAATCGAAGCGCGTTGATCGGTATGCTGTTGTTGGGTTAATCCACGTCGAAAATCATAAAAAACATCGCACGAAAATATTTACGATTTAATTTTATATTTTGTCTTAGATAAATTTTTCAAGGCTTTTTAAAAAACGTAAATAGCACTCGTACGACAAAACGTTCTAAGCACGTGTGTGATGCTGATGTCAGATTTGACCCATCTACTCCGGTATTGCCATAGGTCAAAACTTAAATAAGAGAAGCAGTAAGAACCATAGAATACCCTCTGAAGTGTGAGTGGCAATCAGAAATTTAAGACACGATCGAATGCCTAAACAATGGAAGGAGAGTTTCCTTCTTCCACTGTATAAAGGCACGACCGACACGAAAAATTGCAACAACTACCGATCTGTGAAGCAAATGCTGCATACTATAAAAATATACGAGGTAATTCTATCGTCCAAAAGCGCACTAAATTCCATGCCAGTCAATGCAGCTCTTTTTGAAGCCTACCGACAAGTGACACCACCTAAAGTTTATGAATACAGATGGAGTAAGTAAACTAAAGCAGTCTAGAAAGCTAATTTCCTTTATATACCAAACTGAGTACAGGAAACCGCGCAACCAGGTGATTAAAAAAATGTCTGTAAGGATCAATCCTGCAAAGAAAACTGTTGGCAAGGTAGAGGAAATTTGAAGAAAAGATGGGAGCTTTACGTTGTAACTTAGATTTTAGGAAGCAAAAAGCAACGAGACAACTTTCCACATAGTACAAACGCGGATGCGTTGGTAAAACCGAATTGGAAACGTTTTTTCTGGCAAGCATTTTCTTTCACACATCAAGGTATGCCTACAACGTCAGAATGCGGAAATCCAGTATTGAGAGACTTAATGCATTTTGGTGATGCTGAATGCTCGGAGATAGAGGGAATGTTACATTGCCGGAATATTCAGAAGGCTAATGCTTGATGGTATCAGAGCGATACCATTTTTTTGTTCCAATTTTAATAAAGAACGGTACATAAAAAATGTAGCGTATCAGTGGTTCGACAAAAAGCTGCAAATCGAATTTGGGATTTTATTCAAAAGCGTTACTTAGTATACAAACGACGTTATGGCTTCCAAAAAGGTAAAAACACCAACCAGCTTCTTGTGGATTTTGCGAATTTGGTCAACACTAACTTTACTGCACGGCATCATGTGTTAGTTTTGTTCATTGACTTCAGCAAAGCCCTTGAGACAATGGATCATAACAGGCTGATCGAAGCTATCTAAAAAGAAGGAGTAAGGTGAAAGTAATCGTACTAATCAAGGATTACTATAGCTGCGAACAAGAAATACACTAGGGAGTTCTATAAGGTTTACGACTTGGGCCTTTTCTTTTGATACGACTTACGAATGAAATACTTCGGTGTTTGAAGAAGTGCACCTCGTTCGCCTATGCAGATGATATAGTGATTGTTATTTGTTATTAGTTGGAAGGAATAGCCACGAGTTTTAGAAAATCTTCAAATGGTGCAATGAAAATGGGCTTGTAATCAACGGACTAAAAACAGAACTGGTGCATATCTGAAGTCCTATCGACCCTAATCTTCCTGAAAACTTTTCGATGTCCCAACGTATCTGATAAAGGAAACATTGAACTTACTGATACTCGTACGTATTTTGACAAATATCTAGCCATCACTATTGAGAACTACTTCTTCTGGGATGCACATATAATTAATTTGCGTCTCAGGTTAAGATGGTCTATCTACAATAAAAATTAGTGCCTTATGAAAATTAGTACCATAGAGTCAAGATATTGTGTACTGGCTTGGGGAGACGCAGCGAAAATACACATCGAGATGCTGCAAAGCATCCAAGATAGAGAGATTGGGTTATTTTCTAGATTAGACGCTATAGAACGCAAGAGCTCTGAAAGTTACGCAAGTATTTAAAATGACAACGGTGAAGAAATACTATAATGACCCGAACTATCTAACACAAATCAACTATGAGTTTGTCATTCGATTACCAATAGCGGGAACCCATGTATCAACTTCCACCATTTTTAAGCGAATACGACAAGAAAGGACTAATATACACGGCAGACTCTAAGCAATAATCTACCTCAATATCGAAGAACCATAAATCAAGTCTAGAAAACGTAAGCCCCATCGACTAGAGGGAATATCGTTGGCTTGGAAAATTTGAAAACCTAAAGGGAAATTTTCTTAGCTCAAATTAAATTAAATAATACGTGTAAGTACAACATCTACTAAGATGTCGTTCACCACCAAGGAAACTGTGATGTCGATGTCCCACATAGAGTCAGTTTAGGGTGGTTAGAGCCGTGCAAGAACTCCACTGTAGTTTGTGACAGAATAATGCCGCTTAATCTTAAAAGTTTGTTTTACTAAGTATACGACAATCGCAATGTCGGAGATGTTTTAATACTAATCCTAACGAAAAAATGAAAGGGAATTAAAATCTTACGAATATCAGTAGGTGTAACAAAACGTGCTCCAATACGAAGTACGTACATTTTCGGAAGTCTTCACATTAATAATTAGAAAATTAGCTGGTTTTGCCGTGTTCAACGAAGGTCGTCGGAGAATCTGATCCGCAAATCTGCGAAAATATCAGCACTAACCCGATCCGCACAGGCAGTGCAATAGTGACGGAGATACGTGTGATAAATATGCAGCAGTAGGCGTATTATAAGTGTACGTTCGTAAATGTATATTAGGTGCGCAACTAAGGCGTTAATAGATGGCTCCAGCAGTAAGTGCTGGTCGATTTTGACATATCCAAAACGTCGTTAGTGGTTTTGTTTTGGCGTCATATACTTTTTGTTGTGTGAAAATGTCTGTTCTTGTGTCAAATAATCGTCATTTGCGGGAAGTGTTGATTTTCTTCCTTCATTCGAAGAAAACGGCGGCTGAATCGCATCGAGAACTCCAAAACGGAGATGCTGCTCTAAGTGAAACAACACACCGTGATTAGTGCCGTCACACAAAGACGCTAATTTCGATGTTGACGACCGTCCGCGTGAAGTAAGGCCGAAATACTTCGAAGACGCTGAATTTGAAACATTGCTCGATGAGGATCCGTGCCAAATGCAAGAAGAGCTTGCTTTAGCAATAGGACTTACCTGCCAAGTCATTTCCAAAGGATTGCATGCGTTGGGAATGGTTTAAAAATGAGGAATTTGGGTTCTTTATGATCTGAAGCCAAGGGACATTGAGCGTCGTTTTTTCACCTGCGAACAACTGCTCCAGCAGCAAAAGAGGAAGGGTTTTCTTCATAGCTTCGTTGCGGGTGATGAAAAATGGGTTCATTAGTACAATTGAAAGAGAAGAAAGTCATGGTCATGCTTCTACTTCGTCGGCTCGGGCGAATATTCACGCTGGGAAGGTAATGCTGTATATTTGGTGGGACCCGGTCTGTGCTATTTATTATGAACTGTTGAAATCCAACGAAACCATCACTGGCAAACGGTATCGACTTCAATTGATGCGAGCACTGCACGAAAAACGGCCACAATACGAGCAGAGGCAGGAAAAAATGATTCTATAGCATGGCAACGCTCGGCCTCACGTTGCCAAACCCGTCAAACCCTACCTGGAAACGCTCAAATGGTAAGTGCTACCGCTCATACGAAGACATCAAAAAGTGGCTTGATTCGTGGGTAGCCTCAAAAGATGAACGCTTTTCCCGTAATGGTACTCGTGCTCTGCCAGAAGGATGGAAAAAAGTTGTAGCTAGCGATGAGCGACTCTTTGAGTGACTCATTTGTAACCATTTTTTCACAATAAAGTTGCATTTTCATAAAAAAAACTTAGTTGCGCATCTAATATAAAAAGAAAAAGAACTAATACCTATTGTGGGATCAGATGAAAAGGAGGAATTAAAACCGAACTGTTGTGGCTCTCGATGTCAGAAATACTTTTAACTTGGCCAGATGGGATGACACCATAAGAGTGTTGTAAAGTATGCGAATAGGTAACTACTCACAACGGGTGATAAGAGATTATTTACCAGACAAAATCTTCCCTCAAGACATAGGTGAAAAATCAAAGACTTATAAAACAACAGGAGTGTTCATCAAGACTTAGTCTAAGGATATATTATATATGCGTATAATGAACGATGCAGAACTACGTATGGGCAAAACAAAAGCAATAAATGTGATTGGATATGCCGACGGCATGCAGTAGCCATTGAAGACCTGAGGGTGCTATTAGACTATTAGTTTGATTTAAAAGACCTCACAATCCTGATGTAACCAGTTTTTATATGAGCATGAACAACAAGTATTAATAGAGTGTGTTTTTTGCGAGGTTTGGTTTTTAAACACTGTTTCTACAGATTACCAATTTGACAGTTGAAAGCTGATTTCTGGTTAGTACGTTTTGCCATTTTACGATGAATAGATTAACGCCAGAACAACGCGTGCAAATTGTGCAAACTTATTTTTGAACATGATTCGGTTCAGCAAACTTATCGTGCGCCACGTCCATTTTACGGTCGACATAATTGTCCATCTGAGCATGTTATTCGGAACACGATGAATCGTTTTCGCACCACTCACTCTAGTGGATAATACGCATCCCCAAAGACGATAAGCAGTGCGAACAGAAGAAGTTATTGCCGTTGTGGAGCGCAGTGTTGAGGAGAATCCGAATGACTCGATTCGCCATCGTGCAGAGCAATTGGAGCTATGCCCATCCACTTTGTGGAAGATTTTACAGAAAGACCTTAGCTTAAATGCTTATAAGATCCAGCTTGTGCAAGAGTTGAAACCGCGTGACCATTATACAGGTCATAGGTTCGGTGAATGGACCGAAAACATGACTCAGCTTGATCCTAATTTTCAACGCAAAATTTTGTTTTCCAATGAGGCCCATTTTTGGGTTAATGGATATGTAAACAAGCCAAATTGCCAAATTTGGAGTGGAGAAAACCCAGAAGCCTTTGTTGAGACGCCCATACAACCATTAAAACTCACTGTTTGGTGTGATTTATGGGCTGGTGGAATAATCGGCCCTTATTTCTTTAAGCACGATGCCGGCCAGAATGTTACCGTCAATGGTAGAAACATGATTTCTGACTTCTTCGTTCCTCAGTTGAATGGCATTGACGTAACAGAGCTTTGGTTTCAACAAGATGGCGCAACATGTCACACGGCGCGCGACACTATCAATTTATTGCAGGAAACATTTGTTGAGCGCATATTTTCGCGTAATGGACCTGGGAACAGACTTCCACGATCCTGTGATCTCACACCTTTAGATTACTTTCCTTGGGGGTATATGAAGTCACTACTCTATGCCGATAAGCCAGAGACGTTGGACGAAATGGAAGTCAGCATTCACCGTGTTATTGCTGATATACGGCCCCAGTTGCTTGATATAGTTTTCGAAAATTGGACTTCATGATTTCACTTCATTCGAACTAGCTGTGGAGTACATATATATCATAATGGCATACAATAATCTATTAAACAAAGCTAATATCATAGGCATTAACATTAGCTTCAAAAGTTTTATTTTATATTGAATTTGTATAACTTAAAAAAAAACACCCTTACATATGGGTACATGGAAACGACATGCTTGGTGCACTGAAATAGATCGCTCAGAATGGTTACGGAGGATGCAAATAATGTAAAAGCCTGGCGAATGGAGGGAGAAACGCAGAAGTACTGGGCATCAGAGAAACTGATCAGATAGAGTGTTAACGGTGATGGGACATTTCAACAAATTTACCTCTACGAGCAAACTGCTGCCTATCATCAAGGAATAGGAAACACAATTAAACTTTTACCTTACTGGACGCAGCAACTTATAAGAATACTGACTTACTTACTTTAGGTGGCGCTACAGTCTAGCGTGAACCTGTCGCGTCGAGATCTACCTCAACTGCGCTGTCCCTCGGAGGTGGATTCGAACACTTTTCGAAGACTTTCGAAACTTTTGAGAATACCTTCATATGTCCTATTGTGTTATTGTGCTGCTCTAAATAACTTAGTGTGCTTAGATTTATTATTTTACTACTAAATTTGGATGCCAAGTCAATTTACCTTCTAACTTAATAATACTCGTAGGTTTGAAACCTAGGTTGTGAAAGTTCCTTGACGACTTTTCGAATCACCTCGGGATTAGACTCAAAGACTCTCTGAGCCAAGGCTGTAACGTCAATCCACTGAACAACGCCCAGCTCTTTGAGACCTTGGATCCATAGGTCATGATTAAGTGCACCTCTATGCTATAAAGTAGGAGCGGCATGTTAAGGATGTTGTATAAAGCTAGTTTAGTCTTACTCAATTACTCGTACCTCCTGAGCCCAAAGAAACAGTAATTTATAAGAGTAATTCTGTCTTTGATTTCTCCGATGATGTCGTTGTTGCTTGTATGGTAACTTCAGAACCAAGGTGGACAAAGTCTTTAACAATTGGGTTCTACCACATGAAATGTCCGATTTTTGCTCAGTCGGAAATAAGAAGTCCTCGAGTGAACATCTGTTCCAGAACGTTAAATTTCCTTTTTTTATAATATAAAGTGGTACGTGTGCTTGACGTGTGAGAATTTTTGGGTTCATTACAAATACCGTTATTTTATTTTTAAGAATTATTTACCATGCTGTCGGCAGTTCGAATTCGAACCCTCTTCCTTTACGAATTTAAAATGGGACATAATGCGGCATTGGCAATGAAAAACGTTAATAACGCATTTGAAGATGTAGAGGTAAACGAACGCACTATACGACGTTGGTTTGGAGGGTTCCGTTCGGGAGATTTCAGCCTCGAAAATGAACCACATGGGAAGCCGGAGACGTTAGTTGACGACGATATTTTAAGAGCAACGGTGAATGTGGACCCAACGAAATCGGTGAGGGAGATTACACAAAGCATGGGAATATCCCCAATGACAATAAGTCGACACCTTTCTCTCATAGGATAGGTAAAGAAACTCGATAAGTGGATACCCTGTAAACTGAAGGAATCCCAAAAAAAGTGGATACTGTATGATAATCGTAAGAGATCTGGGCAGTGGTTGGATGCAGATGAAAAACCAAAGCACACCTCCAAGCCCGATCTTCACCCAAAAAAGGTTATGGTAACAATTTGGTGGACATCGAAAGGACCAATCCACTTTTCATTTCTTTAACCAGGAAAAACGATAAACGCTATTAAATATTGTGAGGATATCGACATATTGCATGCCAAATTGGCTGAAAAACAACCTGCGTTGGTCAATAGGCATGCTCCGATCCTTTTGCATGACAATGCTGGAACCTATACCTTACAAGTAACGGTGCAAAAACTGTTCCAGTTGGGGTTTGAAATTCTTCCGCATCCATCGTACTTTCCCGATATTTCCCCAACAGATTACTATCTTTTCCGCAATCTGGATTCATATTGCCGGTAAAAGATCTTCCGGAACCTAGCAGGGGTCGTAAAAGCCTTTGAAGATTTCATTTCCTCAAAAAGTCAGCACTTCTACGAAAAGGAATATTTGACCTTTTTTGCCCTCGTTTACCGTCGGACACATCTTGGCTGCTTCCATCTCAATTCACACGAAAGCTTAATTAACGGCTCACTGTATTGGTCTAATCACATCAGTGTCATCATACCATCATACGTGGGAATCTGCAGACTTAAAAAAGATCGTGCTTCTTCTTTTTGGCTAGTGAGTTTTACACGATTCTTTTTAAATCGATGTAAAAAAAAACTCATATGATAGCGTTTTACTCTCTCTAAAACCTTTCTTGACATTGAAGATTCATTACCGACCTTTATGAAGCGGCTAGGTAGTTCTCAAATGGTTTAGACCCTCACATAATACAGCTGCAATGTTCTTATAGACGATGTTGGCATAGTCAAAAGGGTCTCCTTTTTTGTGGATCGGATGCTGAGATTCCATGCGTCGAGCATGATTTAGTCGTTAGAGATGAGCTGATGTATTTTAATTCCTAACCAGGTTATCTCCAGCTGCTTTAAATAACCCAGTAGTCCATTTGCGCCACCAGCTTTATTAGACCTTAGCTTCGTTATGGCTACGTTATCTTCGTCCAGATCTCTGTCATCTTCGTCCAGGCTGTCTACAGAAGTTGTCTTTCCATATTCTCATCACCGATTGCAACTCTTTCGAAGCCTCTGCTCGTAAAGCTCACCAGTAGCTCTCATCCTTCGATGCAACACAGTCTTACATGCTTCTTGCTGGGCTTCATATACATGTCTACATTCGTCGTTAAACTAGAGATGCCTTTGTGGTGGGATTATGAAACCAATCGCATCAGAAGCAGCTTGTTTGAGGGTTCAATGACAACATTCAGATTATGCTAGCGCTATGCGATCCTCAAAGTCTATAGCGGCTCTGGCTGCATCCAGAATACTGTAGAAGTGCCTGGCGTTGATCGCCAAGTCCCTTTAAGGATGTTAAGATGAGTGGACTGGATGCTGGCTTCATACAAATTCTAAAAATTTAATCCTGAATCCATCGTCGAATCCGTTAATGATATGCATCCTGATTAAGTACCCGAGGCATAAAGAGATATTGTGTCGCTAGTACGTACTGTTTGTATGGACTTAGTGTATAAATCGAAAATTAACATAATAGCTGTAAGGAAAAAATCAAATAATTCCTCCCAGTAGGAACTTAAGACTCAATGATGTTTCGAAAGCCGTCCAAATGGAATGGACGTTAGAGCTCTCATCTTTAGTTCAGCGAAAGGTTTTTTTTAATACTGCCACTTCGAACAGCTTTCATTTAAGTGTAAACAATTCCTACGCCTAAGAGAGTTCGTAAGAGAGTAAAGCATTTGCAGTTGCTCTTTTTTACACAAACATCAGCTAAAGTCTTCGGTTTCAGGTTCATAGACAGAAATTGCAACGTTCTCGGTTAGTCGACTCGACACAGCTCCTTCGATAAGTATTGTTTGTTGTGCCGTACCGTACGTTTACCTTACAAATATTTTTAAGCAAACGAAATATTTAAAAACCAAAAAAACATATTCCAATTTCAAATTAAGTTTAGTTTTAGTGAATTGTTATTAAGTTTGAAATTTTTCTTTGAAAGGAAAAGGACATTTAAATCTGTCGTTATTGAATAGGTTCCTTTCTTTTTGTTCAGTTCCGCTTCCGTATACATATAACTGACAGTCGCTAAGCGATAAATTCATGTTCATTGGCGTGTTTATTCGGGAACGCTATTGGTGGGATTGTTTTCACTCAATGTGTTGAAATGCATTAGCTCACGTGGGTTTTTGTATAAGCGCTAGAGGATATTTAGATACCTGTTGCGTATATTTCTAAACAACACAACTACTGTGTCAACTGGGTGCGCGCGGTAGGAGTTGGTTTTATTTTTCTTTTCTTTTCTCCAACAAAAAGTTGCGGCTTGTGGGGTGCAATTCTTAGAAACCCCTATTGTGTGCACTGGAAATAGTAAACGAAAAACTCGTAGAGCAGATATTTGTCGTTGTGGTGATAGAAATTCGTGACAGTGTAAAATTTGCTTTCAATTTTGATTTATTGTGGTGGAGTTTTTTGTTTTTTGAATAAAAATCCAAATATCTTCATAAGTGCATGCATATGTACTGGTATACCTGCGGTTTTGAAAACTAAATGGTAAGTTTTAATTTAGTTTAGTTTAACTGACTATTTAAAGTCCTTCGTATACATATATGGTTTTGCCTTAGGGCCGTCTATCAGATTCACATAATAGTAAATTTTGTGGTTCGTTTACATATCAATGCAAATTCGAAAAAAAATAATATTTATATTTCAAATACGTGTTTCTCAACTTTTGTTTCATCTGCATTAATTGCACAGTTGTACAGTCGTTCTCAGCCTTAATAGCCATTTACGATGTTTATCAGATATTTGACCGTGAGTATCTGTACACGAAACAGCTGCGCCGAAATTCTTTGACGGTACGGCATATAAGTGATGATATGGAACACGTTCTTTCGTTCTTTGAGGTAGCAAAGGTAATATAACAGCGAAAGTTCAGGTCCGTGCGCTATATAGTTTAAAGCCTTCAGCTCATCTCTTATACTAATTGCAAAGGAAGACACCCTGCTATTTACCGAAGCTTCGAGGCAGCCAAGAAGCCAAAAAAGACGATATAAATTCCTTAAGACACAAAATGGACAGCCAAGACTTGGTAGTACGGAAAAGCCTAAACCCGGTAAATAATCAACAACTAAAGAAAAACCATCGTGCCCTCGTCACAAAAAAGACTAAGGAAAATGATCAAACCCTAGAAGACAGGCATCGTGCGCTCTAACATATGCTCAAGCGGTGATACTACAAAATGGAAGGACCGAAAAGCAAAGTAAAGTAAATAAACTTGCCATCGAAAGCTTAGTTAAGGACAAAAATAATTGCATGTCGATAATTCATGGAACGTTTACACAAAATACTAACATGGAATGCTAATGTACCTTTACAAAAGCGAGTTAGTATGTAGTATCCATATGAGAAAATGATATTGACGTTTGCTTTATCTCCGAAACCTACGTAAAGGAGGGAACACGTTCTAAAATAAGAGGCTTCAATGATTATCACGCTTATCATCTGTCAGAAAGGGCGATTAAAGAATCTATCGAGCATTCCGAAGATTTAAAAATAGTGCTCGAAACTGTGTCATGAGACGTGTTAGAAACAGACATAAATTCTTTACCTTTATATGTAGTTTGTTGCACCAATTTTCCGTCGTTCTCATTTTTGATTTGTATTTTTCGTACATCGACCAGCATTGTGATGCGTAGCTGGCCGAACCACTGTCGTACATAACAAATCCTTAAGTTCAAGCGGCATTTTTCTATCACAAAATACAGTAGAGCTTTCGCGCCATTTAAGCCACACCATACTCTAAGTATGTAAATTGTTCGCACTTTGACACGATGACTGCTTCTATATATTAGACTGCGGTTATTGCCACTGTGTATTTAACTTTCGTTTTAGGGCTGTCCAAATAAGATCCCTGGTAACACTACTGTTAAAAACTCGGATTAGGGATGCTCCATGAAAATTGAAGAGAAGAAAACTAAGCTCGCGATGTTCAGTAGATAAAAAAGTATATAAAAGGTGTTTTTTTTTTTGGAGGTATACTAAAATTCAATATGAAATAAAACACTTGAAGCTAATGTTAATGTCTATGATATTAGCTTTATTTAGTATATAATTAGTGCCATTAGTGTTTAAATACGATATGGGGCAATTGCGCGCCACGGCTAGCTCGAATGAAGGGCAATCGTGAAGTCCAATTTTCGACAACTTTATCGAGCAACTGGGGCCGTATATCAACAATAATACGGCGAGTGTTGACTTCCAAATCGTCCAACGTCTCCGGCTTATCGGCAAAGACTAGTGACTTCACATACCCCCAAAGAAAGTAATCCAAAGGTTTGAGATCACAGGATCGTGGAGGTCTGTCCACAGCTCCATTACGCGAAAATATGCGCTCAACAAATGTTTCTTGCAATAAATTGATAGTGTCGCCTATGGGCCTATGATTCCACCAGCCCATAAAGAACACCAAGCAGTGAGCTTTAATGGTTGTAAGGGCGTCTCGATAAAGGCTTCTCGGTTTGCTCCACTCCAAATTTAGCAATTTTGTTTGTTTACATATCCATTTAACCAAAAATGGGTCTCATCGGAGAAAAAATTTTGCTTTGAAAATGAGGAACAAGCTGAATCATGTTTTCAGTCCATCCACCGAACCTACGACGCGTATAATGGTCACGCGGTTTCAACTCTGGATCTTATAAGCTCTTAAGTCAAGATCTTTCTGTAAAATCTTCCACAAACTGGATGGGCATAGCTCCAATTGTTGTGCACGATGGCAAATCGAGTCATTCGGATTCTCCTCAACACTGCGCTCCACAACGGCAATAACTTCTTCTGTTCCCACAGCTTATCGTCTTTGGGGATGCGTATTATCCAATAGAGTGTACGTGGTGTGAAAATGATTCATCGTGTTCCGAATAACATGTTCAGATGTATAATTATGTCGACCGTAAAATGGACGTAACGCGCGATAAGTTTGGTGAACCGAATCATGGCTTTCAAAATAAGTTTGCACAATTTGCACGCGTTGTTCTGGGGCTAATCTATTCACCGTAAAATGACAAAACGTACTAACTACAAATCAGCTTTCAAGTGTCAAATTGACGATCTGTAGAAGCAGTGTTGCCAGTTTAAAAACTAAACCTGTAAATAAAGCACCCTTTACTTATATACATAAAGGGTTCAGTGATTGATTGAAATCAATAATTTGTAGAAAAACTTGACATATATTTATCGCTGCTGATAGTTATATATGTTATAAACTAAATATTTAAATATTCAACACACCCCCTCAACTTCAGCAACGCCAGTCCTAATAAATTCATATTTAAAATAAAAGTTTCTGACCGAACAATGATACAAGACATTTTTTCTCAATTTTTTTTTTATTTTTCTACATAGTCTCCTTGTAACTCTACACACTTCTCCCAGTGACGATCCTATCTTTCTAACTCGTCCAAATAGTACTTGACGTTTTTCTCTGCAAAATAATTGTTCACGAAGGTGATTGCTTCCTCATTTGACGAAAATTTGACAAAAAGAAGTCGCTTGGGGTTAGATCTGGTGAATAGGGTGGATTATCAGGCAGTTCAAACCGTAATTCAGCAGCTCAGGTGTGAGACGGCGCGTTGTCTTGGTGTAACAGGATTTTTTTTTTTGCAAATGTGGCCGTTTTTCCCCAATTTCTGCCTTGAGCTTGGCAAGTAATAATGCGTAGTATGCTCCTGTAATAGTTTTTCGTTTTTGAAAATAATCGATAAGATAATTCCTTTACTATCCCAAAAAACAGTCGCCATCACTTTCCCAGCCGAAAACACAGTTTTTGCTTTTTATGGAGCCGGCTCGCCCTTTGCAGTCCACTGTTTTGACTGAATTTTTTTTTCGGGCATATAGTGGTGTATCCAAGTTTTATCTACAGTAATTAATCGGCCCCAAAACTCGGATTTAATGCGCCTAAACTGCTCCAACAGAGCATTGGGAATGTTCATTCGAACAGGTTTTTGGTCTAACGTAAGCAAACGCGGCACCCAACGCGCGGACAGCTTTCTCATGCCTAAATCTTGAACGAACACGTTCTTTGGACATTTTCATAACCTCTACTATCTCTCCCACTTTAATTCGGCGGTCGTCAAACACCATTTGGTGAACTTTCGCAATGTTATCGTCAGTGGTTGCAGTTTTTGGACATCCCGAACGTTCATCATCTCCCTAGCTCTTACCGCCACGTTTAAATTCAGCTGCCTAAAATTTCACTGTGGTAAATTATGGTGCAGAGTCCCCATACACAGAGTCCAACTCATTTTTGATTTGCGTGGGCGTGGGCCTTTCAAAAACAAGAATTTAATAACAGCTCGATATTCAATTTTTTGCATTTTCACAAAAAACACTGACATCGACTCACTCAAACGACTGTCAACTAAAAATTGCGCGTCCTAAATGACTGAAACTTCGGTAAGTAACTGTCAAAAGATGCACAACTAGCATTCACTATTGACGAGTGCCACTATCTTTACGTTGCGGTAACTTTTCAGACAACCCTCGTAAGTGCATCAGCTGGCATTTCGTTGGTGGGTGAATAGCGGAGCTCCATAATACCATCAGCTCTGGTCTCTCGAATGAAGTGGTATCGAATATGAAAGTGCTTAGTCCTCGAGTGGCTCCCTTGATAATGTGCAATGAATTGAGTACTAACTATCATTGTATACAGCTATCGGTTTGCCTCTTGGATGTACATTTATTTCGGTCAGTAGGTGTTTTCAGCAGAAATCAAGGCGACATTGACTGTTTCCTCGATTCCTACGCTGTAGCTCCATTTGGATAAATGAAGGCAAATCCCGATTGTGATTTCCTTTCATTTACATCTTCTGCCCAGTTTGAATCCACATACGCGAAAATTGGCACTTGTTTTCTGGTACATTATTTTGGCTACTCATGTGTGCCTTGAAGTAAAGATATGACGAACTTCCGGGAAACTTGTGAGAACTGCGAGAACTTATTTATAAGACAAGTGATATCTGGACGGCTAAATGTAGATAAATGTTATAATCATGCGATTAAAACTAGAACGTCCCTCTGATTGATTAAGGTTTCCCCTTCAAGTTTTGACTTAGCCGGAACAGGTAATTCATTTTTATTATAATTCAGTAAATTGTACTTGATGAGTAAAATTTCTTACGTATCATGATTGTGCCATTGACAGCCAACCATCCACACGATTTCGTTTTATTTCCCTACGCAAAGTTTTGGTTCTCCCAAATCTCGGAGGTCAAAAGAATTCGAGCTTTTTGTTGACACAATCAAATCATCAACATAAACTACAATTATTATTGTTTTTGTGTTTTTTTCAATTTTAAAATAAATACATACATCTGATGAAGTCTGGGACTTTGTCTCCTCGATATCAGCATT
The DNA here is from genome assembly GCA_963966105.1 of Volucella zonaria. Lineage (NCBI taxonomy): Eukaryota > Metazoa > Arthropoda > Insecta > Diptera > Syrphidae > Volucella > Volucella zonaria. The sequence goes on along the minus strand of OZ014531.1, from coordinate 118,534,184 downwards.
TTTCGTTTCTTTATTGGATGCACCCGTTTTTGAACCTCCCTTTGTCAACTTGGCCTTGTCGTTTTATTCTGAATCCTTACCAGCTTTCTAATCGCTACTTTTAGATGTCTTCGATATTGAGTTCTTTGATGAGGAAAATGTTTTCTCGTTGTCCAACTCAGTTTTCCTTGTCATCAGCTGCTCCGTCTTCTTCATTGTTCTTGAAGAATTGTTCTCATCGGTCAGGGTTTTTTTCTTATCCAGTACCATAATGACCGGAAACGTAAAATTAGAAGTCGACTCCTAAACGATGTTGATATCGATTAGCTCCAGCACCATACGATCTGCTTCATGCCTTTGAGCAGAAGGTATCCTGTATTTCTTTCATCCGACGGGAAGCTTGCCGTCAACTTTGATGGATAATGCTTCATCCTTCGTTTGATCGAACATACATATATTCGAAGTGCGAAGACATTAATTTTTTCTGTTAAAAAAAATCAAATAAGATGAGTAGTTGACTAGAAATTAACAACAAGCCAACTTCCATTGAAAATTTAGTCTCCCCATTAAATGTTGGATCTCACCCATGGAGGTTATTTCGCTCTGTGCTCAAACATCTTTCTTTCTCTCGCTATCCCATTTCCCAAGAAGCTTAACACTTGCAAAGGTAATATATGTATATTCACTTGAGTATTAAGTTCTTTAAAAAAGAAACCGTACTCCTGAATCAAATCCAGTACCCACATTTTAGCAATGAAGTCTGAGACTTCATCCCTGTCGCTCGAAACGATGTTAATTTCTGGTTTCACCTTGACGAGATTCTAAAACTTGAGTTTATGTTAGGGTACTCAAGCAATGGAGCACACGGCAATTAAGCTAACTTTTTGAGCAATGTATGGAACAATCAACAAGTCCCAGGTTACTGGAATATCGCTACATCCGCCAAGCCCACCATCAAAAATAAGACCACTCCGTGTAGCTTCAAACTGTCTAAGAGTAAATCATTTACTGCCCGTATTAACCAGCGCTTTGAACTCAATAACTTTGATTTTAATGGTTCGATGCAAATCATCTTTTACTGCATTAATTTGCAAACAGTTTACCTGATTCGGTTGTCTAGTTGGGCAGCTTCCGATTCGGTGTCCCCACTGTTTGCATTTAAAATATTGAATACTCCCAAATTTAAGATTTCCGTGCTTGGGGAAGATCTGACCTCAGTTTGCCTTGCCATATTAACCAGGGGTGTCTGCTCTACGTTCACAGTTATATGCAGCCTCCTCAGCTTCTCCTCCTCCTGCAAACCCTTGATCCATTTTATTCTTTCGAATAGATCAGTGGAGACGATTCAATATTTGATCGTCGCAGATTCAGATAAATCACCTCTCTTGGAAATAGCTCTCATCTGAAAGAAGTAGTCTTCAATACATTCACTTTTTTTCCACTGGCGGGCAACAAGCTGCTGGTGCGCTTCCGCTTCGTTCAGCACTTGTAAGCTCCAGCTTTCAATGCACATGACAGTTTTGAGTCTTCAATGAATGTGTCATTCAGTTCAATATCACTGTCAGCCATTTTTAATTGGTGCACTAATGATTCTAAATCTTTCACGGTCTACTAAATTTATTTTCTTCCCAGATGTCGACAGTCCACGTTCCTTCAGGATGTCTTTTGACTCGCGCACCGCTAAGTTACTCAGTGTTATCTCCACAGAATCGTCGTCAGCCCTGCTCATCGTATTAATCTATCCTACCACAGCAATCGCAATACACTATTGTAAAAAAACATTTTCTTACCACAACAAACGATCTGATAACGTAACTGAATTTTTAACCCTTACGAGCATTAACCCAACCAAAGGCAAACAACCGAATCCTTTTGTTGTTTGTTTCCGACACTCATCCGCAACATCTGGTCACTATTCTTATCGTCTTTCTTTGTCTTATTCCATTTCTGACTATAACGAACTGAAAATAATGTGAAGGGTGATTTTTTCCTGTTTGGTTTTTCAGTGTTGTATTTTTAACAGCTCACGCGTGATTTTTGGCATGTTTCAAAGTCAAACATGGTCAGTTAGCACCGCCATTTCATCATGGAAAGATTTACTCGCAAACCCGAACAACGCTTAGAAATTATCGAATTTTACTATCAAAATTCGTGCACTGTGAAAAATGTTTTTCGCCCGCTTCGACCATTTTACGGTCGTCGTAGTCGACCTACTGACCATGCAATTCAAGCCGTAGTGAGCAAATTTCACACCAATTTCTTGCTATTGGACATCAAGCCACCTGTTACCGAAGACCGTGATTTGTCCATTCGTCGTAATTCACAGTAATTGGGATTGTGTTACTGGACTACGTGGAAGATTTTACGCAAGGATCTAAGTCTAAAGCCTTACAAAATATAGCCCATGCAAGAACTGACGCCGAATGACCTGCCACAGCTTCGAGTTTTCGGTGAGTGGGCCTTTTAAAAGCTGGAGGAAGATCCGCTTTTTTATCGAAAAATTGTCTTCAGCGACGATGCTCATTTCTGTTTGAATGGGTATGCCAATAAACAAAACTGCCGTATTTGGTCCGATGAGCAACCTCAGGCAATACAAGGGCTGCCAATGCACACGGAAAAATATACTATTTGGTGCGGTTTATGGTCCGGCGGAATCATTGGCCAGTATTTTTTCAAAGATAAGCGTGAGACCAACGTATCCGTCAATGGCGCCCGCTGTCGTTCAATGATTTCGAGCTTTTTTTTTTCTCTAAAATGCACGAACTGAACCTGGTCGACATTTAGTTCCAGCAAGACGGCGCTACATGCCACACAGCACGCGAATCAATGGACCAATGAAGAAATAAGTTCGGTGAGCAATTTATCTCTCATTTTGGACCGGTGAATTAGACGGCTAGATCGTGCGATTAGACGCCTTTAGACTATTTTTTATGCGGATACCATATGTCAAATCACTTGCCTATGCCGATAAGGCGAATAACCAGAAGAAAAGGTGTATCCAAATTAGACTCTCCGCATGGAGCACTTAAAACATAGTCGTGGTCAACGTTTACATGAAACCGTCTTTAAAGAGTAAATGGCAAGCCTTGATTTATCAACTCAAATAAAAATTGTATACACTTTTGTAATTTTTCTGTGGTTTTTTGATATTCACACTTAAAAAATCACCCTAGAAGAAAACACAAAATTCAAGTTTCTCCGTAAACTTTATTTTAAAAACCTCTTCTCTTCACTTCACAATCAAGACTACCCGTTTTACTTACGTTTCTGGCGTAAAAAGCGACTTGGGGGCGAATATTCGACGTGAAATTGCGTCCACTTATGCAAGCTATTCCGCGAAGGACATTTGTATTGAATTCAGAATAAAAACTTCCTTGATACGAGTACCTTATATACAAGTTTTCCTATTTAAAAAAATAAAGTGAGGCACATTTAGTGAATTACTTTGTTTACTGGCATAGGGACATACTTTACAGGGCACATTTTACGTTTCAAGCGTAACCAACGTATGCCATAAACGCAGCGAGGCAGAGTGTTTGTGAATGTTCAGGCCGCACTTATCTACGCCGGGTACAGGAATTGGGAATGTTGCCATCGTGTTCGTTTAAAATCCTCAAAAAAGATTGGCATTTTTACCTCTATAAAGAGTGTCTTTATTATTATTTCCAATAGAGAAAATTTTCAGGCCGCACTCTAATTTGTGACAGTTTTTTGGCCTTAATGTTAGACTTGTTGGACGAATCAGAAGATCACTTCCGTATCATGAAATCTGATATAGAAATTCGGTCTGCAAATCGCTAAACATATAGAAGTTTACGAGATTGTGTTTTCCTCATAATCCACTAACCCCAGTTATTATTCATCGTTAGGCATAAACCACGTACAACATACACTCTACATGACGCGAATCCAACAATGCTTGTGGCTGTGAATGAAAGTGTGGCGGTAGAGTTGGAATTGTCAATTCCTCTCGAAAGTTTGGCCTTTAGTAGATGGACACCACTATGTGGAAAGATCTCGACCTACACCCGTGTAAGATGTTGTTGGTGCAAGGAACAAACTCATAAAACCATGGCTTGCGACTGGAGTTCGCAGATTGGAGTTTTAGCAGCTTGACGACGACATTTAAATAACCAAAATACCAAAGATCTGTTCAGTGTGGTATTTACGCAGACCACATCGCCGGTCTCTATCTTTCCAAAAAGGCCGATCAATAAGTACTCGATCTGACCGATATGTGCTTCCAGCAGGATTGCGCTACGTATATTACATATAAGCATGTCATATTAGCTTTTGGCTCAAACGTAGTTCCTGTCTTTATTGTTTATGAAATTCCATATCTCTTAAAAACACACCCTTTGCAAATTAAATTGACAACTGCAAGAAAATTAACATAAACGACTGAGACATGGAATTGTCAGATTCTACAGCTCGGTATATACATATGATACCAATTTTATGTTAGGCAAAAAATCGTCATACTCGTATAAGTATAAATAATCATTTACATAATTTGCAAATAAGCTGAATAACCGACCTTAACCGAAAATCATGAATTAGTACACTAACGACTAATACATTCCGCTAAAATTACTGTATGGTGCGCTCTCTGGACCTACGGGAAATATTATTCCAGGAAAGTGCCACATCGTACACAGATCGTGCTATAATGCGCATTTTGACGGAACTCTTCCCTGTCGAATAGCTTCAAAAAGGTGGTAATATCAACTGGCCCTCACAAACTACTGATTTGACTGATTGGAGATATGGCTGGCATGTGCCTTTTAAAATCGCAGGGAACATTGTGTTGAAGTCGCTGTGTATAATTTAATTGATCTTTTTAAGACGGGTGAATGATGATGTGAAGAACCGGAATCGTGCTCGTCGAGTAAGAACAATTGGGAATATTGCTTTTGATCTTCGAAGTACGAGGTGTATTCAGAAAATAACGGGAATTTTAGTTTTTTTAAAAAAAACTACATATTTATTCGTCTAAATTAATGTTGTCGCCTTCAAAATAGTTCCCATTTGATATTCTACACTTGTGCCAGCGCTTCTTCCAATCCTCGAAACACTTCTCAAACTCGATCTTTGGGATAGCCTTTAGCTCTTTCAGCGCTGCGCTTATAATGTGATCTAGGGCGAGCCAGAATGTCTCCACGTCATATCCGTAAACCCATGTTTCGTCACCTGTTATAACACGTTTTAGTAATTCTGCATCGTCGTTGACTTCTTTCAGTGACTCCTGAGCAACATCCATTTGCCATTGTTTTTGTTCAAAGTTCAACAATTTTGGAACAAATTTTGCTGTCACGCTTTTCATACCCAAAACATTCGAAAAAATGTCATGGCATGGGCCATTCGATATCCCAACATCATCAGCGACTTCTCTGATTGTGATTCGGCGATCGTTCATAACCATTTCTTTCACTTTTTCCACGTTTTCATCGGTTGTTAATGTGCTGGAGGTCCGGGGCGTTCGTCATCTTCAACGTCTTCACGGCCATCTTGGAAAAGCTTATACCACTCGTCAACTCTTGTTTTACTCACAAAAGACTCACCGTAAGCCTTTGTTAACATTTGACACACTTTGTTGCACTTTATTTCATTTTTTACGTAAAATTTGATGCAAATTTTTTGATCCATTTCATTTAACAAACGAAAATCGCCAAGGTCATAAAAATGCGTCTAACCTTTGCGGCTGCCACAGACAAAGTAAGCAATGAATACAGCTAAAAATTGTATCATACTTCAGTGGCAAGTATATCAACATAAAAAAAAAATTTGACAATCGAACTTTCCAAACTCCGCGAAATTTTAAAATTTGCATTATTTTCTGAACACACTTCGTATTATCGAAAACCCAGGCTTTCCGACTCCGCGCCGGTGTGAGGAATAACACTTAACACTTTTTTGAGTTTCATACTATCCATTTGGAGTACAGAAAACTGAATAATCAGTCGCTAGTGACTGGTACAGAATGCTTCAATAATCCTTCCAGCCCAAAATCACCGCCAAACACCTTTGGAATGCATTTTCTTCTGATGAATCGCTCATCACTCTAAATGCAACAACTAAGCTTTTATACAATGAGTCAATTGAAGTTCATTTCGTTATATACTATAGTATAACTTATGTTTTTTTATTTCGCTGAATTCGAAAAAAAAAAACAAACCCTTTATTTTGTTCTAAATTATTTTTATTGTTTTATTTATTTATTTGAAGCATCTCTGCGCATATTTAATTTTAAAGAATTTTAATGATTGCGCAGTTAATTCGTATTACAAACTCAGAATGGGAAGGGGGGGGGGGGGGCGTGGTGTAGTGGTACTAGCTATCGCTTCTCACTCGGAAGGTCAAGGTTCGAATCCTAGCCACAGCAAGTTTTCATTTGTGTAATTAATTTGGAACTCAGTCAGAAAAATCTGCGTGTGAAGACATAACACTGACATGTAGATTTGGCTGTTGTAAGGTTTTCAAGCACAAAACAACCGTTAAAATTCGCAACCTCACATTCCGAGAGAAGAAAAATCTCTCCGTCCTATTCGGACTCCCACCCCTGGAGAGTCAATATCGAAACCAAACACACCTGAGTTTCAAACCACTACCTCACAAACTTTCCTTTCTCCTTCTCTATCTTTCCGCCCGCGCCAAGGCAACAGTATAAGGGTATTCATAACCCCTTAGGCGCGCGTAAATTATAAAAAAAACAAAAAAAGTATATGGTACAAATATTATCTAAAACTAAATTAGTAAGAAGTAAAAAGGAAAAAAAAAAGAAGAAACAGAAGAAGGTTGGACAGAAAGGATAGAGAGAGTATTAGAAGAAGAAGTAGGATTATTAGTTAAGAAATCAAACTTTAGTAGGACAATGGGTCGCTAATTGCAACTTGTGTTATGTTTAAATAGATATTTTTTTAAAACGATTCTATCTGTTCACCCTATTGATGTGAATAGGGAGATTGTTCCAGTGGCGCACAGCATGAATAAAGAATTGACGACTGCTATTCAAAAATTTGTATCTAGGAGGTATTAAATTAAAGGTTCTCTGAGAGTGGACAAACTTGATGTTTGTGAACAAGTAGCTTGGTGTTCCTGAGTAAATAATCTTATGCATCGCAATAACCGTTCGATATTTTAATGATATATCCAAATAGCTGGGTGTTCTACTTTGTTGGTAAGTCCGCATATATATATTCATATCCCTTCATATTAAATATACAGGGTGTCCCCTAATTCGTCAACGATAATTTGGGAAATGATTCCTGGGCATATTCTAAGAAAAAAATCGTTCTACAGTAATTTATCTCCAATGTTGATAGCATTTATCGAAGATTTAAGAAAAGGCTTACTTTGGTGTACCCTGCCCCATATTAACGGAAATTGCTCTACTAATGGTAGAAACTTCATGTAGGACTTTATTTTTAGAAGAAATAAAGCCTTTCTAACGTCGTTTAAATAAAGTTAATATTTCTAAGCCTGTTCCATTTTCATTGCCCATGCTAATTTTTGACTTTGAGGTCGCTTTTCTCCAGAAAATGCGTAATAAGCATAACGTTTTATTATTTTTTTCTTATGAAAGTACTCGTAACAATAATAAAAAAAATCATCATCAAGTTTGCAAAAAAAGCATAGATGTTATGGTAGTTGAAAAAACATGCAGCTGGTAAAAAAAGAAATTTATGATTTTCTACCAACGTTTCTAACAACAACTGACATTACTCGTGAGAGTGGTTTTCCAAGAATTGCTAATTTTCCAGTATGTTTTTAAAATTGCATAAAAGAGTTTTAAAACTTGCTCGTTTATTTCACTACCTGTCAAAACTCTCATTTCCTTACCTTGTTGCTTAAAAGTTCTCAGAAAGAGTTAGGTTTGCGATTTGAAGGCCTATTTCGAAAATTGACCAAACAAAAATGGTTTAAAATATCCATCAGTTTAATTTTTTACGCTAAGGTTACAGTTGCTTAGAAACGCTATTTGAAGTATCTGCATATTCAAACGAAGAAAATGCAGGCATTATTGGAGTATTTGGAAATACATATCGAAGGCTTCGAGAAACGGAATCAGTTCCAAATAAACGACCTAACGCGGGAGCTTCAGAAGTAAGAAAAATTTCGGCTGATGAAAGAATACTGTAAGCTATTACAACTCATCCATCAATTGGCATCAGACGCTTAGCTTTGCAATTTAATGCTTCCAGACATAAGATTCCTAATGTACTGCATGGAGAAACTCTTTATCTATACCACCATACACCTGTGCAAGAAGTGCTTCCCGATGATTTGGAAAAGAGAAAAGTGAGTTTTCTTGCTGGTTGCTGGAGCAGTGCTTGGATGACAACGCGATTATTAGCGGAATTCTTTGGACGGACGAATCTCATTTTCTTCTTCATACGTGGGCTGCGGACAATCCACACACGTGGAGACATAAATCATTTCAACACAAATTCAGCGTTAATATATGGGCAGGTATAATTGGAAACAAGTTAATCGGCCCCTTTAAACTACCACTTACGCTGATTTCTACAAACTATCAGGAGTTTTTGTGGAATTATTTACCAGAACTATTGGAGCACATTCCGCTGATTCAACTAGCTTCATCATATTTCCAACAGGACGGTGCTCCAGCCCACTATGGTCGTGAGGTTGGCTAGATGAAGAGTACGCCAATCGTTGGATAGCAAGAGATGGATCAGTCCACTGGCCCACAAGATCTCCTGACCTTCCAGTATTGGATTTTTTTGTATGGGGAAGAACGAAAGAACTTGTTAATTCCACCGAACTAGCAACTTTAAGTGAATTGGCAGAGCGTATTCTCGAAACGTCATCAAAAGTGAGGCATCAATTAGCATCAATAAACATTCGCATTGAAATCCAAAAACGGGCTCTAGCATGCATACAAAACCAAGGAGGACGCTTTGAGCACCTGTTATACACACATAGAATAAAAATTACCCAAGACCAAACAAAATCATCTTTTATTCACAGTCTTTGGGGCTTAAAGCAAGAAAACACGTTTTTTTTAAATGTTGCTCAATTCCCTAAGAACGCTATATATTTTTCAGACAACGGAGTTTATATTGTTGGTCTAAGAGGCAAATTCGAAATTTCCTGATTATCACTACCAATCAGCAGCGTCTTCGTCTATGACGAATTAAGGCTAAAACAGTTTTTCTCAAACCATTCAAATATGAACTCGAGCTCTGTGTTAAGATTTGCGACACTGGAAGACGTTGTAGATTTGGGTACTTTCTTATATAACTGCACATCATGTGCATAAATGTGGTAATTGCAGTGAATTATACTTTTGTAAATATCATTTATGAATATTGTGAACAAAAGAGGGCCAAAGACAGATCCTTGGGGCACCCTAGATGTTACCGGCAGATTAGAAGATTTTTCATTACAATGAAAGACAGATTGGTTACGATTACTGAGATACTCGTATGATGCCACAAGTTGACACACTTTACTATCAAAAGCAAATTGATTTTTTAATTTGTATAAAAGAATGTCATAATTTACGGAATCAAATGCTCTATCTCTATCTCTATCAAATGCTAATATCTCTATCAATGGCAGGACGGATGTAGTCAGTAATTGCGTCAGTAAATCATTTAGTCCAAGAAAGGTCATCATTTGTTTACTTATAATTTTCTCAAACACCTTACAGAGGAAAGGAAGAATAGCAATTGGCCTACACTCAGAGTTATTTTGCGAGCGTGATTTTGGAATAGGTATAATTTTTGTTAGCTTCCATTCATCCGGAATAATTCCGGTTATTATAATTGTATTACACAAGTTCTTGGAGAGAGCTGGCAACAAGATTTTAATGAATTTCGGATAAATACCACCCAGACCTACATCAATCAATTTAATAGAAAGAATAACCGCGCCTACAATTGTCTTCTGTTTATTAAGGTCAATATTGCTACAGTCAGATTCACTTCTGGTACTTAATGCCAACTTGCCGAATAAATTTCCAAAACGCTGAACTTGATTTATTGGAGCTAAACTTTGTTTGATAGTACTCGTACTTATTTTGGTTTTTACGAATCAGACAGGTAACAGCGTTTCGCTCGGAATTCGGTATCTGCGCCATCTAAAGTACAGCAAATTTCGTTTGTCAAAAAGTCTTGAATCTGTTGAGTGAACCAAGGAGTGCTAGGTTTTTGTATTTTCTTTCTTACAACGGGAACATGTTTATCGAGAAGATAGTCAATGTTATTTTTGGATCCAGAAAATTGAAAGTTTACGTCAGATTTACAGTATATAGGTGACCAATTAAGGTTGTCACTGTCATTAAACAACGTAAGGATATCAATGGAAGAAAACTAACGAAATTCTACAAAGACACTAGGACGAGCAATATTTAAGAAAAGTATAATCATGTCACGATATGAAAACCTGGCGAAGAAATTTGATCATAGTGTGAAACCAAGTCAGTTTCAGAAACAAGAAAAACATCTATCAGTCAAGGCACTTTGTCAGGTTGAAAATGAGTGGGATTGGCTTCGTTAGCAAAATGAAAATCCAGTGAATTGAAAGCATCTACAAATTGCTTATTTCTGCCTCTAAGAATGTCGAGATTAAAATCACCACACACTACGACCTTAGTGTAGAGAGGCCCTACGTCTTCAAAATGATTTATTACTTTCTTATAACAGGATACTTTAGGAACCATATACATCGTGCTCCTATAAGAAATTTTATATATGGTATTCTACCACTATTTCTATGAAAATATATTCAGTATCGTCTAAAATTGTGGATTAACAGTTTAAAATGATATGTCCCCATATCCGGATTTAACCAAGTTTCTGTGATGCAAATGATGTCCATAGATCCACTCTTAACCAAAGAGCGCACTTCATCTGTTTGCGTTTGAAATGACAAACGCTGACCCCCATATTATTTGCCCTCAAAATGTTTAGCAACATTTTTGACTTTTCAAAGCGTTGCACCTGTAGATACTAACGACTCCTATTTTTATCTATGCATTGTTCACGAACATAATATTGAAACGAGAGAACACAGAAAAACGTTCTAAATTGTATAAGATTGAGATCACTAGCGGAGCAATTAACGATGGTCTTTACAAATTATTAATAAAAATAAACATTTCAATTTAAAAAAATTAGGGTATAATTGAAAAAGATGATATGAAAGAGAGTGATAAAAGAAAAGAGAAAAGTCAAGGAAAAATAAGAGCAGAAAATTGAAGAAAGAGTAATTAATTTTGAGATCACTTTACACTTATTTGCTGTTGTTGCCTTCTGATATGGATGGAAATGGATTGTACAACTTCTCCAGGTCTTCATTTCTTGTGTTTAGTAACTGCTCTCCATTTAATGTACGCACAGATCCAAGCAAATTTTTGGTGTTGAGAGAAGAAATTTTCTTTAAGAGCTTGAGTTTGAGTGTGCTTCGTTCCAATAAGTAAAGGGTATTTGTTTTCAGAGCTATACAAATTCAATATATAATAAAACACTTGAAGCTAGTTAATGTCTATGAGATTAAGTTTATTTAATAGATTATTTTATGCCATTAGTGATTGAATATAATATCGGGCATATGCGTGCGACAGCTAGCTCGAATGTAGCACAATCGTGAACTCCAATTTTCGTCAACTTTATCGAGCAACTGGGGCCGTATATCAGCAATAACACGGCGAGTGTTGACTTCCAAATCGTCCAACGTCTCTGGTTTATCGTCATAGACTAGTGACTTCACATACCCCCAAAGAAAGTAATCTAAAGGTGTGATATCGGTCCATTACCCGAAATTATGCGCTCAGGATAATTTTTTGAAACCAAAGCTCTGCCACGTCAATGCCATTCAACTGAGGAACGAAGAAGTCAGAAATCATGTTTCTATAGCGCTCTCCATTGGCGGTAACATTCTGACCGAAAGGGCGTCTCGACAAAGACTTCTGAGTTTTCTCCACTCCAAATTCGGCAATTTGGCTTCTTTACATATTCATTTAACCAAAAATGGGCCTCATTGGAGAACAAAATTTTGCGTTGAAAATGAGGATCAAGCTAAGTCATGTTTTCGGCCCATTCACCGAATCTACGACTTGTATAATGGTCACGCGGTTTCAACTCTTGCACAAGATGGATCTTATAAGCTTTTAAGCTAAGATCTTTCCGTAAAATCTTCCACAAAGTGGATGGGCATAGCTTCAAATGCTGTGCACGATGGCGAATCGACTCATTCGGATTCTTCTCAATACTCCGCTCCACAACGGCAGTAACTTCTTCTGTTCGCACTGTTTGTCGTCTTTGGGGATGCGTGTTATCCACTAGAGTGTGCGAAAATGATTCATCGTGTTCCGAAAAACTTGCTCAGACAGACGATTATTTCAACCGTAAAATGAACGATAAGTTTGCTGTCATATTGACAATCTATAGAAACAGTGTTGCCAGTTTATAAACCAAACCTTTAAAAAAAAACCGCTTTAGTTCGTCTTTGCAAATTCTCTTATCCGAGTTCATCCCAATGCAGCGAAGAGTCAAATCAATATTTGTTAGTTTGTAGTGCGCTAAACAGCTTTTTAAGAGCTTGCGTTTTTCATACGGATCAGCAAATTTAAGAATAATCGTGCCATCGTATGAAGAGGATTTTCCTTTGGAGATGGCAGGTTTTATTCTAAATACCTTTTTTATGGCTGGAGTTGCTATATTTAGAGTTGAAGAAATGTTGGGTAGTATCACCTCTAGATTCTCATTCTCTCCGGCTGGAACACCTACCAGCACAGCATCTGCGCTTGTTTCTCTCCTCTCCAGGGTGCCAATCCGTGATTCCAGCTCCTAACAGTGAGCTTGAAGGCCATTTAATTTACTCAACATATTTGTTTCGATCGTGTTGATTGTCTAACTTGGTGATCACTACTAATTACATTAGTGACCATTTGTCACTCCCGTGAATCTATTCTAGCATTGCTAACTCAGCCAAAGAGAAATGCTCGTAGGGCCTTGCAATGCGACATCGAATACTGTTCCGCAATTCAGCTTAGCATTATTATTATTACGTAAGAACGCCCTATATAGTGATTTTTGAAATGTTCAATTCTTGACCACGTTGCCGTATGAATGTTAACAGACAATCGTTCCGATTCTGGCCTTGACGTTTTCAGCCAAACGACCTGGACTAGCACATGTCGAGAGTCTGACGTTTTAACCGATCCAGTCTCCTCGAATATGACGATTATTTTTTCACAGTTGATACTAGTATTTTCGGAACATTTAGTTTACCAAAACGCAGTAAAAATTTCAAAATTTTTGAATTATGTTTAAAAATAATAAATCATTGTTGTGTCGAATAACAATCCATTTTTAATTACGGTGGATTGTCTGCCACTTCAATAATAATTCGACTTACGAGTAAGTTACAACAGCAAAATTGGCGCCAAATTTGATATTTCCGCCCTTGCTGTGACACCCTTTATAAGCATACGATTTAGTATACGTGCGAGTATATCTTTTCACTTCGTCTTCTGTTGTAATGCTTTGCAGTTCGAAAAAATAACAATAAAATTCCTTACAAACGCGTCCTTTGAATATATATTCGAATCATTGGTATTCGTTTTTTTTTTTTTTTATTTGTCGGCTATGAAGTGACGGCACAAGAATCATATCCGACGGCGGGAATAATTAAATTAATTGAATAATTAAAATAAATGAAATGAAAACATTCCGAGCTGTTAGAGTGAAGGTGAAGAAGTACAAGAAGGATGATAGTCAACTTTTCACGTTAAAATTAATGACATGATTGCCCATTGGCTTCAGATGCGATATGGTATATGACATCCATTACATAATTGAATCTCTGTTAGTAGATGAATAAATTAAGGCTGCTTCTTTAAAAAGTGGGTATCTGTCAAAAAATTCATTATTTATAGTTCTCAATGTGATCATTGCTGTAGCGATTTGTTTATTGTTAGTATTAATTTCTTTCAATCAGTAGTTGTAATGTAAGTTAAAATTCGATATCTTAAACTTCAATATTATTTCGAATAGAAAAATATAAAATATATAAAATATATAAAATATTACAAGGCTCCAAATTAAAAAAAAAAAAAAACAAATTTTGCTGCCTTAAGGTCAAATTTAAATTTTGAATTTTGAAATGAAGTTTATAACGCATCTCATCTATCTACTGCTTTTGATATGTTATATTTCTCAATAATTTACAAACACATATATCAAACTGTAGCCAAAGTACATTATATTGAAATGCCTAAAGCAATGGATGTCTATTCCATTACTAAATAAAATTAATAAGAAAAAGAAGCTTTGTTTACATTTAAAAGGTATCCTAACAAAGCTAGATTGCTATGACAAGTTATGTCTTGAGGTTAAAACCGAGTTTCCAATTCGGAGAAATAATTATTTTAGTTTGTAACCCTTCAAATATTCGTATATTTGTTTAAAATTTTAATAAAACCTGCGTTAAGAAAAATAAATTTAAATTTAAAAAAATTTTATTAAATTTTTTAAGCCTTTCATTGTTGTTTAAAAAAGCTGTTTCATCACGTACTCAGTAGGGAACAAAGTAGAGCACAGGATTTAAATAGTGTGATATTAAAAAAAAAAAAAAAAACTATTTTTTTTATCATTTAAACATAGTCCAACATCACAGCAAGAGCAGGATCACCTTGTTCGATGAGGTTCAGATGGTGTACTGCAATGCATCGGCATGTGAGCGCACTTGTCGAACGTTTTTTCGTAAGGCACTTGGATGTTGAAATGAGTAGCGGGAGAACTTGGGCCTGGTATTCCCTTCGTTTTTTTATTGTCTTGTGCCCTACAAGACCTGAGCAAACTGATATCTGAACATCTTAAAGGAAAATGTTGTTGAATCTGCTCTGTTATCGAATAACACATACGAATTCAAAAGAAATATATCCAGCAAGTTCCACATGATCCAATGCCACCATCTCTTTTCTGATTTCCGGTCTATTTTGTAAACGTATTTGAGCATATTCGTCTTGTCAACGTATCCCATGTGTTTGTAACTTACTAGCTATGGACGAGTAATCTCTTTTTTGTGCCCATCTTTTTGCATGCGCATTACAGTTCCGGTAACTGCTGGGTAACACTCAGGAGATGTACTGATTCTCTATCATTATATTTTACAACAGCAAGACCGTCCTTACTTATTCGCCAATCGGATTGTCCATACTGTAACTCCTTATCATACAGTAGATCGGTGGGTGCATTTTTTCCTTCCTGTTTCCTCGTCAAACTATTTTTTGTTAGTGAGCAGATATTGTGTGGACGTTGCCCAGATGGTTTGTTTAGCCCTTTCTCTGTTTCGTATAACAGACAAGGGACGATCTTCTTCGCTATTGCATCCTTCTTCATATTCTTTCTGAGGTTCGGCAACAAAAAATATGTCTATCGCATTTATATTCCCTTCCGGATCAGGTAGCTTTTCCTCACCACTCTCAGATTCCACATCTGACGGTATTCCCTCAAAAAATATTTGGAAATGCTCTGAATCCATGGTTGACAGCTCAGTATATGAAAAGTGTTCTTTCCTAAAAAATAAAAATAAATAAATTGCTTATTTCCTAGTGGTTGCGTGGCTAAACCACATTGAAAAAGCTTGGCAAATGTTACAGATTTCATATAGTATATGACAACATGCAACAGGTAATATTTTTCCAATTTTTCCTTAATTATTCAGTGAACAAATACAGCACTCCGAATGACACGAGCAATCCAATTAAATGCACAAATTATCGCTTTCAACGCATTTACAACTGATCGAGCTGTTTTTTACCGTTTTAAAATGAATTTCAGTTCCTACAAAGGAACTTGATTTCATCACAAAACCACCAGGAAAATAGAGAAAAATTATTTAGTATGTGATTTCACTGTGAAACCGCTAGGAAGCAAAGGGTTTAGCTAATAACGTAGGTAATTCTAAAAAGGAATGGCAGGTCATAGAAGAAATTCCAAACAAAACTAAATCAAATATATATTTCACTATTAACAATAATAATGTGCTAAGCTCACAAAATGGTATTAGTGTTGGTGTTCCTCAAGGTTCTGTGTTGCAACCGATTTTGTTTCTTACATTATATGTTAACTCGTTATTTATCCAATATTTTAAGGGGAAAATCACAGCCTTTGCTGACGTTACAGCCCTTTCCTATTCGAACAAGACTTTTCTTGATGTGAATAACGACACAGATATATTGCGGCAATGCTTCCAGCAACACAAACTCATTATGAACAACAAAATACAATTTATGATGTACAATATCAAGGGCCAAAAATGCGGTGATTTGCCATTGTATCATCACTCACCAAAGTGTTTGCGATTTTGTCTTGATCCAGATGATCTACATCATTCAAGGAAGATGAAAGCTGTACTGAGAGCTGCTTTCAAATTGAGTATATCGGTAATTTAAAATACCAAGGTGTCATTCTAGATCAAAGGTTTAATTGAAAAAATCAGAGTTTCTACCTGAGGCAGTATCTGAATAAAATTCTAAAGCAACTCTATCATCTTAGTCTCTTTGGCCTACTGCCTATTCTAAAGTTAGTTTATAAGAGTCTTTTTAAGGGGTTAGGCCAGTCTAGAGGCCGTAAAAATAGGCTTTTTGTGATTTTTTTTTTCAAGAAAAATATAAAACAAATTGAGTTTACAAAGGTAGAAATTTATTTTACATATGATTGACGGTAAAACATAATTTTTATAGAATAATTTATTTAAAAATGGCGGTTGTGCAGCGTTTCTCAGATGACCTACGGTCTACGGCCGTACCAACAGCTCCTGTAAATTTGATTTATGATAATTCACTAAATTGTTTTTTATTGCACCTTACAGCAGCTAGAGAAGTACATAGGACTGGTTTCTTTTTTTGAATTTTTTCAAATTTGTTGCAATAACTACATATTTTTTAATGAGGATTTATTTTTTTATGTGGTTTCAATCGTTTCATGATACATTTAGAGTATTCAAATTTTTCACACGCAGTCATGGGAGCAAAATGTTATTAGACCGAAAAATTGGTATTTTAGGTATCTGCCTCATTTTTAGGGATTAAAGAAAAAGCTTTATTGTTTTCGTTTTTTTAATGCTTCTCAGAAATATTCTCTATCTAATTAGTACTTTGTTGGCCCTCCTCTTGCTTTTATTACAACTGCACATCGGCGAGACATTGACTCAAATAGGTTTTTCCATGTGGAAGCAGGTATGGTGTTCCAGGTCCGGATAAGTAAATTCTTTACGTTTTCATTTGACTCTGGACGCTTCTTCGCAACCTTAAGTTTCATTATTGACCAGATATTCTCAATTCAATTGAGATCTGGACTGTAGGGAGGCCAAGTTAATACATCGACATTATTTTCTTCGAAGTACTTTTTAACATCTGAAATAAAAAAAAAATGCAAATATTATTTTTAGTCATAAAAGTTGTAGCTTTTAAATGCTTGATATTAGTCTTTCATATTAAAAAAAATAATATCCTACTTACAATTTTGGCTGTATGGTAAGGGGCATTGTCCTATTGAAAAATGAATCTGCAAGTGTCACCAAAAAGCTCCAGCGCAGTGGGCTCTAATACATTTTGCAGAATCCGTAGGTAAACTTCTTTCGATTCTAGTAAGACCATTCAACCTTTTTGATATCCAGAAGCATCCCCAGACCATCACACCTTCAGTTTTGGTGGGCATCCGTAAGATGCATTCGGAGCTCAGTCTTTCCTTTGGTTCTCTTCGCGCAAGAATCCTTAGCTGAGCTTAACGTTGATTCGTCGGAAAAGATAACATTGTTCCACATGTCCTGAGTCCAATTAAGATGCTATTGAGCTCAGATCAATCGTTTTTCTCTGACTCTTTTTGCGAAATCCGGCTTCAGTACTGGCTTGAGTGCCCTAAGTTCAGCTTTCACTAGCGTTTTCCTCACTGAGCTTGACGAAATTATTTTTCCTGTAGCTCGACACAGATCGTTTTTAAGATCCACCGAAGTCTTGAACCGATGCCGACGGCTGTTGAGCACCAAAAAATGATCTTCCACTGGGGTCATCTTTTTTGGCCCCCCTGAGCCTTTCTTTCTGCTCGTAGTCCCGGTCTCATGATATTTTCTTAGATTATGTGCCACAGTTTGTTGAGCAATGTATAATCTTCCATAAATTTTACATGTTGTCAAATTGAGACGTGACAGACACAAAATATCAGCTTTGCACTCCGAACTGATTTTTCCCATTTTTTTTTCACTAAATTACTTCGGTTCGTTTCGGACTGCTACCACGAGCTAAATGCACCTCTTATTCATAATAACAACGACAGAAAATCGTTAATAACAAATGAACTATACCATAAAAAAATCCTACGTACTTATTTAGACAAAATATTTTTAAAAATCTAGTTGGAATTTGAAATGAATTATGAGTCTAGGCAACTAAGTGCAGTTTTGAGATAAACGCCTTTAAAATTTTAAGTTCTAAAAAGTCATGATTATCTTCTTCATGCTCTTCCATTTCTTTTCCATGAAATTTTAATGCGATCCTCCACTCTTTTGTAGCTTCAAACAGCGATCTTTCTGCAAGCTTTATGT
Source organism: Volucella zonaria (assembly GCA_963966105.1). Taxonomy (NCBI): domain Eukaryota; kingdom Metazoa; phylum Arthropoda; class Insecta; order Diptera; family Syrphidae; genus Volucella; species Volucella zonaria. Next base: position 118,515,632 of record OZ014531.1, on the reverse strand, counting down.
GCTCTTTGTCAATCTCCAAGCACATTTCGTAGCTGCTCAAGCAGATTTCTAAATCCATTGATTTCATTATGTGAAAAATTGAAGCCAAGCCGTCATGTTACACGCAAACTGCAATATCCATAGCTATATCCAACACAGTTTTACCATTAGAAATGGATTTTGGGGTCAATGCCCACATAGTCGAATTAAAACCTGTATAACCGCCGATGCATCGAGTAAGAAAATCGTCTCTAGTCAATTCTTCGTAGACTGGCTTGATAGCTTCATACACTTCAATTGGAAGAGTTGGCTATGTTTATACTCAGCCAAACTACATATGTGTAGGTTTAGCCTTTTGCCATGAGCACCATGAATCCTCTCCGATTGGACATTTATCGTGCTGCGGTTTTGCATCAGTATATGGGCTAATGAACGAGTATATCCCATATACTGTTTCTCATATTTTCAATTCACAGTTTCTACGAATCCATATAATAGAGAGATCTTTTGTATTCTTTTTCAAATTACGTAGGCTGGCACAAATTCGCTTTTGAACGTGAACTATACTCTTGAGTACTATGACATTCTCATAGGGCTTAGCATCAGTAATGCCATTAAAAGTCTTAAAATCGCCGCCACTAATATAATCGGTGTATTTTACATGGAGCAAAGTTTCGGATCGCTGAAACATCTCAACAACTGCATCGAGTTCCATTTTTCTGCTGATCCGTCGTGATTCACATCACACTTATCTTTATGATTTTGTGCCCATTCCGTATATTCTTCGGTATCTTGATTTCACTCCGCAGCCTATAAATTTTGCACTATAATTGCCAATCAGAGTCACTAAGCCAAACAAGCACGTAAACCCACGTTTTCTACACGAACCATCGCCTGATACCATAATTCCATTTTGCCCTTTTCCAATAGAAATAGTTGCCTCATCTTACGCTGCTTTCAGCATACTGTTTTTGCAAACTAGTTTAGTTGCAGTTGAAATTTATTTTTTTATTTTTTTCCAGGTAACAAAAGTTTTCTTTTTTTATTCACGTAAAACGAAAAAAATAAACTTTTCTATCCACACTACGTAATGTAACGTTTTCTAAAAAATATACCATATGTACATATGTTTAATAGTTTAACATTATATACAAGCCAGAGCTTAAGGAAACAATAAATCGAAACGAAACGAAACAAGAAAATTAATCAAAATAAGAAAAACCTCCAAATACTGAATGACGATAACTTTTTTAGTCGTCTCGGTTCACTGTTGGCCGGAGGGGAGGAGAAAGACAGAGCGCGAGAAACAAAGAACGGAAAGTTCAAGTTGTAATCAAGGCTAGAATATTAGCAGAGATGTCCCCCCGAACACGCCTTACTTGACCGCCAAGGCGACCAAGGATGCTGTTAAGGTGTGCCTAAAGTTTGGGTTTCCAGAGACCTCCACCACAGTAAAAATGTAAATAGACCAAAAAAGGACGAATACGAAGGAATGACTGGGGATTTTGGGCGAAATTTGTACGTTGCGCTTGACGAAACAAAATAATAATGCACCGTTTGTTTAGTGGGTGACATTGATGGTGATTGTCATGCCCTTGGGATCGTCAAAGCGATCCATGGTGTTGATGTCCATTCCACAAAATCACATTATTACTGCCCACTGCGGAGAACGTCTGATTGCCGCTGTAGCAGGAGAAGTCCTTTGGGGCGTTGATAGCCGACAGGACGTACTAGGCATCGCTGTTCAACATCGGATTGGACAATTCAAAGTAACCACCGACTAGATTAATGGTGAAGGTGATCCTGTTGCCACCGCCGCCGTCTAGATTGACTTGGAAGCCAGTGTCGTTCTTCTCGCTTTGGGTCATCGATGTGACAGTGATTGGAGTTACGGTTAGAACTCCATTGGCTGTTGTTGGAGGTATTTGCAAACATTCATTAGTCGAACGGAAGACATTACCATTCTCAGAGACGGCGGTCTTACGGCAACGACAGCTACTCCTGTTAACAGCTATAGGCTGTGATTGAACCCTCCTTAGCCAATTTGTTATATACTTTGGCAATAGCAGCATAATGGAATTCCAAGAGCTCGTCGCGTGCAACAGCCTCTGTTGGAGCTTCGAAACTACAGAAGATAACCATGTTCGTTTCGTACTGGATTTCGTTCTCCAAATCGCCGCGATCATTAATAATAGCAAATTCCCTATTGGCGCTGATTTGACGCAAGGCCTCTGTAGGGTTTTGCACACTTCCATAGTAAGTCTTCGGGTCTTCAAATTACTGTAGCAGGAGTCTTCCTATTTGGCTTTACATGCAAAATCCGAGTTGCTCAACTCGGGCTCAAGGAAAGCCACAATCATGGTATCCTTCGAAATGTGCTCCAACAGCGAATTCATCTTGTGACAAAGTTTGAAGGGATGGCCGAAGGCTTTTCGATCCCCAGACAAAAGCTGGTGCGCTATCGCCCAGAGCTACACCCACCAAACAGGCGACCAGAACGATCGTCTTCAGGAACATTTTTCGCAGTTGCTCATCGAAAAAGTCGTCCTAATAGTTAATCCTCTTATGGCCGTAGTTCAAATGAATTTGAAATCAGATAGAAGCGCAAATGAATAAGAAAACTGATAAGAACAGAAAAAAAACGTATCACAAAATTAAAGAGAAAAAATCTTCTTTTCTTTTGTCCGCTAGTCCACTGACGATGGTCTGCCTGCTGAACTTTGACAATTGAAAATCTTCTTCGTTCATATGACATTCATGTGACATGTACTCGTAACAAAAAATAACCTTATCATTGATAGAGTGAAGCACAAGCCGAGGTAATTTCCTCAATACGCAAAACTTTTTTATTCCGTGCAAACCAACTCTAAGTAATAGTAGTTTTAAATTCATTTTTATTGATTCTTTCATTATTACTTACATTCTAGACAAAAATGCTTAAATCTAATTTAACAATGATAGTCACTTATTCTGGCTTACTGGCTCCTACCAAGAGCCCTAAACTTCACAATCTCATTCAAAGTTTACCTTTCGGCCTTAAAAACTATCTTACAATTAATCTTATCTATCAGTATTACAATCTATGAAATTTCTAAGAAAAGGTTTTCGAAAAACTTAGATACCGTATCTTTTAAATTTTTTTATAAAACTTAAAACTATGGCCCTATTCTACTTAACCTACCTAAGCTACTTAACCTATCTTAACTATAATCGGGGTGGTGAGCAATCGTAGCCTCTCGCATCGAGTGGTCACCATACCAATTGCGATTTCGGGCGCCTAGCATTCGTCAACATCGTGCACAAGCATCCCCGAGATTTAACCAATGCCATAAAGCATCGGTTATTTCTCAGCGGCGCCGCCTTATGTTGACGAACGCGGTCTCTCCACGAAATCCCCCTAACTATCCTTATTCTAACTTACAACTAAGAGGAGTGTGTTACCTTAGTAACGTACCGACCTAGGAAAGCGAGCCCACCCTCTCCCCTTCTAGAAGCCACCAGAATTCGGTTACTGTTTCTCGGCATCGATCCGATCCCTGTCCGCAATCGCGGGACTAAAACGGGAGAACTCCTGAGCATTGGCGACATACCCGTCGTAGATGAGCCGCTTGTCCCTCGCACCGCGGTGGCGGTGGCATATTACCGGGTTACCATCCCTGCTTTGCATTAACCCTTTAGCATCAATATGGAGAAAAGCCTCTGGCGGGATAAAGCCCGATAGGAGCGTGCTCTCGTGGTACATTTCATTGGGGTAATAAGCCCCAAAGATCAGGCTATTATCGTTGGTCATTGCTCGTGCAACGTGTCTTCGGATCACCTTAATCAGGAAATTGTCAATCCTATTCAGATTAGCCCCATCGTAAAGGACTTTGTTGGGATAAGCCGAGACAGGTCCTAAGACACTGCCTTTCAAACACCCGAATCCTTTCCATCTGATACGGCGCTATATTGAACCACACGGGACAACCATAGGCGATGACTGGCCTAATTAGGGCCACATAGCATATGACCTTCACCCTGGAGACAAGTTGACTGCTGTGAAATAGTCTTCTTGTCAGGGCCAAAGCCTTCTTGACCCCAGCAAGACAAGCATCTATATGTTTGTCAAAATACAAATACTTATCGAGCCAGATACCAAGGTATCTAACTACGCTTCTCACCGCTAATGGCAGTCCGTGCTGTCCAATGATGGCCAAATTTCGCCAGTTATATCTGGTATCCCTAGAAGCCCATCTCAAAGGAGTTCTAAACAAGATTGTTTCCGACTTTTGAAAATTGATTTTCAACTTCCAATCGTCGCAATACGCCTTAATATGATCGAAGTCACGTTGCAAAAGGGTGTTAATGACTTCGATTTTTTGACCTGATCTGTACGCCACTAAATAGTCTGCGTACGCTATGGAATGATTGAGGGAACCTACTAGATCACTTGTGTAAATGTTAAACAGTATCGGAGAAATCACAGCCCCCTGTTGTAAGCCGTTTTTAATGTCAAAGATCTTGCTCGAAATGACGTTGTTACATTTAACAACGAACTTCTTTCCCATAAGCATGTCGTAAATCATATATAGCAGGGGTTTCGGTATGCCCATCCTGGTTAGCTTATAGAAAAGCCCCTCTAACCATACGATGTCGAAGGCCTTCTCAAAGTCAACGAGGCAGGCACCCGTACACTGGTTCTTGCATTTATTTCATTGTATGTCGGAGACCAGCTTTGACGCAGCATGAATAGTGTCATGCCTCGCCTTAAAACCAAACTGATTTTCCAGAATTATATTATTTTCCTCAACCCACCTTAACAGCGCTCTATTAACCCCCTTCTCAAATACCTTGCTAATATTCGAAAGCAAACTAATTGATCGAAGATTAGCAGGGTTAGTTCTAACTTTGTCCCTTTTCGGGATTGGATGTACCACTGCTGTTTTCCAATGCGTCGGATAATATGCATTATTCAGCGCATTGTTAAATAGCGTAGTAAATATATCCACTGCTTCCAAGGGCAGGTGTCTTAATACGACGTTTGGAATACCATCCACTCCGGACGACTTTTTGTTTTTCAGAGATTCAAAGATGCACAGGAGTTCATCTTTTCGCACGAATAAATGAGAGGAAGCTCGTTCATCGGCGACGATGACGTTTGCCGCGTTTTCTTCATTGAATACAATAGTGATTTACGTAGGCCCTGTTGTCAATGTCGTGATTACAGTGAACAGGATTGTTCACCGTATACACGGCCCCGAAAAAAGCTCCCAGCAAATTCACTTTCTCCTGTGGGTCTTCGACCACGAAATGACCGTCGCCTGAGTCGGCACTCTCTGGACTTATGCCGACGGTCAGTAGTGTCTGTCTGTTTTCTGCTGTTTGTGGAATTCGGACACACTGAATGTCATTGTGATATTTCCTCCTGAACAATTTATTTATCTGCGGGAACATATTCGGACTACTGGATTTTATAGTCCGAATCTTATTGCCCCAGTACAGACTTACAGACTTACTGTAATTTTCTTTAATTAATTGTTTTAGGTTTTTGATCAGTGACTTTAGTGCTCTTATTTCCGGGTCGTTTCTGTCAGTGAACTGTCTGTACAGCTGCTTAAGCCTTGAGAGTAGTCTACTTTTGTATGCGTACAATACGTTGATTGTTGGAGTTCTGTACTTTTCGATCTGGCTTTCGTCGGAGTATTCTATCCGAGGGATAGTCTGCTCCATAGTTCGTTTGACAACGTCTTGCATCGTCAGTAAATTACGGTCGATTTCTTCGTTAATTAAGTTTCTGTTAGTACCAAGTAATAGGCTTTTTCAGTAAATGGACTACTAGGTGTCTCAATCTGTACACATTTTTCACAGGACACTACTATTTTGAATCCCAAACCACGCTTACCACTTTCCGTAAATTTCACTTGCGATTTGCACACTTTACAAACGACAACGTTTGAAATAACTGGAAAAAACTGCAATAACATTTATCAAACGATAACTAAAACCTGGATTCGCTTCAATATCGTACATATCTTCCGATTGCTTCAATTTTTTCCCGGATGTACTAGCATTCATTTCACTTGGTGCCCCTAACTCGTGTCAATTCAGCGGTCTTCTTTCAGATATCTCCGGTTTCTTGCTGTATGTAGGTATCTCTTTGCACCCTTTTGACCACAATATACTTTGTCATTCATTATAAAAACGAACCAATAACACTCACAAAACAAAAAGAAAAGTTAGCACAATTATTGATGAAAAACAAACGTTCCTCAAATAGCGTCCTTTTCGAATGTTTCACCGTACGAAACTGACTGAAACCGACGTTTCTAAAGACGAAACAAGCAACAGTCGGAACACGTGGCAATTAGTTTCGAAAACATCTGTCTAGTCCCCTAAAATACCGTCCCTCGTTTCGGTCATAAGAGGCTCGCTGCCTACTTGTCGGCCTTGTACGAAAAATAAGTACTTTGAGATATTTCTCGGCCATAATCTTTTGGGATATCATTTTTGGGATCCTAAGGGACCGTGGAAAGCAATAAGATTAAGTAAGACGTGATTTTTATTACCACAATAAAATTAATCGTCCGGCGGGAAATCCCAAGAATGGGTGGAGATCTATTAACGACATTCTGAATAGAAACGCCAAAAAACAGTCTAACACGTTAACAATAGAAAAAGATAATATGGTATACATGTTACAGATTCTGCAGATGTAGCTAAATTGTTCAATGAATACTTTTTAACAGTTGGTCAACCTTCATCCATTTGTGGTTTTTATTTGCCTTGAGTTTTTAGTAAGACCAGTTTTTATTTCGAATCCATTTCTGGTCTTAAATTTTAAGACCAAACTTTGTGTTAAAAAAAATTGCATTCAATATAGTTGACACTTTAGAACACATTTTTAATTTATTTGTTACTACAGCTTTTTTTCCAAATGAACCAAAATGTGCTCTTGTGATATAACTTTTTAAAAAAGGTAACAAAAAATATGTCAGGAACTATATGCCAATCTCATTATTACCCTCCATATTCAAAATATTTGAAAAAATAATTAAAAATAGAGTTTTATGATTTCTTTCAAATGCAATTGTTTTTATTTCTCTACAGTACGGTTTTAGAAGAGGACTCTTTGTGAGACTTTTGGTCCTTAATACAAAAAAGTTAGGACAGCAGGAAATACGGCGGTGCACTTTTTGTTGACATAACCGAAGCTTTTGATATGGTTAATCATAGTATTCTTTTAAAGAAGCTATACAATGCTGGTTTTCGTGGTTATATTTACAAATGGTTCGAAACGTATTTAGGTAATCGAAGTCAGAAAGTAAAAGTTAATAATAATACTCGAAAACTATTAATTTGGGTGTATCTCAAGGATCGGTCATTGGTCCGATTCTCTTTTTAATTTATGTAAATTCTTTGTTTGAGCAACCTTTTGTTGGCAAAGTTAAAGCCTTCGCGGATGATCTTGCGATTGGGTATGATGCAGTAAATCCTTTAAATTTAATCTGTGACATCAATTACGATGTCCATATACTAAGGTCATGGTTTGCGGAACACAAACTTATAATCAGCGACAAAACTAAACTAATGTCTTTTAGCCTTGACTTAACAGTATTGTCTGATATTGATGTTACCTATCATCGGACTGATTGTTTTAGATTCAAATTATTCAATGAATATTGCACAAGACTTAGTTTGCAGTTTCTTTTTAACCCTAATATCGTTTGTAGGAACTTCTGCTTTAAAATTGGAATTGTAAGACACTTCAGATATCTAGGAGTCACAATAGATCAACATTTTAAACGGACTAATCGTGTTTTGAATTTAAAACAGCATTTTCTATCAACAATCCTATGTCTGTACAATTTGAGGAAATTTTACTTCTAACGCTGTATAAAAAACCGTGTACTACGGAATATTTCATTCGAGGTCAGAGTATGGTATATGCTGTTGGGGATGTGCTTATCGCTACAAATTTCAAAATTTGATTGTTCTACAGAAATGTGCCTTACGAAAAATTTTCAATTCTATCCGCTTTGCTCATTCTATCGTGTTATTTCGTCAAACGAATATATTACCAGTACGACACTTATTTTACTACAAAGTTTTAAAAATCTTTTTATACGAAGTGCTTATATGCGAAGTCCTATTATTGTAACTTATAACCTAGGAAGCAGTTTTTTTAATATTCTGAACTTACCTTTTCGTACTGCACTTTTCAGGAATTCCTACTCTGTCGTACCTCGCAAGTTATTTAATAAGCTTCCTGAAAAAATACGAAACATTATAAATCCCTCTATGTTTTTAAAAAAAATAAAGTAGAGCTCCTTGTTTACAATATACAGGGTTCCCCAAAAATCAACGTCAAGCCGGAAACGAGTGATAGGTCAAGTGGTGTCGGTTATCACAAAATTATAAAAAAAAATCTAAGTCATGTACTTTTAAAATTATTGGCACTCAAAACAAATCGAGAAATCTGACACCCTGTGACGAGCTTTCAAGTACTGTGACCGCAAATCTTTACTTTTCTTCTATTTTTTTATTGTCACGTAACCCTGAGTAACTGTTCTGTAAATTACGGTCCAAAATTGAAACATAATTGTATCGGTTTTAACTAAAATATTGCTTTTTTGTCCATCCATGTATCTGAAAATCATTAATCACCTAACTTGAACTGACTGTACTGACAAAAAAATGCACTATGTCATTTTGGCAAATAACTTTAAAAGATGGCGTATTTAGTCTGGATTCCAAAATGGTATGACACTTGGTAGACTAATGCTTAATTGAGGACAAAAAAAAAATATTTTGTTAAAGAAACTCGAAAGAATTTAGAGTAGCTTATAGTGCCTGTGTGGGGCCAGTAAGTTAGTATAAGATTGTTAAGTAATTTTAAGCTAGCATTTAAGTATTTTTTGTTAGTATGTAAGAATTAATGATTTAAGAAATAAAATGCATTTAAAACTAGGAATATGCTGCTTTTGACAGCTAACTCGGGTAGCCGAAAATATTAAGCGGGCTTTAAAAGAGCCCATATGATACGTACAAGAAGGCTTAAGATAAACGCAAGTTGTAAAGAGACTGCAGATGCAGTTAAAGGTTCAAGTTCTGACAGCAACAGAGTATCAGAAGCAAATCAACTTTGATGGGCTAAGTTTCCCGAGCTGTGTGTAAGTATTTTAAGTGTATTCAAAATCCCTAGAGCGCGCATAAATTATAAAAAGAAAAAAAAATTCCTCCACATCGAATAAGGCCAGGCTCTCCCTTAATTGATGGCCTTTCTCGCGATGTCCAGATGAAACCGCCACTATAACCAGTTCTAGTGAAAGAAAGCCTAACATATCCACCCAGAGAAACAACACTGGCAATGGCCTTTCCACACACAAAATCCGAATGAAATCGGTGCAGCAACCAGAAAGGTTTATAGTTCGGGTTTATGAAAACCGCGAAACAACAAATTGGAGTAAACCATCTTGCCTATAAGGGTTTCTAACGAATCAAATTGGAAAAGCCACCATAAAAACAAAACGACGTTGGGTGCAAGTAATATAGACACCAGCTGTGTGAGCCAGAAAATATTTGGATTTAAGCGGAAGGCTGAAATATGAAAAACGGAAGTCTTAAAGTGAAGTGCTCCACTTAGATAAGTATTCTGTGTACAAAATAGGCCTTCTAAGATCTACGACATCTAAAGTTTCCAGACCACTTAATCCAATGCCTTCCATCTGCTAGATCTCAAAAAAACGCAAAGTTATCTGAGAGATATGTCTTCCCAGAGCCCTATATTCGACACATAAAAGCAGAGAGCAAGAATTGGGAAAACAAGACTTCTCTTCTCACTTCCCTCATCCATGATCTAAATATCAAGACGGGCTACGGCTGAAGTCATTATTTGCGTCTTGAATGAGTTAATTTCTACTTCTCTTTTAATTCCCGGATGTTTACGGATGGGACGTTCCTTCAAATATTTTGGTGCGATATGTAGTCAGAGTAATTTTCCATATTCCATCTGCATCCTTATGTTCCGAACAGTTTTTGGGGCAATAGAAATACAGTCATCTCCTGGGTTTCATATTATCGTCATTTGCTCTCACCCGAAATTTGTTAGTAATGGGCTTAACCCTACCTAACAAGTAGTTCAAGCCAACAACTAGAAAGTTGTTTCGAAAGTTTCCATGTCATACCATAGGTACCTCGAATTTCAAATCAGATTCAAAATTTCACCGTTACTAATGAGAAACAATCCGGAAAGGAGTATACGATTTAAGTACGATCCTTGCAAATGCGTCAAAGCTTCACATAGCCCAGAACGAGACAAAATGTAGAAAACACTGTTGAGAGTCGGAGCTGTGCCCTCTAAAAGTTTTTATCTTACGTGCCTAGACAACAGTCTGGCAGATCGTCACATTGAATTTACATCGACTAATGTAACCAGAAAACTTCTCAACAGATCACTTAAGACCGATTTCAAAAAACTATGAAATCTTTACAAGTCAAAGCAAAAAGTTAATTCGAATTCAGAGACTCAGTTCTTCTTTGGAGTCTTTGGTATCCTTAAAACGTTTGAACAAATTTAAAAGACATGCGTCTTAACATCGGGAACAGACTTTTCGAGATACTCGTAGTAGGATATTTTAATGCAAGGATAGAAAATGACGACATATTTAGTAGCGCAGCCGGCAGGACACCACCTTCGTAAATGAATTCAGAGTTATCGACTTCGCTTCAGTGCAAAATGTCATCATAGCTAGCATAGGTTTCCCAAGCCTCAACATCCACGAAAAGGCCTTCCAGTCCCCTGACAAAAACCAGATTAATCACATTGCGATCGACGCAAGACACAGCTCCAATATTCTAGATATTCGAACCGTTGAAGGAGCCAATGTTATGACTCCGCATCTGATGTACTAGGTTTTATCCGACCACCGCATCGAAATCCTGGTTTGACGAACGGTGTCGGCAAGCGCGTGCAGCGAAAAACAAGAAGCATAGGAGGCTGCTCTGAAAAGAAGGACAAGAGGTGCTCACGAATTCTATAATGAGCCAAGGAGAAGAGAAGAACATCTGGTCCTCAGAAAGAAATAGCAAAGAACGGGGATGTGCTCTACCGAGGCGATGTAGAGGTGCTTGCGCAGAAATGATGCTAGGAGCTTCTACCAAATATGAAAAAACTTCCAAAGGACACAAATACCGAAGAGCAAAAAGCAGAGATAAGAGAATGTAATAGTAGAGTCAATGCGGGTGCTGAAAATTTGGAAAAACTACTTCTGTAGATTTAATAACGAAGTCGAACACTATTAAGCCGTCAGGCAGAGCCACCATGGTTAACCATTGGCAAAAATTAGATTCACTCGACCGAGCAAGATGAATGGAGAATGGATAGCTACAATAGAACTTAGGACCAATAAGGCTGCAGGAGCAGACAGAGCTCATCTGTAAAATATGATCGGATGAGAGTATGCCCAGTCAATAGAATCTCAGCACCTTTTGGCGGATTTTTAGTAAAAATATCCTCTAAATTGGGATGACTATACAGGTTGCAAGGTTCAATCTACCATAATAATATGTAGACCCTTAAAACCCATTTAATAGGCTCTAATCAGTGTGGTCTAAGTCCGGCATCAACCAGATACTCACGTTACGGTAGCTTAGAAAACCCAAGAATTTTAAATTGAATCCCACCACTTGTTTTAAGGCAGCGTTTGTAGGGAGGAGGTCGAGTCTTCGCATCCCCACCAAACTAATCCGTTTATGCATAATAACTATGCAAAACATTCATTCATATACATATATGTACCCTACATGACATCGTCGATTATGTGGATCTTGGCTCAGTTACTAAGCCATACCTTGCGACAGGAATTCGTGAATTGGGCTGTTGAGCTGCTGGAAGCCGACCCTTATTTTTACAAAAATCCGTGTTTAGTGATAAGGCTTTAGCTCAAAATTACCTTGTCTGGAGCGAAACAAATCCAGAAGAGATTCGTGAGACCCAACTACATCGACAAAAGTTTGGTGTGGTCTTCAAATATGAGGACAGAACCAACGTTACTAAACAACCACTAGTGATTATTTCTTCAATAACATAGACAACATTGATCTGCAAGAACTATGGTTGCAGCATCATCACGTACCCGTACATTGACATTATATTGTAAAAAGAAATCAGCGAGCTACATATCGATGGAACATTTGGAGCCATCGAAGAAGAAACGGAGGAAACGGGCTTAGTGAAAAATAAGAGTAAAACAAACTAAATGCTGTCGACAGGTATGGACAGGAAACAGCAACGGCTAGGACAACACCCCACGAGAGGAAATTATAACTTTGACTGGGTAAAAGACTTCGACCACCTGAGATCTGTTGTAAGTTTAAACAACGACACAGCCATAGATATTAAATGAAGAATCACTTTTGTCAATCGCAATTTCTTTCACCAGGGAGATAGCTGGCTGGCTTCCAAATCGGAAGGTTCGGTGTTCGACTCCCAACCGTTTTGTTTTTCAATTAACAAAAATCAAGTAAGATGAGTATAGTTGACTATAAAATCAACATCAAAGCCAACTTCCACTAAGAATTGAGTTTCACCATTAAACTTGCGCAATAACCAATGAGCCCAAATATCTTTCTTTTTCTCTCTATCCCATTTATAAAAAAAAACTTAACACAAGCTGAGACCTTATAATAAATAAATAAATAATAAAGCTGAGGTATAGGTCTTTATGTAAAGTGAACATAAGTAAGGTTTGTAAGGTTTGTAAAAACAGATTTTGGAGAAGAAGATATACCGACGAACTGTACGAGTATGTGCTATACAGGAATTTAACTTGTTATAACTGCTGAATTCATCTGCTCCGATGGACAGGACATGTTGAGCGAATGGACATCACAGTTCACGTAGATGTTTAGAAATATCTCAGAATTTATGTGGAGCGCGCAAGCGGAAGGGGATCTCAGCCAACTTGGTGTGCGGAACTGAAGGGTTAAGTACAAAATTGCAGCATTTTCACGGCTTACAGACCAACATTTTTTGTTTAAAAGTCTTCAAACCATTGGTTGATAAATTTTAACCGAAGTTTTAAGTTCTTTCTCGCAAAAATTCTTTTCGTACAGGTTGCGTCGCATTTTCTTAGTATACACCGAGTGTCAAACCTACTCTGACAATGCGAGAATTGGAGTCCTTATATTCAGATCCTTAGCGGTCTCGTACTGCTCCATACGCCTTTTCAAATGTTGGGAAACTACAACTCCTTGTATGATCGTAAAAAATTAAAGCCAACAAATTATTACGCAGCAATGTTGCTGCACAAACACGTCAATAGCAGTCAACATGAACTGGATGCATTCAAAACTTCATCGACAATGTCGGTTACGCGTGTATCTCTTTACCAGTATTTATGACTCAAATTGATTTCGAATTGCAAATTAAAAAGCATTTGCATGAAAGGACCAACCATATGTATCGTCGCTTGTGTACTCGTACACCTTCTGTATACTTGGTCAAAGTCCAACACAAACGGATGGCAACTTTGCATAAATAATTTCTAGGACACAGTTAATACTTTCACCAAGGACATGTTCGGGTTAAAGCCCCAGGCGTTGACGAATGCACAAAAGAGCACGATTGGCTAAAATTTTAATTACATATTTCTTCGCAGTAACTCTTATGGCTGTCACTCATTCGCATTTCATTTTCAAATTTTAATTATGACAGGCACCACTTCATATCCTTTCACTAAGGAAGCAAAGTACCTACTTCTTCCTTCTTATGAGATTCGAAAATTTAAAGAAAAACGATACAAAATACTCTCGTTGCGACAATGGAGTCCGACAGTTTTAGTTTTTTCTTTTTTTTGTTCTCAATTAAATACTCGTGAACCGTTCGCATAAAACAAACTTGTCAGCCCTCCGGGTAGAACTTTTTAAATCACCACTCTGATTTTTGATTAAAAAACTAAAATCGAAAAAAAATCCGAAAACAAAATCAGAAGAAAAAAAACATTTAAGACACGACACAACATCAACATTAATATGACGGCATTTAAATGACCTTTCTTCGTTTTCGGTCAAATTGGCCTCGCTATTGATATACAATTCGACGCTTGACGCTTCCCTACCTATACTAGCGATGCGAGTATTCGTATGTTGGTTTCTACATACAAGCTCAGCTCACCCTTAGGGAGTCTGCCTTTATTTATTAGTTAAGGCCACGTTGGGTACGAGTATTCGAGTTATTGGAAGATGAAATCTCCCACGAAGGAATGGAGGCTTAAAAGTTGTAATTTTTGTATCTCATCGGTGTAGCCCCGGGGCTCAACTGCATTTCTGTGTCCGAGGTTTTTTTTTTTTTAATTTTTTGTTTTGTTTTTTAGCTCCCCCTCCTCAGTGTTGATACAGTGATGTGTTGTCATATATGAACTTGAGCTTAAATATACTCGTATATTTTATTTAATTTTAAGCATTTCGAAAAAATGACAGCAAACAGGAAATTGTATTGGACTGTTTTCACATACATGTGTAACATAATGTACACGTATACGCCTTCCAAATAGCCGTGTAAATAATGTGAAGACACTCAATCGCTAATGGCGACTTTTGTTTCTTTTTTTCTCTTTTTTTAATTCAAAGGACAATAACATAAATGTGCTGGCAGTGGGCTATTCGTTTGAATGCTTGCTGGGTTTGTTCTTGCTTCAGGATATTTTCCAAAATATTTGAGCTGAAGCGGCAATTCAATGGCATCCAGGTGAGGATTTAAGATTTTGCGAACGATACATTTTCTGCCCACGCCAATCGGAGGGAACCAGAGCAACAATATATTTTTAGTATAATCAGATTACATCATGTGAGCTCTTACTGCCAAGCCACAGCTTATATAGATTGCATGATAAGCAGCACACAATCTAAACATGAAACAAGTGCAGGCTTCCAAATCATTTCAACAGCAGTTTGGACAAATCAACAAATTTTGGATCCGTGGAAGTTGTCTCCTTCTTTTTTGCTAACTGTTGAAATATGAAAGATCTCATACGCATCTGCAATGCCACTGCACCATTAGTGCGGTTGGCTAAGTTTGCGTACTTAAGAACCATTCTACAGGCCGCTCTATTTTGGTGATCATCTCGTTAGGTAGGAGTTTGCTTATGTTTTTGCATCTGGGTGATAAAATTATTTTTCTCTCGGATTCTTCTCCGAAACTCGGCTTAACTTAAGCCCCTGTGGCTTTGTAGACTGAGTTAATGGACGACCTTCGTTGAACATTGCAAAACCTGCTGACAACTTCAACAGAAAGTCTGGCATGACATCAGAAATCAGCGGACCTAATACACTGCCTTAGTGTACTCCAATTTCAACATCATTGCAGTAGTCCGTCCTTGAAAAGCTTGGCTTCTGTTCTCTATCGGCATTTTCTTCTCATGATACCACGACTGCGGTTCCTTATTCATATGGAGCCGCCTTTTTGAAATATCGGGTAGAGTTTTCGCACTACTCTTACGAGTACATTATTTTTCGAGGTTGCTCCACATACATACTTGGGCTCTAAGGTCTTATTTTTGGTTTATAGCATTGTAGAGATATTCTTCCAAATTTAGCCCACAGGGGTTATTTTGGCGATGTCAGTTTATTCTATCACCTGACGTCAGTGTTCTTTTGTTTTGCTCTGAGTACATAAGGAACGGTCTTGGCAGAAAAAGTCGATACTTACTTTTTAGTATTTTGCCCACATCGCATGATGTTTTCTACTTAACCATTTTTGCGAAATTGCCTTCTCTCCAAATTGTTATCTAATAATCCGATGGTTTGAAAGGCCACATGGCATGTAACCCTATTAATCCCGTTACCAACTGGGTGTTATATTATCAATAATGCATCAGTAAAGTTTATATTAGAGAAGCATTAGCATTAGCGTTTTCTTCATTTATTCGTGTTTATCAAACAGGTTGTGCCAACCAGCACCTCTTCGAAGACAACCTTTATAAACAGCACCATTTTGAGAATGATTATCTAGATATGAAGGCAGTTTGAAGTCTTCTCTATTTATACAAGGTGACGCAAAAGTCATCACCATATCGGAAGATGCTATAATTCTTCCAAATGGCGGCAAATGTCAATTCTACTATGACATTTATTAAGTAACCAACAGGACATGAATCGCTATACTGATATGCGGAATAATTCGTCGGTGGTGTTAGCGCAGCGTAAGTTTCAGCGCAAATTTCCGGGTCGTCCGACACCAACTGAACAAACACTACATTAAAAGAGTATGCTGCCAGGTCTAGCCGGTCCTGGAGCAACCGTTCTGTTGAGAATACCGCAGCTGTGGTTGAAGATGTCGCAGAGGACCCCGGAGTATCGACCAGACGACGTGCCATGCAATTGGTTATCAATCGACGTTCTTTACAGAAAATTTATCCTTCCTCAATTTGACGAATTGGGACTGGTGAACATGCAGTTCCGATAGGATGGAGAGACGGCGCAGACTGCACGAGCCACAACCGAACTTCTGAGGGTCGCCTAATCTCTCGTTTTTAGCGATTTGCACTGACCGGCAAGATCACCCGATTAAACCGTTCCAGAGTTCTTTTTGTGGATTTTTTTGAAGTTAGGAGTGTATGTCAGTAATCCTGAGACTCTCGAAGCCCTCAAAGAATATATCCGTCAAGAATGCGACGACCTATCGCCAGAAGTTCTGGCAAGAGTAATAGAAAATGCCACTTAGCCAATATCATTTTCTCGCCTTAATGGAAAAAATTAGAGATATCAAGTAAACATAATCCAAAAGCAGAACCAAAGTCTTTTATTCACAAAAAAAACTACAGCTGAAGAACATCGGGTGCCAACTTTTGCGCCACCTTGTAAGTTAGGTGTTGTATTGGGTGATTTTTTAAGCATATGGTTTATAATTGTCAAAAAAAAAAACACAGGAAAATTGCAAAAGTGTGTAAAATTTTTATGTGGGCTGATAAATCAATGCTCGCCATTAACTTTTCAAATATTATTTCATGTGAATGTTGACCACGACTATGTTTTAAGTGGTTTATACGGGGAGTCCAATTTTGATGCACTTTTTCGAGCTTATCGGCTGATATTTCGCCAATAAGTCGTGTAATGTTGTCTGCCAAGACTGCAATTGACGCTGGTTTCCCGCCATAGCCGAGCGATTTGACGTAAAAAATAGTCTAAAGGCGTCAAATCACGCGATCTAGCCGGACAATTCACCGGTCCAAAATGAGAGATAAATTGCTCACCGAACTTATTTCTTCATTGGTCCATCGATTCGCGTGCTGTGTGGCATGTAGCGCCGTCTTGCTGGAACTAAATGTCGACCAGGTTCAGTTCGTGCATTTTAGAGAAAAAAAAAGCTCGAAATCATTGAACGACAGCGGGCGCCATTGACGGATACGTTGGTCTCACGCTTATCTTTGAAAAAATACGGGCCAATGATCCCGCCGGACCATAAACCGCACCAAATAGTATATTTTTCCGTGTGCATTGGCAGCCCTTGTATTGCCTGAGGTTGCTCATCGGACCAAATACGGCAGTTTCGTTTATTGGCATACCCATTCAAACAGAAATGAGCATCGTCGCTGAAGACAATTTTTGGATAAAAAAAGCGGATCTTCCTCCAGCATTTAAAAGGCCCACTCACCGAAAATTCGAAGCTGTGGCAGGTCGTTCGGCATCAGTTCTTGCACAGGCTGTATTTTGTAAGACTTTAGACTTAGATCCTTGCGTAAAATCTTCCACGTAGTCCAGTAACACAATCCCAATTACTGTGAATTGCGACGAATGGACAAATCACGGTCTTCGTTAACAGTGGCCTGATGTCCAATAGCATGAAATTGGTGTGAAATTTGCTCACTACGGCTTGAATTGCTGGCTCAGTAGGTCAACTACGACGACCGTAAAATGGTCGAAGCGGGCGAAAAACATTTTTCACAGTGCTCGAATTTTAATAATAAAATTCGATAATTTGTAAGCGTTGTTCGGGTGTACGATCAAGTCTTTCCATGATGAAATGACAGTGCTAAGTGAGAATGTTTGAGTTTGACACACGTCACGATTCACACGTGAACTGTCAAAAATAGATCACTGAAAAATCACCCTTTACTTCAATTACATTTACCATTTCGTTTCAAATGAATTTTTCTATTCTAAAGTAATTTGAATTTAACAGGCCCGGGTCAACCCAGGATGATTTTATTAAGTTTAGTACAAACTATTCTTAAACTAAAACTGAAACTAAAGGACAGGAAAGTTCAGGGTCAGAAGAGGTGATAATTGAGGGTGTTTTTGAAGGTACTTCTGCTGCAATGGAAATCGAACCAACACATGAGAAGTTTAATTAGCTTCACTTATCATACGAGACAGTGGTACGTTAAAACCATATGCCATTCAGTGGTTATTTAGACGAGAAAAAGGAACAGACCTTAAATTGCGGGGGTTGGTGTTAAAAAAGATCTGATCCAGCAGTGAGGGATAGTCGATGGTGTCTATTAAGAGTTGGTGCTTAAAGAGATTCGCAACGTTTTTCCAGAGATAGTTGACCTAGCAATTTCAGTCGGTTATCATAGGGTGGAAGGATGTAGTGATCAGCCCATGGGAGGCTGCGCAGAGCGAATCATAAGAACCTGCGTTGGACAGATTCGATATGGTTTTCATAATAATAACCATACCTGGCTAGCATATTCGAGAAGTGGCCCAACAAAGGTGATGTATAAGGATTTTGTGATGTAAGGGTCAGAGAGTTCTTTGGACCATCGTTTAACAAATTCAAGCGAGGAGTTGGAGCTGGTAATTATGGAATCAAAGTGGGTGCTTAAATTGAGTTCAGTATCACAGATAACACCCAAGTCCTGCCTTGAAGGACCTACCTACGCTACAGCTTGGGTTGATATATAGCAAGTTCGGCCAGGAAGTGTTGAACGCTTTCGGGAGTATGAGGTGGCTTGGCATTTTTTATGTTGAGCTCAAGGAAGTTTTTGTGCACCATATTGAGAACCAATTGAGGTTGGGAATCAGAAAATTTGGAAATTTGTCTATAGATTTTCATATCATCGGCATAGACAGATATGTATGAGTTCTGTATTATGTTTTCAACATCATTAACAGTCAAAGTGAAAATTAATGGACAAAGGTGACTAGCTTGTGGAACACCAGAAGTGGCATTAAGTTATTCAGACAAATGCGAACGGAAATGAACTACATAATGGTGTTCTTCCAACTAAGATCCGGACCAAGAAATCAGTTCAGGTTGAAAACCAGAATTAACTTATGTACGATTTTATCAAAGGACTTGCTAAATTAGTGGTAATCATATCGACTTCTTTTCCTTGCTCTAGGGCACATAATGTACTAGAAATTAACTCATTAAGGTTGGTAGTGATTGATCCGTCTTTAAAAATCCCTGTTAATTCGGTGCAAGAATATATGTATGTATTATCTGCAATGAGAGAACATTGTAGTAGTTGAAAATATCCTGTTTGGGTCCTTTTTTATGAATAGAGATAATATATGCTTTTTTCCAGAGGCAAGGGAAAGCCCCTAGGGAGATCGAAAGACTGATGATACTTATGAAGGGTTGAATAAGATTATTGGCACATTTTTCCAGAAAAATCTCACGCATACAATCTGGACCAGGAGAAAAATTATCTTTAACTTTGATACTCTTCTCAAATAGCTGAGTTGATTTTATATCTCTAATGTTTTAGATTTTGCTAACACGAAATGAATAGTTTTCTTTATTTCAGTTAGCTACAATTTAAGTTAGCTAAGTTCTGTGGAAAAGGCAAACTCCTCCGATTGTGCGTGCACCCGGTTGAGGTGAGAGTGGCTGCTCGTCTGATGCTAATAGAATAACTATGGCATGGATTTCTTATTTACATTGCATGTGTGTATATGAGCTTAGTTTACACCGCACAACCTTCCTTACTTATAATTTCAATAGACATTAGAGATGTCTGAGTGCAGCTACTCAAGTAACCAGATTTCCAGTCTAGATGGAAAAGGATTCACTAAAGGAATTAGCGAAATACCTGGCAATGGTTGTTGAATCAGACGATGACATATGTATTGGAGAATTTGAGACAAGACCAATAGCTATCGGATTTTTCTTCCATACATAAATAAAGCAAAATCTCCTGCAGCTCTTCCATTAATTCGGCGAATTCATCACAAAAGCAGCGTTCTGAAGAGCACACTTCGCACCCCCGTATTTGCACTGCGGGTCTCTGGAGGAACAAACAGTTATTTTGATATCTATAACAAAATATTCATGAATTAAACAAAATTAATGCCAAAAAGCTTTTTAAAATATAACGGGAAATTAAAAAAAAAATTATTTGGAAATATTTAGTTTATAGTTATAACAAAAATAAACTTTCCCTCATCAATCAGTTGACTACTGAGTCCTATATTTATTGGATTGTTGTTGCCATATGCAGCGATCTTGTGAGAGAAAAGTAAACTACAATACCACGTTACTACACTTTTGTCCCAAGAAAGGAACTAACTCCATGGAAACAAAATAAAAAAAACATTTACCTTTTAGTTTTGTTTAAAATGAACAGTTTGGGTCACTAGTGAACCATGGTTATAGAGACTAGATGGACAAAGGCCAATTTACCGTGATATTCTTTTCCGAATCCACTTTTATACTCCTTGTTGTCCCGCAAATATCCAATAGCATGAATTCTATGCGAAATACACCCTGAATGACTCGAACTACCAACAACTTCAGACTGCTTTAATTTCCAAACCGTTCATGACAGTGAGCTCAAATTTTGATACAGAACAGATAATTTTATTATTTACAAGCCTTTTAAACGATTTGCGTCTCAGTTGTGTTGAGAAATTTTTATCTGCGATGGAATTCAAACGTGATAGTGTGATTGCTTTATATTTGGCTGGAAAACCACAAGTAGCTATCGTTAGAGCCCTCCAGTACCTCAACGTGAATAAATCATTTGTATCTCGAACCATAGCTCGTTACCGTGATACTGGCAGCGTTCCAAAACGCCATGGAGGTGGTCATAAAAAAACAGCAACATCGGCAGAAATGGTTCGGAAAGTGAAGGGTCGAATTGAGCGAAATCCGCGTCGAAGTGGAAGAAAAATGGCTCGTGAGATCAACATATCGTTGGAATGGATGCAACACATACTGAAAAATGAGCCTGGGCTCAAGCCAATGAAGTTCCAAAAACCACACGATCTTACACCGCAACAGAAAAAAGTTAGAGTCGAAAGGACGAAGGAGTTGCAACGCTTGCACGAAAGTGGTGAGTTGCCGAATTTGATTTTTTCCGATGAGTCGCCATTTGTTATCGAGCAATATGTCAACAAACAAAATGACTGAGTTTACTTGCCAGAGAGGTCCTTCGAAAATGTACAACTTCGGACGGCCACCAGAAAGCAGGCAGCACAGATGGTGATGGTTTGGGCCGCCATAACCGCCGATGGTCGTTCTCCGCTCGTATTTTTGGACAGTGGCATCAAAATTAATGCGATCGTATACCGTGAAACTATCTTAAAGGCAGTATTGAAGCCTTGGGCAAACAATCACTTCGGTCGGAGACCGTGGACATTTCAACAAGACTCGGCACCGCCTCACAAAGCGCGAGTCAACCAAGATTGGTTAAAAAACAATGTTCCACACTTCATTTCTTCGACACAATGGATTTGGATTTCTCTGTCTGGGGTATTTCGAAGGCGAAGGTTGGCACTAAAAAATGTTGGACCACCTCAAACAAGCACTTTGCAGGGAATGGGGCAAAATACCGCAGAGCCACTTGCGTGCAGCGTGCGATGCTTTCTTCGGCCGTCTCAAGGCCATTATTCCCGCCAAAGGTGAACATGTTGAAAACAACTGATACAATGTGAAAATTGATGTATTTTCCAACATTTTTTGCTTTGGCACAATACAATTTATCAAAAAATAAAAAGATTATAGCATTTTAAAAAGTTGCAGTTCGAGTAAGTCACCCTGTAGTATGGGTATCTGAACCCGATGATGTCTAGTGTAAATATCACGAACTGCTCTATAAGTTTCGCGAACGAGCTTCAATTTTGGAAATAAATTTAAGCAGTTTAGAATCGTTTTTGTGGCGTCAATCCTTTCATTGTGAAATGGGAAACTGTACTGAAAATAAATTAAGCTCAGCAGCTCAATGGAGTTTTCATATTTAATCCTTATTGAAAATTCTGACACAGCAAAAAAAAAAAGCAGCCATTTGGCCTCGTTATTTATCCATCATATTGAATCCCTGGGAAATGCTGAATTTCTGAAATTACATGGCTCACGTATTTACTCTTTATATAGATATGAATGTATGTTACCTATGTAAGAGGTAGGATAAAAACAGTTTTTAAGTTTATCTGTATCATATGATACAAATATGTTCATGCATATATTCTAATCTAATTGTATCGATCTCTTATATATACATATTTACATGCTTTTTTAGATTAGATATAATTTAATTCTTATTAATATACTCATATACTGTTTAAATACATGTTTAAAATATTAAAAGGACGATAAATAAATGGAATAAGAAACATTAAATGACATTCAGTAATTTAGATACAAGACGTATAGAAAATAGTTTTGAATGCCACATCAAGAGGCTGTTAGAATTACAAAATAAAATAACATTTTGGATGGGGCTGACCCATTAAAAACAATTAACAAAATTCAAAAATTAGATACAAAAAGAAGCAAAAATGGACAAAAATTAATAGAAGCCGAATATTGAACAATTAGAAGTTAAAACTTTAAGAAATAACATAAAGAAAAATAAACAAATTAAAAGAAGCAAGATTGAATAAATTACCTATATAAAAAATTAAGATTCAAAAAGCAAATGATTTAGAAATAATTTCAATTATACCAGAATGTCAGAGATCATAGATTCCAAATAATAGTAGTTGCACTGAAATAGCCAATTTTTTACAAGTTTTAGAAATATGCAAGATATTGACATAGCCCTGATGTGATGAGGAAGTTTGCTAAACAAGCGATACGACGAAACAGAATAAATTTACGAAGGGCAGTAGTACGAAATATGGGTACAGATAGCATATTAGACGAGTTTCCACGTAAGTTGTAATTTGAGATTAAGCGAAAATTTCGATTACCCGATTTTATGAAGAAGATCTTCAAAACCTTAAAACAATAAAGGTGACGAACCGGAAGAATTTTTAGATCATAGAATAGTGGAAAACTGGGATGTATTCTGGGTTTACGGCAAATCTTTCTTATGATGTATTTCTGAAAAATTAACAGAGGTCTAATTTTGTTCTGATACACGCCTCCCCAACAAGAAATTCCGTATTGAAGCTTAGATTGAACAATTCCATAATAAATAACTATAACTTAATTCGCGCGGTTTGCTAAGAGATGGCGTAACTTGTATTATTCCATTGTTATTAATCCATTGGAACATGCGTTGGAAAGCTACTGTCATTGTACGTCATTTCAGTATATGTCATTCATTTGAAGCGTAAACAGCAATAATTTTTTTTCACTCAATTATGTCGAACTTTTTCCGGGGAGTTCTTCTTCATTACTTTAATGTGAAGAAAACTACTGCCGAAAGTCATCGTATTTTAGTGGAAGTTTATGGTGAACATGCGCTAACTGAGCGAACGTGCCAAAAGTCGTTTGCACGATTTAAAAGTGGTGATTTTGGCTTGGAAGACGATGAACGTCCTGGACAGCCAAAAAAGTTTGAAGATGAAGAACTGGAAGCATTACTCTATGAAGATTGTTGCCAAACACAAAAAGAGCTCGCAGAATCATTGGGTGTCACTCAAGCAGTCATTTCAAAACGTTTAAAATCAGCTGGATATATTCAAAAGCAAGGAAATTGGGTTCCACATGAACTCAAGCTGAGAGACGTCGAAAGGCGGTTTTGCATGTCCGAAATGCTGCTGGGACGCCACAAAATCATATGTGAAACCCAGCCAACCAGCCAAATCAACGGCAAAGCCGAATATCCATGGCGCGAAGGTAATGCTCTGTATTTGGTGGGATCAGATGGGTGTGCTGTATTATGAGCTGCTAAAGCCGGGTGAAACCATCAATGGACAACGCTACGGAACACAATTAATCCGTTTGAAGAGAGCAGTGGCCGAAAAACGCCCGGAATATGCGACCAGACACGAGACAATAATTTTCCTTCATGACAACGCTCGGCCCCACGTTGCTATTCCGGTTAAGAACTATTTGGAAAACAGTGGATGGGAAGTCTTACCCCACCCGCCTTATAGCCCAGACCTTGCGCCTTCTGACTACCATTTGTTCCGGTCGATGCAGAACGCCCTCACTGAAATACGGTTCACATCAGAGCAGAATATCAAAAATTGGTTTGATTCATTCTTGACTGCCAAGCCGGCGCAGTTCTTTTGGGATGGGATCCACAAATAGCCAGAAAGATGGGAAAAAGCCATAGCTTTAGATGGGCAATACCTTGAATAATACTATTATACATGTTTTTCTTAAATAAACGTTCAAATTTTGGAAAAAAAACCGCACGAATTAAGTTTTATACCCAATATGTAGTTTTTAAAAGCGTCGTAGAGCAGATATTGCGCAAATAGAAAAATTGCCTAGGAGTGAGACGCAAATAATTCCTTAATATTTCAGCGTGCACCGAAAAACTCATTCTAGAGTCTATTGAGAGCCCCAGGTACTTCGTCTACTTTCTCAATTAAAAAACATTTTCCACTACAGCTGTAACTACAATACAAAAACTGTGAGAGCCGGACGTACAGTTGCAAACAGAGAGTTTGTATCTATCACATTCAGGTACGTGGAAGTACACATTGGCTTCAAGGTTGTGTGAAGAAGACAAATAAAGAAACATAATTTTAGTTTTTTAGCTTATAACCAAATTATATTTGGCAAACCAATGTCTTAATAGATCAAGATCCCAATTAATGTAGGAGACCAAGTCCAAAGGACTATTCAAGACATACGCAAAACCTATATCATCAGCGAAAGCAGTAGGTCTACCCTTAAAATTAAAAGCAAATAGGGAATTAATATAAATTAAAAACAAAATAGGACCCAAACAGAGCCTTGTGGTACGCACAAATTTACGAACTTAATATCGCTCCTAATCTCGTCAATGTTTACTCTCTGCGACCTATTTTCCAGATACGACCTAAACCAATTAGGCATAAAACCACGAAAACCTGTTTTTTCCAGTTTCTTCAACAACAAATTGTGGTTGACCATATCGAAGGCTTTCGTGATGTCAATAAATAAACCCGCTGTACATCTTTTCGCATCAAGGTCAGACATTACATGAGCACAAAACTGTAATAGTGCATCTTCAGTCGAACTCAGTTTTATTTAAAAAACTCACTACCCTATTTTTTATAAGTTTTTCAAAGATTTTACTGAACACTGGAAGAAGTGAGACAGGCCTGTAGTTATATAACTCTGCAGCAGATCCTTTTTTAAACAGAGGAACCACATCTGCATATTTCAAGGCTTCTGGAAATATCCCAACAAAAACACAACGATTAAAGACATCTGCTAATACGTTTGCTAAGAAACATGCAATTTTTTTAAGGACCCGGTTCGAAATGCCATCAGCGCCACATGAACTCGAATTTTCAATAAAAAACATACATATGTATACATACATACATACCACCTTGATCAACAAGTTCCCGGGGGACACCACCGTGTGGCGCTCCCGTTGTTCCGATTTGAGTTCTGTTTTTTTTTTGTGAAATTGGCAAATCTGTTGTTGACATTCTCTCTAAATCTTAGCGTCATAGCTTTACATTTGCAAAAGTTACGTAGCAAAGAGTACATCTATTTCTGTGTGTGTTGGCGATTTTTTATAATTTTAGAAATGGATTAAAATTTGCAACTGATCCCACATTCATCAAAAGGATCATTACTGGAGACGAGACGACACGTGGGTTTCTGAGTACGACACGCAATCCAGACATCAGGCAAGTGAATGGCGTTCACCAAATGAGCCGAGACCAAAAAAACCACGTCGTTTTCAGTCAAAAAAGAAGGCAATGCTCCCGGTTTTCATGGATTACAATGGTGTAGTGCATCGTGCATCATTTTTGCCAGAAGGCCAGACAGTAAACAAAGAGTATTACTCGTATTTGGACGTTATGAGACGTTTGCGTAAAACAATTCGCCGAAAGAGAACAGAATTGTGGACAGAAAATTCGTGGATTTTGCACCATGACAACCCACCGTCGCACAGTGCCATCATTATTTGTAATTTTTTGACAAAAAATGCAACAAATACCATCTAACCGCCACCGAATTCACCCGATTTGGCCCCCTGTGACTTCTTTCTGTTCAATCGAGTTAAAAAACCACTACGGTGAACGCGCTGCAGCAGCCGAGAGAGGAAGTAATGGAAAAATCGCAGGAAGCACCGATGGACATACCGAAAACTGTTCGGAGGATTGGATCAAGCGCTGGCATAAGTGTGTTGCAGTCGATGGGGATTACTTTAAAGGGGACAGTATAGATTTAGATGAATAAATTTGTATTTTTAATTTTCTGAATAAATTCCTGATTGATCAAGGTGGTATATATTACTTGTGTATATTCGTATATTACCTATACCCTGTTCACCAAAAGCCTGTAGTACAGGGAAGTTAGGAATATCAGCGTTTCACTCTGGTTACAAAGAAAAGCATAATCTTTTCGCTCTTGAAAAAAATCTTAGGAATACCGTGATATGCATATGGTATTTGTCGACAGGAAGTGCTGAAGATGATTTCCACAGGCTCGCCATCTACCTGTTTAGATGATACAATGTTTCTGAGAAAAAAATAAATAAATTGTATTACCTAATTTTTTTATTTATTATTATTTGTTACACCAAGCAGTGTAAAAAGTTTCATATAGTAATAATTATATGTATATAGATATAAAACTAATCCGAAGAATATTCACGGCTGCTGTCGTTTTCGTCATATAAAAATCCCACATCTTAGGCTCAACTTTTAGTTTAACATATGTATTTGATGCAATTAAGCCATTTTTTGCTGACCACTTACTCAAGTTCTTCTCTTAGTAGTAGGTTAACGTTTTTCATTTTGAGAGTTTTGTTTTGGCTGGCCTACTTTGTGTCCTATCTTTAAGCCTGTTCATCTGCCACGTGTACATCAAATTTTTCCTTTTGGCGTTTGACAACATGCAACAACTCACCTTGTTTTTTTCTTGTATGATTCGTACTTATACATCACTATGACGGAACTGGGTTCAAGATATTCTAAGATATTTTCTAACCACTTTTCATATACAGAGGCATTCGTATCCTCATGATAATATCCGCTTTTGCCGGAAACAAAGTTCAAAAGTCCCTACTGAACGAATCCTGTCGAGCTTCCGATGTGGGTAATTATGAGTTTCTTTTCTGGACAGAAACTGGAGTCCAGTGATTAATCTTGCATTGAATGAATGAATGCTTGTAGTCTTATTGTTCCTTCAAATTTTTGTTTATATACGAGTGAAAACAAAAACTCCTTCTTACATTTGACGACCGTGTCATAAAACTTTTATTCTAACTCTCTACATATTGTATATAATATCATAAGTGCTCTCGTTAATCGCACCTGTTCTAAAATTACCTGCAACTTATGTAAAATCGAGCCTTTAGGCGTCAGATGACCTTATAATAAATTTACTTTTATTAACCTCAAGCCAAGAAGTTTGTTATACAACTTTAACCTAACTATTGTACTAAACTCTCCGCGTAAAGGGTGTTTTTTCTTAGAGATATACAAATTCAATATGAAATAAAACACTTGAATTTAATGTCAATGTCTATTATATTAGCTTTATTTAATAGATAATTTTGTTGATATCGGGCATATGCGTGCTACGGCTAACTCGAATGAAGCGCAATCGTGAAGTCAAATTTTCGACAACTTTATCGAGCAACTGGGGCCGTATATCAGCAATAACACGGCGAATGTTGACTTCCAAATCGTTTCTGGTTTATCGGCATAAGCTAGTGACTTCACATACCCCAAAAGAAAGTAATCTAAAGGTGTCAGATCACAAGATCGTGGAGGCCAGTTCACAGGTCCAATGCGCTAAATTGCAATAAATTGATGGAATCGCGCACTGTGTGTCTTGTTGAAACCAAACCTCTGTCACGTCAATGCTATTCAACTGAGGAACGAAGAAATCAGAAATCATGTTTCTATAGCGCTCTCCATTGGCGGTAACATTCTGACCGGCATCATCCTTAAAGAAATATGTGCCGATGATTCCACCAGCCTATAAAGCCCACCAAACAGTGAGTTCTAATGGTTGTAAGGGCGTCTGGACAAAGGCTTCTGGGTTTTGTCCACTCCAAATTCGACAATTTTGCTTGTCGAATTGTACAAACGTACGTCCTACGCGTATAAGCTGGATCTTATAAGCTTTGAAGCTAAGATCTTTCCGTAAAATCTTTCACAAAGTGGAAGCTCCGATTGCTGTGCACGATGGCAAATCGACTCATTTAGAATCTCCTCAACACTGCGCTCCAAAATGGCAATAACTTCTTCTGTTCGCACTGCTTATCGTCTTTGGGGATGTGTATTATCCACTAGAGTGTACGTGGTGCGAAAACGATTCAGCGTTTTCCGAATAACTTGCTCAGATGGACGCTTATGTCGACCGTAAATTGGACGTAGCATACGATAAGTTTGGCGAACCGAACCATGGTTTTCAAAATAAGTTTGCACAATTTGCACCCGTTGTTCTGGCGTTAATCTATTCATCGTAAAATGGACTAACCACAAATCATCTTTCAACTGTCAAATTGACAATTTGTAGACACAGTGTTGCCAGTTTAAAAATGAAGCCTCTAAAAAAACACCTTTTTCATATGTGTGTATAGTTTTAATCATCGAATGCCTCTTGTATCTTAAATTTATAGTAAGCCAATCATAGTTACCTGCTAAAGATGTAAGACATTGCACATATCTACATAAAAAGAGGTTTTCAAAGTTATACATACAACTTATAGAAATCGGTTCGTGTTTGCTTATTAATATTGTATAATTATTTCTATATCACGAATTTTAACATAAAAGCACATATAAATAAATTTGACCAAATAAACATATGATACATTCACATATGACAACACCTACCACTCTTTTCGATTAGAAACAGCTTTCAGAAACAACAAAAACCAAAACAGCTTGTGAAAATACAAGTGAAAAAACAATATCGCTTTGTTAAAATTTGTGCTGGTAAATCTGGTTCTGTTAGAAAATACGGAGGACATCAATGGCCGATCATTATACAATTGATAAATCTGTCTCCAACTTCGGAACAGACTGGTCGTCTGCCCATGTTCCAAAAATAGCTCTCCCATAAGGCCTGTACTGCATATTCTTGTTGAACAGGGCATAGTACTCTAAGCTGTATCATTTGTATTCAAAACAATTGGCCAACGGCCACATGCGCATAGAGAATAAGAGAATGAAAATGTATGGGCGTG
Source organism: Volucella zonaria (assembly GCA_963966105.1). Lineage (NCBI taxonomy): Eukaryota > Metazoa > Arthropoda > Insecta > Diptera > Syrphidae > Volucella > Volucella zonaria. Next base: position 118,486,182 of record OZ014531.1, on the reverse strand, counting down.
TACGTCCTCTTCCATTTTTTCCCCCTTTCAGCGATCATTTTCACATATTAGTTGACACGCAAAGGATTGACAATCCCTCATCCATGAACCCATTAAATTCGTCCCCATAAACCAGTTTACCAGTGCACTTGAATAAACAATGACACAATATTTAGCTGCCGGCGTATCATATCAACACTTCCCAACAACTGCCGAGGTAACGTCCACTCTTCCTCTAGCGCTAGAAAATTGTAAGTTTTCTTTGGAAAAAATAATTATGTTTTAATCCACACTTCAAAACATAGAATAATTCTCTTGTTGTTGTAAAGTTCTCTTGTTTAAAAAAAAAAAAATAAATTTAAGAGACCTGCGCAGTAGACTGGCCAACTGTTTTGAATAGCACAATACCTACTTCCATACAATCCGACGAGCTTTTGCCAGGAACCCTCAAGCGTTCTACCGTCTACTACAGATGAAAAAAACCATTCCTGGAGTGAGTCAAACCGAGAAGAGACACATGAGACTCAATTAAATATACAAAAGGGCACTGTTTGGTATGGCTTTCACGCTAGTGGCGTCATCGATCTTTAGTCTGCCAAAAGTGAGCCCTGAGGTCGCTTTACGGTCCATGTCCAACGTTACCGAAATTGTGGACGGTATAAATTCAAACAATATGTTCCAGCAAGATGACGCCAATCAAACCATTAATTTATTGAGGAATCGATTCAAAGACAGGATTTTCTCGCAAAAATGAGAACGGATCACTCACCATTCCATTTTAGACCGCTTAATAACTTCTTGTGAGTCTGTGTAAAGTCCTAAGTATACGCTGATAAACTTGAAACTTTTCAGAGGCCTGAAGCCAATCTTCAGCGCGTTATTGATGACATAAAGCCACAAATATTGTACTTAGGTGGTGCTACAGTTCGAGGTGGACATGGGCCTCAACTAACAAGCTTCTCCAGTTAGCCCGATCCTTAACTAATTGCCTAAAATTGCGCACTCCAAGTCGATTGAAGTCCCCTTCTATTTGTGAATTGGTATTCAATCGCTCTACATGTCCTATCCATCTCGGGCGACTGATGGAGAATTTTCTGACCAGATCGATGTCGCTGTATAATTCCACATTGAATCTTCTACTCCAAAGCCCGTCAACGTAGACCGGACCGCAAATCTTATGAAGAAGCGGATATCTTCATCCGCTTTCAACAGCGTCCATCATGTAGAACTGGGGTGATCAAGGTAAATTTTTGTGAGAGGGGCTTACTACTCACTTGCTTTTTTAGCCCAAAGAAACCGAGATTTTCAAGAGTGATTCTTTGTTTTATTTCTGTTGGTAGAACTGATAGCAGAGCCAAGGTGGACCATTGGACCCTTACCACCTCAGGATTATAGCAGTCGACTGTGACGTTCTGACCAATTCGTCGATGTTGTGTGTCTTGTTGACAACATACATATACTTGGTTTTGACCTCATTTACCATTAAACCCATTTTGGCAGCCCGCTGTGTTCTTTCAATTATGTCGATATCATCGGCGTATGCTACAATAGTAGTTGCACAGACTTTTGAAAAATTATGCCTCCAGTGTTCGCTTGTGAGTTCCGCACACTTGTTTTAAGTACGATTAAAGAAGTTACATGACATAGCGTCACCTTGTCTCAAAACCTTTTTTGGTCTCGGTTAAGTCGTTACCGACCTTGACGGAGCAACCAGCGTTCTTCGTCATCCGGACGACTGGCACGAATGCCTCAACTAGACATGGCTGTATATACATAGTTCGTCTCTATAAATATTGTCATTTGCGGCCTTACTATCGATGAAAAGATCTCGATTCGACTCCTTCGTTTTTTTCCCGGATCTGCCGGAGTGTGAAGATTTGGGGGATTGTGGGCCTCCCTGGTCTGAAAACTCACTGATAGAGCTCAATCAGGTTGTTGATGAAGGGTTTCAAACAGTGCAACATTGTGTGGATATATAGTATGCAATATTGAGGAGACTTACACCTATATATTGGGTCTACAAGTAAGTTTCCAGCGTTTGTCAGAGATGGCGCCACCAGTGGATCCCGGACAGAAATGTCAGACCCCATGTGTTTTATTTGTAGGTTTTGTATCTCTCAACAACTTTGCAGCGTTATATTTGAGCAGTTCTATCGGTGTCGTACATTTTATCGAGCAAAATCATGGCAAGTTTCCAGCCAAATAAACGTCATTTGCGGGAAGCGCTGCTTTTATTCTTTAATATGAAGAAAAGTGCGGCTGAGGCCTATCGTTTGCTTTCGGAAACTTATGGGGCGGAATGTATTGGTGAATCGACGTGCCGCGAGTGGTTCAAACGGTTCCAAAGTGGTGATTTTGGAGTTGAAGACAAAGATCGCCCCGGAAAGCCGAAAAGTTTTGAAGACGAGGAATTGGACGCTTTACTGGATGAGGATCCGTGTCAGATTCAAGAAGAACTTACTGCATCATTGGGCGTCACGCAACAAGCCGTTTCCCTACGCCTAAAAGCACTGGGATTCATTCAAAAGTTTGGAAACTGGGTGCCGTACGAATTGAAGCTAAAAGACGTCGAACCGGCGATTTTGCATGTCCGAAATGTTACTGCAGCGGTATAAAAATAAATCATTTTTGCATCGTATTGTCACTGGTGATGAGAAATGGATTTATTATGATAATCCTAAACGCAGAAAATCGTATACAAAGCCCGGCGAGCCCGCCCAATCGACGCCGAAACGAAATATTCACATGAATAAGGTCATGCTCTGCATATGGTGGGATCAAAAGGGTGTAGTATACTACGAACTGCTTCCGAGTGGTGAAACCATCAAACGACCATTATATTGAACTCAACTAATTCGTTTGAAGCGGGCATTGAAAGAAAAACGGCCAGAATATGAGACCAGGAATGAGTCCGTCATTTTTCATCACGACAACGCTCGGCCACATGTTGCGGTTTCGGTGAAAAACTATTTGGAAAATAGTGGATGGGAAATTCTGCCTTACCCGCCTTACAGTCCAGACTTGGCACCATCTGATTACCACTTGTTTCGTTCGATGCAGAACGCTCTTACGGGAATACGCTTCAGCTGAGTAGAGGAAATCAAAAATTGGCTCGATACGTTCTTGGGCTCGAAAGACGAGAAATTTTTTTGGTCCGGAATTCATAAATTGCCAGAAAGATGGGGGAATGTTGTAGCTTCCGATGGACGATACTTTGAATAAAGCATTGTAACTATGTTTTCATAATAAAACTTCAAATTTTGGAAAAAAACGCTGGAAACTTACTTGTAGACCCAATACATACTTGGCGCAGTTGAGTATGTCTCCTTTTTTGTGGATCAGGCAAACGTTGCTAGGATTCCATTCATCAGGCATACACTCTTCTGATCAGATAAGAGAAAAGAGTTGTTCTATGTTGCTCTCCACAAATTCATATCCAGTAGCTTTGAATACCTCGTCCGGTAAGCCCTCAGGTCTAGCTCACTTCGTTTTAAACGGGCAGGCGGAAATTTTGGCTATCTTCGTCTAATTGGAATGGTTTATTCTGCCCGACAGCGAGGTGTTGGGCTTTCACGCCGTTGTTCAGTTTGCAGAAAAAAAATTTCCATGTTCCCAGCACCTACTGTGACTCTACTACACGGTTTCCTTCTTCATCTCTATACGTGATTGTACTTCTTGCCTTGACACGTTCCTTTTACCTGTTGGTAAATCTTCCGTACGTTAATTGTGTGATACAACCTCTCAATATCTTCGATCACGCGCTTCCCATATTCTTTTTTTCTTCTTCTGGAGAAGCCAATGTTCTTCCCGTTGCTAGTGCTTGTAGAGCTCAGGAACGGCGATCGTCCTGCGTTGCACCGCCGTTTTGTACGCTTGCTATCTAACTGCATGCGCTTCTAGCTGGCGGTCGGGTGAAACCCAGCACATCAGTTGTGGCATCTCTAATGGTACGATTGAGGCGCTGCCACAAGCCGTACTTGATGCTAGCGGCATATGAGTTTTGCAAAGATTTCGGGATACGCGCTCGGCAAAGATTCTGACAGTCTCCTGCGATTCCAACTTTTCTATGTTATATATTCTTACAGTAGTTCTTCTTTTTTGTGGCGCTTGGGAAATTCACGTTCGTACCTTGGATGCAACAAGAGGGTGATCCGAATCAATGCTGGTTGCCCGGAACTTTCGGACGTCCAGAATACTGCAGGCATGCTTCGCTTCGATTGCAATGCGATCAATTTGATTTAGCGTTTCATGATCCGCGGACCGAGTATTTCGAGATGAGGAAACCATGTGCTCGCTATAGTGATATATCGCCCCGCCGCAAGATCAACAAGTCTAAGTCCGTTGCCAGACATATAGTATTGTATAGGCTATGCTTACCAACTGCCCTGCCAAAGATGTCATCCTTTCCTATCCTGGAGTTAAAACCGTGAAGTGTAATTTTACCTTCATACTTGCTCATATGCCTTGTCGAGGAGCTCGTAGAAACTTTATTTGGTGGCGTCGTCATTGTCTTTCTGAGAGGCATGGGCGCATATTAGCTTATGCTGGCGAATTTAGCCTTGATGGGGATTGTTATAAGACGGTCGCTCACGTGTCGGAAGCTCAAGACCTCTTGCCGACAAATCCGTGTCGAATAAACACGCTGTTTTGTTCCCTATTGCATTGACCATAGTATACAGATATCATAGTTTATCATTCTCCTTATGCTCGGCCCATCACACTATGGAATATATGGGTCAGTTGCTGATCAAAAATCTATAACTTATAAAGATTTCAAATTTTGCATATACTTAATATGAATTCAGTCGAGTACATATTCAACAAAAACATACGTTTACTTGCGGCCTCACTCACGTTTGAATTTACAATTCTATCCGAAATTCATTTAAATATTTCAATTTCATCAGTTTTTATAACTAAATAGGAATACACAGAGAGTTTAATAAGTGTAATAAGTAGGTAGATAGTTTTATAACTACATACATATGTATGTAGATATGAGCATAATTTTGTCAAACTACAGTCTCAGGATCCGAGATGAGTTGAGTCACTTTTAAAAGGTGTAGAGTGTCTTCATCTAGTTTCTTGACATTTCTTTCATAAGGTTTACGGATGCTTGTAATATAGGGATCTGATGTATACAGTAATGCGTGGAACATATCTTCGTTTGTTAAAGATCTTCAGCATTTTTTTGAGTCTTCCGAGTGTTGTCCAATGGGTAGTACAGCAAAATGGGGTATTATGCTGTCTCCATAAATTAAAATTTTATGGACTGATAATGGCATATAATACCAGTTGTATTTATTAACAAATATTTTTGCCATTTCTGGAGCATGCTCGACGAACTTTTCAGCATCAATCATAACACCTGATGACAAAGCTTGTAGAATTACATGCAATCTGCGTATCAGTGCTTCATCAACACCTGTTATTTCTGCAGAACAACTGGCATTACTAAAAAAATCTTCTTGCTGTATTACCATTATTAGAGTTGCCGCTTACTTGTCGCGGTTTATCTATGATTAAACCGAACTCTTCGGGAAAACGTCTTTGAACTATCTTTGAAGTATGTTTCTTTTCTTCTTTTGATGGCTTGTTTTCATTATTAGTCGCTGACCATTTTTCGAAGGAAAGATTGTATGATATGTGTAAAATCATTTCCATGCACCTAATCCAAGCATGTAATGTGGATAATCCATACCGGAAACAATTTTCGTCTTCTGGCCTAGCAGTGACTTTCGCTAAATCGTTCATTAAACGTGGGGTGGCATTACAAATGGTACATGTAGAGCTTGAAGGAGTGTCAGTTAATACATGAGCCACTTTTCCGTCTATCATTGTTAGGAAAAGTTTATGTTTAATCTTCATCATGCCTTTTAATCAATAATGGATACAAATTGTCAATTTGATTTTCAATATTACCCTCAACAGCTCTAGTTTTCTCGGGAGTTAATTTTTATAAAACTCGATCGAAATAGGCCGACAAAACCTTACAGACGAAGGTACGGGATTTTGCCAGATTATAGCGCCAGTTGCTTCATCAACTAACCTTATGGGAACAACGGACGTATGAACAAATTTGCATCTGAAATAAGTTCAAACTCCTCGGGAAGTTTTTGTTTGTATTCACTTTGCCCAGATGAGCCATCACAGCCCCACTTTCTATATAAAATCAAGTTTTTGAGACCCAATCGTACACACAATGTCAATCAATAGAATTATAGCTACTGTGTGATTCAACAAATCTTGTAAAAAAATAATTTTTGCATATGTGCTAGTGATTTCAATCGATGAGACGGGTGGGTAACAGCTTTGTTTGCAGTTCTGTATTTTGTTCAATGTAAACACTTAAAGCTTCTTCGTCGGACAACATTTCAGTTTTAGGATCTGAAGTAGTCAAATCTAAAATTGTTTTCTTTTTTTCTGTGTCTGCAGTCCTTATAATTTCCACAAGGTTTGCCTTGATTCTTTCACCCATCGATCGGAATCCTTGCAAATATGCTTCGTAGATGTGTTCAAATCCGTATTCTCTGAGTGGTGTAGTGTTTTTGAGTCTTCATAAGAAACACTAGGGCTTCTTCGCTTCTCAGAAGAAGTTGAAGACATGCAGAGAGTTGATTCGACTTACAATATATGTATGTACACCCTGAATGACTCGAACTGCAACCAACTTCAGACTGCTATAATTTCCAAACTGTTCATGACAGTGAGCTCAAATTTTGACACATGACAGATAATTTTTTTATTTACAAGCCTTTTAAACGATTTGTGTCTCAGTTGTGTTGAAAATTTTTTATCCGCGATTGAATTCAAACGTGATAGTGTGATTGCTTTACATTTGGCTGGGAAACCACAAGTAGCTATCGTTAGAGCCCTCCAGCACCTCAATGTCAATAAATCATAAAAAAACAGGGGTATTTTTAAGGCGAAGGTTGGTACTAAAAAATACCAAAGTTTGAACCACCTCAAACAAGCACTTCGCCGGGAATGGGCCAAAATACCGCAGAGCCACTTGCGTGCAGCGTGCGATGCTTTCTTCGGCCGTTTCAAGGCCATTACTCGCGCCAAAGCTAGACATATTGAAAACTACTGATACTATTTGAAAATTGATGTATTTTCCAACATTTTTTGCTTTGGCACAATAAAATTTATCAAAAAATAAAAAAATTATAGCATTTTAAAAAGTTGGAGTTCTAGTCATTCACCCTGTATACTCCGTGTCAAGCCAACTGATATTAGTTCGAAGAAATTGATCCTTCTTACGTGAAGCTTGAACTCGACGTTTATTGAATTGTGATAATAATTTCTTCTGGAAATCACAAATTATTAATTATATACTGTCTTTCGAAATTTGATAGTTTTCACGTAAAAATTTAGATATGGCCGAAATATTTTTTCCGTTCTCAATATATGTAGAAAATTAACACTTCCCGTTTTGAACAGATAAAAGAATTCATTGTTAACAATCTGAATATTAATATACAGTATATATTAATATTGAAAACTTATAAAAAAAATATTAATGTAGAGGTACAATAACGTTTGTGACACACGATTGAAAACTTCGCGTGATAATACACTGTTGGACCTTTTATTACAAAATATCTTATAATTTCAAAAAAGGCAAATAACAGCAACTGTATCTTACACATATAATAGGTAGACGCCTTGTGCTCGAAATGAAACAAAATTTACAACTTAGGCAAGCTTAGCTTACTGTCAAGGGTCTTGTCGAAATTGAAAAAAACGATTTCTTCTTGGTCATTTTATGAGAAAAATTAAGGCAGCAATATTTTATTTCCAAATATAACGGCAATATATTTTTGTTAGTCTACGGACAATAAGCTTTCCATATACCACCTTGATCAAAAAGCGCTTATGCCAGCGCTTGATCCAATCCTCGTAACATTTTTTATTTTTCCGATGCGATTTTTCCATTACTTCCTCTCGGCTGCTGAAACGCGTTCCCCGTAGTGGTTTTTTAACTCGATTAAACAGAAAGAAGTCACAGGGAGCTAAATCAGGTGAATTCGGTGGCTGTTGGATGGTACTCGTATTTGTTGTATTTTTCGTCAAAAAATTACGAATAATGATGGCACTGTGCGACGGTGCGTTATTATGGTGCAAAATCCACGAGTTTTCTGTCCACAATTCTGTTCTCTTTCGGCGAATTGCTTCACGCAAACGTCTCATAACGCCCAAATACGAGGAATATAGTACTCTTTTTTACTGTCTGGCCTTCTGGCAAAAATTCATGATGCACTACACCGTTGTAATCCATGAAAGCCGTGAGCATTGCCTTCTTTTTTGACTGAAAACGACGTGGTTTTTTTGGTCTCGGCTCATTTGTTGAACGCCATTGACTTGCCTGATGTCTGAACTGCGTGTCGTACTCATAAACCCACGTCTCGTCTCCAGTAATGATCCTTTTGATGAATGTGGGATCGGATTCAGCCTTGCAAATCATCTCTTTTGCGACGTCAACACTATCTCTTTTTTGCATGAAATTGAGGTCTTTTGGCACCAACTTTGCTGCTACACGACGGAAACCCAAATCATTAACCAAAATGTCTTGGACGGATCCATAGGCAATGTTCAAGTCCTCCGCTATCTCTCTGATGGTTAATTTGCGGCTATTGACCAACATTTCTCTTACTTCATCAATGCTTTCGTCGGTTTTCGATGTCGATGGTCTGCCACTGCGTTTATCATTTTCGATTGGCTCACGACCACTTTTGAACCGCTTTCTTTAGAGAATCGTTGCCGAAACACTTTTCCAACATTTCTAACGTTCGCGCACCATTAAATCTGTTTTTTTGCGCAAAATTTAATATAAGTTCGTTGTTGCAAATTTAAATCCATTTCTAAAATTGGAAAAAATCGCCATCACACACATAGATAGATGTACTCTTGGCTAAGTAACTTTTGCAAATGTCAAGCTATGATGCTAAGATTTAGAAGGAATGTCAACAAATTTACCACCTTAACAAAAAAAAAACAGAACTCAAATCGGAATAATGGGGTATGTATCATACAATATGAATTTTCTTAGAGCTACTGCTCACAATTTTACTCTGAAGTCCAACATTTCTAAAAAGCATTTTTGATCGGGAGTTGTACTACCATATTCCATAGTGCATCAATTCAATTTTCTTTGCTATGCTCGGCTGCACTTGGCCTGTTAATGGTCTCATTTCTTGAATCCCTTCCGTATAGCGTTCGATCATGCCTTTGCCATTTAAACTGGTACGAGTAAGGATTTACTCGCGGAATTGCCGTCGACCACCACTGGGAGATGAGGCAAGCAAGAGTCTCGAATAGAGGCACCCGAGGAATACATATTCCTAAAGACGTGCTCAAAACATAATGTCACTAACCATTCTTCATAGTGAACAAGGATTTTTATGGAAAAAATGGTGTATAGCTCTTAAGAAAAAAACCGTTTAAGAACTGAAACGAATAAAATTTGGAAACTTCAAAGTAAAAAAAAAAAAATATTTTTATAATTCATATAAATTTTTTTTTATTTGCTTTAAAACTCTGTTTTTATTAAATTCATTCACAATTACAAAAAATAAAAAAAATTATTTGGGTTCCCATTCTTTCCTCAACTTCTTTCGAATCTCCTTCATAAGGTTGGTGACAGTTACATCCGTGATCTTTTTGAACGCTCTTTTCCATTTAGCACTAAAATCTTTTACGTCCTTTGCACACTGCTCACTTTTCCTCAATTTAGCTTTGACCAAAGCCGAATACCCTTGAATGGGACGGCACTGTGGAACATTGGGTGGATTTATGTCTTTCGGGACAAAGTCGACAGTTTTACCAACAAGAAAGCTCAACGTCGCATGAAAATAGTGAGCTGAAGCTAAATCTGGCCAAAATAACGCTGAACCCTTGTGTTTGTTTAAGAAAGGAATCAACCGTTTTTTTAGGCACTCGTTAATGGACACTTCTCCGTTAATTGTTCCCGTTGAAATAAACTATGAGCTTCCGTGTCCACATTGGCAAATGGCCTGCCAAACGAGATATTTTGACCCGAATTTTTCCATTACAATCGATGTTGTTGATGGCGAAAAGATCTCAGCTTCAAACGAGTTGTAAAACTGCGCACCTGGAAGAGTAGTAAAGTCGGCTTTGACATAAGTTTCGTCATCCAAAACCAAGCACGCTTTCTTGTTGCCGATCAACTCGTATAGCTTTCGGGGTCGTGTTTTTATGACTGCTTTTCAGTATTTTTTGGTATTTTTTGTTTTTTTTTTGTGTTTTTAGACCGTTACGTTTTTTAGATCTTTGTACCATTGTTTGCTTTGTATTACATTTCCGAGCAACATCTCTGGATGACATAATCCGGTTTTTTACGATGGTACCTACTATTTTCCTGTCCAAATTAGTATCATGTGCTCCACTTTTAGCTCCACTTTTGTGTTTTCGCTTAACTGGCAACGTCTCCAAATATCGTTTAATAACAGAATCCACTGTACTGCGTGCTATGTTTAATTTTTTTTGCGATGAAATGGTTTGGACGCGAAGTATTTTCGAGCCATTTGTCGATGATCTTTTTACGGCGTTCCTCTTGACTAATATTTTATAAATATTTTAAGCCGCACCGAACTAAAATCAATAACAAACTGAAACTAGAGAATATACAGGCTAATTTGGGTACAAAATGGGATTGCAATTTTTACGCATTGGAAGTATAGCCCGTATTAAAATTTACAGATTTTGTTCGTTTCAGTCCTTAGGTACTTACATACATACATGCTAACTTAGCTGAACCTAATTAATAGTATGTCCTCCTAATGACACTGTTCTTTGTGCGGAAACGAATTAATCGAACAAAAAAGCAGCCTTTTTTCAAAACTTAGGTTGGTTTTGCTTTCACAAACTAATTTAAATGCTACAGCAAATAACAACACATTCTCTACACAAAGTTATACAATATTATTGTAGCATCAGTATACTCGTAGGTACATACACATTTTCGCTCGTAAAATAATGCATCAAAAAAAGTACAAAATAAAACCACCACAACAATTGTCAAATAATGTCAATTTTAATCCATATATTGCGATACAGCTAAACAACATTAGCACACAATTAAGTGGGAATGTTTTTTTTAGAATAATTTTCGTGTGTTGTAATGGGTTTTGCCCTTCAAAATTCCCATTGCCACAAATACAAGTAAGTATGTTACACAACAACATTAATTTGACACACTACACGTACTGGGATATACTCGTACCAAATTTTCTACCCACATAAATGTATAAACGGGTACTGGTACGAATGTCTGTTCCGTCAGCGTAACGAGCAAACAACTAAATACAACCCCATTGGGTAAATATCCACTAGCGTTGAAACATAAAACATTTTCAAATTCGATATTACAAAAAGCCTCCGTTTCATCTGTTCAAAATGATAGATACGCGTACAACTAACTATACGAGCTACATTTTGTGTTATGTCTATGTAAATTCATAAAATTGTTACCATTCATTTGGCTCTAAATTCGGCGGGTGGATAAAATTAGCCCCCTTTAGAGAGCATCCCTATATCTCGCCACCATCAACCCACAATCGCTATTCATCGTCATTCCAAAAATAGTGTTGTTTATTCAAATTGCTGTAATCAACGATTTAATGAAAATGTTCATCAAATTCTATTGCAAACGATTAACTGTAGGTAGGTAGACACGAGTACACATAATATTTCTATCCGTCAAAATTACCAATAAACTCTAGCAAGTCCTCCCTATAATGATAAGGTAGCTTCTAACCCCATTGCCAGTTTCAGTTGATGAGTGTATCCGTATCTGCTGAGTGCTGGTACGTCTCATGTAAACAGAGACGAATACTGGTTTCTCGATAAATATAGAGAGGGAATAATCCTCATTAGAATATTTATTGCCAATTATACTGAATGAGATTTTTATTGAATTTTTTTCCTTTTTTGTTCTTCCCAGCAGAAACAAAACAGCAAAAAAAAACAACAAAAACCGTTGACATTTGAATTGGACCCGGACCAAAGTGCCAAATTGTCAGGAGTCCCCATAAAATCCTTTGGCAAAGCAGATTTTCCAAACAGAGGACGTAGAGCATCACTTTAAGAGAGAATCCCGAAAGAGAGTTTGTATTCGAAATCTGCGCAGTTCTCTCTTTGTGTATCTTATACACAGCATCCGGAAGGTAGCATCTCATCAACATTTCAAATTTATCTACAGACAACATTTTGAAAGTGCGGAGCAACATTTCATTTCGTGACTGTGCTGGTGCTGAATCCAGCTTCAGTTTAGTTTAGACGTTCGGCTCGAATGCAAGTCAGGTAATCGGAATCGGTTTGGTTGAGATTGGATTTTGGATTTAATTTGTTTTCGTTTTTTTTTCTGTTTCGATGTCGCGGTCTGATATGTCCATGTGCTTGTTTCCTCTTTGTGTACTCGTATTCGTTTTGGAATCCGCATTTGGTTTGCTGTGCACCCAACATGACACAGTCGCCGACCGCCCTTTACGAAAGAAATTCTTTCAGCAATTCGCGCGACTTTTTGCAATGACCTTCAGACAAAGCGTTTAAGAGCTTTTACGTTATTGTTTTCCTTTTTTCTTTTTTAGTTTTTCTTTTCTTCTTCTTTTTTCGATTCCACTATAGCAGAGAAAGAAGAGCAAAGAAAAGTGAACAGGAAAAATAAGGAAAACAATTGCAAGGAAAACATTCAGTGCAAACGGACAAAGAGGAAAAAAGCACGTGCTTTGGCGGAAACGGATACGGTTACGGATAATGTTTTGAATTTAGTTTTTTATTTAAAAAATTTTTTTTGTGAATCTGTTGCATCTTACTGATGTATTTACTTTGAAAAGTGACTAGATGTATGATATACGTTCTGACTAGTTTATTAAGTGCTTTTTTGTTTTTTTTTTCTGTGGTTCCTTTATAGGACATCATTTGTTGCATTGGATCAGCGGACTTCTTTGACAGTGGAGCCGACTTGCCCAAAAAGGTAAGACAAATTTATTTAACGTTCATTTAATAGCGATTCAAACTGCAATGTTTGTTGACATGATATAAAGTGAAAGTAAATATTAACAGTGGGATAGGAGAGGTATCTCTTCAGCTCTCCACCTTTGAAATCCCATTGGGATCCAGTACTTGCAATTGGCTGGAGCAAAGCCTTTTTAATTTATTTTGGACTCATTATTACATTGCTATTAATACAATGGGAAAAGTGACTTTTTAAATTGTATGGCTGCTGACAGGTGATCTTGGGCTTCAGCCATAATGCGCCTCTCCGGTTAGCTATTAAACTTGATCCTCGACTAGCTGCCTCCAATTACGCGCCTCGAGTTGGTTGAAATTCCTTCTCAACTGCGTCTGCTACCTTAAATAAGGTCACCATGTTACTGAATTGAGGAGGAATCAAACAACCTTTTGGTTGGAGTACTGCTTTCCATTCGTCCTACAAGATCAAGCCTTCTTATTCGTAGCTTTCTGGCCAGATCTACATATGTTGCTATGCAGTTGGTATAGTTTTTTGATGTACGGCAATCTTCGCACGCCGATGGAACCAAAGAATCCGACACACAAAGAATCTTTCGCTCGAAGCAGCAAAGAAAGGTTTTAGATAGTGTCATTGCCTCTACGCTTTATAACACTTATAACACGGAAGGGAGATTGAGGCTCTCGTATCGTCTTCTTCTTTGCTACTCAATTGCCTACTAAGCATGTGGAAATAGTATGTAGTTTCAAAGCGTTTGAATTCGCGTAAATGTCACTACTGGAGCTCAATAGATAGATAGGATAGATACAATATTGTACATTGCTCTCAGTATCGTAAAATTCTGCCTAAGTTGTTGGTGTTCGTTATCCGTTTTTCTGAAAGCATATAAGTATACTGTTTTGCTTTCAATGACCGCCAGACTCATCTTTGCTGTTCTGCCTCAATACTCACAAACATTTTCTCTGATAGCCAGTTAATTTCTCTGATTATAATGAAGTCATCTGCATAAGGCAGCGGTTGAAGAGATTTTTTAGTTGTTCTTCTGCTGTTGGTTTGTGTACTGAAATTCTTTTAGGTCCGATGTTAAAAAAATCGCAAGATATAACGTAGGCCTAAACTCTCACTGATAAGGACTTATCAAATTGTTGGCGAAATTTTCCAGTTAATCACATACCAAGGCAGCAAAGATATTATGGGCGATATTTCGCTGGCTTATATCCCTATAATTGGCTCGGATAAGGGATGTCGTTTCTTTAAAGCCGAAGAAGCTTTGCGGAGATTCCATTTATCAGCCATAAATTCCTTGTACCAAATTGTATAAATGAGCTGTTGCGTGCCCTTCATCGGATAATCTTCTCCAACTGTAAAAACCTAGACGGCTAAGCCATCCACTCCTGCAGATTTTTTAATTTAGGATTCCTACTATCGCTTCATTTTGCTATGGCATATGATAGTTAACGCGTTCAACATCCGGGTTGAAGACGCCGATTACCTCTTGCAATGGTTCACTATACGCTTACTGTTTAGCTAGAAATGGCCATCGAGTCGTGGGTTTTTATTTGCGCATGACCTATGGAACCTGGGACGATTTTTTAATTTATTTTATTAACACGATCTCGTACTGCCCTTGATATCCGCATTCGTACCTTTGTAGTAGTCCGAGTAAACGTTGACACCGCCAAATGTGCGGATACCTAAAATACTACATGTGTGTTTTCTGCCTATTGCAATATGATCAAATTGGCTTCTTGCCTTTTAATCACGTGACCGCAATGTGTCTTTGTGAATCCTAGAATGAAGAAAAGCATACTTACTACGACGATGTTCCATCAACTTACAAAATCAACTAGACTGCGCCCCTTTTTAGGCTTAGTGTCGTGCAGATTGTTCAAGTCCACGGTAAGTAGATAGGTAGATAGGTAGGTAAGAATGGCTGTTGGAAAGACCAACCCATTTAGGCCTATTGGCCCATTGTGATGCCACATGGATCTATGATCCTCTTACTCATGGAACCAATTTGAGCTTATGATGAAGCGCAGGAGACTGTTTGCGTATATATTCTTTAAGTCATCATTAAACAAGCTCCTAAGTGAAGTTGTCTTCTCTGGGAGAGAGTTGTAAAATCGCTGAGCCTTCTTGCATGTAGGCAAGCAGTGTGCAGTGATGACACCCATGATAGCGCTGAGATGTTTCTTATTTAGAAGAATCGGACTCTTAGAGGGATTCAGATCCAGCTTTAGCCAGATCTGTTTGGCCGCCAATCAACAGTCCACCTAAGGTCTGTTCTTTTATTAGCATCCAGCTTTAATATTGATTTGTACGTAGCGATTGGTATTGGTTCCAATTTTGGCGAGTTCATCGGCCCTATAATTCCCTGGAATGTCTCTGTGGACCTGCACCCAGCAAAGATGAAGGTTGAACTGCTCTGTCATCTCCGCAAGAGATGATCGGCATTCAAGGGCGGTTCTAGAATTTAATGAGACAGAGTCCAGACTTGATAGCGACCTGAATGTTCGAGAAGATGCGAATATCCTTTGCAGATATCACGTTTTTCTTCATTCAGTACAGTTTTTTTTTAATCGCCAAAATTTCCGCTTGGAACACGCTACAGTGATTTGTAAGACGAAAAGAGAGACTTAGATTTAGCTTATCTGAAAAAACACCGCCACCAACTCCGTCATCGGTACACGATACTGCCCTCCTGTCTTATTCTATCACTCAGACTACCAAGCACAATTTTTAGGTCGTACTTTGGACATTACTCATACGTATGCGGGCTCGCAGAGTCGTTTTTCTTAACGTATTCGCACATACTAGTATAAGGTTAATGTTTGCGGACTTATAAGTAGTCCTAAATCCTGATACGAGTTTTCGCCAGTAACTCGATTATATGTCTAAAGCAGATGACTATCCTTTAAGTCATCTTCCAATGACAAACCCACATTCAAATTTTCGCATTGCTTGGGCTACGGTTATGTCAGCCTATAGGACAGTGTACCCACTACCTGTTCAGAAGTACCTCGTCTGTTCAAATACCTCACACTCTAAATACACGCCCAAAAATCATTGTTCTTGTCACGTTTCCATGGGTCGTAAACAGTAGAATCAATCTTATTTGAAACTATTGTTGGCTACATCGCATATGTATTCTATTTTTTATAGGCTTGTTAGCGCTAAAGAAACGTGTGTTTTGTGGATCAATACTGGCATTTGTTGCTTACAGTACACCCATTATTTTCCCCCAAGGACTTCATGTTATGACTTCTGAGACGCGTGTCATACCCTGTAAGATCAAGATATGTAACCACACCTTGCGGGAAGTTTTTATTTCCGATTACGACCTACGTCTCAGGTGGTCACCCCAAAGAGTTGGTAGTAATATCTAACACAGAATTTCACCCTAAAAATGAATTTAATCCAGAAGAACAGGAATATGTTCATCGTAACTTCACTAAAATATAGATGATTACTAGGCACTACGGAGAAGTGGTAACGCTGCTTTGTCTCGAAACTTACTTAAGGCGTCCTCTATTTAACTTATTCTTTTAACTCAAACGTGCGACTGATCCAATAATTAAGTCTGATACTTAAAGTACCTAAAATATTTATGTCAGGGCTTTGTATCTGCAGCCCGACGCATTTGGCGGACAGTTACGGTGAGTTGTTATAATTTATCGACTTTTCTCTCCCGGACAACTCGCTTATAGGAAGTTTCCTCCATCCGATTGTAGCAAAACGAATTTCAGCTGTCAACGAGGATTCTAACAATAAATTGGGCAGTCGTAATGTATTCGTAGATTCAAATAATAGAAATCTTATTTACTTTGAGAGGGTGAGTTAAGTAAGTCACACATCTCGTTATTAATTGATTCACGGTATTTTCATATCAAAGTAATTTTGAAAATTTTTTGAACCTAGGGCATCGCAAACGGGTAAGCCGAGTATCAAACGTTGTCTAGCCAGCTCATGGGTTTAATTTAACGTTGCTTTGGCTAAGAATCGAATAAAATTTGGGAGACGCTACTAGAATGCTTATTACTTTGAGCTGCCTGAACCAAATCTATGATACTATGAAAGCTAGTTATTGGCTAATTTAATATTGTTATACAAAGAGTCGGATCTAGAAATGTATTCTTCTCTGAACTTTTCCTTTGATAATTATGTGTAAAATTTGGCACACAATTTTTGTTACACCGGATGCTCCTCTTTCTCATTCGGAAACTCTTCGAAATAGCTATTGACACAGAATAATGGTTCCTTACTTATGTGAATTGTTTCGTGGTTAGTCTGCCGGTTACTATACCAAAGATCTTAGTTCAAATCGAGGCGACAAAATGAAAACAGAACTTAAATATATTCCTACGTTACAACCACGGCAGGCGATGCCAAATCTGCCATCTATCGCTGTTCTTAGGCAGAAAAAAGCCTCCCATCTGTGCACAAATTAACGGTTGAGTGAAAAAACTGGGCAGCCTTCCACATCGGGTTGAGAGCACGTTTAATATATTTTTTTTATTAACCGTGTACCATATCAACGGTACGAGAACCGTTGAGACAGCAGACCAGAATCTGCCTCATAATCTGTTTCAGAAGCCTTTCTGGCGTTATGGGGGGAGCTTTCAACTTCGAGTTCAATTCTTTTGACTAACGAATCTACCGATTCATTCTGATCCAGTCAGTCACATACAACAATAATGCCTAAGGACTGAGACAATTTCTGCAGTAGTTCTTAGGAATTGAAACTTAGTATTAGCCGAGAAGTTGGATAATACTAAGTAACCGCACCGTGCGTGAGTCTTACTTTGATAGTCCTCAGCTGATGCCACAGTCCGTTTTGTTTTAATCATTTTGAGTTATGCGTTTCGTATATCATTCACTATATTTCTAGTAACATTGTGGAACTGATATTGACTCCTCTTTAGAAGATTGACAGAAATTTTACGAATGTCAACCTTCACTCAGTCCGACTGGCGATTTGCATCGAAAATTTATGGTTAACTGCTCACAATTGGTCAGAGATTTTACGAACAATGCTCTTTGGAGCACGGCATGATCACTAGTCTGGTTATTTTTCTTCTTTTAATATCCTGTTTAACATTGTGTCGTAAATGCTCTGTTACGCATTCATATGGTTTTACGGTTGTCCGAAAAGTGTTCGGCCGAACAATGATACAAGACATTTTTTCTCAAATTTTTTTTTATTTTTCTACATGGTCTCCTTGTAACTCTACACACTTCTCCCAACGATGCTCGCATCTCTCTAACTCCTCCAAATAGTACTTGGCTTTTTTCTCTACAAAATAATTGTTCACGAAGGTGATTGCCTCCTCATTTGACGAAAATCTCTGTCCTCCGAGCGCAGGTTTTAAATGAGGGAACAAACAGAAGTCGCTTGGGGCTAAATCTGATGAATAAGGCGGATGGTCAAGCAGTTTAAACCGTAATTCATGGATTTTCGCCATGGCAGTCGCTGAGATGTGAGACGGCGCGTTGTCTTGGTGAAACATGATTTTCTTTTTCTGCAAATGTGGCCGTTTTTCCGCAATTTCTGCCTGCAGCTTGGCAAGTAATGATACGTAGTATGCTTCTGTAATGGTTTTTCCTTTTTGAAGACAACTGCTTAAGATAACTCCTTTACTATCCCAAAAAACAGTCGCCATCACTTTGCCAGTCGAAAAAACAGTTTTTGCTTTTTTTGGAACCGGCTCGCCCTTTGCAGTCCACTGTTTTGACTGATTTCTTATTTCGGGCGTGTAATGGTGTATCCAAGTTTAATCTACAGTAATTAATCGGTTCCAAAACTCGGATTTAATGCGCCTAAACTGCGCCAACAGAGAGTTCGAAATATTCATTCGAACACGTTTTTGGTCTAACGTAAGTAAACGCGGCAAACAACGCGCGGAGAGCTTTCTCATGCCTAAATCTTGATTTAATATATAACAAACACGTTCTTTGGACATTTTCATAACCTCTACTATCCCTCTCTCACTTTAATTCGGCGGTCGTCTAACACCATTTAGTAAACTTTAGCAATGTTATCGTCAGTGGTTGCAGTTTTTGGATGTCCCGAACGTTCATCATCTCCCAAGCTCTTACGGCCACGTTTAAATTCAGCTGCCCAAAATTTCACTGTGGGAAATGATGGTGTAGAGTCCCCATACACAGAGTCCAAATCATATTTGATTTGCGTAGGCGTATTGCCTTTCAAAAACAAGAATTTAATAACAACTCGATACTCAATTTTTTCCATTTTCACAAAAAACACTCACATCGACTCACTCAAACGACTGTCAACTAAAAACTGCGCATTCAAAATGACTGAAACTTCGGTAAGTAACTGTCAAAAGATGCACAACTAGCATTCACTAGCTTTTACTGACGAATGCCGCTATTTTTACGTTGCGGTCCCTCATATATCCACCCTATTGTCTGCAGTTTGTTGCAATAAAAGATAAGAGCGATGAGAAAACAAATTTAAATAAAGCAACCACTGTGTGAAATATAAAATTGATTCTGGCTTTATTTTGAAGCTGCGTTCATGCCATTATGTGTGGAATAACACATCATTCAAATATGCTTCAAGCGGTTGGTCCAATTTTTGATGACTCGGTCCAATATGTGCGGTGTTATTCCGGCAATAGCGTGTCGAATGGTGGCCTCGAGCTCGTCCAAAGTGGTTAGCTTCTAAGCGTAGACTAAGGAATTGACGTAGCCCCAGAGAAAATAATCGAATGGTGTGAAATCGCATAATCGCGCCGGCGAATTGATGAACTCTCGCCGTGAGGTGACCCAGCCACCAAATTTCTCCTTCCCAACTTCGGGCGTTGTGTCGCTTGTATGGCATGTAGTGCCGCCGTCTTGTTGGAATCACAGTTCGGATATATCGATGTTGTCGAGTTCTGATTACAGAAAGTCAATTAACATCGTTCAGTACCTGAGACCATTGACGGTAACGGCGTCGTCTTCCTCATTTCTAGAGACATAAGGTCCGATGATGTCACCATGGCATAAATCGCACCAAAAAGTCAATCTTTGTGGATGCATTGATGCTTGGTCGAACACTTGTAGTTTGTGTGCGCTCCAATAACGTCAATTAGAAGATGATTTTTAGGCCAAAATCCGGATCTCCGACCAACATTTCCAGCACCCAATTAGCGAACTCACAGCGTTGTCATATACGGATATAGGCCCAAATGCAACAGCAAAATAAGACGGGTTGACTCTCTGGCGATGCCCATTTCAGCTGATCAGAGCCGAATCGACATTTCTGGGTCTTCTTCGATACTGGCCGCTATGGCGGCTATGTTTGGTTGGCGGCTTAAGATCCAAAAGAGAGATTGCCTGCGCACTGAAGCTATGATGACGACCGACCTCACGCCACGTCAGTCCACGCTCTGTATTTACAACTGAGCATAGCATTGTTAGGTTAGCTGTTAAATTTAATTAACCCTCCTATTTCCCGTCGTCAAGACAGCACAGAGAATTACGAATGGAAGCAGAATTTGTTACATTTAATAGTATCATATCCATGGTACATACTTTATTAGATATTACCTTAGCCCACTGCAGGAAGGGCACAAATATCTCTTCAAGTCTTGTACTGCACTTACACTTGAGCTTTCACCATTCACTTTTTGCACTTTCTGTCTCTTGATCTCTCTACAAATAGCTGCAATAGCTTTACGGGAACACTTTCAAGACCTACTGTACCGTCGCGACGTAACTCTGTATAATCATGACGAGCCGCACTCTCGTTCAGTATTTATCTCTCAAGATTCTAGCTTCATATTTGTCAGGAAATAAGTTGCATAAATCAGCCCAGTGTTAAGCGTTGGGCACTGGTGCTTTTCTTTGTTAATGAGATTCAGTTCCAAAATGTCCAAACTATGCCGTTTGAATTCACCCTCAAGTTGAAAGAATCTGGCATTCTGTTAATACACAAGAACAGAATTGTTCTTTTTAAACGTTCAAACTTGAACCTACCAAACGAATAGCGGCAAACGATTTTAATGCTATAGGAAAGTTTCCTGTCAGATAAGTATCATCGTATAAAATACCTAAACTTGATACCGAAAACGTCAAATGTTGAAAAGTAGTGGAAATATTGCAAGCAAACCATTAAAACGGTCGCATATCAACGTACCATTTAGTGCGTCCTGAAAAACGAGACTCATCAAAAAACCTTTACTATCCAACATTGTTCTAACTAGTCAGCCTGTATCATATAAGTAAAGTGAAAGTACTCATCTGTTCCCTTTATTCGTGTTTTAACTTAAATTGTTGCTAAGGTCGTTAACAACGTCCATCAATGCCATATGGCATTCCATTCATTCATCCAACACAGCCACAGGCAAATTGTTCTACCGATGCAGGGTATTCGTTTTTTTTATTTTTTTTTATTATTAATTCTTTTTTTATTTAAACGCTAATCGTCCATGATTACTATTGTCGCGATAAACACTCAAAGCCATGAAACACACATCTCAGCGCCCTATACTCGTCGTCGTACACGCCATTATTGATTACGATGTTGTGCAACAGTAAAGCACTTTCCCACTATGATGCCCTGAAACGAAGGTAAATATTTCATGCTCTCTATCTCTATTCGTAGGATGATTTCTTTTTCTCTGTGTTTTTTTTTTTTTTGAATTTCAAAATAAATCCAAGAAAATAAAGTGCAGGGATCGGTCCAGGGTACTCCATCGTCCATCTCCACCTCCATCTCCATCACCATCTCCATCGTCATCGTCATCGCCATCGCCATCACCATCGTCATAGTCATCTCTATCTCTGTCTCCATCTCCATGTTCGCCCAAGAGCACATATGCCCTGCAGTCACACCATACTGTCGAGAGACGTCAGTAACAACTCTCTTACCAGAGCCCAAATCCGAACCCATACCCAAAACCAAACCTGAACCAATATAGCCAACAACAAGCGAATAAACGGGCGAATAAAAGAACGAACGACAAATGAAGTAAAACGAAAATTTAACTTAACCCTTAGGGCTGATGAGCACCCAGGGCAATATAAGTATTTTTGTTTTTCTACCCAAATTAGACCCGGAGGCGGATTTTTCGGGACTCGAGGAGCGGTTGGAACAAACAAGCAATTACGTCAAAAAGATTGAAAAAGAAAATGATTCCTCACTCTCCGTCTCCGATACCCTCGCATTCTGGCACTGGCGCTGGCACTGGCACTGGCACGTTACATTCACATCGAGCGAGTGAATACGAGTATCTCGGTTGTGATACCCCAGCCAAAGTCAGTTGGCAAAGACAAAGCAGCACCAACTTCAGTTCAATCTACAGTGCCAGTATCCCCAGCAGCAGCAGTGGAACAACGAAACGGCAATACAATAGCAAGCTGACTTTAGTACACAATTCAGCCAAAGAACAACTACAACAAATAGGAGCATACCCTTACCCGTTATAGGTATCCGAACTCATACCCTTTTTCTTACTCATATTCGCTTAGCCATAGCTGAAAAGAAGTGTGAGGTTAACTGGGCGCATTCGCCAGTTTCCTTCGGCACAAATCTACCAGATACTTGTGAAATCCACTCGTAGGTATTCGTACACTACACACATCACACAAGAAGGGGTAGAGGCATAGGTACGGAACCGGAAAGTACGAGTGACTACGTCTAAGGATTGGGGTATTCGAATGGTTGGTTGGGTTGACTTGGTAGTGTGGCTCATTTGTACTCTAGTTCTTCAGCCTTGCATCCTGCTTTCGTTGTGTTACTGCCCCAGGGAACAGGTATCCTCTCCCATCAGAATGAGAATAGACTGCATTTGTTTTTTTTCTCTCGTTTTTTTCTTTCTTTCTGCCAACACTGCGCCGAGAGATCAAGTCAAGTTCGTGAAGGAGTGGGTATCCTTTTTGTACTACATATATGTTCCTGAATATAATCAACCACTAAGACAGGACCACATCCTTCTCATCATCTCCTCGTTAGAGTCGTCGTTGTCGTTATTGTCGTCGTCACCGTCAGTAGAAATGGCATATCAGCTTCATGATGAGCGGCACACCATGTGACATAGGTTGGAATGCATAACGAATAGGCTCGAATGCCTATGACCTTTGATGGAATTTCTAACTTTTTTAATTGGAGGAGACTTCACCATCGTCATCGTCATCATTATCATCATCATCATCATCTTCAACATCATCATCATCATCATTTTCGTTGTCGTTGTCGTTGTCGTTGTCGTTGTCGTCGTCGTCGTCGTCGTCGTCGTCGTTATTGTTGCCGACGATTCTAGATGTTTGAAGGGAGATCTGCTAGGGCGTCCAAGTATAGTACGTTCGAGTTTGTACATAGATCCTAGCTAAAATCTACAGGATTGCCGCCAGCAATGCGAATGGTAGAACCAAAACTCTTTGCTGAAAGAGGAAGCGCATGATGATGTTGGCTGGTTCCTTCTATTATACGAAAACCTACTGCATTCACCTCCTATTTCGAATTGAATGATATGATGATGTCAAAACTCAACCCCAAGTGTATGCCATGTGAAATGTGAATTCAACAAAAGACAGTTGTTTAAGGTATTGATAATGATACTAGTATTGGTATTGGTACTGGCACAGGCACTTCTTGTTAACTGAAAACTTCCAAATTATCTACGAGTATGTATACCTTTCCGATAAGCTTCGTCCTGCTGCTCATCGTGGATTTCTACGAATATCCTTCACTTCTACGAATATGCTCTGCACAGCTAGGTAACTTGCAACCAATGGAAGAGAGAATTCTGTGAAAAGTGGGCCAGGGGTCGATATCGATAGCATCGCCTTCGTCACAATTTGGATTGAATTGAATGAAATGTCAATGCTGGCTAGAGGTTATATTTTTGAAGATACTCGTACTATCTTCCCAAATAGAAACGAGTATTGCTAATATCAGCGGTGATGCCGTACAAAACTGATCAATGTCCGGGACGTTGTCATTCTACATCCAGAACAGCTTTTTTTTTTCTGTCGGAACAGAGGACTCAGACAAAGACCAAGTCCATTGTCCATGAGGGGTATTAGTAAGAAACATAAATAACATGAGCGAGTAACTTTTATCACAAAGCATTGTAGCTCTGACGAGTGAAGGCGTTTTTTTAAGAAGTTTCGATTTTTTTTTAAATAAAATACAAAAATAATTAATTTGATGATGATTTATTAAATTCATTCAAAAGATGTAGTATTTGATTTTTGTCCACTTTCTTGAGCAATTTGGGGCACATATCGCGTTATACTTGAACAATGCGTCAATCGTTGCTTATCTATCTGTATGAACCCGTGATTTGACGTAGCCCCACAGAAAATAATCCAATGGCGTAAAATTGCGCCATCTTCGTGGCCAACTGACGAGTCCAGTTCTTAAAATGTCTATTGCCGAATCGTGTTTTCAATAAAGCTATGTTTTCGTTACTTGAGATGGTTGCAGCACCGTCTTGTTGGAAACACATTGTGAAGGTGTCTATTTACAGTGCTGGCTCATTTTTAAAGAAATAAGGACCGATGATGCATACCATCGGGTACCATTATCCGCACCATACGGCATATTTTTCTGATGAACTTCTTAAGGATCGTCCTCGCTCCAAATATGATAATTTTGCATTTAACCAGAAACGAGCCTTATCACTGAACCGAATTTTACGGCAGAAAATTGCGTCAACTACCAGTTGATTTGTTGCCCAATCACTTAACACCCAACGCAATAAATAGTCACGCGGATTTCGCTCTTACAGAAGTTGGATCTTATAAGCCTTGGATCCAAGATCTTTACGCAGAATTTTCCAGATAGCAGACGGACAAAGGCCAAGTTGCTGCGAATGACGATGAATCGACGAGTTGGGGTCCTCCTCAACGCAAGGCTCCACAGCGGTGATATTCTCTCCGAAACGCACTGTTCTCATTCTTGTTGGTGTATGAGCATCCAATAGTGAGAATTAGGATGCAAAAGTTTTCAATAATTCAATAAATAACACGTTCAGATGGCCGATGATGTCTACTGCAACTTTCATGAAGTGAATCATACTCATATTTGAGGGATCGTTATGAGCCTATTAACCACTAACAATTTCAAGTCCTCACAAGATTGAACTACATCAGATTTTGTTTGGATTTTTAGTTGAACGCCACTTTGATCCTCATTCGATCTTTGGGTGATTTCTCACCTATGTATTATACAGGGTGTTTTCTAATTGGTCAACGATAATTTAAGAACTGATTCCTGGGCATATTAGAAGAAAAAAATCGTTCTACAGTAAGGATCTATCTCCAATGTTAACATCATTTATTTTGGTGTACCCTGACCCATGTCAACGGAAATTGCACTGTTAGTCTTAATGGTAAAAACTTCTTGTAGGCCTTTGTTTTTAGAAGAAATACTGGCCTTTGTAACAGCGTTTAAAAAAAGTTGATATCTTTTTGGAATCTTTAGATATCAAATTTCTAAGCCTGTTCCACTTTCAATGCCCATACTAATTTTTGACTTTGAGGTCACTTTTCTCCAGAACTGTTTTACTATTTTTTTTCTTATGAAAGTAACAATAACAAAAAAAAAACATCATCCAGTTTGCACAAAAACCCGTAGATTTTATGATGCTTGGGAAAACCTGCAACAGGTGAAATTAAAAAAAAAAGAAACGTTTTTTGTTTTAAGACTCAAAGGCTATAAAAAAAAATGATTTTATGCGGTTTTGGATAATTTTTATTTTATGTGTGTACTAAAACAGTTATAACAGCTGCTCAAAGTGTTCTCCTTAGTTTTGTATGCATGCTAGAGCCCGTTTTTGGATTTCAATGCGAATGTTTATTGATGCTAACTGATGCCTCACTTTTGATGACGCTTCGAGAATACGCTCTGCCAATTCACTTAAAGTTGCTATTTTGGTGGAATAAACAAGTTCTTTCGTTCTTCCCCATACAAAAAAATCCAATACTGGAAGGTCAGGAAATTTTGTGGGCCAGTGGACTGATCCATCTCTTGCTATCCAACGATTACCGTACTCTTCATCTAGCCAATTCTTAACCGCACGACCATAGTGGGCTGGAGCACCGTCCTGTTGGAAATATGATGAAGCTAGTTGAATCAGCGGAATGTCCTCCAATAGTTCTGGTAAATAATTTCACAAAAACTCCTGATAGTTTGTAGAAATCAGCCTAGGTGGTAGTTTGAAGGGGCCGATTAACTTGTTTCCAGGTACACCTGCCCACATATGGTATTAACGCTAAATTTGTATTGAAATGATTTATGTCTCCTTATATGTGGATTGTCCGCAGCCCACGTATGAATATTATGAAAATTTGTGATCCCATCTCTTGTAAATTGAGATTCGTCCATCCAAAGAATTCTGCTAATAAACTCGTTGTCATCCAACCTCCGCTCCAGCAACCAGTTAGAAAACTCAAGTCTTTTTTCTGAATTATCAGAAAGCAGTTTTTGGACAGTTGTATGGTGGTATGGATACATTAGAAATTTTACTCGTATGTCTGGAAAACATTGAATTGCAAAGATAAGCCTCTGATGCTGATTGATGGGTCAGTTGTGACAGCATCCAATATTCTTTCATCAGCCGAAATCCTTCTTACTTGTGGAGTTCCCGCATTCGGTCGTGTATTCGAAACTGATCCCGTTTCTCAAAGCCCTCGATACGTATACGATACATAATACTCCTTTACTGGGAAGTCGTCGGTTAGGATAAAGTTCATGGTATCTTTGTCGCGCAATAGTTGCACTTCCATTGCACAGCCCATAAACGGAAATAATGTCTGAGTATTCTTGGTTTGTTAATCCAGATATTTCAAATAGCGTTTCTAGGCTTAGCGTAACCTTAGCGTAAAAAATTAAACTGATGAATAGTTTATACCAATTTGTTTGGTAAATTTTCGAAATAGGCCTTCAAATCCCAAATCTAACTCTCTCTGAGAACTTTTAAGGAACAAGGAAAGGAAATGAGGGTTTTGACAGGTATTTAAATAAACGAGCAGGTTTTAAAACTCTTTAATGCAATTTTAAAAAAATACTGGAAAATTAGTAATTCTTGGGAAACCACTCTCACGAGTATTGTCAACTGTTGTTAGGAACGTTGGTGAAAAATCATAATTTCCTTTTTTTATCTGCTGCATGTTTTTCCAAATATCATAAAATCTATCCGTTTTTGTGCAAACTTGATGATGATTTTTTTTATTATTGTTACTTTCATAAAAAAAAATAGTAAAACGTTATGCTTATTACGCATTTTCTGCAGAAAAGCGACCTCAAAGTTGAAAATTTGCACAGGCAATGAAAATGGAAATCATCAATTTTACTTAAAGGACGTTACAAAGGCTTTATTTCTTCTAAAAATAAAGTCCTACATGAAGTTTCTACCATTAGAACTAACAGAACAATTTCCGTTAACATGTGTCAGGGTACACCAAAGTAAGCCTTTTCTTAAATCCTCGATAAATGCTGTCAACACTGGAGATAGACCCTTGCTGCAGAAAGATTTTTTTCATAGAATATGGCCAGGAATCATTTCCCAAATTATCGTTGATGAATTAGGGGACACCCTGCATATTGAGATTTGAACCCACTTGCGTTCCGAATATTTGGTAAAAATGTTGCTACAAATATCACACTGATCTGAGCTTGTTCAACAATAAATTTTGAAAGGCACAGTGAATTAAAAAAGGGTATTTCTTCTTGTTTGATAAATTCGGAATAATGGGTATTTTTTATTCCGGTATGAAACTTTTCAATAGGTATTAAATGTCCAACCAGCTGTTGCATCGCGCTGCCAAGCTTCATTTGTTTTCAGGACAGTTTGCCATTTCATCATAGAAAGATTGATGCCACGAAAACTATTTCAAATCATTGAAATTTATTTCCAAGATCGTATCTCTGTCCTCTAAACTTATAGTTGCTATATTCAATACAACTGCAACTTACTATTCTTCACCGCTGTGGAATGTTGTATTTATTCTCCCTGCCACCTTTCGAGAACTTTCTGTACTAGCCAGTTGTCCATGCTACATTTTACCAAAATATTCGCTATCAGTTGTCAAATTGATTCCGTTATTTCCCCATTGTGTGAAGCTTCTGCTTTTCGAACATAGACGGCGCTATTCGCATTTAAACAGTTATCACACTGCTCCCTCCCCTCATCATTCCGTTGAAATGACACATTCTATCCACATGTTACACCTTCATTTTTCCTCGATCGCCACGCTGGATCCGATAGATAGCGTTTTTAATGCGAGTTATCACCTTGTATTGACCTTCCCAATCCCGTTACAATTTTGTTGATTTGCCTCTCTTACGCTGAGGATTATAATATCCATACAAGATCTCCTTCGTTGAAGCCGGAAGATTTTGCTTTGATGCCGTACCTAATCTTCATGCCGGTATTCGCTAGTTTCATATTTTCTCGGGTGTTTTCGCGCAATTTACGAATCCCTACTTTCTTTTTTGGTTCGATCAAATAGAATTTCACTTTTGCCCAAACAATTGCTCCGAAGAAGGCTCTAGAATCTGATTTCGGCAGATGACGACGGAAGTATTGGCGTTTTCGTATAGCACTGGTATCTCCATGTTTGTGTTTGTGTCCCAAAATCGACTGCCAATCAACGTTCTGTCATGGAATCTATATTAATGATGCACTCGTCACATATTTCAACCACTAGAAAAACATGAGAGAAGGCTATTCCAATCATATGAATTTTTATACGGACTTCACCATATACCTTACCGTTTCTCCCGTAGCTGTTCGCAAGCTATAACTGCTGGTGTTATGCAACCAGGATTTCCGCACCAGATCCCTCTTGATAATGGAGACCGTATCACCCATGTCCATTGTTGCCATTAATTTTTCCTTACCGCTGGCTACTTCTACTAAAAGACTTTCTTTGCATCGTTTTGCAAGAGAGACTTGGATGATGGTCCTGCGCCCGTCAACTCCTCCTCTAGAAGGATCCCTACTTATGGATTCGGAAAGATTAACCGGTTTCTACATAGCCGTTTCTGCCAGTTTCTTCGTCTATTTGCTTGTTACTGCAGTGGAAGCAGCCTTTTCGTCGTACAGGTTCTTTACATTACCCTTGAAGATATCCAACTTCGTCTCACCCATGGAGTATATCGTTCCTCTGCACTTAGTCTAGCGCAGGAGCGTTCAACAGATGCTACTTCCCGGAATGCATTCTTCTTGAAGTCTGATTGTCTGCTTCACTCGCCAGAGCGAATTCAAGTGCTTCAGCACGGGTTATTTTCCCGGCCATCTTACTGCTGATTGTAGCTTCGAATCTACGATTTCCCTGATGAATATCGTGGATTACTTTTTGGCCTGTGGTGGGGTATGACAAATGTGCCAGTCTACTGACGTCTGCTAGGAGCTCGTTGTTCCATTCGGCATTGCAATGTTAGTTGCATGCAATAATTCTGCTGCAGGGCCGTGCAGTGGTTCGCTCAAGCAGACATTTCGCACTGCTTCTTATACGCAAATCATGAGGTCTGGCCATCGAATGAGGGAAGCTTCAACTCTCTTCTCCTTGGGCTGCTTAAAGAACATTATCGTAGTTTCTATCTTCGCCCTGTGTCGAGCTCTTTTGCCGTTTGATCAACTTTGCTATCCATATGTTCGGATTTTTCGTCAACATTGTTCTCTGTTTTTAAATATAGAATCGCATTCAAACGATTATCACAGTATTATAATTAGTATGCGGATATGGAAGGCAACATCAATTTGTGAAATGGGCTTTTCCGAGTTAGGCCAGATCACCTTTATGAGTGCTGAGTGAAAATTTTAGGTAACTTATCTTATGAGTGTTCTAACTAAAGGGAGTTTTATTTTTTTTGTACCATAAGAACTTAATTAAATGGTCAGGACACCGTTTAAAAGTGTCCTTCGTGGTAATGTTTTCGAATAATTTAAATACTATGCTTAAATAAATACTTTTCATCAATATCGCTATAAGTTGAGGGTTCAGTGAGATATTTTTTAGAAGTACTAGCCTACGTTTTTTTTTCCCTAAGAGTCCTTAGACCTGAACAGCTTTACCACTGACGAATGATAGAATCATCCGCTTTTCGCCTCTGCGGCTCTGGCTGATTGATAGAGAAGTTGCTGTATTCACTTCCAGATATTTCCGAATTAGCCAGACTTAGCTTCGCTAAACATATATCACGTATGTTTCATTTCTAACATATTTTACCTCTGCATGACTTCGTATTCCAGTTGGTATTTCAAATGAAATGATTGGATTTCTACGAAATGCTGCTAATTTTTCAACAACGTGGGTAAAGTTTCTAGAAAATATCAATAGGAGTCAGGTGCGGATGGTTATGTTATATTAGGTTAGAGTAGTACTCTTTGATTTGCCACTTAAACCAGTAGTAAGTGTATAGTGATACTATTGTGACGTGGAATGGCAAAAGAGACCTTTTGATAAATTTGCCAAAATCAATGATATTTCGAGTCTGGGCAGTTCATCAGCGACGTAATTCTCTAGGATGTCCGATTGTTCTGGAACGCAACAGAGCGTGATCATATGGAGCCTAGGCTTTTATCTCAGGGTTTTGATAATCCTCCATCTTCAGGATCGTATCAGAATCAAAGGTCTCATGCGGATATTTAACTTAGACTATGAGTCATCTTATCCCAGCACCTGAAACTTCGTTTCTGGACAAACCTCAGCAACATTACCGATTTCTGTGTGACAGGTCATTAGCATCATGAGATTATCCGAAGCTAGTGTCCTTAAAAATGGATGTGGTCAATTTTCCCGGACAGTTGAGAACCACTACTACGAAGTAGTAGTAGTAGTAGGTTGCCTTTTGCAGCTTGGAAAACCTTTTTTACGAAAGGTTTAAATCACACAATTTTTCAGACATTGCACAGCTTGTCGGTAGATCTGCGCCTATTTGGAACGCAACTATGTTAGCTAACCGCCGTCCGTAGTTTCCCTGTGGCTCAAAGGAACGAGTCGTTCTATGCAGAAATTCAATCTGTTGCCGGTTTTTTACCAAAAATGTCCAGAATGCGAAGGCAACTCTCCAATTCGGTCTTTTACAAAAAGGTGTCATCTCGTATTGCCATGCTGTTGACCCCTTTAACCAGACACTGATAGCGTCACTAAGACTGGCGTTGATCAGATGCACTTCAACAATATGGACTTTAACAGTGTCTGTTTTGTAGGGTACAGAGAAGATATTTCAAAGACATAAATTCAGAAATATCTGTGTTTAAAATTGTGAAATTTTGTTGCCGCAAGAAGAAATTCATCCGGTATAAAGTTACTTAGTTCCATTGTATGCGACTGAGCAATTTTTCCAACTTGGTCCTGAGCTAGGCTGATCATCGCCGGCACCTTAATTCAGCCCGGGGAATGAGAGTGAATACAAAGGAAACAAAGGATGGGAGGAGAAGGCGGGTAATTATCTCTGAATTTTCGATGACTGACCATGAGGGGGGTCGTATGTGGTACGGACTCACTTTTTAATTGCCTTCTTAGTCCAAGGAAATAACGATTTGCAAGAGTCATTCTTCGTTTGATCTTTGGATTTGTTTCTTTAGATGATTTTACAGGGAAGCCCAGGTAAATAAAGTCCTTTACCACTTCAAAATTATAATTTACTGTTGTGACGTGCTGTCCAAGCCAATGATATTATGCGTAGACTTTGTTTTGCCTTCAATTACCACTAATTTCATCTTTATCGCTATTGTTTCAACCGCCGCTAACACGCCGGTGTGAGCTCGCTAATTTCGTCCAATAATGTTAATGTCCTCAGTGTATTCGAGCGGTTGTACAGACTTTTGAAATATTATGCCCCTGACATTTGCTTAAGAGTTTCGCACAATTCTTTCAAACAGGATGTTGAAGAAATCACATGACAATTGACAGTGCGTCAAATCCTTTTTTTGACATAAAATTTTTCGCTGGTGTTATTGCAGACTTTTAGGGAATAGCGAGCTTTCCACAAGCGGACGAGTTTTCCAGAGATGCCAAAATTGGTCATGCTGACGTATGCGGTTTGAAATCGATGAATTGATGATGCTGTAAGATAAATATTTCGTTGACGGCCTAAGACCACAATGATACGGATCTATCAAATTATTTATATAGGGTTATAAGGGCTCACTGTAACCACGATATTGAAAACATAACGAGAGGTAGCGGCAACATGAGAATCACAATTTCACCGTACTCAATGTAGAAAACTCGGGTATGGCGGCTGTTACCGATGGATAACTTGCCGGTTAATTATTCGTAAGAAAAGATGACCTGTTGAGTTGTAACATGTGACTTGAAGTGATTCCGAGTACAGTTTTTGACGTTGAAAATAGTTTACAACAAGGTGCGATTGTTTCTCCGATGCTGTTAAGTTTTTCCAGAGAACACTAGGTTCCCTCAATCACACTATAGCTTACGCAGGTGATTTAGTGGCGTAGAGATCAGGTCCAAAAATCCATAAGATCCATGCAGAAAATTATGGCACCGAATTCTGGTGGTTTCCAAAAGGGGAGAATGCCGATACGACCTCTAAGAGCCGGTATCTCGTTTAAGTCTAGGCAGCATATAAATTTTTCAGAACAATTTTCTTGTAGAAATTAGTTTACATCGCTCGGTAAGAACCAGTAAGCTAAGCATTTTTGTCGAGTATGTGAGTTAAAATTTATATATGGAAAGGACTAATAAAAATTCATTTAATAGTAAAATTACAGCTACGCAGCAGTATCGTTGAAAATACGACCTCGTCGCCCTTGAGGGGGTATTCGAGGACGTCATCTGGGAATTTATCTGAGCAGCATAGAAAGGGTATCATCGATGAATTAGTAATTATTGTCATATGCTAAGTATAAGTGCTATATTCTACGTATATTAAATCTATCTGAGGAGTTTGAGTCCGGAGTGGAGCGCGCTGTTTTTTATCATCGAAGTTGCTCGTATCTCTGATCAGTTATTTTCTTCATTCTTCTTTGCCAATATAAATCAGACAAATTGAATTGTGGACCTTAGCAAGCCCTAGCAGATGTATAGAGAGAAGTAGGAATCAAGACATGGCAAAATCTAAAGTCATTATTTTCGGTATAAACGCATCAGTTCAAATATGAATAGCTGATGACCTAGACAGAAATATCCAGGATATCTCTGTAACAGGAGTTCGTTTTTAGCTACCAGCAAAGAAGCAATCTCGAATTAAGACAGCTGACGGCGTCTAGTTTTTAAGTTTAAGGGAGCTTGTATTTATTGTTTGAAACAAAGGTATTTTTGGGGAAAAAAAAATATTAAAATTTTAGTTTTGAACCGCTCAGATGGGTGAAATTCTCCGCTGTCTTTTAGATGCGTTTTGATTTGATGTTGACATTGTTGGAGCATTATCCACATTTTCATCAATATCTAAGACCTTATCAGCATCAGCATTTTGCGAAATAGCACTTTTCACACGTCCTTATATAGTGTTTGGTGCAAATCGGAGTAAGGCAATGGTCACAAATTGCTGTTGTTTTGTTGTCGGGTTTAGCTGTTGTGCAGGTTTCACACCGCCGCGTCTGTTTCAAATTGTTGATCTGGGGAAAAAAATAAATTTAAAAATATATTTGAAAATTA
Source organism: Volucella zonaria (assembly GCA_963966105.1). Taxonomy (NCBI): domain Eukaryota; kingdom Metazoa; phylum Arthropoda; class Insecta; order Diptera; family Syrphidae; genus Volucella; species Volucella zonaria. The sequence goes on along the minus strand of OZ014531.1, from coordinate 118,452,626 downwards.
ACTCACTTCGAAATAAAATTAATTATGAAAACCTACTTGTACTGCCGGCCGCTATCTTCATACTTCAGGAACCCGTTTGAAATCAATCAAGTCCATTGCAGTTTTTGTTGTAGAATTAATTTTTGTTTTGCATTGGTTGTGGAATTGTCTCTGTACTAGGTCCATAGAAAGCTCTTTCAAAAACATTTTGAGCTTTTCAGACTTATTGATGTTCCAAATAGGGTGACTATGCTCAAAAAGCCTGAACGTTGCAAGTGTGGCAATATCCAACATATTATAAAATAATGCCATGGGCCAGCGGTTTGTTTTTCTTTTGCCAGTGAAACCACGTAGCATTTTGTCAAAATTATTGACACCACATTTATGCTCATTATAGTCATGTATGGCTTGTGGTTTCTTTGTTACAGGATTCACTTCTTCGCTGCCATGGGCAGTTGAAAGCAATAGCACATTTTTCTTCGAATGTGTTGTAAAGCTTACCAATTGCATTGACTCTAAAAAGCAAAACACTGATTCCAACATCCCCCTTTTTTTGGCTTCTTCAGAAGATGTGAAAAGCTTTGGCAACTGCGGCTTATTGCCTCTTATTGTGTCCACCATGGTATTCCCTGAATGACTCGAACTGCAACCAAATTCACACTGCCATAATTTCCAAACCGTTCATGACAGTGAGCTCAAATTTTGACACATGACAGATAATTTTATTATTTACAAGCCTTTTAAACGATTTGCGTCTCAGTTGTGTTGAGAAACCTTTATCTGCGATGGAATTCAAACGTGATAGTGTGATTGCTTTTATATTTGTCTGTAAAACCACAAGTAGATAGCGTTAGAGCTCTCCAGTACCTCAACGTGAATAAATCATTTGTGTCTCGAACCATAGCTCGTTACGCCATGGAGGTGGTCATAAAAAAACAGCAACATCGGCAGAAATGGTTCGGAAAATGAAGGCTCGAATTGAGCGAAATCCGCTTCGAAGTGGAAGAAAAATGGCTCGTGAGCTCAACATATCGTTGCAAAGGATGCAACACATACTGAAAAATGAGCTTAGGTTCAATCCATTGAAGTTCCAAAAAGCACACGATCTTACACCGCAACAGAAAAAAGTTAGAGTCGAAAGATCGAAGGAGTTGCTACGCTTGCACGAAAGTGGTGAGTTGCCGAATTTGGTTTTTTCCTATGAGTCGCCATTTGTTATCCAGTAATATGTCTACAAACAAAATGACCGAATTTACTTGCCAGAGAGGTCCTTCGAAAATGTACACCTTCGGACGGCCACCAGAAAGCAGGCAGCACCGATGGTGATGGTTTGGGCCGCCATAAGCACCGATGGTCGCTCTCCGCTCGTATTTTTGGACAGTGGCGTCAAAATTAATGCGTTCGTATACTGTGAAACTGTCTTAGAGGCAGTATTGAAGCCTTGGGCAAACAATCATTTCGGTCGGAGACCGTGGACATTTCAACAAGACTCGGCACCGTCTCACAAAGCGCGCGTCAACCAAGATTGGTTAAAAAACAATGTTCCATACTTCAATTCTTCGAAACAATGGATTGCAAATCCGTTGGATTTCTCTTTCTGGGGTATTTTGAAGGCGAAGGTTGGCACTAAAAAATACCAAAGTTTGGACCACCTCAAACAAGCACTTCGCCGGGAATGGGCCAAAGCCACTTGCCTGCAGCGTGCGATGCTTTCTTCTGCCGTCTCAAGGCCATTATTCACGCCAAAGGTGAACATATTGAAAACTACTGATACAATTTGAAAATTGATTGTATCAATTTCCTTTGGCACAATAAAATTTATCAAAAAATAAAAAAATTATAGCATTTTAAAAAGTTGGAGTTCGAGTCATTCACCCTGTAGTATTCCGTACAAGCAATCCTTTCGCCAAATCATAGCTTGTGAAAAAGAGATTGCGTGCATTACCAGTTGACCTCTGTTCATTAGGTTGTGAACCCAAATATACTTCGTTTGCAAGCGGATAATTTGTTTTTGAGTCAACAAGCCAAAATATTCGTATGCCATGTGGTATTTTCCAGGCTCAGAGGGAATGCATTGGCAGAAACTACATCGGTTTTTCGTTGAAAGGAACTGCTCATAAACTGTCAATTCTTTAGCTGGGATGAACGGCATCGTCAAATTCGTCAAGAATAATGTCAATACATGGCGCCAACTTATCGTATCGTAATCTCTCAGTGCAAGTTCTGGAATCGTCAAAATATAAAAAGCGGCATAGTTGCTCAAACAGATGCAATGACATTACTGCTCTATAAAAAGGCATATTCGTTTTGTAAAAAGATCCTTAGCATGAACTAAGTTTGCTTTTTCAGCATCGGAGTATAAAATTATTATAATAAAAGCATATATTTCATCCGCATTGGTGTCTTGCCAATATCGTTATTTTTTTTTTTAAACTGCTTAACGCATATTTGCCTTTATTACTCTTTAAGCCTTCCTATTCGTCTCAAGAGCAATGAAAGCATCTCTTTTCGACTCAAAACTTTCGGTGCATATTGACGTTGATTGTGTACGCATTTCCAATGACAGTTCTGTCCGCCGTTTTTCAGTTTGGCTCGGCATTGACCACCATATAGTTTGGTCGTTCCTTCCTTGACCACAATATTTTTCTCCATGATTGCCCTCAATGACCGAAGTTGAAAAATCAAATATGTTTTCTTCGAGATCCATATCTACTGCAGCTTCCTCGTGGTCATATTCCTCGAAACGTGGATCTGAAATGGGCTGATCATTATCTTCTCCGAAGTCAGGCTGGTCACTAGGTATCGGTTCGTGTTTGCCACCAAATGTAGGTTCTTTTCCATTATCATCATCACCACCTTCAAGAGCATTGAACCGCCAATTTGTCACTCATTTCAAAAAAATTAAATTATTACAATTAAAAATGAGCTCTTCTCTTGAAATTTTAACGCGAAACTGATTAGAAATGCGCAGCAACCACCGAAAAGTTTTAAAAAATAACGGTTTTCCATACAAAATTATATGAAGCAATATTATAGGCACTAAGTGACCCAAGTCACGTATAGCGTACTCATCATATAAAACCCCGTTACTTTCTTATTATAAGAGTTATATACCTGGAATTTTGTCAACTTATAAACAAAGGTACAATCCATCAAAGAATCTAATTGAATTTTTCAAACCCCCGAAATTAAACACCAAAAAATCATATGGGCACTGAGTGCTCATCTCAAGGTTCTAAGATTAAATAACCCGGCAGCTAGGTCATTCGGAACGGCAGCCTGGATATGCCTTAGTCTAGACATGTTGCTATTTTTGTTTTATTTTGGTCTGGGTTTTCACCGGCAAGATTGAATGGTTCGATCAGTGACGTTTTGTCGTTCCCATAATCGAAAAGATTGCTGGAGTAGTTTTTCCGTATTTTCAGTACCGACTGTGACTTTAACACTAAAATTCCCGAATTCACTTTTACAGGTTTCTGTTAGGGGTAAATTTCCTGGAGCCGCATCTTTATATTTCCTTGACTTTCGCTTCTCATAGCATGTTTTTTTTTTACTTTGGAAAAGTCGATGCTCTACCCTCCTCCTTTGCTTAATTTATAGCGTGCGAGCCACTCTCGTTCTTCACTTCATAAGCGAGTTCTTTTGCCTGTACTCTACATCAAACTAGGGATTTCGTAGGAGTAATCTGGTGAAGTCTAGCATATTAGTTGAGACATTTCTGAGGGCTTTTTTGCAGCGATGCCAACAATCTTCAGCACTTAATGCAGGTCATAAAGGCGTTGACGAGAGTATGAGGTATACGTGACTGTAAAAATCTTCTCACGGTGATTCCCCGTCGCTGTATTGTTTGAGATATTCGTAAACGTACCTTGACTGCAACTAGGTAGTATCGTATCGATCGCAGCGTAATCTATGTGGTTTGGTGATCAAGTGTCCTTGTGACCGTTGAGGTGAAGTAATTGTATTGTAGTTACAGAGATATTCTGAAGAAAAGTCCGTTACCAGACGTAGCATCGTGTCAGCATATTGCGCGTTATATTACAATTTTGGTAATCGATTCCCGCATCTGTGTGGTAATAACAAATTAATCCTTAGTCCGGCTTGTTATAAGTCGTTCTCTCACTTGTTAAAAACTCAAAATTTCCATCTGCCACTTGGAACAAAGTCGCACCAAAATATGCAGCGTGTGTTCCTCTGTTACCTGTTTTTCTATAGCTGTTGCCGTAATATGTGCCACTTGCTTTAAAGCAATCTATGGCCTCCGCATTGTTCGGCCCCACGTAGCCTATACGAAGTCCGAACATTGCTTATTCCAGCCTAAACTCCGTTGTTTTTTTACAGAGCTATCAATGATGAGTTATTCTTATTCGAGGTTTCCAGTTTCCTCGCAACAGTTGGATTTTTAAATGGCGCTGTAATTAAACCGCCACCTTCATCATAAGACTTGGTACTTCTTGGACAAAAGAGACCCAGAACCTCTTTGGAAATCTGAAAGTTGCCGTTTACCTATTAGGAGCTTATACGAGATCATCTCTAGTTCAAAATTCTAACTTGTTATATCATTTACAACAGGATATGTTAATGGTAAGCACTTGCGCTTGTAACTTTGGAAACCCATCGGATGCATGAAAACATTAAGTACCTGATGGCTGCAACGATACTTCCTCGTTAATAACACAAATAAACACAATTGACGTATAATTTTAGTTACAACACACGACAGGTTAGCACTGCTTTGTGCCTTTCCTTATTGAATTTACAGCATCGAAAGGCTGACTAATATGTGTCTTGCCTCAATCACAGCAACCTCACCAGTCATTTCCTAGAGTTGGGATTTTTCGAAGAAATTCTCCGACTAAACTGTTGAAAGGTTAATAGTATGCGAAACTACTCGTATGTGTAACCTTTGAAATATCAAGAACCAGGAAAAGCTCGAAGTTCCACTTTGTAATTCATTTAATCCTCCTATTAAGCCTGTTCATGGTTGAATCTTCTCAAGTGAAGCATACAACATTAAATACCTTTAGACTTTCAATTAATATTTCACCCCCTCTAAAGTAATTAGGCCGCTTTAGATTTTCGCTATTACGGCAAATGCGCATCATTTTGATTGCACACGATTTGCTGTTCAGCCATTACGAGTGCGTTATTGTTCACTCGCTATGACTATCTATATGTAATATCCTTTGATTACTGAGGAGTGCATTAATCGACTAAATTTGATATTTCAGCCGAAAATCTAAAATTCGCTAATTGAGATAGCAACAAAGGGAGGCGTTTCAATTTACCAAACCCATACCCGATATTGAAGCTAAAAGCAAACTCAATGCTGAGGCAAATTCATGGCGTCATAGAGGTATGAAGCCATTGGGGGTACTTTCATTCTGCCAAATGCCAGATTTTACATCTGAACGAACCCATTAACGTGTTTGTCTGTGCCTGCCTATTTGCCTTTTTGTGTCTTCCTATACTGTGTGCATCCATTGCAGATGAAATATGAACGATGCGCTTTTGTGCCGAGAAGTTAATCATGCAGAATGATGACAGAGCCGCCTCTGCCAACCGAATAAATTTGCTGTATCTGGATGCAAAAGACAAAAAAAAAAAACCGAGAAATCAAGTTCTGCATACCTTCTCCAATACGATGTTCAAAGGACATAAATGAAAATTGCAAGAGTACTCGTATTTCGCATACGAGTAGTATGTTATTGGCAGCAACAGAGATGTGTGTAATTTTACACTTCAGTTAATTGTAACATTTGCTAATGTGCTCCTGAATTACAGCCTTCGCGAAGGAGAGATGCAGTAGCCGTTTGGTGTCATGACTTGCTATACCAAAGCGATTCTTCCTTTGAGCTATTTTCTCGGGTATCATTTTCCAATGATTGGGTTGAAGGGTCGTATCGTTCTGACTTCAATTACTGACTTGTTGTGTGTATCTTTGATGGTGTCTTTTTCACGGAGCCTATATTGAGTGCGTTTATTCAATTTTGAAAAGATGACACAATTTACCAAGCTGTGATGTTAATTATAATTTAAAATTGTTTGACTGGCATACTTTAACCAAGGAGGAAACGAGAGCAAGCTTTACAGCTCAGAACAAAATCCAGTTTTGCACAAACGTCCTAGCTTTTAGCTTATTTCGACTCTATAGCATTTCACAAACAAATAAAAAGATCACGGTTTTGTCTGCTTTGAAGTTTAGAGCTCGTCCGCATCCAAAATTGAATAAAAACCGCTTTAATGTTTCCACGTTACACTGATCCGTACTCGCTTCTTCTTTCTTTCTGCTGTTGAACGAGTAGATCTTAACTCAAAACCTCTCGTAATGGTTTCTTAATATTTAGTAGGCTTTTAGTATTATCTAAATATCTGCTCACTGCGAATGGTGATATGTCATGTTATGTACGATTTTATGTAGTAATAGCAAAATGATTCGTTGTATGGGAATATGTGTTTCTATAAGACTCCGGCGGAACTACGACCTTAAATGTGACATGGCTTGTGTATAAGCATGATTGCGCCTTTACTAATGGATGATTTAAATTACGGAAATCTGGAAACCATTTTCTCTCCTGATCAGTCTACGGTATCATTGCCGTCTACTGAAATGCTCTTTTCAAATCTTCGATATCGACTGTGACAATGTTCTCATGTTCGCCTCTACAGGCTTCGGTTTGGGGTTTGTATCTGTGGCATGGGTTAATTTTTTCATTTCGGTATGATTTCCGAATCTCATTCCTGGAGTAGCATACCTTAATTTCCCCGAACCAGCGAGTTACATATCACTCTGCACCTGACAAATGCGACACGTTTGTCCAAACAATATTAAGTTCAACTTAATATCTTTTTTTTCTAACCAATTCCATAGAATTGACCTGCATGCCTTACGCTGACCCAATGTAAATAATTCATGCACTCCGCCACTCGTCATCAAACCAGGGGTTTCGTTGTGGTGGCCGAGTGAAATTTGGCGTTATCTCTGATGGCTTTTCAGCAAGTGTTCGGTACTAGCAACGCGGGGTAGGATCTCTTAAGAGATTAACCGATACTCGGTCGGAAAAGGATTTGGTAAACTCTTGCGATTGTAGCCGTCCGACGTCGAACTTCCTCACAGTATTGGCTTGCCATTGTGATGTTCGGAATATCCGCAGCCGTACCTTGGCTACAACAAAATGATGGTCCGAATCGATGTTAGCTCCTCAGAACGTTTGGACATCTATAATACTGGAGGAGTGCCTTGCGTCAATCTGGTTGAGGGTTCATTGATCAGGAGTTCTCCAAGTCCCCTTGTGAATATCGCGATGTTTGAACCGCGTCCTAGCTACGACAATGTTTCGCCCCGCGGCAAAATCGATTAGCCTGAATCCGTTATCGGAGTTGGTGTCGTACTGGCTATACCTTATGAATGTACTACAAAAGATACACTCTCTTCCTAGTTTTGCATTCGAATCGCCGAGGACAATTTTAATGTCTTAAATAATACACTGGTCGTATGTCTTGTCCAAGAACTCGTAGAAGCTATCCTTTGTGTCGTCCTCTTTCTGCTCTGTGGGGACGTGCGTGCACATAAGGCTAATTTTAGCAAACTTAGCCTTAACATGAATTGCTACCAGCCGGTCGTTCACATCGGCGTAGTACTTATCGCAGTTTTTCATCCTCTTTTTGTCCGGACCATCCTATCACATTTCTTTAGTGGCTGGTAGTCCAACGCCTTCGCTAGTTGTTCGGCTGCATGTGGAATATTACGGGACCTAACATTTAACGTGCAGATGCTTGTTTCGTTTGCAGGGGTTGTCAACAGTCCGTATTTGAGGCTCTTTGTTGCTTCGTAGGTTAAGTAGTTTATTTTTTCCTTGCTTTATTCCGGGATTTTACTTCACAGTTGATTCTATCTGAGGAATTCATCCGCTATCCCGCTTATCGTGCTGCTAAAATATTTTTATCGGCTGGTCTGCACTCGCGCTTATTTTGGCAAGTTGAATCCGGATGGACATCGAGCAGTACCCGTTGATTGCCACTTGAACGTAAAATAAGCAAAATTGATGTGTAGAAGCAGTTACAGCACTGGATATCGAGTTTTTGATACTTCTCAGTATTCAACCTATTTCTACAGCACCTAACTTTAAGTAGTTTTAATTCCGTACAGTATATTCCTTCAGTTCCATAAAAAGAAGGTGAGAACTAAGTAAGATATAGCCAATGAGCTCTACCTTTCCCTTGAATCAGCAATACTTTTGCTAAAAATAATCCCCCTTTATAGCGCGTAGAAATTATGCGGAGTCACAATAGGAGTCCCCACAGACCTCGGCTGGAGGATGTGTTTACAAGACTTAGAAGCTCGAAGACATACGAAACATAAGTATTTAGATTCGTTTAGGCATTAAACAGGTTTCGAATGTGACCTTCCATTCATCTTCATATTCTAGTAAGTAGGTATAAACAGAACCAAATAGAAGCAGACCTACGTACATGCTTGCATTCGTGAACATCAAATCTCGTTGCGGAGTCCACAGAAGCAATCTCTAGTAAAATCGTCCCAATCGTTGCCGTCGATTGTAATTAGGTATTTGTTCACACCTTATAACAACTCATGTTGTGGGTAGTCATAACTTAAGACGTAGTCTACTATGTACAAGGTGAATGACTCGAACTCCAACTTTTTAAAATGCTACATTTTTTTTATTTTTTGATAAATTTTATTGTGCCAAAGGAAATTGATACAATCAATTTTCAAATTGTATCAGTAGTTTTCAATATGTTCACCTTTGGCGTGAATAATGGCCTTGAGACGGCAGAAGAAAGCATCGCACGCTGCACGCAAGTGGCTTTGCGGTATTTTGGCCCATTCCCGGCGAAGTGCTTGTTTGAGGTGGTCCAAACTTTGGTATTTTTTAGTGCCAACCTTCGCCTTCAAAATACCCCAGACAGAGAAATCCAACGGATTTGCATCCGGAGAATTTGTAATCCATTGTTTCGAAAAATTGAAGTATGGAACATTGTTTTTTAACCAATCTTGGTTGACGCGAGGTTTGTGAGACGGTGCCGAGTCTTGTTGAAATGTCCACGGTCTCCGACCGAAATGATGAATTGATTGTTTGCCCAAGGCTTCAATACTGCCTCTTAGACAGTTTCACAGCATACGATCGCATTAATTTTGACGCCACAGTGCAAAAATACGAGCGGAGAGCGACCATTGGTGGTTATGGCGGCCCAAACCATCACCATCGGTGCTGCCTGCTTTCTGGTGGTCGTCCGAAGGTATACATTTTCGAAGGACCTCTCTGGCAAGTAAACTCGGTCATTTTGTTTGTAGACATATTGCTGGATAACAAATGGCGACTCATAGGAGAAAGCCAAATTTGGCAACTCACCACTTTCGTGCAAGCGTAGCAACTCCTTCGATCTTTCGACTCTAACTTTTTTCTGTTGCGGTGTAAGATCGTGTGCTTTTTGGAACTTCAATGGATTGAACCCAAGCTCATTTTTCAGTATGTGTTGCATCCTTTGCAACGATATGTTGAGCTCAGGAGCCATTTTTCTTCCACTTCGACGCGGATTTCGATCAATTCGAGCCTTCACTTTCCGAACCATTTCTGCCGATGTTGCTGTTTTTTTATGACCACCTCCATGGCGTTTTGCAACGCTGCCAGTACCATGGTAACGAGCTGTTGTTCGAGACTCAAATGATTTATTCACGTTGAGATGCTGGAGGGCTCTAACGATAGCTACTTGTGGTTTTCCAGCCAAATATAAGGCAATCACACTATCACGTTTGAATTCCATCGCGGATAAAATTTTTTCAACACAACTGAGACGCAAATTGTTTAAAAGGCTTGTAAATAATAAAATTATCTATCATGTGTCCAAATTTGAGCCCACTGTCATGAACGGTTTGGAAATTATGGCAGTGTGAATTTGGTTGCAGTTCGAGTCATTCAGGGTGTATATTCGATTTTGCTATCATACTCAGCTTAACTCGTTTTTGTACTTCTGTTTCAGCACTCCGATTACTAAACGCACCAGTCACATCTTACTGCGTTTTGTCAATGATATCAAAGCCATCGGCGTACGCAACCAGCTGCATGGTGTTCTGGAAGGTTGCGCCTCTGATGTTAGCTTGCGGGTTTTGAACAGCTTTCCCAAATATGGTGTTCAAAAAGTAACATAACAGCGCATAATATCTAAATCGTTTTTTGACATCAAAGGTCTCGGTGATTTATTTCCGATTTTTACGGAGCAGCGGGCGTTCTCCATAGTCATTCTACATAATTTGACGAGTTAGGCAGGAATGTAAAAATAAGCTCGTATCTGTAGATACTGTAATATGTGGGGTTAAAATCTACAAAAAAAGATGCAAGTATGAGTCTGCACCCTATGTGTCCTCTCTGAGACCTGTAAATACTTTCCGGCATTCACACCATATTACAGACAAGACTAGAAAATTTAGTTTCTTGTGGATCGGGATGACTATAGTATGCTTAGGTTCCATTCATCGGGCATTCTTTCCTCTAACCAAATCTTGCAAATGAGTTGGTGTATGCTCTTCACCAAGTCATATACCACTGTCGTAAGTAGCTCGATAGGAAGATCCTCTGGTCCGGCAGTCTTATTATGCTTAAGTTTGGATGTTTGGATGTTTGGATCTTTGCCTTATTTCAGTCAAGTGTATGAAAATGTTGGCTTTCAACGGTCGATCTCGGCGTTTAACATGCGCTTTCTTTTTCCTCCGGAGAAGCCGATATATCTCCCTCCCTCCAGTACATATGCTTCTCTGCACTTTTCATCAAACCATTGGACTTATGGTCTGGTGAAAACCAAACTATCAATTGCGGCATTCCTGACCTCTTTTTGGAACCGATGACACTGATCTTCAGGACTAATGCAACTTGTAAGAAAGTTGACAAGAGTTTCAGGGATGCGCAATTAGTTTGACCGCGAATGCAGCCGTACAATTTCCCCATAATATTATTACTTTGTCGTCTGGGATATCCACTGACGTATCTTGCCTCCAACTTGGTAGTAATCAGAGTCTATGTACATTGACCGCTCAGAATGTTTGGACATCTATGTATAATAGTAGGGAAGTATGTCGATCACAACATGATCAATTTGGTTTATGATCAGCTGAATGCCACATCCCTTTCTGAATATTGACGTGTGCTAGTTGGAGTGCAATCCATCACACAGCAAAGTCGGTTAGCCTAAGCTCATTTGTCGACGCAGTCTTATGTAGACTATGACAACGTCCTCTTTTTAAATCTTGACATTAAAATTAACGATTTCAACGTCATACCTAAGTTTTGTTGAGAAGTTTTTCTCTAGGGACATGAATGCCCATCAGGCTAATATCGGGAAATTTAGCCTTAATGAAGTTTGTTACAATGCATTCGCTCACGTTTCAAAAGCTTAAGCCTTCTTACATTAGACATAGAGGGCGCCTTTACAACGCCAACACATCCAAAATCACGACTGCGCTGTCAACTCTGCAGGTAGACGACCCACTTGGGGAGTTCATCAGTCTTATACTAAATAGCAGAATAATCAACTCCAAACTTCTGCTAAAAGATGTGTGAGCAGAGGTGCGCCGCAAGGCGATGTCCTCTCTCCCCTTCTCTGGATCTTAGTGGTTAATAAACTGCTGATATACCTGGAAGCGGGCGGTAGCAGGGTGATTACCTATGCGGATGATGATGCTATAGCTCTCTCAGATAAAAATCTTAACAGATTAACCCGTTTGGCAGATCGCTGTGGATTGGAAGTCAATCCCCATAAAACTGATCTTGTCTTCTTTTCCGGGAAATATAAAATTCCTATTATACGAGTAGACCCTCCTTCAATAAACGGTACCAGTTTAGTCTTTCCGATACAGCAAAATAGCTCGGTCTCATTTTTGACAGGAAACTAAACTGAAGACCTAACATTCAAGAAAGAGTCAAGAAAGCTGCAGTAGCTTTGTTCCCTTGCAAAAAAGCAATTGGGAATAAATGTGGCCTTCAACCTCGTATAAAATACTGGCTCATAAGACCGATACTGACCTACGGGTTTGTTGTCTGATGGATGGCCTTAGACAATGCAGTTAACTGCAGCAAACTAAGCCGAGTCCAAAGAACAGCATGTTTATTCATAAGCGGACCCCTACGTTCTACTCCCTCCGCGGAATTAGATATTCTGTTTCACTTGACACCGCTCGATGTCTAAAGCAGACACAGTAGACAAATAATTTATTTGGCCACGCTAATATTCTTAATAAATTAGGAATTCACAAACAGGACATCGATCTAAAACCGATAGCGGGGTTGGTGGCGATGTTTTCTCAGATAAGCTAAATTTGATACTCTCTTTCCGTCCTCCAAATCACTGTAGCGTGATCCAGGCGGAAATTTTGGCGGTTAAAAAAGCTCTGTCCTGCCCCAACAAAAACGTGATATCTGCAAAGCATATCCGCATCTTTTCGGATAGTTAGGCCGCTATCAAGTCCCTGGACTCAGTCTCATTAAAATCTAAAACTGCCCTTGAATACCCACCGTCTCTTACGGAGATGGCAGAGTAGTTCAACCTTCACCTTTGTTGGGTGCCGGGCCACAGAGACATTCCAGGGAATTGTAGGGCCGACGAACTTGCCAATACCAATCGCTACGTGCAAATCAATATTAAAGCTGGATGCTAATAAAAGAGCTGACCTTAGGTTGTCTGTTAAACCAAAATGTCTAGCGACCAAACATTTCTGGCCAAAGCTCAAAGAGTCTGATCCTTCTAAATAGGGACCATCTCAGCGCCATCATAGGCGTCATCACTGGACACTGCCTTTTACAAAGGATTTCTGTACATGTCCCAGCTGGGAGACCAGAGAAGAAGACTTCACTTAAGAGCTTTCTTCTACAATGACTTAAACGATCTACAGAATATAGACGTAAACAGTCTCCTACGCTTCATCATAAGTCCAAACTGGTTCCATGAGTAAGAGGATTGTAGATCCACCTGTCATCACAATGGGCCAATAAGCCTAAGTGGGTTGGTCTCTCCAACAGCCACTTTTACCTACCTCCATTAGTCTTCACTTAACAAAAAATCCGATCCCAAATAGATAATGCCTTTGTTCACTCTGGCCATTCGTCTGGTCGATGCCACCGCACTTCCGACGGTATGTGCCTTATAGTAGTCTAGAGCCTGCTTTAGTTATTTGGCTGCACCTGGCCGAACGACGTTTTGCAGGATCGTCTGCATCAAATCCATCCTCATTCGTTCCTTCGTAATGCTGCACATTTTACATAGCCAGGTAGCAAGCCCTAAACTCAAATCCCGCATGTAGGGCCAGGTCCTTCTGGGAAGAGAACGTACCTGGATTTTTAACGTAAACCTCCTGCCGTAAGACTTAATGTTTACGAGGTGCCCATACACCCATAGGGAGCAAGGATACGCCTTGCCATCGCTCGCCACAAAAATTTTAAAACCAATTCGGAACTGTGTTGGAGGCAAAAATTCCACCCTTGGTATGAGTCGAGGCCGACCTAAAACCTCTTGCTGCTCTTAGGGTCGCAGCACCCAGTACTTCATTTGCAACTCTACAATGGGTAAACAGAAAAGAAAACCCGTACCCGCGATTTGGGTTTAAACCACAGCCACCATGACGCTCCCACAAGGGGGCCTAACAAGTCAGGCCCGGACCGAAGTCCGGGGGGCTCCTGACTCCCATGGTACCGTGTTTTTAGTCCTGGTATGGACTACCAGACCTATGACCGGCAACTTGTAACTGGTCAAATCGTAGCATCCATTCATGCAAAAAATCTGGATGTTTTCGATAAGACCAGTTATAGAATAATCTACCCCCGCTTTTTATTAGACAACGCCATTGATGGGCGAAGCCTTGATAATTGGGCGGGGGCCCAAACAATTGGATGAAAAGAGCCTTATATTTCTGAGTCGGCAATCAGCTTGGGGACTCGAAAGCTGCCGTTAACTCACTAGCCCATTCACCACCCCATTGACTAAATCTGAAAAATCTTTGCGTATTGACCTCACCTTCATATCCGTTCAAGAAACTCTAATGAGGATTCTGCTATCCTTACTGTTCACATCATCATTGATTCATTGAATTCGCGAATTATAGTGTTGCTATTGTTTCCTGCTCAATACTCCTATAAGTTTGGCAACTCAAGCACGATTGAATGGGACGAGTACCCGATGATTTTAACGGGGAGGTGGAAAAAAAAAACACAATTGTTGTGTAAATGTTGGCATTGCCAGGTTGACCCTGCTCAGTACCCATCTTAATAGTTCAATACCCAGCCATCATGATCTGGTATGACAATGTTCTGTTATGAACCCTCTGAATTACCAAAAAAGGGTATTCCTAAAAAAACAAACATCTTAAAGATTCCAACCGGCACCGCGTTCAATAATTGTTGCTGCCGCTCCAATCCTGCGATAGTGCCTCGTCTGTTACGAGTTCTGAGATTGTTTTTTCCTACAAGGTCTGTTAACTTTGAGTTTGTTGTAGCAAATCTTAGTGAGATCTATAAGTTTTTGGACTTTTCCTATTTTCGTGTAAATTGTATTTCAAGGCAAGGCTGTATTTCTGCTCTTAAAGGTACCAAGATACTACATAGTGAGAACTCTGGACTTGACCTCAATTAGGACAGGACATACAGCCTGAAGCACATCACACAGCCGGGTTTCCATGCGGCTATCTGTCAGACGTCTGCTGCCTTTCCGTCTTTTACGATTGAATAATTTAAATTCGAACCTTTTTACCAATCTCAACTTGCTTTGGAGTAAATTCCACATGCAAGTGCAAGTGCCAAAATAATAAGATCTGCTCGGGTATTGAATTTTAATATTCGTTTGAGGCTACAGAGCTCACTACTCACTTGTTTATAAAGAGCGCCCACTTTGTGGTGCTAAACATGGTGGCGATTGATTCTTATTTCTGGAGAAAACAATTTTAGGCAACAAATCTATTACCTACCGTCGGGCAATATTTTCACCAAGTGCAACTGAAAGCTTTGGTCGGTTATTGGGTTCACTAAGTGCATTATGTAGACCGTTTCACCTCCACTCTATTGGTAAAGTACCAAGTTGTTGATTTGGATGCTGTCGATTTTATAGGTAGAAAAAGATTTACCAGCAATTTGTTGTAAGAATTATTTTACAAGACTCCGGATATATTGTTTCCTTTTTTTGCCTGCTTATAGTGATGTACATATAATTGCTGTTCCTGGAACTCGCATTTTAAATGTCCTTTCACCGTTTTGCCGCAGCATTTTCTTTGTAATTTTAACTATTCATCTGCCGCGAATAGTTAGAACACCTTTGTAATTCTCACACCACGTAAATCACGTAAACAAAAGAATCCACAAAATGTAAACACACATAGGGATGGATTCGCATCGCCTTGCCGCAGGGTTCGCAAATTCTCCTTTCTCGTGAATAACGCGCATTTGACCAATTTTCTGGTCGCGCTGCCACAAAGCCCAATCAAATCGTGAAAACTCACTCGAATAGCGATTCTCAGGCAATTTCCAATGTCGGAAATGTTTTGTCTCCGTCGCGTCGTCCGTCCTCATCGACGACTTGGCTGTAGCTGTGGCTGTGGCTGATGTTGATGTTGATGTTGATTTTGTTTCTCTTATTCTTCGTCTTTCGGTATTTTCGGGTAGTAAAGGCGGTGGTGGTTATAGTGGATTTGGTTAAAGTCTGTTCCACACTGTCCGCTTATAGCGTTTTTACCTCTCTTAATTTTTTCTGATTTATTTTTTTTTTTCTTGTTAAGTATCGTTAAATGCCAATTGCATGAATGCCCCATGCCACAATGATGATGGCATTCGTCGTCTCAGTCGACTGTGGTTTGTAAAACTGGATATAGCCTCGGGAAAATTGGACACCACAATAGTTGTTGGCGGATGTTGCGGCAAAGAGACGACAACTTCAGAGCGAAGTGCATGCGGTGGGTGGAGATGGAAAAACTCGCGTTTTTCACACAGAAAATTTTTTATTATCCTCATCGTCGTCAAATTGTCTTGCTCTTGCATTAATGTCCCTTCGTGCCATTGTGTGTAGTCGTATCTGAAACTGTACGCGGATTATTGCAATGTTTGAAGCACCAAAAGTGTTGGTTTCATATTAATTCAATTTTTTACTCTTTTTCATTCATCTTTGGGATACACTTATCTGTACAAGACTTTTTTTTTTGGATTGATGGGAAAGTGTGGTCTTCATGAAGAAAGAGGAGGGCGGCTTCTGGTATTAAAAAGATTGAATGGATGCTTGGTCAACCAGAAGTCAGATGGGTTCTTCGTTCTCTCACACAATTCTCGATTCTTGAACGGCAAGGTAAGGCAAGTGCCTTAAGGATGTTAACAGTAAATATTTTGTTAGGTAATTTTAGCGCTTTTAGTTTGCTTTGTTTCCCATACATACTAACAAAGAGAAACGTGTGTGGCACACATTCGTTGCGGTAATTGGGGGATAAATGCAGATAATGACTTTATAAGGAGGGGAACGTTTACACGCTTGGAAGACTTTTCGAAGTTGTTTCGTGTAAAACGATGAACATTTATGCATACACATAGCGCTTTCCGTCGGTTCTACCTATTTGTTGAAGTAGTTGGAAAAGATAAAGCTGTAAACGTTTTCTCAGTGGCCTCACAGCTGGGGCCTTTCTGTGATCGCGGGGTTTCGACCGCAGTTTACAATTTCGCAATAGAAAAACTCGAAATAACTAACTTGCGACGATATTATCTTGGAACTTTGGAACTTTGTATAGGCTATACAACCGGATGATATTTATGATTTCACTATACATATGTATGAAAGAAACAACATTATTGCAGTCCCTGTAAAGCTTGCCTTCATATACGGGGAACAGGCAGGCTACATATTTGAGAAACCTGTATGACCTACGAAGCGCACAACTCATTGAAACCAGCAGACTGGTCAAAGTACCAAAGGGATAAATCAGCCAGATTAGAAAAAAATCTAAAAATCGAATGGCATCCGCAATATTTTTTGCTGTGTTTCATATAAGATTTACTTTCCAGGAAAGCTAATCCTAACCAATTCACAATCAGCTCCTATTACCGAAATGTCAGGTGAGCTGAGTAACACAGCACACCGTAGCTGGTGCCATCCAATATCCTATTGTTTTTTACCTTCAGGTCGCCTGGCATCGATTGTATATGATATATCCAGTTATTCTAAACCAAGGTATGCACTATTTTCAGGCAGCTCAAAAGATGATCTTTACTGCTAGGCTGGTACTGGCATAATGCGCTATCTCCTGGCGAGCAGTAAGTGTAGCTGTGTAATGAAAATCGGAAAAGATGCTCGCAAGAGCCTCAGACCATTCAGTCTGAATTCTTTCATGTTGAAGACCATGAAGGGAATGGTTGAGCTTCATGGGCTTTGAATAACATCCCTTCCCAAGATGCAAAATGCCTACAAACCCGAAAGATGCTATGAGAGTGTGGTTAATAATATGTCGCGCAGAAATTAAGGCGCAATAGACAAAAAAATATGCGCTGGCCAACTGTGTCCACATTGAGGGTGCTTCCGACAACCCAACTTTCGATATGTACAAGTATAACTTGGCTAGACAAGACGGCGGAGATAAGTCACTAGTCTTATGGGTAAGAACAATGTTGGTAAATAAGACCCTGGTTGTGGGTGTCGGCTGCACAAGGCGCAACCCAGACCATACTATTATGCTCTCAAAAGTTTTAACGTCTACACTTAATCACACACAGATGGTGTAGCTATACTTTCTGTTGGCCATGCCCAGCGATTGTCTGCGTCGATCAACTATGGGAGCTAGAAAGAGTAGAGAATGTTTTCGTTCAAGCAAATGGCTGCGATATGGAAATTGGAACTCTTAGAGTCAAGTGTTCCACGCACCAAACTTATAAATGGCTGAACAAATATGTGCTGAAAATCCCACCTCCAGAAACTAAGACTTTCGAGGTTTTCAGAAAGCCTAAATTGATGCGCCATCTTTTGGGTTCCGGGTAACTCAGGGAAACGGGGTATGTGCTGATGTATCTTTAGTCCCAGAACTTCAGAATCGATACTGAAAAGGGAAAAATTTACTCCCACAAGGAGATAAAGAATCGGGAAAACAAGAACGGCTCTTTTCTTGTTGTGGACTTAGACGAAGCTTCTATCGAGACCATTAAGTCTAGGTATGACTTACGCCCCTATCTGCACCTTGGAAGGTTTAATTTCCACTATGTTTCGGAATAAGTGCAGATAGGAGACGATCACCCCCGTACTCACATATTTTATGTACTGGATCAACCTTCAAAACTTTCAAGTCTGTTACTGCATGGCTATGTAGAAGGCTTTTCGTTTTCAATACAATACCTCACATAATATCCATACAGGAACCATGGGTGTGGAATAAACGCATATGTGGTTTCGGATGGGTGAGGGGTTTCAGACCACTGTATGACGAGGGTTTGGAAAGACCGAGAACTTGTATTTATATTCCGAATTCATTCTAACCATCTTACCATATACTGCGATTGCTAATGCTCAGAATACTTTTTGTGGCAGTAGCAAATGCAATGTAAGAGGCAATAAGCTCCTGCATTTCATGCTATCGTCAGACCTGGTTGTCAACAATGCTGGCAGTAAGCCAACTTTTGTTGCGAGAGTTAAACAGCAAGTATGCTAAGAAGATTACTGGCTGGAAAGCGCTATCAGAGGTCTCCATGTCAGACAATAGGTACGTCAAATTCAGAATCGGATGCGAGACCTCGAACTTATTGAAGAGGAGCAATCCGCAGAGAACCAAATATACCTAATTTAAGGAAGAGCTCGGCAAGTCCAACAGTGCTCCCGCTAAGCTCAGGACAAAACTAAGGCTGGAGGAAGCTTTTCAGAACCCAAACGGTACTCTCACCAAGTGTTTTGATCTGACATGTCCAGCTATGAAACAATCCGGTAGATCTCGCGTTCCTTAGTCGAATGCACATCTACAGCGACTTCGTAAAGAACCCAGAAAAGTTCTACACACGTCACATTATTTTGGAGTAAAATTCGTGTCTTTACAGATCGAAGTGAGAAGCTTATTCGGTCCTCGAATAAAGACGTATGCAAAAAGATCGAAACTGTCAGTGAAACCAGTAGCCTGGTCAAGGTCCTAAAAAGGGGAAAATCAACAAGGCTGGAATCATTCAGGAAATCTGATGGCACCTCATGCTTAAGGCTAATTTCCCAGGTAACCTAATCAGAACCAGATCACAACCAGGTCATATAAACGAAGCTGGTAGTGATCTGGATAACACAACATGCCGTAGCTGGTATATCTCATCGATTGTGGTGACAGATTAAGCCATTAAACATACTGCGGCTTCCTTTGATGGCTTCCCGTCGACTGGCAGCGATGGCATATATGTATGTACTCATGTTACATATGTTACAAAGAGGTACGCACTGGCATACATACGGAGAGTAGCTTTTACCCAGAAAATCGGAAAAGAGGACTACACGCTCGCCAAGACCTGAGACTTTTAAGTCAGACTTCCTTCATGTTGAAGAGCATGGAAAGAATGGTCGAAATCCATATGCGCAAAACTGCTTTGCGAATGCATCTTCTGCCTGCGATGTCTGTTTTTAAGCGGAAGCAGCCGTGAACGACGATTGGTGCAGTAGAAATGGGCTTTCAGTCAATCCTCTTAAAACTAAGGTTGGCTCATCTATTGCTTAAAGGCATTACCATACGATTCTCCAACGAAGCTAAATATTTCGGTGTTATCCTGGATAACAAATTATAGTGGACTAAACATGTTACGTCGAAAGCCTCTAAAACACTGTTGGCCTATTGGCAGTGTAAATGTGCTGTCGACAAGACATGGGGAGTCCTCTGGATCTACACGGCTATGATAAGGTCTATTATATCCAATACGCCGGTTTTCTGGTGGAATAAGCTCTCACGAAAATACATCATTGCTGCTTTTACCAGACCCCAAGCACGCCTGGTTCCCATCTAGATTCATTGTTTCCTTCCCCTTAATATTCATATCACTCTCAATGGCGTCGTCCGTTTAAAAAGAAGTGGAGCTTTGCCCACCGATTGTCTTTTGACTGAAACTCTTACTGCAGAAAAAATACGAAATCGACTTTCCCTGTGCCCACGACTGGTTTCGGGCAGAATCTGATCCAGAAAAGCAATGTAATCGAATTTCACGGATGGCTCCAAAACCGATTTATGATGCCGTGTACCGGTACCGGTGGAAGAGGCGAAGCATTTGCACCTGTAGCGACAGCAACGCTGCGCTTAGAGCCTTACGACTTCCAAGCAAATTCGAGACTGCCAGACTTTACTGAACGCAATCAGAAAGCTAAATTCACTGAATCTTGTCTAGGTCCAAGGTCACAATGGAATCACGACGAATTAAATCGAAAGACAAGGCTCAGAGGAGAGTTTTTCAGGGCCCAAACCTACGTTAGGTCTTCCTGCGTCCTCGGATAGTACTTCCATTCCAGTTGGGTTTCATATGCTGTTGCGACTTCTGTAATTTTGGTGGGGGCTGAGGCTCCCATTTATTGGCTTAATAGAAGCTTAATCTAACTTAAAAACTAACAGAAAGACTTAAGAGCTAG
This sequence comes from Volucella zonaria, assembly GCA_963966105.1. Lineage (NCBI taxonomy): Eukaryota > Metazoa > Arthropoda > Insecta > Diptera > Syrphidae > Volucella > Volucella zonaria. The sequence continues at coordinate 118,432,046 of OZ014531.1, read as the reverse complement.
GGACCAAGGAAGTGATGTAGGAGAGAAGAAAGCTAGTATAGAGAGATCTGATTACATATGGGTTGGAAAATTTCTTGGACCACCGTTTAATAAAGCCAAGTGATGAGTTGGCTTTGACGATCATCTTATCGATATGCGAACGGAAATTAAGCTCACAGTCGAATAATATGCCAAGGTCTTGAAAAGACTGAACCAGGGGAATTGGTTGACTATGGAGAAAATAAAATTGGGGAGGAGACGGGTTGCATTTACGTGAGAAGGTTATAGATTGACATTTGGCTATATTAAGTTCTAGACAGTTTTTGAGGCACCAGATTGAAGGTCTTCTTGAAGAAGGGCAGAGTCATGGGGAGAGGAAATTGTTTTAAACAATTTTGTGTCGTCAGCGTCTCAACATCGTTGATAGTAAGAATGAAGAGAAGAGGGCCAATATGACTGCCTTGTGGAACTCCAGATGAGGCCAGGGATGGGACAGAAAGAGCGGATCTAAACTGAACACTATAATATTGGTTTACCAGGTAAGAAGAAATCCATTTTAATAAGAGAGGTTCAAAGCCGAGAGCAGACAATTTGAAGAGGATTAATTGATGAGATATCTTATTAAACGCTTTAGTGAAATCAGTTGCGATAACATCGATTTCTTTGCCATTTTCTAAGGCTGAGAGAGCAAAAGACACAAATTCAACTAAGTTTGTGGTAGTTGATCTACCTTTTAGAAAACCATATTGTCGGGACGAAATAAAAGGCTTGCATTTGAAGCTCAAGGCTTCGTATAAAATGCTTTCAAAGAGTTTGGGTATATGAGAGAGTTTAGCAATGGGACGATAATTGATGACTTCATGCTTAGACCCCTTTTTGTGTATCGGGATTATAAAAGAGGTCTTCCAAATCTGGGGAAATTCTCCCTGTGTAAGGGATAGACGAAAAAATTAGGAGAGGGGTAGAGACAGGTTGAAAGAGCATTTTTTAAGAAACACGGCGAGGAGTCCATCTGGGCCAGGAAGAAATTCATCTTTAAAATTTTTAATAACTCCAGGATCGAAATTTTGAGTGAGAAAGAGACCAACGGAGTAATTTGGTAAATCATTGAAGTAACAGGGATCTGGTACGAAGGAGTTGTTGGCAAATGATTGCTTGAAAAATGTAGCAAAAAAGTTGGCGATGGTAGGAGGATCACATGAAGTTTTGGTTTCGAAAGCGAGGGAGGAAGGATAACCATCAGTCTTACTTTTGCAATTGACAAATTGAAAAAAGGACTTGCGGTCATTTATGAGATTGGTTTGCGCACTATTCAGGTAGCGCTTATAGAGAGAGAGTTATAGAGTTCAATGAAATGAAGATATGTACCTAGATAATTTGAATAGTCGGAAGAAGAGTGGGTGCGAAGGAATACCGCCCATAACTTGTTTCTTTTGTTTCGTAGAGAGCGAAGTTTTCGATTATACCAAGGAGGGGATGTAGAAGAAGTTTTATGGCGGGTATAAGTCACATAAAGGGAGATGGATTGGTAAACTCAGAAGAAGCCCTGCTTAGATAGGTATTGATTTTACGGAAATTAGCTTTGTAAGAAAATAGAACTGCGGGAGGAGGCGACTGGAGGGGAGAGTTGTGGAAAAATGAGGGAAGAAGTGGAAGATGAAAGTTATCAATAGTTGAAAGAGATAGGGGACAACACGATACTGAGGAGTTGATGGGATCAGTTGTGAAGACAAGGTCTAATTGCCTTTCCATATAGTTGGAAATGCCACTGACTTGGCATAGAGTAGAGCCTGTTAGCCGATCTAAAAAGAGGCATTCCTTAGTAGAAATGAAATTGGAGGCGATGAAAACAGATAGGTCTTCAGATGAAGTCCACTTCAGCTGGGGCAGATTAAAATCGCCGAAGATAATGATATCATCAAGCGAGTCTGATAAGTCGATCAAATTGTCAATTGCAGCAATAGGAAGTTGGTAGGATTCGATAGGTTGCGCCGGAAGAATGTAGCAACACATAACATACAAGCATATACGAGTAAGTGTTATTTCAACCGACACAAAGTCGAGCTTAGGAGAAGATGAAGTTGCAACGAGAGTGGAGTCCAGACTGTTGTGAATACCCAGTAGGACACCTCGACAAGGAGATTCAATCAAGGGGGGTGTGAGATCATCATCCCGAAAAACATTAAAAGAAAGAGGGAATAACTCCTGGTTTTTTATGTTGGGGATAAGATTAGTTTCGGTCAGAGTGTAGATATCAAATGGGAGAACATGAGATTGGCGGAAAACGGTGTGGGTTTTAGATCGCAGTCCTCTTACGTTCTGGTAATAGAAGGTTAGAGGGAGGTTTTTGCATGACTTTTTAGGGTCGAAAAAATTTATCATGGTCAAGGCGAATGCGTTGGAGGTGGGAGACTCTTTTAGAGTGTACATAGTGGCGAAGAGCGGCACAGGTAAGAGGTCAGCGGCCTTCTTGCTGTTCCTCAGTAGGAAAGACAGCAGGCTGGTCACTGGCGCCATGACGGGGAGCTAAACTTTTGCTAAATGGGGCATAACCTACGATGGTTACTGTGGAAATGATGACGATACCACGCAGCATTACTTCTGTGAATGTCCAGCTTCCGCCCACATCAGCCTGCAGGTACTTGGCCTTGACGTGCTGCGTGCTGGTACTCTAAGCACTTTATCACGCGTTTACTCGTTTTTCTTTGAAAGACTGAAAAGTTTCATTAAAAGGAACTTACTAGGAGTGCAGTGGACTAGAGCTCTGTTCCGATAGAAAACCAAAAATTTGGTTATATGGTTTTAAAAAATTAAAAGCCCAGAGACACTATTATACGAGTATGTACTTAAATAAAGTAAATGGAAGCCTAAAAAACAACCATCGTTTCTGTCATTGACTTCAGGAAAGTTTTCGATACTCTAATTCGATATAAACTTATCGAAAGTCTGAACTGAATCGGTGGGAGGGGAGTATTATTAAAATGGCCTAAAAGGTATCTTACTGATAGAACTATCAAAGTTAAGGTACCAATAATGATGAGCCAAAAAAAAAAAATTCCAGATTGGATTCAATTTTATTTGTACTGTTCACAAACAAGTTTTGATAAGAATAAGAATAAGGATATAAATTCGGCTATGGAAATACTACAAATGGAGGTCGATGCTGTCTTAAAATGGTGTCATCATCATCAACATCTTCCTCTAAAACGAATATTGTCCATTGCCAGCCAACAACCGGGCCATTCATCCAGCGGATGAATTAACAATCAACGAACCTTTTCTTTGGAGCATCCATATCAATATCCGTGCTTGAAAATAACACTATTTTCGATGGTGTACATATTTTGACGTACATGAAATTTTTGCTTTTTTTCTGCTACAATCGTCCATGTATTCGTATTCCTTTCCTCACGGATTCGTCACCCCAAATATTTTATAACAATTGATGTCATAAACTATAGCTAGACACTTACCATACCATCCCTCTTCGTCAGTTTCATCATAAAGGCTTGCGATAAAATTAATTTTACTGCGGGCTGGTTCTAAAAAGAATTAAGTTTGAACCAAAAACCTTTAGTCACTATGAAGATTGATTCATAATAGTCATTATGTTGTGAATACGACATTAGGCATATGGCTTCATAGGCAATTTTTGACGAAGAGCAACTTACCGGGCCAATTTTTGGCCTCTATGTTTCGGACGCTATTGAATCGAGAACGCGCTTCCAGGGCGTAAATAGTTTGCGGCTGCCAGCGTATAAATATGGCTTTACATGGCCCCACAAGAAGTAATTGAGTTCAAGTCAAATCGCAAGATCTCCGTGGAAAATTCATTAGACCATTTCATGATGCAATGATTTCGTCGAGTTAAATCGCCAGTCAATGATTCCATGGAAAGTGTGGCTGCTAGTTGTGAGCCACAATGAAACAATTGTTGTTTAATCTAATTAAACACTTTATTTAGTGAGGGTTACTGAATACGAAAATGGGTAGCTGCAGAGTGCCGTTAAGTTGACTGCGCAAAAAAATCGATCTGGCATTTCTTAGCGATGGTGCTGCTGACTAGTGGGAAGTAAAAACATGACACAGATAAGTGATGCGATAGTAGCCCCTTCTAAGTGTCTCGAGTTGGAGGATGAGACACGAACTGAAGTTTTTTCTTCACCGGATATGTTGGTGACTGATTTGGTGTCCTGTTTATTGATTAAAGATCTTGGCGGTTTTCATTGAAAGCAGGTTTCAAGCGTTCAGTGCTGATAGTTGAATGGTTTCCATCGCCGTTGACGATAAAGACATAATCTGACTCACTGCCGATTATTTCGCATGGTCCGTGGTGGGGCTGCTTTAAAGGCTTCTTTTTCTCATCGGCGCGTATGAAAACATGCGAATAGGTGTAAAGTGTTTTGTGAGCGAAAACCCTTGCCTTGTTAAGATGTGCCGTGGGAGCTGAACGTACCTCCCTCATAAAAGCGCGAAATTTCACGATAAATATCTGTGAGTTAAGATTGAGTTCTTCATCAATGAATAATTCACCTGGTACGTGAAGTGTCGTTCCTTACAACATCTCAGCTGCACTTGCTTTTATATCTTCTTTTAAGCTATTGTGGAGTTCTAGAAGAAGTACAGGGGAAATGGCTGTCCAGTCACCAGAGCTGTGGCATATGATCGCTGACTTCAAGAATCTATGCCGTCGTTCAATTATTCCGTTTGACGCTGGATGGTAAGCGGTAGTTCGAGTACGTTTGCATCCCAATAATTTAGTTAGCGAATCGAAAAGTTTCGATTCGAACTGAGTACCTCTGTAACTAGTTATAGTAAGGGGTGAACCGAATCGACTTACCCAGCCTGCGAAGAAGGCGTCGGCAATGGTATCGGCAGTGGTATCTTCTAGCGCTCACTGTGGAATGTTTTTCACGTGGCGATTTACTTGAATGCGTTGGCACTGCAGGCAGGATTTCGCCCATCTAGTGACGTCTCGATTCATATGTGGCTACACATAGTGCTGACTCACCGATTTCCTGGTGGAGTGTCCATTTGGATGAAATAGGTTGTGGATGGTGTCGAATAATTGGCGTCGAAGAGGTTGCGGAATGTAGAGGCTAATGCTGGTTTTTGATGTGTGACAGTAAACACATGGTCCAGCATCATCAATATAGTATTGGCGGAGTTGCAACGAAGTGGACTTGGACTTCAAAAGGTGTTTAAGTTCATCGTCGTTAGCTTGTGCGTCTGCAATATCTTGGATAGAAATAAATGTCGGCAAACTGATTGTGTTAATTCATGACAATGCGTCTGCAATAACATTTCATTTCCCAGTGTCGAAGTTGTCGTTGCTGCCTCGGGGATGCTTTATCTGAGTGTTGTAAAAAGGCGAATGCCAATGGTCGATGATCAGTTAAAATAGTAATACTTCGTCCTTCCAGTTGGTGTTTGAAAAACTTGATACCATTTTAATGGCAAGAAGTTCACGATCATGAGCACTATACTCGTAAATAGATTCGGTTTTACTTAGCTCTTGTGTGAAAAATCCAAGTGGTTGTCTTCTTCCATCAACGAGTTGGTCAAGAGCAGCACCAATTGATTTATCAGATGCGCCACATCTGAGGTTTAACGTTGCCTCTGGTGAGGGGAATCCAAATTGAACTGCATCGGCAAGACTTTTTTTTGCATTTTTCAAAGGCGCTGTCACTTTCTCTGGTCAATGGCACTGGGCGTTTGTCGTTTTATGTTGCATCAGGAATTAAATTAATTAATGGTGCATGAATTTCGGCTGCATATGGCATATTTAGGCGATAAAAGTTCCAAACACCCAAAAATGGCTTCTGATTTTTCTGCAGGTGGTTTTATTCCATCTTTACTGAGGGAATAACCAAAATAAACCACTTCTTGCTGAACAAAAATGCATTTGTTGAGGTTTATTGACAAACTAACCGTAGATGTTCATCGTGCTCCTCCACCGTAGCCGATGCGATCAGAAATCGTCGATATATACTTGGCAAAAGTCGAATCCTCTCAAGTTCGAATCCATTAATCGTTGGAATGACTGGGCAGTGTTGCATAGGTCAAAAGTCATTACTATGCGCTCGTATAGCCCGAATAGGGTAATGACGGCTGTTTTGGGTCGGTCCTCTTGTGCAACTGGTATTTGATAGTAGGCGCGAGACAGATCCAGAGTTGAAAGCACCTTGCATTTGTAAAGTTGAAAAGTGGAAACGCGAAGGTGGGGAATTGGGTTGCAATCTGGAATAGTGATTTCGTTTAAGCGACGGTAATCACCACATGCAAGCCATTCTTCTTTACGAGGTGTGAAGGGCTGGCCCACTTGCTCTTAGAAGGCTCGCAAATACCCTGCTGCAATATGTTTTGGAATTCGATTTTAGCCGGATGCAACTTTTCACCTGACACACCGAGCTTTCTCTGCTACCGGAAGGCCTCTTGTGATTTGTGATTATATGGTGTTGTACGTCGTGTGATGGTGATATACAACCAACTGGTCTCGTAATTTGTTCGAATTCCTTCAACAGGTGAAAATATGGACGATCGGAGTTGATTGTTGAAACAGATGGTTGTTTTGAATTTACTAACAACGCTTCTACATACGAGTATATAAAGTTTCGTCTGAGAATCGAGCAATCTCTTGCGACGAAGATCGACGGGTAATCCGTGATGTTTAATGAAATCAGCTCCGAGTATAGCTTTTATTACGTTAGCAACGATGAAGTTCAAAAAGAATGAACGTCTGAGACCAATGTCGATTGTGATTGCCTTTGAACCATATGTCTTAATCACAGAACCAGTTAATGTAAAAAGATTAGTTTTAACATCTGATTTTTCAATATTGTGGAAAATACCAAGCTTGGGAATCACTGAAACATCAGCGCCAGTGTCTACCAAGAACTTGAGATCAGTTTGTGAATCTTTTACTTGAAGACGGGTATTGGATTGGACGTCGAAAATGCTTGCCAGTTGCTTCGACGTCTTTTTTAGTTGAAATGCTGAATCGAGGTAACAAAACTATACTACCGAGCACGATTGCCAAACCGTGTGTGGTAGTAGCAAGTTGTGTTTTTGTTTGCAGCTGGGTTTCTTGTACGACAGGCTGATCTGGGACGGACGTGCTTGAGGTGATGTTGCAGTGTTGCCAACTGCTGTGTCAAAGCGTGAACTTGTATCTCCAGATCAGACGCTGAAGGGCTTTTTTCGGATGATGTACCCCCAGTGCTACGTATCGTCATGATGTTAGGACGTTGTATATCAAGGATTTTGTCGGCTTGCATTCCTAGTTTCGCCAGGTCTGTGACTTCACTTATTGCAAGAATTCCTCGGACTTGCCTGGGTAATTCCTCCAAAAAGAATGGGCAAAGTACTTTCTCCGGAAATTGGTTTCCTGCCCGTGCAACAAACGTCGAAGTTTTGACTCGTTTGTTTCCGAAAAAGATGCGATTAGACGCTCTTTGATCGAATCATATTTACCTGAACTTGGTAGTGAAGATATAAAATCCATGACGAATGGTAGAGTGGTCCTATCCAGGTATATTAACCTTCCGTCCTCCAACTTGTTTTTTCTAACAAGTTTCTCCCACTGGGGTGTGTCATACCCCAACCAGAAATATGCACAAAAAAATAAGTTTTGTTTAAAATTATTTTTTATTCTTTTTTTATCAATTCAAAATCGAGTATTTGTGATACATTTTTCTTATCGCAGCAAAAAAAAAATCCTTAAGAAAAAAAAAAGTTATAAGTCATGAAAAACAATTTAAAAATTAAGGTTAAATAAAGTGTTTATTTTAAAAAAAAATAAGAGCTTAAAAAAAAGAATTAATAAACATATTAGTTTTTCATAAAGACATTCTTCTTCTTCCTTAACGTTTTGAACTTTTAAAGTTAAAACCAATGGTTAGCGGAATGCTTAAATATGTTAAGAATTAAATTTGAATTTGTAATCCTTTTGTGTGCATTCCACACAAAGTTATTACCGATGGTCTTCACACAAGGGCTGATGACATGCCGCACAAGCTTTTTTTGTTTCCCTATCTTTCTTTTTGTCACACATATTGCATCGAACATATTTTTCCAGGGTTATTGGTTGTTGTGTTAACGTGACTGGTTCCGTTTGCATTTCATTGGTTAAAATACCTTCTACGACTTGTTTTAAACCTCGTCTGAGAGTTGGCACTTGGACCCTTCGCCTTAATTGTGGCTCAACAAGGCTAAAAACAAGTTTATACAAAAACTCTTTTCTGGGAATTTTTTGGAGTGGTTGTACGAGTGTGTGCAGTACCATAGCATTTATTCTACCGTGATCCAGCATTCCACAGAAAACCCGCATAGGCCAACGATGCGAAGGTCTGGATGTTGTGTATGAATGGCAAAGCTTATCGAACGTATCAGTTCCTCCTTTGGTACTGTTATAGTCCAGAATCATTTGTGGCCTACCTGATGCTTCATCCACATCATCTGTGTAATCGTTTGTCGAGAGGAGTAAAACTATCTTCTTCTTTTTTGGAGCAAACGAAACTAAAGTCTTGTTTTCATCAAATGCAAATTTTGAATGACCTTCTCTTAGAGCCAAAAATTCAGCTGGAATCTCCCTTTTGTTTTTTCTAAGAGTTCCCAACATCGTCAAATTGTATTCTGTCAACATTATTTGAAATAGGATACTCTCTGACAATTTTCTTACATAATATGAAGGTACTGATTCATTTGCTTCAACTTCGACTTTGCCAACGTAGGGAATTGCATTTATCATGTACCATGTAAGTGAGTCATTCATCACAACAAATTTCAACCCATATTTATCTGGTTTCGACGCCATATATATGCGGAATGGACAGTTGCCGCTGTACTCCATCAATTGTTCATCAATTGTGCAATACTCGAATGGTGTATACAGTGATTTACAATTGGTAATAAATATTACCGAGATTTCGCGAACGGGCGCAAATTTGTCATTCATTTTACGCTCAGCTCTAGTTGTTTATTAAATTCAAATCGGTGCTTATCCAATGGAATAAAGGCAAAAACCAATGTACTGGTGCCTGCCTTGTTGACTTGGAGAAGGCCTTCGACACCGTATGGTTAGAGGGTCTTTTCTATAAGCTAACTAGGCTGGGGATCAGTAAACCACTCTTGTACATTCTTTATAATATGCTAACCAACAGACAGTTCATCGTGAAAAATGGTGATGTGACTTCTGTTGGAATATTTCAAATTAAAAATGGTCTTCAGCAAGGCGCGGTCAATTCGCCGATCCTATTCAACATTTATACAAGCGACTTGATAGGTTCACTTCCCCATACTATTGCGTACACAGACGATTTGATATCGTACAGAACAGGTCCAAAAATAGAGGTCATTGATACTCTCTTGCAGCTGACTTATAAGATAAAACGATTTTGCGATGACTGGAAGTTGAAAATCAACTTTCAGAAGTCGGAAACCATTCTGTTTAGGACGCCGTTGTCTGGAGCTTCTAGGGATACCAGGAAAAATTGGCGACAGCCTCTTGCCTATCAAAATGTAGTCAGATACCTTGGGATCTGGCTAGATCGGTTTCTGTATTTTGATAAAAATGTAGATGCTGCTCTGGCCAGAGCTAAAGATGCTTTTGCCCTTACAAAGAGACTGTTTTATAGCAGCTAACTCGATGCGAGGGTAAAGGTAATCTGCTACATGGCCCTTATCAGGCCCATGCTAGTATTTGGGTGTCCCGTGTGGTTCAATGTGCGAGCAAGCTTAATGGAAAAGATTCGGATATTTGAGAAGGCTTGCCTTCGCTTGTACAGAACACCAGAGTCGGAGTACAAAAAATTTTATCCTAATGAGGTCCTTTACAACAGAGCGAACTTAATATGAGTGAACAACTTCGTAATTAACCTGACTCGAAGGTACATTGCAAGAACAATGGCCTCGACGAATAACCTGATATCTGGGGCTTACTACCCCAATTACCATTACCACGAGAGTGGTAAAGTCGAAGTCGAAGTCGTGGATCGTCTCAGGTTCAGTAGGGAGGTGGGGAATCGCGATAAGAGGGATGTCGTTCGGCAGCACCAGCATTTCTGCATTTCTGGTGGTTGAATGATGGAGAAGATGTTTCGTCGTCGTCGTTTCCGTCAATTACGGACCAGCCTCACTAATGAGGCAGAGCTGACCAATCTATTTGCTCTGTGAATAGCGATGGCCAGCTTACATAGGTTTAGGTTAGCATTTAGGAAATATATACATATATATTAGTATATACTTTGTATATACTAATATATGTATATAATTGTGTATAATATCTATGTGTGTGTATTGTGTGTGTAGGTTAGGTAGACTTTAAGTTTTTATAAAAAATTAAGTCCATAGGCTAAGTTTTTGTTAACAATTTTTTTTCTTAGCTTTAAGTATACAAATATTTCGATAAAATGTAAATAAAGTCGAAAGACATAGATATAAGAATTTAGAGTAGCTTAGAGTGCCTGTATGGGGCCAGTAAGTTAATATAAGACTGTTAAGTAATTTTAAGCTAGCATTTAAGTATTTTTTTTGTTAGTATGTAAGCGTTAATGATTAATATAATAAAATGCATTTAAAACTAAACTAAAAACTCAAATCTGTGCTGAGACATTGTTGCTCTGAATAGAGAAACACCGAATCTCGATGACCACAATTCATTGAGGTGTAACTTGGCAGCTTTCTTTACACCACTCAGATACAGCAATCTAATGAATGCTTTTAATTCAATTATGTCTGTAGGTCCATGGTACGGCTGTGGATTTTTCTTATAAACCGAAAACTGCACTATTTGCTCGTTTGTGTGAGTCACCACATTCAGCAAAATTTCCTCAGAAAATAGTAAGTTCCAAGCTTCAATGTGGGTTGTAATATTTTTAACTTCCCCCTTTGGACCTGGGAAGTGTCTTACTAAATCACGTATCTGATGCCTACCACGTTTTTCAGGTGGAACTGTGCTCCATTTGTAGCCCGATTTTCCTTTGATTCCCGCCAGTTTTTTTTTTTTTGTGGAAAAGCAGAAGGTACTTCATCTTCCTCTTCTGCGCTCTGAGCACTCTCTGAATCAGACTGCTCTTGTAGGTAATCAGGATCGTTGTCCATATCACCACCGGCGAGTAAGTCCAATTTTTCATCACTTTCCAACAACCTGTCGGCGTCCAACAGAAGCCCTTCGATTTCTTCGTCTCGTATAAATGCAATTTTCGCTGTAAAAATATGACTGATTTCTAAAACAAACTTTTATCTTATGACTAAACAAACCTGAAGCTTAAATTTCCTTACTTAAAAACTGCTTTTCGTTTTTTTCACAAAATTTTCTATATTTCACTAAGAAAGACAATTGTAAAATGATATTTTATTTTTATTTAAAAAATTTCAAAACACTCACATGAACTGCAAACTGGGGTGTGTGATATCCAACGAAAAGTTTGGAACACAAATACACAAAATTGAGGCGAAATTTTTGCTCAAAGCGATCGTATACCACTGCCGAAAATGTTGAACTGAATTTACATGCATATGACGCGGTCAAAAAAAAAATTCAAATAGAAACGGCCTACTTTTTAATTTTCGATAGGGTATCTCACACCCCAGTAGGAGAACGGAAGGTTAAGATATATATCGATACTTTGTAACATCCGCCGTAATCCTTGCTAGATCAAATGCAACCTCCACCTGCGCAATCCAGAGAGATGGATTTTTTTCCAAAACGTGGGTAATTTTATCGCACGTGTTTGAAAAATCTCTTGCATGTCGCTTTGATTTTCGCTTATTGCTTCGTTGTCTGCTCCAGCTGCATTCATGTTGAAACGTGTTTGTACAATTTGGATTTTGTGTTAAAAGGATTTTTTGCATTTGAGTAACAAAGGGATATCCAATTTGTGGTTTCTTGCGTCGGAGTCACAAGTTTGTGGCTGCTAGTTGTGAGCCACGGTGAAGCAATCGTTGTTTTATCTACTCGTAATTAAACGCTTTATTTAGTGAGGGTTACTGAATACAAAAATGGATAGCAGCAGAGTGCCGTTAAGTTGACTGCGCAAAAAATCAAGCTGTCATTTTTTAGCGATGGTGCTGCTGACTTGTGGGAAATAAAAACATGACACAGGTAATTGATGCCACGAAAGTCTAGAGATTGTCGTAAATCAAAACACGACAATTTCACATCAATTAACAAAATTACTTTATAGCATCTGCTTGTCGCAACTTGAGAAGAACGAATAAATTGTGTAGGTTTCGTTGGGTGCGTTCGCTATCACTTTAATCTCCAATAAGATTTCACCGACATCTTGAAGTACATAAGTGGATTAGTGTGTTGCCACATAACTCCCTCCTTAGTGACGAAGGCACGAACTGTCAAAAGTGACTTTCTTTTTTTTGTTGACATATGTTTTCAATTTGGATTCGAGTCGATTTTTTTCTTCAATATTCGGATCCGTGTCCAAATGCGCTGGTTTAAGTCTGACAGATATATTTACTGTTCGTCCATCTGCGAGAAACGTGAATAGCCTGTCAGTAATCCTTTTGATGATTGGATATGGTCCAGAATACGGTTGCTCGAGAGGCGTCGCATCGAAGGGATACATGCGTACATTTGTAGAGGTCTGGGAGGATAAATACTTTCTTCTTGATGTGATGTGCTGTTGGCGTTGGTCGGAATTTTCGAATAGTTTCACTGTACTTCTCGTCGAATGTCTGCGGATTAACAGGAAGATCTTCGTTCAGGAAAAACTCACCGGGAATCCGAATATTGCAACCATGTAGCATTTCGGCTGCTGATGCCTTCATGTCATCCTTGTATAATGTTCTTAATCCCAGTAGCACAGTTGGAAGGGCTTCAATCCATTTGTTCGGTTGGTGACACATGATAGCTGCTTTGAGTGGCCTATGTCAACGTTCGATGATTCCGTTTGATGCAGGATGGTACGGTGAAGTTCTTATTCTGTTGGTGAGAGCCTTAAACATCGCTGACTCAAACTGGGTTCCCTGTTCAGTAGTTAGGGATCTGGAAGAACCAAAGCGTGCAATCCAATGTGTGTAAAAGGCTGTTGCCACCGTGTCTGCCTGCATGTATTTCAGAGGCATGGCTTCTGGCCACTTGGTATATCGGTCAATCATAGTAAGGCAGTATTTGCAACCTTCACATATGAGAAGTACTACGAGATCGATGTGTACATGTTGAAAGCGGTTATCCGGTACATTGATTGCATTAGGCTGCAGATGATTGTGCTTGTGAATCTTCGAGCGTTGACATGGTACGCAAGTGCGGGACCATTGTAATGCGTCCTTCTTGATATTGGGCCATACATATTTTTGGCGAAGCTGTTGACTTGTTTTTCTTCCACTGGAATGGGATAAGCCGTGGACGGAATCAAAAGCTCTTCGGCGAAGAGGTTGTGGTATGTAGGATCTGATCAGACCTGTGGATACATCGCAGTAAATTTTGAAGTCTGGTTCTATGGCAAGTTGTTGTAATTTAAGTGCTGTTTGGTCGGTTAAAATTGTCTAAAGTTCGGAGTCTTGTTGTTGTAGTGCGTGAAGTTCACAATGGTCTATTTTGCGAGGCATTATTATTGCATATACACGTGATAGTGCGTCTCCCACTTAGTTATCTTCGCCGGATAGATAAACAATATTTGTTGTGTATTGTGATATGAAATCCAACTGGCGTAATCGTCTTTACGATGCCTTATCCGATCTTTGTTGGAATGGGTAGACTAAAGGCTTGTGGTCTATTTGAATAATAAAGTGACGGCCATCGAGAAGATGTCTAAAGAATTTAGCGGCAAAATACATCGCCAATAATTTTCGATCATATGTGCAATATCGGCTCTGGGCTGGAGAGAGTTTACAGGAGAAACCAACCTATCGGTTGGAACTCTTTAAATTGTGCCAATTTTGCTCCAACTGCAAAGTCGGAAACGTCGGTTGTCAAAGCCAACTGTGCTTCTGGATCGATGTGCTTTGCTAATTCCTGCTTTGCACTGCATAAATGATTCCTGTCTCTGGTGTCCATGGTATTTGACGGTTGTCGTTTTTCTTGGAAGTCTTGAGAAATCCATTTAAACATGCTTGGATATGAGCGCAATTAGGGATGTAGCGACGGTAATAATTTACAATCCCCAGAAAGCGCCGGAGTTCCATTATCGTGGTGGGTCTTGGATATTCTTGAATAGCTTGTATTCTGTCTTCTGGGATTTGCTGCCGAAACTGTTAATGGTGCGACCTAAGTAGGTAATTTCAGACTTTCCAAAGACGCACTTGCTGGTGTTGAGGGAAAGGCCATACACTTTCAGACGGTTTAGAACTTCGCGAATGTGTTCACGGATTTGAGAACATCAATATGTCATCGATGTAGCAGAACACGAATTCCAAAGCCACGAAGAACAGTGTACATGTGCCTTTGGAAAGTCTATGCGGCGTTTTTAAGCCCAAATGGCATGACAGCGAACTCATACAGTCCAAAGGAAGTTCTGACGGCAGTTTTCTTTATGTCTTCCGGTGCCATAGGTATTTGATAATAAGCTTTGTCCAAGTCGAGGACAGAGAAAATACCTTTCTTGTTGAGACGCTCGGTAAAATCCATAATGTGGGAATTGGGTACCGGCCTGATTGAGTTTGGGCGTTGAGACGCCTATAGTCGCCGCAAGATCACCACCCCCCAGTTTTTTTCTCCAGAAGGTGAAGAGGACTTGCCCATAGACTGCTGGAACTTCGACAGATGCCCTTTTCTACCAAATGCTTGAACTCCTCCTTGGCCTGTTTGAGCTTTTCACCGGCAAGTCGACGATATCTTTCAGCTGTAGGTTGACCTGTGGTAATGATGTGGTGTTGTACAATGTCGGCGTTCGATATTTTTTTGACTTTCGTAATAGGTTTCATGACATCTCTAAAGATGTCACAGTATGCCTGTCGCCCGTCAACTGTGGATAATCCACAAACAGCTGTCGGATATACTCCGCCTGCTGCCGTAAGCGATGTTGTTGCATCGATGAGCCGTATTGATTTGAGGTCGAGTATCAATCCGTTTTGAGCAAGTAGATCAGCTCCAATTATTGCTGCCTTAACATCAGCTATGGTGAAAGACCACTTGATAACGCGTCGTAGAGCGAGGTTGAGGGTAAGAATTTTTTCGCCCTAAGTGCGGATTGGAGAATTGTTTACTGCATAAAAGGTCGGTTACCCAGGAGACATTTTGCAATTGAGCGGACGAGGCAGTACAGAGACTGCTGACCCAGAATCGATTAGAAATTTTTGAAGTTTGTCTTTATCGAAAATGTGAAGGTGGTATTCCATGCTCGCATGGTTGCTGTTGTCTGCCGCCTGAGATGAGAACAGCGATTCTAGTTTAACTTTTGGTAGCTGCAGTGCTTCGAACATTTAATGGCATTCTCGCCAAACTGCTTGTGGAAGTAGCATACTTTTGGTTGTGTATGTGGCGTTGACGATCTAGTTGAAGATCCTGCTCACGACCTAGAAGCGGATCGATGATTATTAGTTTTATTGTGGCAAGTTTTTAGCTCCTGAACCAACTTGGTCCAGTTTGACAGGGTTATTTCGATTGTGCTTAGGCGGCTGTAAACGTCGTCAGAAAAAGCTTCTCTCTGTGTAACCGTGGAGCAAACGGCCGGAATGGTCGTATTGTCGATGCAATTTCAGCTAAGGCATTGAGAGAAATTCAGAGATTTGCGGACAAAATTCCTCATGCCGCTGGGCATGCGGTTCATCCAAATGGTCGTAAGTATTTCGTCAGCCACATTTTCACCTGCCAGATTGCTCATTTCTCTTAGAAGGCTGGTAGGTCGCCTATCTCCTAGCTCTACTCCAGTCATGAGTTTTATTAATTTGCTGCTCTTTAGATTCCGAGAACCTGGAAATTAGTTGTTTTTTGAAAGTTGCATTCTTATCTTTATCCGGTGACGACTGGACTAAGTCAGATACTTCGTTGAGAATCTCTGGGTCTAAAGTTGCGATAATAGCGTTGAATCTATTGTTGTCTAAGATGATGCGGTGATTATGGAACTGGGCTTGCACTTGGACGAACCACAGTTCCGGATTTATCTTCCAGAATGGAGGAATTCTCACATTCTTTAGCGCTGCGATCTCCTGCATATCGATGGTACCAGGAGGCGTTTCCCATGGAGAGGCTGATAGGTTGGATATGTTTTCTGGTAGAGCTGGTTGTTGGGCGGTACCCGGAGCAGCGCTTGGCAGCATCGCAACCGGATGAAAGTTTGGGACGAGTAAAAGTGCGCAGTGAAATTTAAATTTAATTTCTTTGTCGTCGGGGTCACCAGTTGTAGAGATTGTCGTAAATCAAAACACGACAATTTCACATCAATTAACAAAATGACTTTATTCAAATATAAATAAATAAGTTGTGAAATTAAATAGCATCTGCTTGTCCCAACTTGAGAAGAACGAATAAATTTTGTAGGTTTCGTGGGATGCGTTCGCTATCAATTTAATCTCCAATAAGATTTCAACGGCATCTTGATGTAAGTGGATTAGTGTGTTTCCACAAAAGTATAGCAAGTAGTGTCATCTTGTTGAAGTCACATATCATCCGGATTAATGCAGTCCATATTTTCGAAGAAATATTCTCTGATCAATGTAACGCTGTGTCATTTTAGAAAAAAATATAAGCTCTGATGACGCCAGCAGCGTAAAACCCATACTAAATAGTCCACTTTTTCTGGTGAAATTAAAAATAATGATAGACTTTATGCAGCTCAACAACGCAATCCGCGAACTCCCGTGGCAAGCCATGGTGTCGTGACCTTACTTTCTGCTCCAGCTGAAAGCGTGACGGCCGATTTTTTGAACGATTTTCCATATAGTGGATGATTACATCGACATCGAGTTGTTCATTCCAGGTCTTACGCCACACTTTCACTCACAGTGACTATAGTTTACTCGGTGCGGACATTACTTTGACACATTTTCGGCTTTGTGTGATGTATAGGTAGAATATATGCAACACGTTATTTTGGAAACAGTAAATTTGATCCTCAGGTTCGTGAGGGCGTTGTTTATTGTGTGAGAATTCCCCCATAGTACTCACTAGGGAATGAAAGTTCATCTCTAAGAACTTCCATCTATTTACGCATATTGAGAATCCAACTAAATGCTGTCTAATTTTGAAAGTGAGTAAAATATCTTTTAGCTTCTCTAATGGTCTAATTTTGCATAATATATTTCCATGGATAGTTGTTAGATAGTGTGTGTCTAAGTACTATGGTTTTTCACTCAAATATCACTTATCGGGCCTACCCTCCCGGTTATATACCTCCCATGGTAATTTTATACACAAGGAAAATATGCAATCCTCCAGTATCCTAACATATGTTTTAATACTTGTTGAAATGAAAATAGTTTTGGATGAATTTTAAAAAGATTGTCCAACCTGTCCTGTTGCTGTTTTTTTATTATATCTATACTATATCTGTCAAAGAAGAAAAATTTTGTATAATTTACAATTATTAACTTTTCCCAGAACACTGGAGCATTATCCTAATATTTATCTAAATATTGGATGAATTCTATAGTACCAGTGCTAAATTTATTCAATATTCCGTTTGGTATTCTTTACTGATTGAACTGAAAAACTGCAAAATCCGCATAATGACAATTTTATATGTTATTTATGCGAAAAATCGTCACATTCCATCGGAACATTTTTGGGAACAGAAAAAAAAAACACTTTTCAAAGGAAAAGCGATGCTTCCATTTGTCAATTACGTATCACAACATATTCAAATCAAAAATCAATGTAAATTCAAGCAAAAGATACTTGTCCACATATTTTGACCAGGAACCCATTCATTCAATGAGTACGAATATGTACATATCTTTTGTAAGGAACAAATGTGATCCTTTTTGAAGAAATCACATATACCTATGTACGAGTATTCGTTTGACGTAGTCGGTCGCATGAATCTTTCCATCGGAATGAAAAACTGAAATGCCCATCTCAATTTCTACATCCCAGGACGAAAATCCAAGAATTTGATATAGCAGATTGATGCATAGATGGCTTAGCAATCAACAGATATTAGAAAAGATAGCCAGACTTGTAGATGATGTCTTTGGTAAATATAATTCTGGTATACCTTCAATCGGAGCATTCGTCAGATTTGCTTCGTTCAAATGGCTTTTAGTGCATTCCGGATGTGGGATTATGCTGAAACACAGTACAGTACCTTTGATGTTGGAATTTAATTGAGTTTGATCCTTACATATAGGTTGTTGTATTTAAATAAGAAATTGCATTTACAAATGTTTGTAGGTTTGCATTTGAAATTGTTTGCAATACCGATGTGATAGCTGAATCTTAAGTTCTTAGAAATTTTTGATTACAATTTCAAAATACACGTCTACTCGTATAAGGCAAATTTAAATAAGACTTTTCAATAGTATTCCCAAAATGGGTACTCACAAAAGATTTTATTCTTTCCTCCTAACTGAGACCCGGCTTGTATAATTTAGGTATTGGCAAAAAGCATTATTCTCCTTCTTCATTAACCTTTGAAATATGAAATACATAGAACGACAACTAATGCTACTTACTGGTATTTCTAACACGTATCAACGTATCAACCACGCACCATTCCACAAGCCACCTAGCTGCTGAAACAAAGAGTTTGCTGTTGTTTTAGAACTTAAGTGATTAGATTATTTTGTTCCTTTATTTCGACACTTTTTTCGAACATCGGCTGGGTAAATCTTGAGATCTTAGGGCGGTCCATATAAGATCTGTGGGAACTGTATCCCTAGATAAGGTCTTCCTGTACTACGTTGCAGCACCGGTGTCCAAGCGCCCCATATGGCCTAGCCATCTCAATCGTTGTAAAAGAAGCCTTCTGACGTTTTGTCGTTCTGCAGCTGATATCCTCCAGACTCCGTCAACGTAGACGGAGCTGATATTTTTCGATCAAAGAAACTAATCTTTTATTTTTCATCCGCTCTTGAGAGTGACCATGTCGCTGCGGCGTACAGCAGGATAGGGATAATCAGGGTCTTATAAAGTCTCCTCTTCGTTGTTTGAGATAGGAACTTCCTGCTCGATTGCCTTCTTAGCCCATTGAAACAGCGATTGACAAGAGCTATTTTTAGTTTAATTCCCGCGCATATGTCATCACTGAAGTTCACTTCAGAGCCTAGATAGATAAATTCCTTTCTCACCTCAAAATTATAGTTTTCGATAAGGACTGAAACGAATAAAATTTGGAAACTTCAAAGTAAAAAAAAAAATATTTTCATAATTCATGTAAATTTTTTTTATTTGCTTTAAAACTCTGTTTTTATTAAATTCATTCACAATTACAAAAAATTCAAAAAATTATTTGGGTTCCCATTTTTTCCTCAAATTCTTTCGAATGTCCTTCATAGGGTTGGCGACAGTTACATCCGTGATCTTTTTGGACGCTCTTTTCCATTTAGCACTAAAATCTTTTACGTCCTTTGCACACTGCTCACTTTTCCTCGATTTAGCTTTGACCAAAGCCGAATACCCTTGAATGGGACGGCACTGTGGAACATTGGGTGGATTTATGTCTTTCGGGACAAAGTCGACAGTTTTACCAACAAGAAAGCTCAACGTCGCATGAAAATAGTGAGCTAAAGCTAAATCTGGCCAAAATAATGTTGAACCCTCGTGTTTGTTTAAGAAAGGAATCAACCGTTTTTTTAAGCACTCGTTAATGTACACTTCTCCGTTAATTGTTCCCGTTGTAATAAACGATGAGCTTCTGTGTCCACATTGGCAAATGGCCTGCCGAACGAGATACGAGTATTTTGACCCGAATTTTTCCATCCCAATCGATGTTGTTGATTGCGGAAGAATCTCAGCTTCAAACGAGTTGTAAAACTGCGCACCTGGAGGAGTAGTAAAGTCGGCTTTGACATAAGTTCCTTCTTCCAAAACCAAGCACGCTTTCTTGTTGCCGATCAACTCGTATAGCTTTCGGGGTCGTGTTTTTATGACTGCTTTTCAGTATTTTTTGGTATTTTTTATTTTTTTTTTTTGTTTTTAGACCGTTACGTTTTTTAGATCTTTGTACCATTGTTTGGTTGGTATTACATTTCCGAGCAACATCTCTGGATGACATAGTCCGGTTTTTTACGATGGTACCCTGTCCAAATTTGTATCATGTGCTCCACTTTTAGCTCCACTTTTCTGTTTTCGCTTAACTGTCAACGTTTCCAAATATCGTTTAATAACAGAATCCACTGTACTGCGTGCTATGTTTAAATTTTTTGCGATGAAATGGTTTGGACGCGAAGTATTTTCGAGCCATTTGTCGATGATCTTCTTACGGCGTTGCTCTTGACTTTGCCTTTGCTGTTGGTTTGTGGGTTACGCACAACGTACGATGTTAAAGAAGTCGCAAGATAGCGCGTCATATGCCTGAGTCCCTTTTTAACATCAATAACTCGGTGATGTTTCTTCCAACTGCGAGAGATCTGCGAGTGTTTTCCATCGACGTCATGCATAATTGGACGAGTTTGGCAGGGCTCCCAAGACCATGTATGGCTCTTTATAAACAGTCACTATAGATCCTATCATATGCAAGCTAAAAATCGTTGGAGAAGTGATGAGTATCCAAACCAATTCTAAACCTCATTTATGCATATACATACAATATATAGTTGCATCTCTCAATCTCTTCAACTTTGTGTTTTTCGAACTTACTCTTTTTCCTTCGGAGAAGCTTGTGGCGCTGGTACGTATCGACAGCAGTTCTCAATTCGGCTTTGGACCTCACGTGCAGCGTTGTACACTACATGTCCTGTTTGGTTGAAATCGCCTGATTGCAGCATTGCCACTGGTCCTTTGCACTCGATTGAGGAAGACGCGATCGGCAAAGGGAATTGGTGATCTCTTGCGATTGCATCCACCCAACGTTAAAGCTCCGGACAGTATTTTTCTGACGGTGTACTGCTTTTGATATCCGCATACATTCTTTGGCGTATATTAGGCAGTGGTACTAGTCAATGTTGGCACCTCGGAATGCATGGACGCCTAGAATATTGCGCGCATATAAGGCTGGATTTGGCTATGATACGGTTTATCACTAGTTGCTTGTTTTACTCGTAAGTCTAAAACGCATGACTTTATCCTTAAGTCTGCTTCTAATAATAACCGCACATCCAGATATGCACCTTGCGTAATTACAAACCGAGCATAAGATACGAGGGCGTCCATCCCTTCGCACTTCTAGGATGGCGGTTATATCAGCCTAATGACTTCGAGCTTCAAGACTCCGTACATTATAGGTACCTACCCGAACGTCGTTGTCGTTGCTACGTGTGCGTGGGTCGTCAACAGTTATCGTTCTTATTGGAAGCTGTTGTTGTTTTCACAACAATTATTTCTCCACCACATTGGCTTGTGAAACTTATGTTGATCAATACCGGGGTTTATTGTTCAGGGCACGGTATTGTTTTTCCCGGAAGGGATATTATAATCCATCGGGTCAACAAGATAAGTACCCATCCCTTACCATACGTTTTCATTTACGGTTCCAACCGGACACGCACTTGGGCACTCTGATGGATTGTTATTAATATCTCACCGAGTTTATTACCCCAACGGCGAAGTTCAAAAGTTCAAGTGTAGGGGCTCAGACAGGCCTGATACATGCTCATCGTTAGTTCACAAAAAAATATAGTTATCCAGTACGCACCGTACCGTAGGAAGGGGTTTTGCCTACCCAAATTGATGGATTCCATATCAATGAGAATGATATGTTGATCCTTCGAAGCGTAGCGATATTTTAATCGCATCATAGTCAACCTCCCTCACACAAAGCCGCTGATATATGTGAATGTATGAATTTGCATATATGTATCTGACTTCTATTTTTCCTCGCCAGTATTCTCCAGATGTGATTTCCCGATCACGCAAACAGGCATCAGGTAGCCTGATTTGAATTTGAATTTGAATGCGCCTCGGGGACATTTTTGGTGTTAAAGTGTCTGAATATGATTTTTTATCAAAGAACTCCAGCAATATTTCATAGGCAGATGCAACACAATGTTATTATAGAGCAAACAGCTTTAAATATGAGTGAATGATACTCCGGTTCGTCACAAGCTCCACGTTTCCTTCTCAATTGTTCTGCCCCACGTCTGCTAAGAGCTTTTACAATCTTAAGTAAGCAGATTTCATTACACGACGTTCTTCTTAATGGTGTTGTCTTGAGCTATTAATTATTTTGCCTTTCCAAACCATTTACGGAACAGTAAAAACAAGTTCCTAATATTTCTTTTCTAGAATTTCTTTAGATAGATACTGAACGCAGCTTACACCGATTTTGATGCCCAAATTAAATTCGGTGCCGCCACGAGGAAAGCCAATGTTTTCTTGATGAGGCAGGCTATCAACCGTGACGACCTCCTATTCAACAATGGTAAGCTGAGTAAATGAGCACGAAAGACTCAAGGCTTCGGTTCTGAATGTGTTTCCTCTTTGACTTACTTTTTTTGCATGGGATTTTAAGTTCAAGAGCGTCTTGGGCAGATGTCTTCATGGTAGTACGGATGTAAAATATTGTTGCCCATTGAACTCCTTTGCCTCTCTCAGATAGTGCTGCACATAACACTTAATTTATTCTCTCCAAACATACTGGCCAGGTGGAGGTCCTGCTTAAGGAGCCACTGTCAAAGCGTTCGACTAGAACATCCGAAATGCAACAACAACAAAAATATTAACAGAAATAATAGACGATATTGTCAAAAAGCAGAAAATAGGCGGAGGAAACTGAAGCCGAAGCCAAATGCAAGAAAAAGACGGAGGAAGATGGAAGTCAGGCTAAGTTGTGTCAATTGCTGAGCTGACGATTGGAAAGAAGTATCAGAAGTAGGGGAGTGCCACTATATTGGCGAGGGAAATTACTTACGAGAGCTGTCGGAGGATGACGACGTTTCATCATTAGAGAAGGAAGAACACGAGGAAGCTCAGATCGATAAGTTGATAAAAGAACTTATACGAGGGTTGTCTGAAAAGTTTCCGACCGCAACGTAAAGGTAGCTGCGTTCGTCAATAAAAGTTAGTGAATGCTAGTTGTGCATCTTTTGACAGTTACTTACCCAAGTTTCAGTCATTTTGGACCCGCAGTTTTTAGTTGACAGTCGTTTGAGCTAGCCGATACTCCCAGTTGTTATTAAATTCTTGTTTTTGAAAGGCAATACGCCTACGCAAATCAAAAATAAGTTGGACTCTGTGTATGGGGACTCCGAACCATCATTTACCATAGTGAAATTTTGAGCAGGTGAATTTAAACGTGGCCGTAAGAGCTTGGGATATGATGAACGTTCGGGACGTCCAAAAACTGCAACCACTGACGATAACATTGCGAAAGTTCACCAAAAGTGAGAGAGAAATAGTAGAGGTTATGAAAATGTCCAAAGAACGTGTTTGTTACATATTAAATCAAGATTTAGGCATGAGAAAGCTGTCCGCGCGTTGTTTGCCGCGTTTGCTTACTTTAGACCAAAAACGTGTTCGAATGAACATTTCCAACGCTCTGTTGGCGAAGTTTAAGCGCAATAAATCTGAGTTTTGGAACCGATTAATTACTGTAGATGAAACTTGGATACATTATACGCCCGAAACAAAAATTCTGTCAAAACAGTTCACTGCAAAGGGCAGGCCGGCTCCAAAAAAAGCAAAAACTGTTTTTTCGGCTGGGAAAGTGATGGCGACTGTTTTTTGGGATAGTAAAGGAGTTATCTTAAACTATTGTCTTCAAAAAGGAAAAGCCATTACAGGAGCATACTACGCATCATTACTTGCCAAGCTGAAAGCAGAAGGCAGAAATTGCGGAAAAATGGCCACATTTGCAGAAAAATAAAATCCTGTTTCACCTGTGTGTTCGCGCCGTCTCACACCTCAGCGGTTGCCATGGTGAAAATCCATGAATTACGGTTTGAACTGGTTCACCATCCGCCTTATTCACCAGATCTAGCCCCAGACGACTTCTTTTTGTTCGCTCATCTAAAAACTGCGCTCGGAGGACAGACATTTTCGTCAAATGAGGAGGCAATCACCTTCGTGAACGATTATTTTGCAGAGCAAAATGCCAAGTACTATTTGGACGGGTTAGAGAGATGGGAGCATCGATGGGAGAAGTGTGTAGAGTTACAAGGAGACTATATAGAAAAATAAAAAAAAAATGTGAGAAAAAATGTCTTGTATCATTGTTCGATAACTTTTCAGACAACCCTCGTACAAAATAAAGATCAGTTGCAACAACGACAGCTGAATAAGAAACAAAGACAACAACAAAGCCAACAAAAAAGTAAGCAGCTACAATAACCACAGAAACTGCAGCAAGAAACAACAGAACAGAAACTACAGAAGCGGCAACAACAGCCGCAACAGCAACAAAAACAACAACACCAACCACAGATCCAGCAACAACAACAGCGACAACAGAAGCAATCTCAGTCAAGGGGACAATGTGACTAACCTAGAAATCAAAGATAGTATTAGGTTAGGATAATAAGCTAGTGAGTAAGAATTTTTATGTAAAGCGATTAAGCGGTTAGGTCACTCCAGAGGCCGTAAAACTAAGCTTTTTGAGATTTTTTTTTTCTTTAGGAAAAATATAAAACAAATCGCGTTTACAAAGGTAAAAGTTTATTGTACATTTGATTGACTGTAAAAGATAATTTTTATAGAATAATTTATTAAAAAATGGCGGCCGTGCAGCGTGCAGATGACCTCTCTTTTTTGGAAGGGTTTACTGCCGTATCAGCAGCTCCTGTAATGAATTATGATGAGTTCGTTAATAACAAACGAACTATGCCACATAAAAAAACAATTCCTACGTACTTATTTAGACCATATGAATTGGTTGAAAATTGTTAAAGCAGTTTTGAGATAAATACGTTTAGAATTTTATGTTATAGAAAGCCTACCTGGCGACCTTGTACTGTACTTTGAAAAACAAATACTTGGAGATATTTCCCGGCCATAATCTTTTGGGATATCATTTTTGAGGTCCTAAGGGACCATTGAAAGCAATAAAAAAAAATTGATTTTTTCAAAACTCTAGAGCTTATTAAATTCCGATATTAATAGCATAACCAATTGTGGAACTATCAACAGATTGGGATTTAATGCTCCCAAAACTCAGTGCGGTCTGCTGTCATTAAAGCGAAATTTAAATACCCAGCCATTATCCATGAATGGCACTTACATTGTCGAAAACCGAAGAACTTTCCATTCACGGAATGTGTGTCAGTGGCAACTTACGTTGGCATGACCACATATTCGATGTGGTCAAAAATGCTGCGAAATGTCTATCTAGGTTTCCTCCAATGATGTGAGAAATAATATTTCATCCCTTCTGATCTGAACTCAATATACGAGTATAAGGTATTCATCCGCCTAAAATTGGAGCACGATGCCCACATCTGGCCAGGTGCCCCTAAAGTATCTCTGCACCCGCTAGATAAGATTCAAAAACGTGCGATAAAACTCATAAGTGATACTAATATCACTCAAACAATGGACACCGACGTAATGTCTCCTGTCTCACTCTGTTTTAACGATATTTCCACCACCAGTGCTTCACAGACATCACCACTAGCACTTCGCCCCTTCAAACCTTCAACCGTAACACCCGTCTTGCTATGAATGCCCTCAAGCCCACTTTCGGACGTACTCTGAAATATCGCGATTCATTCCTAAGCCGTACGACTCGCCTATGCCCTGATGAGCTAGAGAGCTCATTATAATTTGCAAACATTTAAGACCAATGCACATCGGTGTTTATCTTTTCTATTGTACCTCCCTGATTTTCCTTCGCCCGCGCTCTGTACAAATATTTTAAGGGTACTCAAATCCTTTATCGCACGCAAATTATAAGAAAAAAAAGTTCCGCAATTTCGGAGTGAGACCGGGTCGGTAATTGATATTGTTAAATTAGTTTTTAGCATTTTTGTTTAGCATATACTTACTTACATACTTACTTAGGTGGCGCTACAGTCCGAGGTGAATCTGTGTCACAACTACTAAGCCTCTCTAGTTACCGCGGTCTTTAGCTAACTGCAGTTGGATACTTCAAGTCGGTTTAGGTCACCTTCCACTTGTGTGCGTCATCTAAGTTGAGGCCTTCCTTTACTGCGTTGTCCCTCCAGGTTAGATTCGAAGACTCTGCGGGCTTCATTGGTGTCCATTCGGTCTACATGTCGTAGCCATCTCAGGTGTTTGATGCGCAGTTTTATGATAAGGTCGACGCACGTCGCGTCGATGTGCAGCTCATTGTTGAATATTCTCCTCCGAAGACCCTGAACGCAAACGGGACCGAATATTTGTCGACACGCTTTCCTCTCGAAACGACTAAGGATATCTTCATCCGCTTTCGATAGGGTCCATGATTCAACGCCCTAGAGCAGGACGGGATGATCAGGATCGTATATACAGTCTCCTTAGGCCTTACTATTCAATTCCTTTATTAGCTCAAAGAAACAGCAGTTGGCAAGAATAATTCTTCGTTTTATTTCTGCTGAGGTGTTGCCGTTGCCGTCCCTTACTACCTCGAAATTATAGCTGTCAACTGTGACGTTCTGTTAAATTCGTCGATGTTGTGTGTCTCTGCTTGTTGACAGAATATTATTGATTTTATCCTCATCTACCGCTAAATCTATTTCCACATCTTCCATTTCACTACTAGTGAGCGCATCGGTGACTGCTCGCTGAGTTTTGCCAATCATGGCGTACTCTAGTGGTTGCGCAGACTTTTGAAAGATTGGCCTCCAGTGTTCGCTTGCGAGTTCCGCACAATTTTTTGAGGTATAATGTTAAAGAAGTCACATGACAGCGACTCACATTGTCTAAAACCTTTTTTGGCATCACATTTCCATCCTCATTCTTCACAGACAGACGAGCTTGGCAAGTATGCCCAAACTAGACATGGCTCTATATAGCTCGTCTCTATATATGCTGCCATATCGTATAAGGTGGCGCTACACTCCTAAGTGGACCTGGGCGTTAATCAACAAGCGTCTTCAGCCAGCTAGATCTTTAGCTACTGCCTCCAGTCTCGCGGGCCACATGGATCGTGGTCCACCTCTACTTCGTTGCCCCGCAAAGTTTAATTCGAATATTCTGCTGGTCGGAGCACTAGTGTGCCTCCGCTCTATATGACCCAGCCATCCCAGTTATTAGGCTTTCACTCTTCTGGCTAAGTTGGTGTCGCTGTACAGCCCGTACAGCTCGACGTTGTATCTTCTTTTCTACCCAACGTCTTCGCAGATGGGACCGAAAATCACCCCAAGAATTTTCCTTCCAAAGGAAAAGCTCCCTCATCTATTTTTAATAAAATTTGCGCCTTAGGACAGATCTGGAATTATTAGAGCCTTATAGAGAGTGGTTTTATTATTTTTTTTTTAAAAACCTTAACACTCAAGTGGGTATTACTACACTTAAAACACCTGAGCACGTGTTAAGCTTTTAGGAAAATAGGACAGACAAGGAAAGATTTTTGGGCTCAGTGGTTATTTTGCTCCATGGGTGGCATCCAACATGTAATGGGGAGACTTAATTACAAGTGTAATTGGACTTGTGGTTGTATTCTAGGTAACCACTCATCTTTCGGGCACTGCTGGTATTGATCCCCGAACCGTCCAATTTGGAAGCCAATACACAACAACTTGAGCCACGGTCACCTGTGGCCTTCTTAGCCCAAAGAAGCAGCGATTGGCAAGAGTTATTCTTCATTTGATCTCAGTGCTAGTATCGTTGTTTGAATTGATAGCAGAGCCTAGGTAGACAAAGTCATTAACTATGTCAAAGTTATATCTGTCGAGGGTGACGTTCTGTCCGAGACGTCGATGTTGGATATCCTTTCTTGTTGTCAGCATATATTTGGTCTTTCCCTCATTGACCGTTAAACTCATCGATGAATATGTGGTATGTGGTCTTGGCTTATCCCCAAGATCTGCCTTAGTCTGAATATTTGTGTCGATGGTGCACTTTCCTTGCCTAATGTATATAGAGATGAGGAAATTGTGTGAAATCAATAAACCTAAACCCATTGCCAGACATGGTGTTGTGTAGGCTATGCTTACCAACTGTCTACCAGAGATGTCCTCTTTCCTCATTCTGTCTACTTAAGACATTGCACACATGCCATATCGAGGAGCTCGTAGAAACATTCTTTGGTGGAGTCGCCCTCGTCTTCGGTAGGGCCATGAGCGCATATTAGGCTTATGTTAGCAAATTTAGTCTTTATGCGGATAAGACGTTCGTCCGGAAGCTCAAAATTTCTAGTCTGAGTCTGCCGCTTATGGCAAATCTGCATCCGAATAAGCGCTATTTCTTTTCCCTGTAGCAATCGTCATAGTACATATATATAGTATATATTACAGTTTTTCGTCCTCCTTATATGCGGCGCATTCCATCGCACTTCTTGGGTAGCGGTGATATTTGCGTGATATTAATTGCTCGGCTGCACATAGCTTATTAAGGGTCTGAACATTACACAAGCAGATACGAAGGTTGTTGTCCTTTAAACGTCTGCAAGGGCTATTAGCAGTGAATCCATTTCTATCCATTTCATTACTTGTTTGGTCACATAATTTGAATATTTTTAGTATAGGCTTCTGAGCACTATGACGGCATAAGCCAATATTATGCTACTGGTCGAGTATGCCATTGCAATTTTAGCTTGGAAGAGTAAATCCTTACCAGGGACCGCTAATAGGTGGAAAGAAAAGCACTTCGCTACGACCTCCCTCGTGGAATCCAGTACACATGGATTAATCTTGGCAGGATTTTGAAGCATCGCCGTATAGAATTTAAGGTGATGAATACTGAAAGTTGTTTGTCTTTTCTGCAGTTCTTACAAGACAGATGATAGCATATAATTGGGCATACGAAACTGATTGTCCGGGATTTAGTCATACTTTCGCCTCCCACCCCCCATACTCTGTCAATGATTGTGTGTGACATCCTAGCAAAATAACACTTCTGTATTTGTAAGACTGCAATCAGCTTTTTTAATAGCTACCTCAACCTTTCTGCACTACGAGTTTTTTCTACACTGCGTTCACTGGAAATACTCGTAGTAATGAAATAAATTTCAGGAACTGCCAAAATTTCTACAATTTTGTGCGCATCAGGATACTGTTTTACAAAGCGTATATTCTGGCCTTGAAGCCAGGTGCCAGCTATTCAGCTTTCTTATAGAACTGCGGGATGTTGTTCCCATTGCACTACTATTTGACTTCCAGGAGCTGCGAGGTAGTATACGTTCTTTCCTTTGTCGCAGTGTCTTCGCACACTGCTCGTTGCCCACATTGCAGCACGTGTTTCCGATATTTGCAAACATCATCATACATGGTCATCCTTTCGTGGGTCTCAGGTAACATAAGTTAGATTCGGTTACCTATTTGATGATATGTATTGCAATATTGAATCCTCAGAGTGGATCCGCTGGCGTTAGTGATATGTAAAGCGGAGAATCTCACATTAAGTTCCTTACATTCGCAATTCGTTTTTGTTGGACTAGCAGGCTCTGAATTTAGCTTCACAAGGCATTATTCGAAGTCGAAGTTTGCTTATCCGGAAATGTGCAATTTCTTTATATTACATACGAGTAGATGTGTGCCTCGAATCGAATTTTTTTCCTTTATGTATGTTTTATCTTATCTCCTAGAACCGATGTTAGTAAACCCCTTTTGGAATGTGAATGCTGCCATAGGCCCAGTGATGGCTCATCCGTTTCCCACTGAAGGCATCATCATCCGAAGCCAAATATTTGTGCATCATCCTGGATTGCAAACTTCGTCCGAAGTTCCAATGCGCAATCGGTTTTATGCCAGTAACTTGCAATGGAGCTTTTAGTGGTAAATGGGCCATCACCTACACCGAGAAGGGTAATTTGAATCCACACGACGATGATGAAACCAATTCGATGATATGCGTCGCCATTTCCAGACTTCAATGACTCTATTGGCTTTGACCTAGGCCCAATGATTAATATCTCTCTCATTAATGCATTTATATCATAAGCTGCATTATCAAAGCTATCTTGTGTTCAGAAGGATGTGTTCTTCGCAGTTGAGCTTTTAATATTATCTTTTGAATCCGCTCTTTTGGACATGCTCTCTAGAGCAATAGTGTTAGAATTGCAGCTACTGTCCCCAAGACTAGCTTTTGCCAGCATCTGAGCCAAGCAAATAAGCAAATCAAACTTTACCGAGGAGGCTCCGAAACTTGCTGTATTTTCAACGAGAAGATATGCAATTGTAGTGACGGTGATCAATGCTGTGAAAAACAGATGGAGGAGGTGAACTGTGGGACACAAGTTGTGTTTAAGACCTTCTACTACTCCCAAGACAATTCAAGGAAGAATTTTTTCTAAACTCCAGGTCACAATAAGATTGTCATTAAACTTTCTAAGCAAGCTAGAGTTTCCATTGGTATTTTGGCTTATTATGGGTACAACTGTAGCTCTCATGAGTACCACTACCCAAGATGCAAGCACATTAAACCAATGCATCCCGAACTCTCTAAAACAATCAGCGGCATTCTTACTATCCTTCAAAATGTAAGACTGTGAACGGGGCAATGTGCTAAGCCTAAGTGACACCATCTTTTGCGGAAAGAAAACAGATCGTAGTCTGCAACAGTTCCTCACAAGAATTCCACGTCACAGAAATGTCCCAGCTTATCCACTTCATTCACCAGAAAGAGCTATTGACCATTCTAAAATAAAATAAAAATAAAAACGTTCAACACACAATTATGGTGTCCTCGAAAATCCAACCGAAATTGCTGACATTTATTTTCACCTTCCATACCTCTAATATTACACGCGACCCCGGCAAACCGTGTTCGCAAATATCACCATCGTAAACTTTTTCAATACGAATACGAGTATACCACCACCATCACCAACAACCCCATGATAGTGGTGGCACTGATGAAGCTGGTGTACGAGTATGAATGTGAGCGTGTACATCATCATCAGATGAGATTTAATTCGAAACCCATCCAAATTGCCAGAGGCACGAAATTCTTCTTAACTTTGCCCGAAGGACTTTTTTGATTTGTGTACTCAGACTCAATGTTTGTATAGGTTCACATTTATATTTTCCAACACACACAAAGGCACTCACATATACATATGTATGTAGAGCCCCACTTGGGCACACATGAGGCAAAGGCAGTCTACGAGTATATTGGAAGAGGCAGCGGAGCTAGAAGAGGCAAGCAGCCAGCTGAAGCTGAAGCTCGTATACTTTAAAATTGAGATAAGGTTTTTGCCTTCAAAACTTTTTTGGAAAAAATAATATGTACCTATAGGTATATATGTATGTATGAATATATCTACAAGTGAAGCGAACTGAACCCAAGAGCAGCACAGGAGAGGATATGATTGCCATACGAGAATACTAGAATCCGAGAACACACTGAGCGAGAGAACGCCACTGCCATCAGCCATCGAAACTGGGAATGGTTTTACCCTCCTACTGTATCGAAAACCAGCCAGGATGGCCCACTTGAATCCTACCACCTCTGGCGGTGCCATAACGTTACGCTTAGGTATATGTTCCTTGGTCTCGTGTTCCTACTATTGCTGCTTGTACAAGTATAACGATTCCCAAATTGGGTGGCACTGGGCGGTTATGTCGGATAGACGAACAGATTAGCTGAAGGGCGAATTTTGGGAGTCACAGTCGGTCGTAGCCGTAGTCGTAGTCATAGTCGTGGTTGGAGTCAAAGTTAGTGAGAAGAGAAGAGAAGAATTCCTACGACAAGGCACAAGTAGGAGGAAGTCGTCTCATGATGGCCAACAGGCGGATATCAGCATGAGAAAGATTCGCCCTTTTCGATTCGTCTTCAATTCAGTTTAAGCAATATCGACATCCAGAAAGAGACAAACCGAGAAGCGCCCATACAAAGAAAGGGAGAGCAATGTAGAGCTAATAGCAATGGCAACAGCAATAGCAACAAGAAGTCAAGCATCCGCTGGCGCTTAGTATATTCGTAAACATATTAGGATCTGGAAGTGCGGTTGCCATAGCTCCACTTCAGTGCACTGCAAGCCGAAGACGAGGAATTCTCTCTTTCCCTTGCCAGTCTGCCAGGGACCAATTTCCCAATCCCAACCCATCTAACTTTATTTCTTGCAAACAACTTTTTATAGTCTGCTTGAGGGGTTTGAAAACCCAGCGTTCATATACACGCGCGCGGATAACGACTACGACGACGATGACGATGACGATGACGATGACGATGGCGATGGCGACCGACAGCGGGGAACACGACGAAGGAAACACATGCAACCGAGGAACAGATTTTGTATCGTGGGTGTCGTCCTTTAGACTCTCACCCCATCCTGCCACCATGCCACTACACCATCACTCCAACGAAGCCCCAATACATGTGAATGTTATTCCAATCAGAAATAAAGTTTCCTAGGAGTATTCATGGTAACCTCTATATTTGTACAAGTACCTATGCTCGCATACTGCCTCTGCTTAGATATGCCAAATCGACTTTAAGTTCCTTCAGTAAGGAGTTGGGTTTGCATTTGAAGTATTTTTCTGTACAAAGTACCTGCATACGTCAATTCGTCCTTAAATAGGGCAGTGGGCGATGAGTAATTGCAGGTTAAAAGGAAAAACAAGACAACATTGGTCGACGCCTTAGCTTGTGTATCGAAAGCTAAGATATAATACGATCGTCTTGAAGATGGTATTTCAAGTTTGTTCTTCCTTACAGAAAATGGATCGTTGTCTAGCCAGGAGGAGGTTTTTAGATATATGTACATATTCGTATGTATGATACGATGCAATGGATTACAGTGCAATGAACTATGTACATGCAAGGTAGTACAGTAGTTGAGGAATAGGTAGCGCACATGCTAACGCAACGAAGCTGCGGGTAGATGCATTCGAATGTTTGTATGTCATGAAAATATTAACTTGCGATAAAACTGTTTCCACATATTATTCCACAGCACTGCATACATAGTTTATAATAGCATTCTGCGCGTAGCCCAAATGTTGATTTGGTCAGGAGTGCAACCTATTTAATTCTATACTGTTGCACTGAGCTAGAAAACGTACAGCGTTACTCTGTAGTAAAAATATCGCAAAGATCACATAAATTGACTTACTGAGCTTACATACGAGTAGCATAGAAAAACTCACCCGTAGGCTGCCGAGTGTTAAAATCCTCACAGAAACCTAAAGAAAAAAAACCGTAGGTCCCTCTCTCTCTATGAACAGAAATGAGCATAAGACGAGCAACACTGTTAGCGGAAAAGCTAGAACTTAGTCCACAGCTGACTGTTGCGCTATTAATTTATTCTCTCTCTTCTCTTCTCACTATTTTTCAAATTTTATTTCATCGAGAAACATCAAAAAAGATTAAATGGCATTTATATGTGGTATGCTATCCTTGAAGAGAAATATACCATGAGCGCACACGTCTTTTATCCATACCCCTATACGAGTAAGTTCGCATTATTTCAGGGTGCTAAACATAGTTTGGTGATATACCTACGGGTAGACACTGAGCGGTGTCAACCTCCCAATGCTATGACTACACATACTCGTAGTTATTAAGGATTTTCAAGACCAGTCAGGGTGCTATTATATAGATGGTTGGGAATGCATCTTATATGGGTGAACGGCAGCCCTCATATTTCCGAAGATAATTTCTTACTTACTTTCTTACAGTGGCGCCAAAGTCCTGGGTGGACCTGTGGACCTTCCTGTGCCACCTGAGTTGCGGTCTTCCTGTGGAGATTCAAAGACTTTTCGAACCGGAGCATTCGTGTACACCCATTCTACATAACCCAGTCATCTCACTCGTTATACCTCGACTAAGTCGATCTGGCTGTCGCTTCTCCAACCGCAGACGGGAGCGAAAATCACTAGAATAATATTTTTCTCAAAGCAGAGCACCCTCATTAATTTTTGATGAAGTGCATACCTCTGCGACTTGGATTATTAGGGTCTTATACGAGTAGATGGTCACTTTTGTTGTTCAATTGAGGGCTTTGCTAGTCAACTGCCTTCTTAGCTCAAAGAAACAGCGATTGCCAAGAGGTATTCTTCGTTTGATCTCAGCGGTGGTGTCATAGTCGGAATTGATACCGCAGCCTAGGAAGACAAAGTTCGTAACTAGTCAAAGTTATAACTATCGAGGTTGCCTTTTTGTACGAGACGTCGCTGTTCGGTGTCCTCTGTGGTTAACAGCATATGCTTGGTCTTGCCCTTCTTGACCGTTAAACCCATCTTCGCCACTTCCGTCTCAATACTCGTAAAAGCGCCACTGACATCATGCTGCTGTCTTCCGAATATGTCAATATCAACAGCGTATGAGTGTAATTAGACGGACTTTTGAAAGATTGTGCCTCTTGTGTTGGCGAGTGAATTTTGCACTATTCTTACAAGAATGATGTTAAAGAAATCGGATGATTTGATTGTCTAAATCCTTTTTGAACATCAACCTTTACCGACCTTGATGGAGCAGCGTGCTTTCTCCATCGTCATCCTACACAAACGGACGAGTTTGGCAGGGATGCCATAACTAGACCTGTCTCTTTGTCATATGTGGCCTTAAAATCGATGAATGGGTGGTGTGTATCGATCTGTAGCTCATGAGTTTTTTCCAAGATCTGGCGTGATGTGAATATTTGGTCAATGGTGAACTTTCCTAGCCTAAGGCCACACCAATCAGGTTATTGACGAACGGCTTCAGGCGTTCACACAATATAGCAGAAAGGATCTTGTTTCCGATGTTAAGAAGATTGATGGCTCTGTAGTTGGCGCAGTTCAGAAGGTCTCCTTTCTTGAGGATCGGACAAACAGTGCTGAGGTTCCATTCATCGGTCATACTTTCGTCCAACAATATTTTACAGATGAGTTGGTGTATACTCCTTACCACGCAGCTTTGTTAGGCTTAAATTTAGATATTGCTATCTTCACTTCAGAATCTTATTCCTGGAGTAGCTTCTCTAAATTTCCTTGACCGCGCGCTTTTCATGCTCCTTCTTTTTCCGACTGAGAGGTCGGTGTTCGTCTCTCCTCTTCTGATCGTAGAGGTCGTGAGCAGCTCTAGTCCTTCTATGCAGATCCGCTTTGTATGTATCTTGCTTACCTGCATATACGAGTACCTGTCGGTACTCGTCGTTAAACAAGGGTTTTCATGGTATCCGAATGAAACCCATCACATCAGAGACGACATTTCTAATAGCTTTTTGGCAATGTTGCCACTGGTCAGTTTCAGTTCAGTTTATATGCATTTTTTATTGTATCACTTAAAGTACTCTTACTTGCTAGACAAAAAAATGCTTAAAAATTAGCTTAATTAACTTAAAATTATCTAATTCCAGCTTACTGACCCCATGCGGGCACTCTAAGTTAAACCTAACACTTAAATTATGTCTTTCGACGTACCTTACTACTATACTATACTATTTCTATTCATTATAATAATTAAAACTAAGAAAACATTTTTTTACTAAAAAAAAACTTAGTAACATGACTTTTTTTTCTATTTTATTATAAAAATTAAAACTAAAATAATACAAACTACCTAAAAATAAATCTTAATCTACTTAAACTACTTACATCTAGTACATACATATATACGTGTATATATATATATGAATGTTCTTTTTTTTAATTTTTTTATTTTTATTAATTTTTTTTTGTTTTTATATACTTTTTTTTTTAAATCTAACTTACTCCTACTTAAAACTATGTAAGCCGGCCGTGGCTAAAAAAATTAGGCGACCCACTTTGCTTCACATGAAGCTACCAAGTATTGGAGGAATTCGACGACGAAGCATCCTCTCCCTCAAAAAGCCACCAAAATTGTTGGTGCTGCTGAGCAACATCCCTGCTATCGCGGCTCCCTACCGCCCTACTGAACCGGAGACGCTCCTCACTGCCGTGTGCGACGTGTCTGTAGGGATTGAGTCGCCTGTCCGCAGCTGTTCGAGCAACGCGGCGGATTAGCGGCTGTGCCTGGATCAGACCTTTGCTATCAAGGTAGAGGAACGCTTCTGGAGGAACATAGCAGTCAAAGCGAACTCTCTCATGATACATATAATTAGGGTAGTAAGCCCCAGAGATCAGGTTGTTCGACGATGTCATTGCTCTTGCAATGTGCCTTCGAGTCAACTTAATAACAAAATTGTCCACTTTTATTAGGTTCGCCCTATTGTACAAGACCTCATTGCGATAGAATTTTATGTACTCAGACTCTGGTGTTCTGTATAACCGAAGACAAGCCCTAAGGCAAGCCCTCTCAAACACCCGAATCTTTGCCAATAAACTTGCTCTCACGTTGAACCACACGGGACATCCAAACACAAGCATAGGCCGGATAAGGGCCATGTAGCAGATCACCTTCACCCTCGCATCGAGTTGGCTGTTGTAAAACAGTCTCCTTGTAAGGGCAAAAGCACCTCTGGCTCTGGCCAGAGCAACATCTATATGTTTGTTAAAATACAGATATTGATCTAGCCAGATCCCAGGGTATCTGACTACATTTCGACAAGCAAGTGGTTGTGCATGTTGTCCGACGATAGAGAACTTTCGCCAATTCTTTCTGGTATCCCTAGAGGCCCCAGACAAAGGCGTCCTAAACAGAGTCGTTTCCGACTTCTGAAAGTTGATTTTCAACTTCCAGTCATCACAATATTGTTTAATTTTGTCGAAGTCACGTTGCAAAAGTGTATTAATGACCTCAATCTTTGGACCTGATCTGTACGCAATTAAGTCGTCTGCGTACGCTATGTCATGGTGAAGTGAACCTATCAGATCACTTGTGTAAATGTTGAATAGGATCGGCGAATTTACCGCACCTTGTTGCAGACCGTTTTTAATGTTAAATGTTCCAGCACAGGTCACATCGTTCTTCACAATGAACTGTCTACTGGAGAGCATATCAAAAAGAATATACAGCAGTGGTTTACTAATGCCCAACCTGTCCAGCTTGAAGAAGAGTCCCTCTAACCATACGGTGTCGAAGGCCTTTTCCAAGTCAATCAGGCAGGCATCAGTGCACTGCTTTTTGCCTTTGTTCCATTGGATATCAGAAACCAGTTAAGACGCAGCATGAATGATATCATGCCCCGCCTTGAAACCGAATTGATTATCCGGAACTATATGTCTGTCCTCAACCCACTTAGTCAGGGCTCTATTGATTACCTTCTCGAAAACCTTACTGATGTTTGGAAGAAGACTGATCGAGCGGAGATTCGCCGGATTGGAAGTATCTTTATTCCTGGGAATGGGATATGTTGCCACTGGTCTTCGATACTTGATGCTGGCAACATAGAACCTCTTAAGAGATTAAGGGAGAATCGACCGGAGAGGAATTTGCCGATCTCCAGCCGTCCGACGCCAAACTTCTTCATATTATTAGCTTGCCTTTGCGATGTTCGGAATATCCGCAACCGTACCTTGGCTATAATAAGGTCCGAGTCGATGTTGGCTCCTCGGAACGTTCGGACGTCCATATTACTGGAAGAGTGAGTTGCGCCACAATCTGGTAGACAGTTGATTGATCAAGAGTTCTTTAAGTCCCCTTATGAATATAGAGATGCGGGAATCGCGTGCTAGCTGCGATAATGTTTTGCCTATGCTTTCCGACAGTACTACCAAAGATGCCCTGTCTTCCTAGCTTTTCACTAAACTTACCGAGGACAATTTTAATGTCATAGCTAGGGCATTGCTCGTGTCGTCATCTTTCTCCTCTGTGGCGTCGTGTGCACATATAAGGCTAATGTTAGCAAATTTAGCCTTAATATGAATCGCTATGAGATGCTCGTTCGCATGCCGGAAGCTGAAGATTTCTTGCCTAAGTCTGCCTCTAACAACGAATCCGCTCCTTTTGCCGTCAATAACAATCGCCGTAGTAGATGCCACGGTTTTCATCCTCTTTTTCTTCGGCCCAACCCATTATATTTTTGGATAGCGGTAACATCTGCTTTACAGTAGTTAGGTCCTCCGCTAAATGTTGGACTGCACGTGTCCTATTAAGAGACTTAACGTTCCACGTACAGATCCGAAGTTCATTGTCCAACCTGTTGGGCCAGTTCTATTATAGATACCCCAGGACGAGGGGGTGGTTAGACCGAAGCCAGTAACCCATTAGGGCCACATCCGACACCAACTCTTTCCCAAGACTCTGACTTAGTCTCGGAAATCTTTACAAGCCTATGCTCTTAATATGTCGGAATTATCCGGATAAGACCTTATTTGTTTTGTTCCCTGATTTTACTTCACCGTTGATTTCATCTGGGGAACTGATCCGCTATCCCGTTTATAGTGCTGCTATTTTTGTCTGCAGGTCCAGTACTCATGCTTATAAGTTTGGCAAGTCGAGTCCGGATTGACATCAAGCAGTAGCCGATCGTTACCACTTGGAGGTAAAATAAGCACAATTGATGTGAAGAAACAGTTACAAAACTGGTTATCGCCAGTGTCTACCATACTCGTATTTCTACAGCACCCAGTCACCAAAGCGAATTTCTTGACCCAGAATATTTGGCCCCTTTTTCCTAATGTGTGCCAGAAATGACATGACCATTCAGGTTAAAGGTTATTTGTGACATTAGCTACCCAATTTACCCGACCTGCAAGTCGAAAAATGGATAACGACATCCTTATCGGTCGAACAACTATCAGAGACTCTACGCTACCATTAAGCAGATATAAGCGCTATCCAGGAAGGGCAAACGTATGATAACAAACTATGCACTCACTGATACCATGGTGACTGTCAGACAAGACAACTTGGATTGAGCATTCCAAAAGGTAATTTCTAGTCCAATGAAGAGATTTGTTGATCCAACGGCACATATTTTCGACAAAAACTTGATGTCAAACTCTGTCAAATGGTCTTCAAATATCAAGTTGAGCTAACTTGCTTTCACCAAATTGGTGTAGACTCTATTTCCTGTTTGGCACTTGACCTATGTAGAAAATTTTGCAAAAAAATCTCAACTTACAGCCATTTAAAATCTAGCGGGTGACGAGCTAAGACCATGAGACCATGGCTTGCGACAAGGTTTCCAAGATTGCGCTATTATGCCGACCCTTATTTTTATTGAAAAATCCGGAAGAAACTGGTGAGACTCAATTACACACACACTGTCTTGTGTCCTCTTAACTTATTTTTCAAAAACTGGAGCTGGTGTTAGAGTCAACGGCTAACCAGACAATGATTATATCTTTGGAGATATGAACGACATTGAGTTTTAATACGATGCCGCCACGTGACATACTGCCCATGGATTCAGTTCAACAACAGCAATAGGAAGCCATGTGCTTTGTGATTGACTTTTAAACTCGGATCTTGTGATAAGCCCCTTGGATAAAACCATCATGGTATTCCTTTAAACCTTTGCACTATTTACATCCGCGGAGCTCATATAGGATGTTTAGCAGATATTTTGCCCCGATTTTAGCTGTTAATGACACCATTGACTCCAAGTGGGTAGGTAGGTAGGTCAAACTGGCAGTTGGAAAGACTAACCCACTTAGGCCTATTGGCCCATTGTGATGCCACATGGATCTATGATCCTCTTGCTCATGGAACCAGTTTGGGCTTATGATGAAGCGTTGGAGATTGCGTACGTCTATATTCTTTAGATCGTTTAGGTCATTGCGGAAGAAATCTCCTAAGTGAAGTTTTCTTCTCTGGGAGATGTAAAGAGTAGGTGGAGGATTGTCTCCTCTTTCTCGTCGTCCATGCAACTTCTACAGAAATCGTTTGTACAAGCACCAAGGCTTCTTGCATGCTTGCCTATAAAGCAGTGTTCAACGATGACACCTATGATGGCGCTGAGATGTTTCTCATTTAGAAGGATCAGACTCTTAGAGCGATTCAGATCCAGCTTTGGCCAGATCTGTTTGGTCTATTCTTTTATTAGCATCCACCTTTAATATTGATTTGCAAGTAGCGATTGGTATACCTATGCTACCCTTTTCCGGTAGAATAAGTAGAGTGGTTCCAATTTTGGCGAGTTCGTCAGCCCTACAATCCCCTGGAATGTCTCTGTAGCCTGGCACCCAGCAAAGGTAAAGATTGAACTGCTCTGCCATCTCCGTAAGGGATGTTCGACATTCAAAGCCGGTTTTAGAATTTAATGAGACTGAATCCAGGGACTTGATAGCAGTCTCACTATCCGAAAAGATCCGGATATCCTTTGCACGTTTTTCTTCAGGCAGGACAGAGCTTCTTTAATCGCGGAACACGCTACAGTGAGTTTAGAGACGGAAAGAGAAGCTTAGATTGAGCTTATCTGAAAAAAACAGCGCCACCAACCCCGCTACCGGTTTTAGATCCATCAATGTAGAAGTGGATTAACTTGTCCTCCATAAAAGCATCTTCCTTGCAGAAGGACCCTCTAGGAAGCCTACATGGAAGTCTTTGTCAAACCGAAGTTCAGGTATGGTGTAATCGATATTCTATGTGAGGACTCCTAATATATTAAGAATATTAGCGTGGCCAAATAAATTATTTGTCCACTGTGTAGTTGCTTTAAGGTTGCAGCTACTTTCCTGCTGAAAACATCAAGGGGTGTCAAATGACACAGAATGTCTAATGCTGCAGAGGGAGTAGACCATAAGGCTCCACTTATGCATAGAAATGCTGTTCTTTGGACTCTGCTTAGTTTACTGCGGTTGACTGCATTGTCTAAGGCAGTCCACGAGACATCAACCCCGTGTGTATTAGTCTTATGAGCGAGATGTATAGCCAGTGGGTTATGCGGAGCTGAAGGCTCCATTTCTTCCCAATGGCTTTTTTGCAAGATAATAAAGCTACTGTAGCTCTCTTGACTCTTTCTTGAGTGTTAGGTTTCCAGTTTAGTTTCCTGTCAAAAATTAGACCCAGATACAGCAAAGTGCTGTATCGGAAAAGACTAAACTGGTGCCGCTTATTGAGAGAGGGTCTATAATTGGAATTTTATATTTCCTGGAGTACAAGATTAGTGTTCCGGACTCACATCATTAATTTTTGTTATTAATTTGATACCATTCATTTCATTTATTCACTTTATGTAAATTTATTTAGTTAACTTCATTTGTAAAATTCAATATCTTATTTTTTACTTTCATTGCAATTCATATTCATATTCATTCTTTTATATACTCGTAAATCATATCCATTGTATTAATTATCTTGTTACACACTGTACATCAATATCTTATCATTTGATTCTGATACCAAATTATATTTTGACTCTCTCAATTGATCTATGTAACTGTGCTATCATGTGTAAGACTTCTGCTTGCACGATGGTACAGGTAATTCTCTTTCACTTGGATCGTAGCCACTGAGGTAACAAGACTTTGATATTTTAAGTAAATCGGTAATAATTTGTATCTTAATTCGGTATTAAAATTATAATTGAAAATAAATTAATTGTACAAATCGTCTGCCGCTCGTTCTTCCTTTTTTTTTATTCCCATTTTGTTTTCTTCGTTTAATCTTCAACATAAAAGTTTGGTCCTTCGCAGTACCGGATAATTTCATTTTATTCAATATTCTGATTTGACTCAACATTTGATAGACAAACTAGAAATCTTCAAACCACGTGCATTTTTTCTTTCTGCTAAATACTTAAGACTTAAGAACAATCGCAGTGTAGTTATTGTTTCAAGCAGAATGAATGCATTAAAGAAAAAGATTGGTAATTTGAAAGCAATAGTGACTCGGTCGGTAAATTTCGTGGAAAATATTGATGAAGGTTTTGATATCGAATTATTAGAACTTCGATTAAAGACACTTGAGGAGACATGGGCAGATCTAAAAAGGCTTCAAGATAAGTTATTTGATTTTGCAGACGATCCTAATTACGGTGATTCAGATGAGGATTTATGTGAGTATGAAACAAAGTATTTTGTGGCACAATCAAAGTTAACTAAGGTTATTCGTGCGCGGTCGGTT
The DNA here is from genome assembly GCA_963966105.1 of Volucella zonaria. NCBI lineage: Eukaryota > Metazoa > Arthropoda > Insecta > Diptera > Syrphidae > Volucella > Volucella zonaria. The sequence goes on along the minus strand of OZ014531.1, from coordinate 118,390,129 downwards.
TGCCTTGAGACTGACAATAAAACCAAGGATTCCGTAGTGGAACAGCTTGTAAGTCAACAAGCATCTTTTTTAAAGACTTTATCTAATACTACACAATCGCCTTCGGTTTCGTTACCCCAAATACAAATTCCTATGTTCTCTGGTGACTATAAAGAGTGGCCATGTTTTAGGGATCTGTTCCTGAGATGCATCGATCGAAAATCAAATTTAACCTCAACGCAAAAATTTCGGTATCTTAAATCCTTTCTTCGCGATGAAGCAGCAAATTCGGTTCGTCATTTAACGGTTTCCGATGCCAATTATGTTGAGGCATGGGATCGGCTAGTACAACGGTATGATCGGTCTAATTTAATCGTCAATTCACACATTGAATGCTTCCTATCGCTCCCAAATATAACTTCAAACAACGTAAGACTACTTCGGAAAATTTCTGATACAGCAGATGAAACTATAAGAGCTCTTAGTGCATTAAAGGCAAGTGGTCGCGATCCTTGGCTTATTTATTTATTGCTTCTAAAACTCGACCAGGATAGCAAAGAAGCATGGGCCCAGGAAGTTAAATCTCGAGATAATTGCACCATTCAAGAGTTAGTTAGCTTTTTGCAAGATCGTTGTGATGCATTAGAAGCATGTCAATCGCTTAATCGTTCAGTTTCTTCTCGCGGTAAAAATCCAACTACGATTCGAGCCCACGTGGCTGAAGCTTCTCATGGTACACCACGTTGCCCAATGTGTAATGACGAACATATCTTAGGTCAATGTCCAAAATTCGTTTCGCTTCCGGTTGACTCGCGAAGAAGGCTTGTGAAAGACAAGGCTCTTTGTTTTAATTGTCTTAGAGCTGGACATGCTTCAAATAAATGTAAATCCACATTCCGTTGTCGCACTTGCAAGTCCCGACACCATTCGTTGGTACACTCGGAGAAATCGATGAATATTTCAAGTCCGCGTGAAGTTACAAATCTAATGGAATCTGCACCTGCTTCTGCTGCTACTAGCATCGTAAATCATCATTCTCAGCCTCAACAGTTTCGTAGTCGTCAGACAATTCTACCAACCTTGGTGGCTAAAGTGAAGGACAGTCAGGGAAATCTCGTTGATTGCCGGGTACTTCTGGACTCCGGCTCTCAAAATTCATTTGTCACGGAATCATTCGCGCAAGTGCTCGGTCTACGCAGAACGCATGCTCGTATTCCAATCATTGGGTTATCTGCTACAAATGCAGGATACACGAGAGGTTGTGTATCTCTTAAATTATATTCGCGAATCAATTCAACTTGTCTTCTCGTCGACGCGTTTATTCTACCCAAATTAACATCGAACTTACCCACTTGTTCGTTCGATGCAAACTCTTACAAACACCTTCGTGATCTGGATTTAGCTGACCCTTCATTTGATATATCCCATCCAGTTGACGTTTTGTTAGGAGCAGATAAGCTGTGGAATATTTTTACCGGAAGTCAGGTTAGGGGCCAAGAGGGAACTCCAATTGCCCAAGGCACTTCGTTCGGCTGGGTTGTAACTGGTGAGATACCAATCGATTACTCCACTTCTAATTTCTCGTTAACTTCACTCCATTCCACACTCGATCTTGACCAGTTATTACGGAAATTTTGGGAGTTAGAGGAAGTCACTCCCGTGGCAAAGCAAAGCGAAGATCCTGCAGAATCTCATTTTCGTCAAACGTTTTCTCGCTCTTCTGATAGTCGTTATGTCGTGTACCTACCTTTCAAGGCTTCACTTCCGTCATTCGGTGATACTCTGCAAGCAGCTGTTTCTCGCTTACATTCTATGGAACGCCGGTTTGCTAGGAATCCAAATCTTTTTCAAATGTATTCGAACTTCATGCGCGAGTACCTCGACATGGGACATATGGAACGCATTACCACCAAAGAGCTAAACGATACTTCGCCTCACCAATTTTATCTTCCTCATCATGCCGTGCTTAAAATGGATAGCTCCACAACGAAATTGCGTGTCGTTTTCGATGGATCTGCATTGGATTCATTTGGTAATTCCCTCAATGACGAACTGCTGGCGGGCCCTCCTATTCAAAGAGATCTTGTCGGCGTTTTCTTGCGATTTCGGCAACATCGATATGTTTTCTGTACTGACGTGGTTAAAATGTTTCGTCAGATTTGGGTGGACAATGAACACACTAATTTTCAACGGATAGTTTGGCGTGAGAATTCAGAAGATGAGATTCAACATTTTCGACTTTGTACTATCACATATGGCACAGCATGTGCTCCATTCCTCGCGATCCGCGTTTTGAACCAGCTCGCTGATGATTATCGTACTGAATACCCGATTGCATCTCAGGCTCTTCTCAACGATGTATATGTTGACGACGTAATGACGGGAAGTGATTCAGTTGAAGGTCTTTTGCAAATCAAGTCTGAACTAGTTACTCTACTTTCAAAGGCCAAATTTACCCTGCGGAAGTGGAGCTCTAACTGCTGGCCTCTTTTATCTACACTTCCAAGCGAAGATTGTGAGTATTCAGAAGGATCTGAAAAATCGGTAAAGGTTCTAGGCATGTTTTGGGATCCTGCTCGCGATGAGCTATGTTACAAGATCAATGTATCCTTATCGAAATCTTCATTAACTCGAAGAACATTACTATCAGAGATTTCGCGTATTTTCGATCCTCTCGGGTTGCTAGCTCCATCGGTCGTATCATTCAAATTAATGTTTCAGGAGCTCTGGGAACCAAAGCTAAAGTTAAGCTGGGATGATCCCTTGCCACCAACGGTAGCTGAAAGGTGGACTCAATACAGAAATGAACTATCTAATTTCGAAAAAATCCGGGTTACTAGGAATGTGTTTTCGTCCTCGAGCAGTATCGAGCTGCACGGTTTTTCGGATGCATCGTCGGTAGCATACTCTGCGGTTGTCTATTCTCGCAGTAAACTTGAATCAGGTTCATTTGAAATTACCATAATCACTGCAAAAACGAAGGTGGCTCCTCTGAAACCCTTATCGATCCCACGTCTTGAGTTGTGCGGGGCTCTACTTCTTTCACGTTTAATAACTCGCGTCAAATCATCAATGAACTTCAATATTGGAAAAACATTTGCTTGGACAGACTCAGAGGTAGTCTTGCATTGGCTATCTTCACCTGCTCGTCGATGGGCTGCTTTCGTAGCTAATCGGTGCGCTGAAATATTAGAGTCGGTTCCTCGGACCTCTTGGCATCATATCTCCTCCGAAGCAAACCCAGCGGATTGTGCGTCGCGCGGTATACTGCCAACAGAGCTCGTTGAACATAAGCTTTGGTGGACTGGTCCAAATTGGTTAGCCCTTGATATAGAACATTGGCCAAAATCTAAGTTCAACCCTAAAGTGATTCTAGAATGCGAAACAGTTACGTGCGAAGAAAAACCACATTCAAAATATGCTCTTTTTACTACCCAAAATCGTGATTCATTTCTTCCATTATTCGAAAAATTCTCCTCGTGGCATCGGTTACAAAGAACTATCGTTTATTGTTGTCGCTTTATTTTCAATTGCCGGTCTAATAAATGTCATCGGCGCGTTTTAAATCTTAGCCTGGATGAACTGCAGCACGCAAGGACACTTATTCTTAAGCATATCCAAGAAAATTCATTTGGGAAGGATATTAACCATCTCATTAAACATCGACAGCTTCCGAACAAATCAAAACTTTTGCGATATTCAGCATTCATAGGCTCCGATGGACTTCTTCGCGTTGGTGGACGTTTAAGACATGCAAATATATCATATAATATCAAGCATCCAATAATTCTCCCAAATAATACTAACATTTCTTATCTTATAGTTAAGGATACGCATTTAAATAATCTTCACACAGGGGTGTCTGAGACGTTCGCAATAGTCCGTCAACGATACTGGATACTTGGTAGTCGCAATCTCATCCGCAAGGTTGTACATCAGTGTAAGGTATGTTTCATGCAAAAACGTTTACGAAGTAACCAGTTGATGGGAGAGTTACCAGCTGAAAGAATACATCCAACGCGTCCATTCATCAACTCTGGCGTGGACTATGCTGGTCCGTTGACAATACGCATGTCTCGTGGACGTAATCCTAAGCTCACAAAGGCATACGTTGCAATTTTCGTGTGTATGTCTACAAAAGCCGTGCACTTGGAGGCGGTAACGGACCTTACAACTGATGCATGCCTCGCTGCTCTTCGAAGGTTTATGTCACGACGGGGAAGATGTGCCAATATTTATAGTGACAATGGCACAAATTTCAGAGGAACAAAACGTTGTCTTACCGAGTTGCATAAACTGGTCATGTCTCAGCAGCACAACCGCATAATATCATCCACACTGGCCCGAGAGGACATCGCCTGGCACTTTATTCCACCTTCTGCGCCACATTTTGGTGGGTTGTGGGAGGCTGGAGTAAAGTCCATGAAATTCCATTTGCGACGAGTTATTGGAGCAACCATTTTAACATTTGAGGAGCTTTCCACAGTGCTAAGTCAAATCGAAGCTATACTAAATTCTCGTCCTTTATGTTGCCTCTCTGATGATGATTTGAACCCACTAACACCGGCTCACTTTCTTATAGGTGAACCTCTTACAGCCATACCAGAGCCAAATCTCGAAACCGTTCCACTTCACCGTTTGACGCATTGGAAGCATCTACAAAGTATGGTACAAGGATTCTGGAGACGCTGGCACATGGAATACCTTACTACGCTCCAAGAACGTAAGAAATGGCAACAGCCCAAGGCAAATCTTTCTCCTGGAGACTTAGTTGTAATAAAGGAACCCAATCTACCTACCATGCAATGGGTTCTTGGAAGAATAATCTCTGTGACACCGGGAGCAGATGGAATAGTTCGAGTAGCAACAGTAAAAACTGCACGGGGTACATTCGTTCGAGCTATAACAAAGTTAGCACTACTTCCTACGTCCTGAAACCTTGTTTCAGGGGCGCCGGGATGTTCCGGACTCACATCATTAATTTTTGTTATTAATTTGATACCATTCATTTCATTTATTCACTTTATGTAAATTTATTTAGTTAACTTCATTTGTAAAATTCAATATCTTATTTTTTACTTTCATTGCAATTCATATTCATATTCATTCTTTTATATACTCGTAAATCATATCCATTGTATTAATTATCTTGTTACACACTGTACATCAATATCTTATCATTTGATTCTGATACCAAATTATATTTTGACTCTCTCAATTGATCTATGTAACTGTGCTATCATGTGTAAGACTTCTGCTTGCACGATGGTACAGGTAATTCTCTTTCACTTGGATCGTAGCCACTGAGGTAACAAGACTTTGATATTTTAAGTAAATCGGTAATAATTTGTATCTTAATTCGGTATTAAAATTATAATTGAAAATAAATTAATTGTACAAATCGTCTGCCGCTCGTTCTTCCTTTTTTTTTATTCCCATTTTGTTTTCTTCGTTTAATCTTCAACAATTAGTTTTATGGTGGTTTACTCCCAATCCACAGCGATCAACCCAACGGGTTAATGTATTAAGATTTAGCTGAAAGTATTCTTTAATGGTATTAAGATGTTTACCTGGGACGGCTATAGCAACGTCATCCGCATATGTAATCACCCTGATACCACCCGCATACAGGTATATCAGCAGTTCATTGACAACTAAGTTCCAGAGAAGGGGAGAAAGGACACCGCCTTGCGGCGTACCTCTGCTGACACATCTGTTAGCAGGAGTTTGGAGTTGATTATCCTGCTCTTTAGCATAACACTGATCAACTCCCTAAGTTAGTCGTTTACCTGCAGAGTTGACAGCGCAGACGTGATTGCGGATGTGCTGATGTTGTTTAAGGCACTCTCTATGTACAACAAAGTGACCACTTGACCAAGTGACCAAGTGACCAAGTGACCATTGAACTCTCTATATTGTAGAGATCGTTCGATGTGGCTAATCAGTGAATGCAGAGCCGTTTCCACCGACTTTCCTTTACGGTAGGCATTTTGAGCCGTGGACAAAAGTCTTGGATCAAATTTAGCTCGCGTGTGCATATCAATCAGCCGCTCTAGAGTTTTCAGAAGGAAAGATGATAGACTTATAGGCCTGAGGTTCTTTGGGACAACATGAGAGCATTTTCCGGCTGTGGGAATGAAAACTACATTGACTTCTCTCCATGACAGTGGAATATGAATCAGTTCTACACAGCTCCTCATGATATTCTCTAACATAGACAGGATACTATCTGAGGACCTTTGTAGCTCGGGAGGTATTATACCGTCCGGACCAGCAAGCGTGTATGGTTTGAAGTTATGCAACCCCCAAAGCAGTTTGTCTCTTGTAATTAGACCATGAATTTTGGTCACGGTTGCAGTAGTCCTGTTAGGGTTGCTACTGGCCGCGAATAGGGAGCATCCTGGAAAGTTGGTGCCCAGTAGGAGGTTGACTGATTTATCACATGAAGTTGTCCAAGAGCCATCGGTTTTTTTAAACAGCTAGGCATCATAGGATTTGTAGAGAAGATTTTTCTTAGCCGCGATGCCTCAGAGGTTTCTGTGATTTTGTCAGAGAATCATCTCCAGGATAGTTGATTTCTCTTCCTCAGTTCTTTTTTTGTATACATATTTTGAGGAATTCTTTGTGTGAGCCCCAGTCAGTCACTTTTCTTGTGCTTTTTGCTAGGTTGAAAAGTTTTCTGCAAAAGTAAGGAAATCTTGGTATGCATCCTGAATTATGTGAGAGTGAGTTAGGAGAACCATTTCCGGGATTCATTCTCAACGAATAAATCCAAGATAAGCTATTAACAGATGTATCATACATGTAGTTGTTAATTGCTTTTAGTGACACGCACTATCCACTTAATATTGATGGTGTTTCCGGTCAGCATTCATATAATTCACAACGTGCCTAGCACCATAGTGTTATTGACACAATTTCGACATGTTCCATTACTTATTTTGCGATTGAACTCTGATTTGAAACGAGATCAGGGTCAAAAATATCCCTTCTAGACGAATTGTTACACATGAATAAATTGAAATGAGTATTCAACCATTTCGAGTAAACCAGGTTGTCGTGTAGGAGAAGTAGTTATTCATACATCCATTGTTGTAGATAAAAAATAAAAAATAATTTTTTGTGATGGGTTGTTCTTTTTTAACAAAGTTCTCTTTTATAATTTTAGAAAAAAATGCGATATGGATCGAGAACGAGAAAGAGACGTCAAATCAATCGAACCACGAGATCTTTCATCCACGGGACGAATTTTCGCCAGAAATGATATCAAAATCAGGTTTTTAAAGAAAAGAAAATTAATTGCAGACACTATATCTAATGCTTGAAATTAATTCACAGTGCATCGCCGACTGTTTCACCAACGATCTCAAATTCATCCTCGCCAACACCCACACCACCGGCCAGTTCTTCAGTTCCACCTGGTATAGTTGGCGGTGGTGGCAGTAGTAGCACATCATCCGGAGCTAACTCCTACCTTCACACCAATCATAAGCCAATTACAGGAATTCCATGTGTTGCAGCAGCATCACGTTACACCGCCCCAGTGCATATCGATGTGGGTGGAACAATTTACACCAGCTCACTTGAGACTCTCACCAAATATCCAGATTCGAAATTGGCCCGACTTTTCAATGGTTCCATACCAATTGTGTTGGACTCACTCAAACAACACTACTTCATTGATCGAGATGGCGGAATGTTCCGACATGTCTTGAATTTTATGAGAAACTCAAGACTCTTGATAGCAGATGACTTTCCAGATCTGGAACTTCTCTTAGAAGAGGCCAAGTACTTTGAAATTGAACGTAAGTTATTATATTAGCAAATTTAGCGCCAGATTTGCTCTATATTTGAATCTATCTGTTTCAGCAATGATAAAACAACTCGAGACAATGCGCAAGGATCGTGTTCGAAATGGCAACTACCTGCTATCACCACCGCCACCAGCACGAATAAAATCATCACCTCGCATTGGTTCCACCGAATACAACTACGAAGTGGTAGCTCTACATATCTCCCCAGACTTGGGCGAAAGAATCATGCTCTCCGCTGAACGTTCACTACTGGATGAGGTATTCCCCGAGGCCAATCAGGGCACTCAATCCAGCCGAACTGGAGTGTCTTGGAATCAAGGCGATTGGCGCCAAATCATCCGATTTCCACTCAACGGTTATTGCAAACTGAACTCAGTGCAGGTGCTTACACGATTGCTAAATGCCGGATTCACCATCGAAGCTAGCACCGGAGGTGGCGTTGAGGGACAACAATTCTCCGAGTATCTTCTGGTGCGGCGGATTCCTATGTGATAGTGCTTCTGCGCAGGATGTACGAGTACGAGTATCCCGAGCCAATGAGTATTAGCTTCAAGCCGCACTCATTTGGTCCTAAGGTCGCACCATTTCAAATGATTTGTGTAGTTTAGTTGTTAAATTGAGGTTAGATTACAATTTTGTTTGTTTTAGTCCTGCAAGGAATGCAGAGTTTTTCTGCTTCTGCTAAAGTTTAAGTAGATACAAATTTTTAAGCAAAGTAAAAAAAAAAACAAAACACTTAGAAGATACGAATCTTATGATAAGATACAGTGCGGTACACATTTGAATAGTTGAATAGAAGTACAACTACACATACATACATACATACAGTGGAACGAAGTCAGACAGTCTACATCCTTTGGAACAGAACTGATCAATTACAATTACTTTATAATTTACTCGTAAATGGTAATAAATTTTTCTCTGCATAAAGTCAGATACAACTTAAGATGATAGATGTATCCCCAGAACCCTACCTTGCACACAGTTACACAAGAGCATACACAAATACACATGTGGATTAATGTTTACCCCCTTGTAATTATACTATTGGGTTTTTGTATATGTATTATCCTTCAAACATTGCAGCCATCATCTCATATCAATGGAATAAATAAATTAGGAAAACAAAATATTAAAAAAAGAAATACAAAAATAAACGTACATATATAAGAAAAAAGAGGTGTTGTTGTTGTCTTTTTAAAATCCATTTAGTAAGACATATGAGTAAATTAAAACTCATCTCATCATCAAATGAGAATTCTGAATTCATTCCAATAGACTCGTCGCAATGTCCTCGTTGACCATCATACATCTCATCATTGCGAGATCGGTTAGGGTAGGTTAAACAGCCATCACACAGACACCAGGCACCAAAACGGGCCCATCGCGATCCAAGTGGAACCAGTTGAATTTGTTTTCAAATGACAAAAACCAACACAATCTCCCTGCAAAGCCAAGAAGGTCTTTGAGGTTCGTGCCGTCTATTTCCTCTAGGTTTTCGAAAAAGTATTTCCCTCAAAATTTTCTTCGACTACGCAATATTGCCTCGCATTCACACTGTATATGTGTTATGTCCACAACAGCTTGCAGATCACCGCAGAATCGGCAAATATCCGTATCTGACAATTTGAGTCTCTTTGCGTGTTTCCGCAGGAGACAGTATCCCGTGAGAATTACTATTACTGTACTAAGCTTATCCCTGTTTAATTTTATTAACTTCCGAGATCTTTTGCCGTCAAAAAGCGGCTAGAGAGCCTTGGATGCCCTGTGTCCTTCAAGACTTAATCACCTTAGGTTGGCAGTCTTTGTAATTTTGCAAAGGGGTAGTTTGATGTTGGCAACCTCACTATTGTCGAGTAGACCTCCTTTTCTTGCAAGGTCATCCTCTTGTTCATTTCCTTTAATACCGCAGTATCCTGGCACCCAGCACAGTCTTACCCGGCACAGGCACTATGCAGTGCCTTGAGCACTGTGTGACAGCCTCTGACTATATCATAGTTGATGCTGGTTGATTCTATTGCCTCGAATGCAGCCTGGCTCGATGTAGATAGCGATATCTCTTTCGCATACCGATCTCATCTGCATTAGCTCAGCCACCTTGAACCTCTGATTAGAAGACACTGCTTGTGTCCGGTAGTCTTATAGACACTCTTAGTTCTGGGTCTTCTGAGAAGATACCAGAACCTGTTCCTTTCTCTAAATTTCGCCTACTGTTCTTTTGCAGTTAAAGTACATTAAGTACATTAAGATTCCAATTCAGTTTTTTCTCTAGAATTACACCCAGATACTTCGCGCTATCCTTAAAGGGCAATTCCACTCTGTTGAGTTGTGGCAGGTTGAATTGCGGTATGTTGTGCTTTCTGGTAAAAAGAACTGGCATTGAAACCACGGCTTTTTGCCCAAGTGCTGATCATCTTCAGGGGAACCTCCGCAATGTCGCTTAAAATATTTTCCCTGCACTATTATGACCACGTCATCTGTGGTCAACATTTTGAGGATTTCATTGATAACCAGCACCCACAGGAGTGGCGATATGACTCCTCCCTGAGGGGTTCCCCTGGTTACAGACATTCTAACCGAGGTTCGCCCAATGGAACAGTTTAGGTTCCTGCTTGCCATCATATTGCAAACCCAGTTTGCAATGCCTTGTTCAATGTTAGCGTCTACTAGAGCATTTTTAATGGCGGCGCTGTCCACGTTATGGAAGGCTCATTCAATATCAAGGAAGGCCACCATCGCAAGCTCACCGAAATGTAGGCTCTCCTCTATTTTCCCCGCCACCTCGTGCAAGGTGGTTTCTACAGATTTTCCTATCATATATGCATGCTGTGACTCAGTCAAAAAGCAATTGCATCTATTTCTAATGCGAATCTTCAGTAACCGCTCTAAGGTTTCAAGTATAAACGATGACAGACTTATTGGTCTGAAATCTTTTGCTGTTATATGCCCCTGCTTGCCAGCTTTTGGTATAAAAACCACCTTAACTTTCATCCAAGCTATTGGTATGTATTAGGCGTGGGCATAAATAAAATGAACTAGTTAAAAAAACAATTTTTCATCTCGTAACGACGTAACCGTTTTTTTTTTTTTCATAAAAAACAGTTTACATGCACCCTGACCAATTTCAGACGGCTATAATTTCCAAACCGTTCATGACAGTGAGCTCAAATTTTGACACATGACAGATAATTTTATTATTTACAAGCCTTTTAAACGATTTGCGTCTCAGTTGTGTTGAAAAAATTTTATCCGCGATGGAATTCAAACGTGATAGTGTGATTGCTTTATATTTGGCTGGAAAACCACAAGTAGCTATCGTTAGAGCCCTCCAGCACCTCAACGTGAATAAATCATTTGTGTCTCGAACCATAGCTCGTTACCGTGATACAGGCAGCGTTGCAAAACGCCATGGAGGTGGTCATAAAAAAACAGCAACATCGGCAGAAATGATTCGGAAAGCGAAGGCTTGAATTGAGCGAAATCCGCGTCGAAGTGGAAGAAAAATGGTTCATGAGCTCAATATATCGTTGGAACGGATGCAACACATACTGAAAAATAAGCTTGGGCTCAAGCCATTGAAGTTCCAAAAAGCACACTATCTTACACCGCAACAGAAAAAAGTTAGAGTCGAAAGAACGAAGGAGTTGCTACGCTTGCAGGAAGGTGGTGAGTTGCCGAATTTGGTTTTTTCCGATGAGTCGCCATTTGTTATCGAGCAATATGTCAACAAACAAAATGACCGAGTTTACTTGCCAGAGAGGTCCTTCGAAAATTTACACCTTCGGACGGCCACCAGAAAGCAGGCAGCACCGATGGTGATGGTTTGGGCCGCCATAACTGTCGATGGTCGCTCTCCGCTCGTATTTTTGGACCGTGGCGTCAAAATTAATGCGATCGTATGCCGTGAAACTGTCTTAGAGGCAGTATTGAAGCCTTGGGCAAAACAATCATTTCGGTCGGAGACCGTGGACATTTCAACAAGACTCGGCACCATCTCACAAAGCGCGCGTCCACCAAGATTGGTTAAAAAACAATGTTCCACACTTCATTTCTTCTACACAATGGATTGTAAATCCGTTGGATTTCTCTGTCTGGGGTATTTTGAAGGCGAAGGTTGGTACTAAAAAATACCAAAGTTTGGACCACCTCAAACAAGCACTTCGCCGGGAATGGGCCAAAATACCGCAGTGCCACTTGCGTGCAGCGTGCGATACTTTCTTCGGCCGTCTCAAGCCCATTATTTCCGCCAAAGGTGAACATATTGAAAACTACTGATGCAGTTAAACTACTTCCCCGATCGTTATCGTTTTTTCCGTTTTTTGTTCGTTTGCACTAAAAGATATGAAAACGCTTTTTCGTTCGTTTCGTGAATGTAGTTACTGTCAGCCAGGAGTGGAATCAACTAGGAAAAGGTGGGTTTATTTTACATTGAAAACAACGGTTTCATTTGGGTGGATGAGACGAAAATGGTTTTTGGTTTTGTTGCAGTACATAATTATAATTTCTCATTAGTGTCTCTTATTAGTTTGTTGCTCGTAACTAGCTTTTTAACTAGTTATATTTCTTTAAATAACTGTTTAAACGAAACCGACAAAAACCGAAAACGACCCACCTCTAGTATGTATTTTATTTTTAGCCTGTGTCTAAGAATTTCCATAATTTTTGGTTGTAGCCTAATGGGTAGAATACCATCCGGACCGAGAGATTTGTACGGCTTAAAGGACTGAGTTGCCCATCGTAATTTTTCCCTATTAATAAGAGCACCTATTTCCTCTTCGGAGAAAGAGAGATCAACGTTCTCAGTATGCCATATCATGCCAGGGTCATCTGATATTGTGGATCCCGGGAAGTTGGTTTCCACCGACGTTCCGTCACTTTTCCTGAGATAGCTAGGAATGCTCGCTTCCTTAGAAAGCAATGTGCGTAACCGTGAAACCTGGTCTGTTACCGCGATAGACTCGCAGTACTTCTGCCATGAAGCCCTTTTTGACTTTCTAACTAGGTACTTGAATTGTTTCTTACATTCGTAGTACTCATTCCATGTACTGCCGCTTCTGAAAAGTTCCGCCCTATTATAAAGTTTCCTAACCTCTTTCTTTTTCAAACCTTTCTCCCTATTCCACCATATTGGTTGAAACCTTTTAGGTGTTCTGTTAGCCGGGCAAGCTTTCTCGAACGACATTGTTAGAACTACATACCCTGTTCTGAAAGTTCACCTTGAAGCGTATCCATCGGTGATCCAACATTGACCCTTCGTCGACAACTCTCCATTCCCTTATTTCTAACCTTTCTATATTTGTAGCAAGGATGATATCTAGCAACTTCTGCCTATTGTTCACCACAAAAGTGGGTGAATTCCCTCTGTTGCAAATATTGAGGTTGGAAGTTAAAATAAAATCATACAAGCACTCACCTCTTGGGTTGATATCAACGCTTCTCCATTGTGTATGATGGGCATTTGTGTCACAGCCCATCTTCTCCGATATCACTACCTATTAATAGGGGAAGTAGGCCGAGGCCTGCCACACTTCCTTTCGCAGGTTGCCGTCGTCAGTAATTATTCAAAAGAAATGCCCCTATTTGGTTTTTGATAAGGATACAGGTCCTGATCTTACCTTCTGCCTTATAGAACAACGCGTAATTTTTCAGCCAAGTCACTGGACCTTGTTGTCCTTATTGATCCAGGGCTCTTATATGAGTACGGCTCTGACGTCCTGTAATACGACATAAAGCAAATAATTTCAAAACTCAGTGAAATAAGATGTACTAAATACCCATGTAAAGTACTTCGTCCGAATAAGCGTGGCACTTTCTGCTGCCCGGAACACCAAACACAAATAGCTTACTGTCTCTTCTGAAATAACGCTAAATGGCGTTAGCAAGTCGACACCGGCTTTTGTTGACAGGAACCAAAAAACAAAATAAATGAGAATAACTAAATATAAAGATTGAGGTCATTTCTGGCCGTAAAAAGGTGAGAATTGCTCAAAAATGCAGTAAACTATGAGGAAGAAAATAAAGGTGAAAGCAGTGGTATCTAGAACACATCATGGTCGAAATTGGAACTCCAGCTGCTGAACTAAGTGGTCAATCGAAATCAATCAATTCGTGTGATTTCCGACCAGCAAGACCGTTTAGAATTATTAAAGGAAGTGAAGATAACACAATTATTGATATCTTCCAAAGCCCACCTTTCAAGCCGGAGCGCTCAAAATTCGTACGACTAGTTCATTATTCACCCAGTGGTCATCTCTTTGCTTCGGCAGGTTTTGACGGAAAGGTATTCAGATTTGATGGTGCCACATAGGAGCTTGTTGGAGAGGTTTCCAGTCCAGCACATAAAGGTGATGTATATGTTTTCGCGTGGAAACCAGATGGTACACAATTGCTGGGTGAAAAGACTTGTCGTTTGTAGAATGTCGAATCTCGTGTTTGTTATGGGAACGACTGCGGAAGATCAGCAAATTTCCCGCAAAATGGTTTGATATTGATTGCAACCGAGCTAGAGGTGCATCTTTTGCAATTCTCAGGCTAGTAAGAACACACAACGTCAATACGTTCAAAACTCTATACGCAGAAGCAACTAAGCACTTTAAGAACATTTGTCATATGAAAAAGCTAGCGTATAACGAGCAAAATATTGCCCTTTTAAACAGCACAAGGTGCTCAGCAGATTTCTGGAAAGCTATTAAACTTATTAATGGTGGAAGAAGTATTATCACCCTAGGCTTACAAGCTGAACAACTAAAAAACCACTTCTCAAATCTGCTCAACTCAACTTAAATATCTCAATCGTTTCAATATGCAGCGCCCTGGATTGCAAACGAATTCCTAGATGCACCGATAACTCTGGAAGAGGTACAATATGTAATCGAGAATGCTAAAAATAATAACGCCCCAGGAGACGACCGTATTTCCTTTGAATTCTATAAGAATTGTACACCTGGATTCCTATCAGAGCTTGTATCGGAATTCAATCGAATCTTTGAAAATACAGAAGCTTCCAGAAATCGATTTTAGTTCCACTGCACAAGAAAGGGGACTACATATAATGATCCGACAAACTACAGAGGTATATCGTTTTTAAATACTTCAGCCAAGCTTTTTGGAGCAGTGCTTTTTAAAAGACTTATTCAGTGAGTCAATAAGAAGGAAATTATCCATGAATTTGAAGCGGGTTTCAGACGGAACTACCCGACGATTGATCGGATATTTATACTTGCTAACATTGCTGAAACCTATCAGAGAAACCACAAAAAGCTTTACGCATTTTTTGTAGATTTTCGAGCAGCTTTTGATTCTGTTCCTCGAGAGGCACTTTTCTATAAGCTCTATAAAACATATATAGCATGGCATTCGCGTTTGTCAAAGTTACGAGCTCTTTATTGAGATTTGACTGATACAAATTCCGAAAACTGTCTTTCCATAATAGCTCTGGTAAAAGGCTTAACTGTGTTGCACTGTTACAGCTCGGTTTTCTGTACTGGTAAAACGTAATTTCCAGCGACATGGGATCTGAAAACATCTTCATTGCCACCTTAAATTCTTTAAGATGAGGGCATAAATTCCCAGTTACAAAACATGCTGACCCACGAAGAAATGTATACTCCCCAGCAGAATCCCCTCCACAGCTTCCACTAATGCATCCGCTAATTCCAGAATTAAAATTCCTTTGGAGTCGCAGGTTTCATCCTTAGAGGTGCGGTTTGTATATATGGTTAATGTACCCAATCCGCTTATAAAGTTATTTTGCGACATGCCTATTCTTCTGTTAAAATCGCCGATAAGTACTAGATTCGCTGATCTAAAACTATTCAACAGATCTATCCGTTTCTAAGAGGGGGCACTACTTGAATTAAATCCATACCATTTTCAGTTAGTACCAACCTTTAAAAGATACGTGTATAAATTTGACAGCTGTCGGACGATTAGTTCTCGATATATAGCGTTGTGAGTGAAGCAACTTTTGTTATTGTGAAAAAAAAATGGATTCAAAGCAATTTCGTGTGTTGATTTATCATTGCTTTTTGAAGGGAAAAAATGCATGTTACCCGGACTCTGCACCAGCCGAACGAACCATTCGCAAGTGGATTGAAAAATTTAAAAATGGTCATACAAGCACTGAAGGTGATGCACGCGGTGGACGTCCAAAAGAGGCTGTTTCAGATGAAAACATCAAAAAAGTCCACGAAATGATTACGAATGACTGTAAAGTGGAGTTGATCAAGATAGCTGAGGCTCTGAAGATATCAAAAGAGTGTGTTGGATATATCATACACGAACATTTAGACATGCGAAAGCTCTGTTGAAAGTGGGTGCCGCGTTTGCTCACAGTCGACCAAAAACAACAACGTGTTGATGATTCAGAGGAGTGTTTAAAGCTGTTCAACCGCAATAAAGCCGAATTTTTGCGTCGGTATGTGACAATGGATGAAACTTGGCTCCATCACTCCACACCAGAGTCAAGTCGGCAGTCAGCTGAGTGGCGAGCAAGCGACGAACCTCGTCCAAAACAACCAAAAACTCAACAGTCGGCTGGCAAGGTTATGGCATCCGTATTTTGGGATGCACATGGAATAATTTTCATCCCCTATCTCCAAAAGGGGCAGACTATCAACAGCGGCTATTACATTGCGTTGTTGAAGCGTTTGTAGGACGAAATCGCAGAAAAACGCCAGCATTTGAAGAAAAAGAAAGTGCTGTTTCATCAAGACAATGCACCGTGTCACAAGTCGATGAAAACGATGGCAAAATTGAATGAATTCAGCTACGAATTGCTTCCCCACCCACCGTATTCTCCAGATTTGGCCTCCAGCAACTATTTCCTGTTCGCAGACCTCAAAAGAATGCTCGCCGGAAAGAGATTTAAGACCGATGAAGAAGTAATCGCCGAAACAGAGGCCTATTTTGAGGCTAAACCGAAATCGTACTACAAAACTGGTATCGAAAGATTGAAAAATCGTTTCAATTAGTGTATCGCCCTCGAAGGCAACTATATTGATAAATAAAGTTGAATTTTGGAAAAATTTTGTGTTTTACTATAAAACGGCATGGACTTTGTGACAGGTGTTAATGTCCGTTTTCAGCTCAAGTACGTACGAATCTTCTATGCTTTTGAAGTTAACCTTTGATCCTTCTATTTACTTACGAAATCCAAATAGATCGCCACCACTTCCTCTTCCAAACGAGCTTGTTTTTACCGCAGGTATAAATTTTAATTCATAATTCAGGGAAATACTCTTAAATCTAGCTTCTTCATTATCTACATAGTAAATGAGTTTCAAATAATTGAAAAACATCAAATTCCTTTATATAATTACAACCATTAAAAATCACTGTTTGGTGTGCTTTATGGGCTGGTGGAATCATCGGGCCATATTTCTTTAAGGACGATCCCAGCCAGAGCGCTATGGAAACATGATTTCTGACTTCTTCATTCCTCAGTTGAATTGCATTGACGTGACGGAGCTTTGGTTTCAACAAGATGGCGCAACATGCCACACGGCGTGCGACACCATCAATTAATTACGGGAAACATTTGCTCAGCGCATAATTTCGCGTAATGGACCTGTGAACACGTGAACCTGTGAACCTGTAATGGACCTGTGAACAGGTGAACATTTTGAAGTATGGGTGACAATCGGAAATCTCGCTATTTTGTTCAATAAAATGTTGTCAGACTTTCGGGTAGATCCGATACCAGTGTTCCATTGCGGCACGAAATCGCAACAACTATCGATCGATTGATTTAAATGGAAACTCTGCGGGATTTCGTAACAAATCAATGTTATTTGAACTAAAAGATTTGTTATAAACGATAGTAATTCGCTCGTTATTGCTTCGTAACTGTATATATTTTCCTTGGCTGGGCATTTACCCCGGCGACACAACCCCCAACATGGAGGGACAGTTTCGTTATAGATACGGGTCGGTTAGACAGAAGCCAATAACCCGCTCGTGTATTTGAGCGCTGCCGTTTTTTTTTTTTTTTTTAAGAATAACTTAATACTCAAGTGCGTACGATTACACTTAAACTCCCTTAGCACGTGTTAAGTTTCTAGGAATATGGGACAGAGACGGAAAGAAAGATGTTTGGGCTCAGTGGTTTTTTCGCTCCATGCCACCCAACATATACTGGGGGACTAAAATATTGGTGCAATTGGTCTTGTGATTTTAGTGGCCTGAAAAAAGAATATCTTTCGGACGCGGATGGGATTGAACGCCGAACCATCTGATTTGGAAGCCAATACATTACAACTTGAGCTACGGCCACTCGGAAATCCATACCGGTCTGAGCACCAAATATGTATGTCGGAGTACCCTGACAAAAGTCGAGTCCGCATAGGCCAGTACCCGATGGTTACGACTTCGAGGTAAAATAAGCACAGTTGATGTGTAGAAATAGTTACAATACTGGGCATCCCCAAGTTGACACCTCTCCGTGACTTCCCTATTTTTGCAGCACCCAACAATTCGCCGAAATCCTTCTCCAATCAAGTCTTCCTTAATTTCTTAAGAGGTCCTATTACTTTTTCCTGTTTTTCGGTGTTGTCTGAGATTTGAAGACTGGGGAATATTAGAAAGTGTCTGTGGGTGCTTGTCCGTCGTGGATCCAGCTACAGGCGGAGTCATTTACTAGCATGTCAAGCTTTTGAATTACATATATTGGCGATTTACTCCTTGTGTTGGCACTCATGACGTCACAATTCATAAGTTTGGCAATATTATTATCTGTTGAAAATAGCTGGCAATACCCAACGTGTATGGCACAATCTAGTTCATATGATATTGCACGTTGGTATCACTTATTGTACGTTACAACAGAATTCAAATGTGACATCTTTCTAAATTTCATTCGCCAATAAACTTTTACTTCAACAGATTATGGGCCCAGGAGTGCTCCCTAAAAGTTTTTTTTAATTGAAAATGAATTATTTCCAAATAGAAAAATTGGACGAATCCAACTACGATGTGTGGAGCATACAGATGAAGAGTATTCTAGTGCATACAGGATTCTGGGAAGTTGCATGTGGCAAGGTGAAAAAGGAGTCCATCAAGGATGCTGCAGAAATTGCAAAATTCAATACCGACGATCAGAAGGCTCTTGCAAATATAATCTTGAGTGTGAAGCCTGCGCAATTGCTTTATATAAAAAACGCAAAGACTTCGTTCGAAGCATGGACAAAACTAAACGAAATCTATGCACCCAAAGGTCCAATCCAAAAAGCGTGTCTCTACAAACGCCTATTGAGTCCCCACTTGGTAGATGGGGGTAATATGGTGCAGCATTTGAATTCGTTCCTTGAAGTGACAGAAACATTGTCTGAAGCTGGAATACAAATGCAAGATGAGCTTCTTGTTGTTATGTTGCTGTCCAGTTTGTCCAAAGAATTTGAGAACTTTGTCATCGCAATGGAAACACGTGACTCGTTGCCTAAATTCAGCTTCATGAAACAAAAACTGCTCGAAGAAGCAGAGAAAAGAAAAGAAGATGCTCATGGAGATGCGCACGAACAAGCGTTTGCGGCTCGCACATTCAAAAAGTCGGATGGGAAGAAGAATCAGACCAAAAAACACTTTTCGGGCAAATGCTTCAAACTGTGGTGTGCCTGGTCATCGTACTAGTGAATGTGATCAGGAGAGAAAAACATACACGCGTTCACAACAAGCATTGACCATGATTGCGGCAGCTGAAACTCAACCACGAAGTGATGCATGGTATATTGACAGCGGTGCAACAACGCACATGTGCAACAACAAGAACCGGTTTGTAAATTTTGAACAACATAAAGAAATCATTGTTTTAGCAGGCAACAAATCAATTGTTGCAGAAGGAAAAGGTGATGTATTTTTCCAATACAAGAACAAAGACTTGTTGTTTCAAAATGTTTTGTATTCCGCAGAGCTTCAAGCAAACTTCCAATCTGTGAGCAGAATGGTTGACAAAGGTCTAACTGTGAAGTTTAATGTGGAGCGTGCTACAGTCCTTTGCAGAGATGGGTCTGTTACCCTTCATGCGAAAAAGAAAGATGGCCTGTTCCTGGTAGATGAGATCGTTAAGCAAAAGATGTTCGTTTTGCAGAGTAAAGATGACTTGTGGCACAATAGATTTGGGCACCTCAATTACAAGTCTCTTCATGAATTGTGTGCGAAAGGAATGGTAAAAGGGTTGAATGTAAAAAGCATTAAAGAAGGAGTACGTAAAACGTGCATGGTTAGCAAGATACATTCATTGCCATTTCCTAAAAAGTCCGAAAAACGATCAAAGAAGCTACTAGAACTTGTACATTCAGATGTGTGCCGACCGTTCGACACAGAATCACTAGGCGGCTCAAGATATTTCATCACCTTCATAGATGATATGCCCGTAAGATATACGTGTACTTTATGAAGGCAAAGAGCGAAGCCCTAAGTAAATTCAAACTCTTTAAACTCCAAGTTGAGCGGCAAACGGAATGTAGAATAAAAACTTTACGGACGGACAACGGAAAGGAGTACGTGAATGCTAAATTTAATGCATTTCTGCAAAAGAATGGAATCCAGAGACAACTTACTACCATTTATATTCCTCAACAGAATGGCGTTTTTGAGCGCGGCAACAAAACGTTAGTTGAAATGGCACGGTCAATGTTGGTTCGTTCCAGCGTTGAAAAGAGTCTATGGGCAGAAGCTGTGATGACGGCGGCTTACATCAGAAACAGATGTCCAACTTATATATTAAATGGTAAAACTCCTTTTGAAATATGGTTTAATAAGAAACCAAACGTGAAACATCTTCGTACAATCGGTTATGTAGCTGTGAGCATGAAGAAACCAATTCGCGGAAAATTCGAAGCAAAAGGTGAAACATATATCATGGTCGGATATTCAACAGTTTCAAAAGCATACCGGCTTTTTGATAGACACGCCAAGAAAGTCGTAGAGCGGAGAGACGTCGTTTTTGATGAAAAACTTTCCGAGTTTATCGAATCCAGCAACAACAAAAACGATGTAAACAAGGCAGATGACTACATTTATTCTCACATCGATGGGGAAAATGACAAAGGGCACCATTTAACGAATATAAGTACGACAACACTGGTGATGATGAAAATTGTCTAAATACGGATGCTAACATTGATTTAGTCCATAATGTAGATTATGTTTCTGAGAATAAAAATGCATATACGAGGGGCGTTCAAACTATTCTCGGTATCGGGGTGAAGCTGTGGTTGTATATATAAATTGACTTATTTATCAAGTAACACTATTATTTTAGTGCATTCATGTAAAATTTCATATAAATGTGATTATTAATTCGCGTTTTATCTCTAGTTAAACAGAATCATAATGGCAACTGAGACGATGATGGTGAAAATTGAGCATCGCGCTGTAATTAAATTTCTCACTAAGCAAGGAAAAAGTCAAAAAACTATTCATGAAGAGATGGTGGCTGTTTACCAGGGTTCCGCACCTTCATTATCAACTGTGCAAAAGTGGTCAAGTGAGTTCAAGAGAGGCAGAGAGAGCATTGGAGACGACCCCCGCTCCGGCGCCCCGGCTACTGCTTGTACGGGAGAAAGCATCAAAGAAGTCGAAAAACTTGTTCTTGAGGATGCCCGAATAAAGGTGAAAATGATGGCAGAGATCACCGAGAGAATTGGTACCATTCACACCATTCTTCATGACCATCTTAACCTTTCAAAGGTCAGTGCAAGGTGGGTGCCACGAATGCTCACAGCGCCTCAGAAAAAAGTGAGAATCGCATGCTGTAGAGAGCTTTTGGAGATGTGTAGTGAGAACGCGGACGGTGTTATGGATCGAATTGTTACTGGGGACGAAACATGGGTCCACCACTATGACCCTGAAAGCAAACCAGAGTCCATGCAGTGGCATAAAGAAGGAACAGACCCCCCGAAGAAGTTCAAAGTCACTCCGTCTGCCGGGAAGCTCATGGCCACAGTTTTTTGGGACTCAAAGGGAATCTTGCTCATTGAGTACAAAAAAAAAGGTGAAACCATCAACGCCACATCCTACGCTTCCACTTTGCATAATTTGCGGGAGGAAATTAAAAAGAAAAGACGGGGTAAACTCGCAGCGGGTGTGTTGCTTCTTCATGACAACGCTCCTGTTCACACGGCGCGAGTTTCCAAGGCTGCTGCGCGAGATTGTGGTTTCGAAGAAATCCAACACCCACCCTATAGTCCAGACCTTGCCCCTAGTGATTATTTCCTGTTTCCGGATTTGAAAAAATGTCTTCGTGGAAAAAGATTTTCGGATGATGAAGAACTCAATTCGGCAATAAATGGAGGAGGAGGAAATTAATTTTTTTGAGGGTTTAAAAAAGCTTATCTCAAGATGTAACAAATGCATTGATGTTAGGGGAGATTATATTGAAAAATAAAACAATTTAAATTGAATTCGTATTTTCCTTCATATCGATACCGAGAATATATTGAACGCACCTCGTAAACTGAACTGAACTGAACTGATTCTGAAGAAACTGAGGAAAAAGATTATCGAGTTTTAAGAGGCGGAAAAACTTATAATAAACTTCAGATAATGACAAATGTCAAAGTTCTTCAAAGATGGTCAAATGGCGAAGCAGTAGTAGTACACATCGACAATCAGGGGGCGCAGAAGTTGGCAAGTAATCCAGTACTTCACAAGCGAAGTAAACATATCGACATAAGATACCATCACATCAAGGAGGTAATAAAGAGTCAGCAAATTGTATTAGAATACTGTCCATCAGAAGATAATGTAGCCGATGTTTTAACAAAGAATTTAGTGAGACTTAAACGCGATAAATATATTAAGCTTTTAAATTTAAATTAACGATTTTTGAACTTAAATTTGAAATAACGATTTTATTGAATAATGTTCTTGAAATTGAAATGAGAATTTACTGTTGTTTTTTGGTTTTCAAAATGTAAGTGATATCCACGTTGAGGGGGCGTGTTGAAAATAGCTGGCAATACCCAACATGCATGGCGCAATCTAGTTCATATGATATTGTAAGTTGGTATTATTGTACGTTACAACAGAATTCAATTGTGACATCTTTCTAAAATTCATTCGCCAATAAACTTTTACTTCAACATTATCAATGCCCTATTAGGAAAATTTCATCACCATTATTGACAGCTTTGTGACAATTATAATCTTGTATTTAAGGTCAATAAACTTCTTTTATTTACCTCTAAATTGTTCTGAGCCTAAATTTTCTGGAATTAAAGTTGATTTTCTCCTGTCCCGCGAGAAGTTACGCGAACACCTAGAGAAAGGTAGTATGAAGTAGTGTAGTGCAGTCCAAACCGATTTGCTTTCTTGTAAGATCGATGATTTTCCCTACGGTCTTTAGAAGAATGGATGGTAGAGTGATATGTCTGAGATGGGTTTGTCATGGAAACCTCCTCTTGCTTAAACACCCTTAACATTACACCTTTAACAGCAAAATTAATATTGCAATTCTTTGGTCTTGGCAACGGAATGAATTCGGCTGTCAACGAGAGGACTACGAACCGACTAATGACAGTTTTGTCATGGTCAGAAAAATTTACCATCGCTCATATAATAAGTTTCGTTAATGGCAACAATTCAACACTCATACAAAAATTATTATTACTTAACAAAATATACATATTCAAAGATATGGCCAATGGCCCAACCTAAATTAATTAAGCAAACAATTATTAAATTAAATTGTGTTTTTACCAAATTTCGTGACTTGGCAGGACTAGGATGTCAAGTAAACAACTATATCATATATCGAAACCATTAATTCGAAATCGACACCATTCCAAACTACATATTTGATCACTTCATTACCGACAAATGAGCACTATGACTAAAATATGCATTAGGGTTGTTGTCAACGATTTAGCTCAAATCAATTTTGAATTGAAATTGGCTAGTGTTGTGTATTATTGCGCAAATAAGTCTACAACTTTTAAGCTTTGTCGGCATTTGAAAAGTTTCAAATATTTTATTTTCCATATAAAATGTGAATAGCGCCACCTATATTTGAAAGAGCTTAATATTCTTCCATTGGAAAAATAGGTGATAGTGTCTGACAACTGATGGCGAATGTTCATACAAAATGGACAGAATGACAGCTGGCTGATACAGAATGTTCTCGAAAGATGGCGAGAAGTACCAATACCAGTAGTAAGAGCTGTAAATTGGAGATCTAAAGTGGAATTCGATGTGTGAATTAAGAGAAGTGATTAAAGTTCAAGTAAGTAAAAGGAGTTGAGAAAATCGATTGAATTGTAAATTTGAATAAGTTGTATCATTTGTACCTACGCAAACATTTTGCATTGGTGTCCGAAAAAAAAAAGTGTTTTGTGATTGTATTGAGAAGCTATAATGGGTCGAAAGCTATTGCAGCTGACCCTCGTCCAACTCCGATCTGGTTTGAACAAAAGAAGCCTAAGCGGAATTGGAGGAAAAGGTGATTTGGTGCTCCGACTTCAGGACGCTTTGAACAACGAGGGACATGGTCCAGATACATATTTCTTTGATGTTGACGAGGAAGAACAAATGAGTACCGGTAATGATGTTGTCTACCGGATCCAGTGTGTAAATTGATCGAAAAGTTCGTCTTTCACTACAGGAAGCGGACTTGGGCAGTTTGCGGTGATGCCGTTTGGACTGTGCAATGCTCCGGCCACCTTCGAGCGATTAACGGAACGAACATTGCAAAACCTCACGCCTATCGTCATAGGCAAGACGTTCGAGAAGCATCACCAAAATACATATAAAAGATGCGTTTGAGAGGCTACGTAGCGCTCATTTGAAGCTGAATCCAGAAAAGTGTGCCTTGCTCCATCCGGAAGTAAAATATCAGGGTCACATTACACCCGGGGAAGGAATAAAGACGGATCCTGACAAAATCGAAGCAGTGAAAAGTTGGCCTGCCCTCACAGATAATCACCAACTGAGAAGCTTCTTGGAATTTGCAACGTACTACAGAAGATTCGTGAAGGATTCGTAAAAAGGCCGATTTGACCACCTGAACGGTCTGGAGGATGTGATGAAGCATTCCAAGAACTCAAGCGTCAACTGTGAAATGCCCACATCTTGGGTTATCCCACACCCGCAAAAATGTTCATCCTGGACACAGACGCAACAATGTTGGAATCGGAGCTGTGATCTCCCAAGTTCATGATGGTCAAGAGAAAGCCGTCGCATATTACAGTAAGGTACTCTCCATACTTGAACGGAACTACTGCGTAACTCGGGGCGAGCTTCTATCTTTAATTCTGGCAACGAAGCATTTCCTTCATTCTTCGCACAGACCACGCAGGGCACTAAGTATACAAATGATCAAGACTGAGCCAATAGAGGCTTGGGATAAAGACAGAATCCGTTCCTCCCATCGTATGAGATCGAACCAATATTGGCCTGGAAGGAATACAAGAAAAGACCAAGCTGTCAGCAGATATCGGATCGGTGCCAAACTCTGAAGGCGTATTGGGCACAGTGGGACTGGCTTTGTATAGAAGATGGTTTGCTGAAGAGAAAATGCAGATGGAACATCTCGTATGCAGCTAATCATGCCACAGTCCAGAGTCAGCCAAATGCTCCATGAATTACACGACGGAATCTTAGGAGGTCATTTGGGAATAAACAAAACGTTGGAGAAGGTAGGGGAACATTTCTATTGGCAAAGAGCAAAATTTGATGTCAAGAATTGGTGCAAAGCCTGGAAGTAAAGCCATAGGGGCGAATGCAACAATATAATATCGGAGCAAGATTCGAACGTATAGCCATCAACATCTAGGACAGTTACCGAAGAGGTAGTCAACAACTGGGTGAGCAGATTTGGGGAGCTACATTTTGATCAAGGACGAAACTTTGAATCAAAAGCCAAGCAATGAATGTGTCAGTATTTGGGAATAAGGAGAATAAGGACAACACCACTACGCCCGTCGAGCGATTCAATAGGACTTTCAAAGTCATTCCATAAACTAGCTTTGCAGTAGTGGCTTTCAAATCCACCTTGAAACTGGTACGCAAACCAAGTAAGACAGTAGGAAGAACACTTACCCAGTCCGATGTTTCTTAGCACATTATGGAGGCTTTTAGCGATCTGTGCCACCGTCATGCCGTTTAATGCTGGATGGTAAGCAGTGGTCCTGACGCGTGTGCTTCCGATAAGTTTTACCAGTGCATCAAATAAGGTTGATTCAATTGTCCAATATTATTGTTTTAAGTGCTCCGAATCTGCATACCCAGTTGTTAAAAAAAGCGTCTACTACAGTTTCAGCAGTTATGTTCCTAAGCGGTGTTGCCTCCGGCCATCTCGTAAATCGATCGATCATCGTCAATAGATATCGATAGCCGTGTACTAGTGGCATAACCACTATATCAACGTGGACGTGGTGAAATCTGTCGTTAGGGATCGGAATGTGCAGTGGTGCATTTTTGACGTGGCGACTTATTTTACTGCGTTGGCATTGAATGCAGGATCGAGCCCATGCAAGAATCTCCTTGCACATGTTTGGCCAGACAAAACTCGTGGAAATTTGACGTTTTGTAGCTCTTCCACTGCGGTGCGAAAGATTGTGTACGTTGTCGAAAATCTTCTTACGGAGAATTTTTGGCACAAAGGGATGAATGTCGGTATCTCCAACGTCGCAGTAGACAAGTTGGTCTGTGCTTCCAATACGGAGTCCTCGCAGTTTTAGTGAAGAATTTTCTGGACTAGCAGTAGTTGTTTTAGTTCGTCGTCGTCTTTTTGCGTCGTGGCCAATTCATCCGTGCTAACTAATACCGACATGTCGATAGTGTTGATACGGGAAAAAGCGTCAGCTACTATTCTCGTCGAATATTGCCCGATTTTCTCGAGTTGTCGTGCAACGCGATCGCAAGTGTGATAAGATTTCTGATTAAAAGCGTGTACTAATGGTTTGTGATCGGTAATGATGATCAGTTCTCTGCCTTCAATGAGGTGGCGAAAATGTTTCACAGCTCTGTAAATGGCTAATAACTCCCGATCATAGATTTTGTGTCTGATTTCACGTTGGCTTAGTTTTTTTTGAGAAAAAACCAAGCGGTTGGAGTTGATTTTTTATGCGTTGGTCTAATGCAGCTCCGATGGCGGTGTCTGATGCATCACAACGAAGGACAAGTGGTACATTTGGATGTGGATGAGCCAGTTGAACTGAGTCCCTTAGCTTCTCTTTACATTCTTCAAATGCTCGGCTAGCTTCGGGAGTGGCTCCAATTTCGCTCCAATTATTAGGTCAACCAGGGGTGATTGTGTTATAGCTGCACCCGGTATAGAATTGCGATAAAAATTCCATGATCCCAACAATTTTCGCCGCTGGTCCATCGCTTGAGGCCTTGGATAGTTCATAACAGCTTCGACTCTATCAGTAGGAGGTTTGATACCAAATTTATTGACAGTGTAGCCCAGGTATCTCACTTCTGGTTGACCAAAGTGGCATTTGGGAATGTTAACTACTAAACCAAATTGTTGAAGTTTGTCGAGGACGATGAGGAGATGTTGTCGATGCTGAACTTCATTTACAGATGCTATTAGTATGTCGTCAATATAACAATGGCAGAAATCGAGCACTGAGTATATGTTTGCGCAGAATTACACAAACCAAACGCCATCACATTAAACTCAAAGAGGCCAAAAGGTGTTATAACGGCTGTCTTTGGAATATCGTTGGAAGCTAGAGGAATTTGATTGTAGGCTCGTCTTAAATCCTCGTGAAAATTGAGCGTCCAGTAAGCTTAATTGGTATGGGATATCGATCTGGAACCGTGATGTTATTTAAGCGGCGATAGTCCTCGCAAGCTCTCCAGCCACTGGATTTTTTTGCACTAGGTGGAGGAGGGGAAGCCCATTCACTCTTAGAAGATTGACAGATTCCTCTTTGCATCACCGGCTAGGCGGCCGTGCCTTGACGACAATATGATGCTGAACAGAGCGCTCGGGAACCCTGAAATTATTTTCATGTGTGATATCTACGAACTCTTTGAGAATGTCAGAGTAACTATTCGTCTGTAGGCTGTGCACTGTTAATCACGTGTCCCTTCGTACTTAATTGTGTTTTGTTTTCGATGAGCATCCTCTTGCTCAGCCGAATGGTAAAGTCGTAATTGTGAATGAAATCGGCTCCGATGATAGTTTGTTTTACATCCGCAACTGTGAAAAGCCAACGAAATTCACGGCGAAGTCCGAGATCCAAAGTCATGGTCTTTGTTCCGAAGGTTGAAATGGCTGCACCGTTAGCAGCGAAAAGTTTTGATGTTGCAGGTGTTTTATTATTGGGATATCTTATGTTTAAAATTGTTTTGTCGTTAATTTGCTGACGGTGACGATCATTGTTGCCGTAGGCGACCGTCTGTACCCCCGACGGAAGTTTTAGTTTTCCGACCACTTTGGACGGCCGGGTTGCATGCATGGCGTGCATCATCGCCAAATTTTTTATGGTAAAAACACATCTTGTTATCCCTGCTTTCGGAGCGCTTATATCTGCTCGATACTCCATTATCCATTGCGAATTTGATCGGTTGCGCGGTTGCCTCGTTGTCTTCAATGCCAGAACTTCTTTGCGTAAGACTTTAATTGCCGTTTTGATCTCATCCAGAACGTTTATTTCGGGTTGTGAAATAGCTTCTACCAATGCCGGAGACGTGACAGTGCAAAGATGTGCATTTGATGTGTCGTAAATTTTATCTCCCACTTCGGCAAGTTTATCCAAATCTTCTTGGCCGGTTGCTATTAATACTGTCCGCATGTTGTCAAGGCAACCGATCAAAGAAAAGTGTGCGCAGAATTGCTGAATCGCACCTTCCATCAGCTAAGTGTTCCATGTGTGCAAGAATTTCTGATGGCTTTTTACCTGTTGTATCTTCCCCGCGCAGCATGCGGCGTAGCTGTGACTCAGGATTAGGAGCAAAATGATGTACCAGTCGCTCCTTAAGCGATAAAAATTTGTTGGTTCCTGGTGGATTACTAACTAGATCACCGACTGCCCTCAAAGCATCACCTTCTAGACTTACTAATAAATGTGCGTAACGCTCGTCGTCGTTGGTGACGCCACCAAGCTGGAAGGCCATCTTCACCTGTGCCATAACTGTGGGTAATGTGCATTAAACTTCGGCAATTGGATGCGAGGCGCCAAGTCTCTTGATGTTTCCAAACCGTAACCGGCGTAAGCGATATGTGTTGGGTGTTATGTTAATGGACATGTTGAGGCGACTGAACTATATGTTCTGGAATTTACTGTACTGGCTGTGCATTCTTGAGCGCCTGTATCGTCTCGTTTGCCAATTTAAGCTCCTCACGTAGCTGGTCCATAACATCAACTGAAGATGATTCTGTAGGTTAGACATGGTTGTATTTGATGTTGTTAAGTCGGTTTGAAATGTGGGTTTTGTTTCTGTGTGTGTAACAAAAGACTACTGCGTAGTTTTCGTGGCATAAGGAATGGTTGTAAAATACTGAGGTTTCCCGAATCACGTCGGGGTCACCAATTGTAGCGTAGCTGTCTACCAGTGCGTACTCACTCCTTGAGGACGTGACTGCTATTTGAAAGGAAACGCTTTAATTTAACTAAAAATGTTTTATGTAAAATATACTTTCAGAACAATTAATATTTAACCGTGTGGATTCTACCATCGAAGAAAAAAGAATGACGCTGAGCTGTTTTTTTTTTTGAAATCATTATTCCCTAATACAGGTAGATGGCGTAGTAACGGTTTGGAGGCTCTTCTTCTCCAGCCATCTTGTTTTTCTTCACATTTAATTTTGACAGCTGCCGAATGAAATTGCCAAATTTGAATATGAACAGCGCCAGCTATACTTGATTAGCAGAAGACTTCGATATTTAAATAGCAGAAGACTCAACCATTGGAGATTAGAGACATTTATCGAATTTTCTAGCAAAATTGTAATTTGTATAGTACACTGAATGGTACAGAGTATTCTCGAAAGATGTCAGGGGAGTATAAATATCAGCATCCCCCATGATATGCAAGTTAGTTCTAAAGTGAAATTTGAAATGTGGATTACGAGTAGTGATAAAGTGGATTAAATAAAAGAAAAGTGAAAGTGGTTAAGAAAAGCGCCTTTCCCAACTACTTTTATTTTACTTTATCTTATACTTAAGCCACTTAATAGCGTGAGCTATAACTTTAAACGTACCGTTTTGAATACTGTCTAGCAAGTGCGGAGAACTTTAAGGAGCACTTGCGCATTGCACTCCAATTTTCTGCACTGTAAAGCCTTACCTATTGTGACAAGATAAATTAATTTTTAAATCGCTTGAGGAAACCTCGACATTCCGCAATATTTTTATTTTTGGCGACGTCAAATATGTGGTTATTCTGCCGTTGGTGTTCACTGACAGGCGATCCCCAATAAGTTATGTCAGGTTTCAATAAGCTATCATACACTGGTATTCTCGTTTTGCAATCGAAGGTGCGAAAGTCTGAGTACTGCCGTCAGCAAATTAATATACCAAATTAAAAGTGGCGGACAAAAATCATAAATATGTGTTGGAGACAGAACGGAGCCCTGGGGCACACTAGCACTTAGTTTGTATTGTAGAAATCAGACTTGAAATTGTCCTTAACAACTTGAATGGAACATTCCAGAAGGTTATTTGTAATTCAGAGAACAAGAGATGCGCCGATCTCAAATGTACACAGGTCCGATAAAAGAGCCTAATGGCTTTGTTAAATGGCTCTGAAATATCAAACAGTTTGGTGAAAGATGCCATCAAATCACTAGCAGACCTGTTGCTATAAAAGCGAGCTATCGGTCGTTATGATATTCTCTTTTCTATCTTCTAAGAAGGAGTTGTAAAGAATACGACACCTCTTTAGAAGATGGAAATGTATACCATTTGAACCGTGGGGTTCAACACGGAACGACACCGAAGTGGATTCGTCTCATAGAATTTTCGGCGCTCTCTAATGTGGGTGGGACATGACATAATCTATAAGCGTTGAACTGGCTTCGTAGTATGCAGCAAGTAGATTGGCCTTGTAGACGGAGCAGATAGCTGGAATATCATTATAAATGAGCGTTGAGATGCAGGAGGAGGCTGAGTTTCTAATGTGTTTTTGATGCGCACTATATTTTGACACCGTTTTTGGTCCTATTGAAATTGCACGCCTTTTCTCTTGGTTTACTTAGTTACTTAGGCATCGCTACAGTCTGGGTGGACGTGGGTCTCAACCAATAAGCCTCTCCAATTAACGCGGTCTTTGGCTAACTGCCCCCAGTTGCGCACTCCAAGTTGGGTGAGGCCACCTTCCACCTAAGGCGAGGCTTTCCTCTACTGCGTTGTCCTTCCAGAGAGTCGGAGATTCTGCGGGCTGGAGAGTTGGTGTTCATTCGCTCTACATGTCCCAGCCATCTCAAATGCCCAATGCGCAGTTTTTTGTCCAGGTCGATGTCGCTGTACAGCTCTTATAGTTCATCGTTAAATCGTCTCCTCCAGAACTCGTCAACGAATACGGGACCAAATATCTTACGAAGAATTTTTCTCTCAAAACGACCAAGGATATCTTCATCCGCTTTCGAAAGGGTTCATGCTTCTGAACCATAGAGCAGGACTGTGATTACAAGGGTCTTGGTTGTTCAGCCCAAAGAAACAGCGAGTGGCAAGCGTTATTCTTCGTTTGATTTCTGAAAAGATGTCGTTTTCAAATGTAATAGCGGAGCCTCAAAGTTATAGCTGTTGATTGTGATATTCTGGCCGATTCGTCGATGTTGGGTGGCCCTTCTTGTTGACAGCATATTCTTTGTTTTGATCTAATTTACCGCTAAACCCATTTTGCCGCTTCAGTTCGTATACTCTTAAACGCACCAGCGACAGCTCGCTGTTTTCTACCAACAATATCAATATCGTCGGCGTATGCAAGCAATTGCACATACTTTTGAAAGATCGTACCTCGTGAGATGGCTTGTGAATTTTGCACAATTCTTTCAAATATGACAGCGCGTCGCCTTGACTAAATCCTTTTTTGACATCAAGGCTCTCGATTAGGTCGTTACCGACCTTGATGTAGCAGCGAGCTTTCTCCATCGTCATCCTGCACAAGCGGACGAGTTTGGCAGGGATGTCAAAACTAGACATGGCTCCGTATCTGTCTAGATGCTGTCATTTGCGGCTTTAAAATCGATAAAAGGGTGGTGAGTACCGATCTGAACTTCTCAGGTTTTCTCCAAGATCTGCCGTAGTATAAATATTTGGTCAATTGTGGACTTACCGGGCCGAAAACCGCACTGATAGGGTCCAATCAGATCGTTGGCAAATGGTTTCAGGCGCTCGCACAATACGTCAAACAAGATCTTGATGTTGATGTTTAGGGGACTGATTCCTCTATAGTTGGCGCAGTTTAGAGGGTCTCCTTTCTTGTGAACCGGGTAAACGATACTGTGGTTCAATTCACCAGGGATACATTCATCCGGCCAAATCTTGGAAATATGCTGGTGTATGCTCTCTATCAGGTCATCTCCTGCTGCCTTAAATACATATGTAGTTCGGTGGGTTGGCCGTCCGGCCCTGCAGTCTTGTTCGACTTCAGTTTAGATATTGCTATTCTCAATTCATTTTGGTCGGGTGGATGGAATTCTTGACTTGCATCGTCAATATTGAACGGTTCGCTCTGAATGAAATCGGAATTTGTGTCGTCTTCGCCGTTTAGCAGTCTGCAGAAATGATTTTTCCATATCCTCATCATCGACTGTCACTCTACAACACGGTTTCCTTGTTTATCTCTATACATTTCCGTGCGGGTCTTATTACTCAGATACGTTCTTTTTAGCTTTTAGTAAGAGTTCCGAACATTATTCCTGAGGTAGCACCTCTCTATTTCCTCTATCTCGCGATTTTCATGCTCCTTCCTTTTTCCTCCGGAGAAGCCGATGTACTTCCCTCCTCCTTTGCTCGTAGAGCTCACGAGCCGCTCTCGGCATGTTGTTTTGCTGCATGTACTAAAGAGTCATCCAACCTGGGGTTTCATGATGATGGACGGGTGAAACGCAGTACGTCAGTTGCTGCATTTCTGATGGCTTCTCGGCATCGAAGCCACTGGTCTTTAGCACTTGATAATGGCTGCAAAGGACTTCTCGAGAGGTTGAGGGATACGCGATCGGCAAAGTTTCTGGCGGCTTGTTGCGATTGCAACCGTTCAACGTTAAGTCTTCTCATACTATTTCCCCGTTGTTGTGGCATCTGAGATATCCGTAGTCGTACCTTGGCTACAACTAGGTAGTAGTCCGAGTCTATGTTGGCCGCTCGGAATACTTGAGGAGTGCCTTACGTCGATAGCAACATGATCAATCTGGGTGACAGTTTTTTGATCTGGTGTCCGCCATGTTCCCTTGTGAATATTGAGGTGAGGAAACCGTGTGCTTGCTATAGTAACATTACTGATGATTTTAACGTCACACATCGGATATTGCTCGGAGGTTTTGTCGAGGAGCTCGTAGAAATTTTCTTCGGTAGCATCGTCCTTTTCCTCTGTTGGGGCGTGAGCGCATATAAGGCTGATGTTAGCGAATTTACCTTTGACACGGATTGTTATAAGGTAGTCACTCACGTGTCGAAATCTCAAGACATCTTGCCTAAGTCTACCGCTTACAGCCAATTCACATCCAAATAGACACTGCTTACTTTCCCTATAGCAATCCCAGTAGTAAACATCACAGTTTTTCATCATTCCTTTGCCCCACCCATCCCAACGCACTTTCTAGATGGCGGTGATATCTGCTTTATAGCAGTCTAGGGCCTCTGCTAATTGTTCGGCTGCACGCGGCCCGTTCAAGGTCCAAACATTCCACGTGCAGATCCGAATGTCGTTGCCCTTTGTTCGTTTTGAAGGGTCGTCAATAGTGAATCCATCCTTATCCTGGTAACCCCATACACAACCCCCAACCTGGAGGGCCAGTCCCTTTTTGGGACCCCCAGGACAAAAGGAGCCGGACCAAATTCCGGAGCCATTAACCCGCTTCGGGGGTGTTGTTGGCTCTTATTAAGGGCTCATCCGCCACCAACTCTTTTCAAACACCCTGATTTAGTGTTGGAGATCCCTATAGACCTGGTGTTCAAATACATTGAAGCAGCTCATATAGAGATAATACTATGTAGTTCGAGCTAACTGGAACTGTGGACGCCATCTTTTATTCCATCCTTAGAATTCGTGCCATAGTGAGGTCGAACTTCTCCCTCCTCCGCTCTCTCGTCAGCTGCCATCAACGACCT
Source organism: Volucella zonaria (assembly GCA_963966105.1). Classification (NCBI taxonomy): domain Eukaryota; kingdom Metazoa; phylum Arthropoda; class Insecta; order Diptera; family Syrphidae; genus Volucella; species Volucella zonaria. Next base: position 118,356,114 of record OZ014531.1, on the reverse strand, counting down.
TTCACGGGGTTGGTTACCCCATCTCCACTGGAGGTATTAGGCACCCAGCAGTCAACACGTGGAGGTGAGTAGCAGGAATTGATGGTGTGAGGCTAAGGTGGGAACGCTTGTGTTCCCATATAATCGCATTTACCACCCTTTCTGTTGGTATTAATTCGATGAGTGCCAAAAGACCACATTCCACATGTTTGTGGTCATGTCAGCAGCGGCGCCATTTCGAAAAATGCTGATATGTCCGCTCCAATTGTAGATCTTGTGTAACCATACAGTTTTGTTAGGTGTCTTTTTGCTACTTGCGTGGTCCATGTTTGAGAAATAATTCAATATGACACAGTGGTCTGACGAGCCTAGAGAGGAGAGCACATCGATAAATAAGTCCAGGGTGTTGGTGGCATTATTACCTTTTGTTCACCGCGGCAAATGACCTTAAAATCGATGTCACCACCAAATCTGAATCCATGCGCCTTTGAAAGGCCACATGTAACCTATGCTGCGTATTCCTGCCTTTAAAAGGCACTGTGCTGCACAGCATACATCAGGCTCATCTGCTATTTCTCTCATCACACATCCACAGATATTGTCACGGGATTACACCTACGGTCATGTTAAGAACTCAGCTCATCCAGTCTCCTTCTACGGAGCTGTAGGGATAAGGAAAAGGAGTTTCTGTGCAAACACCTTCTTCTTTCTCCTAAAACAAATTATTATTTGTGACAGAGACACTTTTCCCATTGTCACAGTACATTTTCTTTTGGGTTGCTCGTATTATAAATGAGTTTCTGTTGAAATTTAAACACAGGTGCGAGGAGCAACTAATCCAACCCAGATATACCATATGTACATATGGTCATGAATGCTCGTTTTCCCATAGAAGGCTTTATAATGTTCATTAAAATAAAAACGATTCATATTCGCTTCATTGGCTGCTTTCAACATTCCTAATCATCCATAAAATAACAATCGACATCTATGCTTTTCTGTTCATATGATATTTAATTAACATCTCCGGGCTTGTCTTAAAGTCCTATTGAAATTGTAGATTGTACACATGGGAACCCAAACCTTCCATTACAACAATTCGCAATTCACCAAAGAGACCATCACATTCCCAGAATTCACACGCTAGCCCAAACTTAAACTGCTAAATTAATTACGGCATCACATGACCAAATAAAGCAGTTTCCCTTGGTGCCGATATTTATCATCATTTGGACGTAATCTGGTTCATTTATTTCAGAATTGGACATGACAAACCTGAAGCATTGGAAGAAAATCGAACTAGACGTAGACATACTCATACACTTTAGCAACTAGGAAAAGTAAGGAGGCTGCCTGGACAGGAGATGGTATCCCTACCCCTTATGGCATACAACAATCACACTATGTAGAGGTATGTAAGATGAGGAAGGAGTCAAAGCTAGAGGTTGCCTGCTTGATAAATTTCTCCCCAATTATTTATCTGTGAAAACATACAAGTATCACAACTCATGCAATGGGCCTTTACCCCCTCCAACCGCGTTTTCGTCTCCCTGCAAAGCTCTTCATTGTAGTCCTATTACTGCGACGGGGTTCACTTTATTATCAAAGCTAGACTCGAGATCTTCCTTTCCAGTCTTCTATTTATCTCTCCATAAATGGTCCGAAGAGTCGGTCTAGCCCCAATCACCCCCAGTGACCCGAATTGAATTCCTACGAATTGTTATCATTGCCGACCAAACATTTCCTCAGATCCACTCTGTGCTTCCTTTTTCATTTTCTTTGAGTACGAACGAGTATAGGTATGGTCTCAAATGAAGGAAAAAAAATCCACAGGCCTGAAAGACTATCAGAGGATTTTAGTAAATGGAGCGAATGGAACACAACTGCCGTCTACACCGTCTATGGCCACAATGGCGTGTATTCTACTATTGCCACCATTGCCGTCGTCATCGTCCATCACAACAGGTTTGTTATATGTACATGCGTCATTTGTTAAATGTTTACCCTTGTAGCAGTCCTTCGTAGTCCGGCGAAGGGGGCTTTTCCGCAGTTTGACGTGCAGATTCGATGTTTCACAAGTCGGGAAATGGGAAAATAAGGAAAATACATCGGTCGTCATTTGTCTTCGACTGGCAAACAATAACGCATCATCAAACCGGAAACGTGAAGCGGGCGGGTTCGATAGGGTGGGCGATACCCAGAAATTGATTGATTGTGTTTATTATGAGAGCACAAAAGATTCGTTGCCTCGTTGAGCGCAACTACCCATTTTGATTGAACAAAAAAAAAACAAAGCAGTACTCGTAAATAAATAAATAAAATAATAATAACCAACAGCAACAAAGTGATACAGTAGGCTATAGACGTAAGCTTACATGTATGAATGAATAGAGAGAAATCTGGTGATATGGTTCCAAGGAAAGGATACCACTTAAGGTGGCTCTTTTGTGGGCGAAATATGACTGATTGAAGGAGTTCAACTTAAAAAAAAAAGCCTAGAATCTCAAATGTGTAACTATTGCATCTATAGCACTAAGTCACTGTGTTTTCCAACGCTGTGTTCCGAATCACTCGACACCTCTGATTTCACACGTAAGTCACTGACAGTTGGTTTCTCTCTTTTCTTGTTTTTCGTGGGAACAAACTCCCCTCAAACTCGCAAACCTTTAACCAAGAGTTTGATGCTGCTTTTAATGTGCCCACGTATATGTGCTGATCTCTCCGAGGACCATCCCTCAACTCCCAGTGCAGATGTTGACAAAGTCCCCATTGGATCCCTTGTAGAACCGGATCTTGTATTAGATACCGTCCGCCATATATACCCTGCCGAGCTGCAGGAAACCTACAACTGAGTGACTTTGCGGAGTTGATCACAACGTCTACCACAAAGGCCCAGTGAAAAGGGCATCCTTCAGAGCCATTTGGATACCCAGGAACAAAAACTTGGACAGCAAATACTATTTGCCGAACAAATTTATCGGAAACCTTGCTTAACAGCAACTGACCAGGATTGAGAATAATATATGTATTTTGAAAGATTGGGCAAATCCCAAATTCCGGAAACGAACAGATTGCCCTATTCTGAATTGGAGTTATTTTATGGCGGATCATTAAGGATATTGCTGATAGCGTTGGACCTTGCGACAATGCTTTACTGCTGGTAGTTGATGAAGATGATATTTCTCGAGATAAGACTCTGGTGAACCCCTCATTTGGAGAATCTGTGGTCAATTGGTGCCCAAAAATGAGATCTTCTACCATCCAAATTGCGGCTCATAAAACGCGAACAAAAATTAACCTCTCTAATGCGATAGGTAACTGAATAGTTTCGGATGAACCGTCCTAGTCTCTCAACCGATACATTGAGTTAAGCATATTAAGTAGACCATCTACCGTAATTGTCAGAGGACAAACTGGTTAAATACGAAAGTCACATTCCAATATACCAGCAAAGCCTTACGGGATAACCACAAATTCAGTTCCATTAAATCAAGCATTAAACATATGCATGGTACCTGGGTTGACTGTAATGAATAATTCTTGCATCTACTTATAAACACTCATTTTCCTGCGTACACCTTAGCAATCCCACCTGACACTTACTTCGACAACCTAACACGATCTGCGAGAACAAAAAACTTAAATGGGCTGTTTGCAGCTTCGAACCGTTTAAGGTATCAAGACGCGAGAAGTCCAGTCTGTCGTCTTTCCTCTTAAAGACTTTTGAAAGAATTCTCGGCCTTCACAAAAGCTCTCCAACTCCCTACCGTTCTCAAATACGCCTTCATCCTACTCTCCTTTTGGCGTTAATCTGACCAAAACAGATCTATTTCTCTACCCTTTATACTAGCAAGGAGACGCTGCGTTCAAGCTAGGGTCCACGGTCCAAAGTTATGAGTTGGGCTAGGGCTAGCTTCAACGTGCTGGAAAAAGTTCAATAGGCATGGATCAGCATCATCAGTGCGGTAAGAACCTCAACCATGGTAGCCAACCAAATTCTAAATGTGGATGCTAATCTTTTTATGGTATATTCCGGGCACGCACGATCAACCGAGTTTCAACAGAATTCGATCACAAGATTTCAGGATGGAAGGAAAGAAAAAAACTCCAGTTAGTCCATATTCACTGTAACGCCGCGGTTTCAGCTGAAAATTAGTATGCACCAATCTTTCAGTCAATATGCACTCTATATCATCTTCCTAGAGGAAGACTCAGCTATTCATCAGACCAGTATTTAGCTCGGCCTAAATCCTAGACCCTCGACGATAAGACAATTAAATTCCGGGTAGTTAAAAGCAGACGCGTATCGCTTAACATATAGCCGTTAAGCTCTCCGTTGGGATAGTCGGATGTTCCAATGAACGGCGCAAACTAGGATCCCAACAAACAAGTTGTTGACAGCCATTGACAGCAAATGACACGTTCTCAAGTGCTCGCTAAGGCCATGTGATATAATAATGGCCATCTTCTATGGCAAATAATCAAACATGAAAAAAAACTATACAATACCCTTGGAGAAACACTATCTACTTCAGGTTAGGTTAAAACAGGGGTATGATGGATATGCTATCACACAAACACCAGGCATCAAAACGGGCCCATCGTGATGCCTGTGGAACCAGTTGAAGTTGCCCTGAAATGGCAAACACCTAAACAATCTCCCTGGTGAAACACTCAATTTCCCTGCAAAAGCCAAGAATGCCTTTGAAGTTCGTGCCGTCTATCTCTCCTAGGCTTTCGAAAATGTATTTCCCTAAAAATTTTCTTGATCACCTTAGGTTGGCAGTCTTTGTGATTTTTTCCTCGATACTGCCCCTTACTATGCAAAGGGGTGGTTTGATATTGGCGACCCCACTATTATCGAGTAGCCCTCCTTTTCTTGGAAGCTTATCCGCTTGTTCATTTACTTTTTTACTGCAGTGTCCTCTCACCCAGCATAGTCTCACCCGGTTCCGACTGCATAATGCCTTGTGCACTGTGCGACAGTCCCTGACGGTATCAAAATTGATGTTGTTCGATTCCATTGCCCTTGAGAACGGCCTGGTTATCCATATAGATTGCGATATCTCTTTCGGATGCCGATCTCATCTGCATTAGCTCAGCCGCACTGAGGACAGCCAGAACCTCTGATTGCAAGACACTGCTAGCGTCCGGTAGTCTTATAGATACTCTTAGTTCTGGGTCTACCGAGAAGAAACCGGAACCTGTTCCTTCCTCTATTTTTGAGCCATCTGTGAAAATTGCGATTTCATTGGTCCTGATTATTGCATTTTTTTCCCAGTCCTCCCTCTCCGGATATAATATATCAAACAACGGGGTGGCCGTGGTGTAGTGGTACTAGCAATCGCTTCTCACTCGGAGGGTCAAGGTTCGAATCCTAGCCACGGCAAGTTTTCATTTGTGAAATTGGAACTCAGTCGGAAAAATCTGCGTGTGAAGGCAGAACACTGCCATGTAGATTTGGCTGTTGTAGAGTTTTCAAGCACAAAACAACCGTTAAAATCCACAACCCGAATCATTCCGAGTGAAGAAAATCTCACCGTCCTATTCGGACTTCCCACCCCTGGAGAGTCAATATCGAAACCAAACACACCTGAGTTTCAAACCACTACATCACAACAATGCTTTCCTTTCTCCTCCTTCTATCTTTCCGGCCGCGCCCAGGCAACAGTAAAAGGGTATCATAACCCCTTAGGCGCGCATAAATTATAAAAAAAAATTGCATTGTCTGCTAGGACCGTGCCATGTCCGAAACTACTGCTCGTGAAGTAACCCGGTTTAGTGAGTCGTATCGCACTGTTGCCAGCAAGTTTTTTGATCTGTAAATCAAGCGGTGTTAGGTGCAAAAAGGTGTCCAATACTGCCGTAGGGGTGATACGGAGCGCACCTGTAATGGCTATGGAAACCGTTCTTTGAACCGCCGCTAATTTTTTAAGCCTTAAATTGTTCTTACCGTTCTTTTGCAGATAGAAAGAGAATTAGATGCCGCTACGTGAAGATTCAAATTCAGTTTTTTGTTCAGAACTATCTACTTTACTTACGACTACTTACTTATAGTGGCGCCACAGACCGGGGTAACGCTGGGCCTCAACCAGCAAACGTCTCCAGCCAGCTCGACCTTTAGCTACCTGCCTCCATTTTCGCACGCTAAGTTGATTGAGGTCCCCTTCTACTTGCGTGCGGCACCAGAGCCGCGGTCTTCTTCTACTGCGCTGTCCCTCGGGGCGGATTCGAAGACTTTTCGGACCGGAGGATTGGTGTCCAACCGGTCTATATGTCATACCCATCTGAGTCATTGCACCTTCACTCTTTTGGCTTAGTCGATGTCGCTGTACAGCCCGTGCAATTCGTCGATGTATCTCCTCACCGTCTAGAGACGGAACAGAAAAAACCACCTGAAGAATTTTCCTCGCAACGTAGCCAAGAGCACCCTCATCCATTTTGGATAAAGTCCGTGCCTCTGCGCCATATGACATGACTGTGATTATTAAGATCTTACATAGGGTCACTTTTGTTGTTCGAGAGAGGCCTTTGCTAGTCAATTGTCTTGTTACTCCAAAGAAGCAGCGATTGGCAAGAGTTACACTTCGTTTGATCTCAGCTCTGGTGTCGCAGTCTGAACTAATAGCGGAGTCTGGGTAGACAAAGTCCTTAACTATCTCAAAGTTATATCTGTAGAGGGTGACGTTCTGTCCGAGGCGTCGGCGTCCGGTGTCAATTTTTGTTGACAGCATACATATCATATACTTGGTCTTGTCCTCTTTAACAGTTTCCATCTCAAAACTCGCGAAAGGGCCACTGATATCACGCTTCTTTCTTCCGATGATGTCAATATTATGGGCGTATGCTAGTAGTTGGACGGAGTTTTGAAAGATTAACGGGAATGAAATAACTGGACCTTGCTCTGTATAGCTCGTCTCTTTAGATGCTGTCATATGCGGCTTTAAAACCGGTGAACAGGTGGTATGTACGAGTATCAATCAGGATCTCATGGGTTTTTTCCAAGATCTGCCATAGTGTGTATAAATATATTGTACACACTGGTCGCTGGTGGACTTTCCTGGCCTAAAGCCACACTGATATAGACCAATCAGGTTCGAATGGCTTCAGGAGTTTACACAATATCGCATATAGGATCTTGTATCCGATATTAACGAGACTGATGCCTCTATTGTTGACAAAGTTCAGAGGATTTGCTTTTTTCAGGATCGGACAAACAATGCTGAGGTTTCATCATCAAGCATACTTTCGTCCGACGATATTTTACAGATAAGCTGGTGTATGCTCCTTACCAAGTCATTGCCTACCGCTTTAAAGGTCTCGGCCAGGCCAGCCAGGCCGTCCACTCCAGCAGCTTTGTTGGACTTAAACCGTTGATTCCATCTGGGGAATTCATCTTCTTTACCATTTGCTACTTTTTATCTGCTTGTCAGCATCCGCGTTTATAAATTAATTTGGCAAGTCGAGTGCGGATGGTTACCACTTGGAGATAAAATAAGCACAATTGATGTTACAGTTGCAACACTGACACTACAGGTTGACACCTCTCAGTGCCTAACCTATTTCTGCAGAACCCAACCACCGATGCTATCTGCTATTGTAGTGGAGAGCACACAAGATTACAATAATTCTTGCAGGAGCTGCATACGAGAAGGAATCTGTGACACACTTCCTTTGCAACCGCCTTGCCTTATACAGTTACCATTTCTGGGATCTAAATGATTTCTGTTTCATCATGCTTGACAAATTTATCAAAAGATTTTTTTGGTCTCAGGATTAACAAGGACATCTCCCTTCCACGCTTTCCCAATGGCATTACAATAAAACAACAACTAATCGAAATGGAACTCAAAAGAGGACCACTTTAAACTGACCTCACCTAATCAACGGAACCAAAATTGAATCATCTCCACATCCCCATTGACGGGACCCTATCAAAGAATGAAATATCTCTATGTACCTCTGGCATCCTTGACACCACATCCTTTCAATCAATCAAAACTGCCGCGGATGTGGTGCTGAGAACAAATATCGTCGACTGCAGGCTTTTCGCAGGCACTTCGATGAATCCCAGCACCCAAGCATCAGGTACTATTTAAATAGGCTAGGCACGGGCTAGTGTCAACATGGCGATCTCCAGTGTTATAAGTGTGAGTACACATTGAAAGTGATAGCCATCGGATACAATCAAATTCAGAGCCCGACAGTCTACCATACTCGTATGTATAGTAATGCTAAAAAGCATCTTATAACAACCACATAGGGTACTGTACACAATGAGAAATCCTTTTAGCTACTTCCCTATATCTTATCGTGCGTGCGTAAAAATATCGGTGCTATCTCCATCTCCATTTTGCCCTTTCACAAACACAGAAAAAAGAAAGGAAGGCGTGATGTCCCATCAATAAGTCTCAATCTAAAGCTAACGCACTTCATGTTGCCATTTGTTTAGTTTTTCTTCACGTTCCTTCTAAAGGACTGTATCCCATCAGGGTAGGTTGCCCGTTGTTTGCGTTGTTTGTGTATGTGATGTTTCTTAATAATCAACCCATCCATCTAACTTAACAGGAGTTAGTATTTAGTTTTTCATTCCATTCCCCACATACAAACCAAAGTAAAAGGCTGACCGACAACGACGACTCAGAAGTCAGAACCACAACTATTACTACGACCATGTCTACCTAAAACTGCAACGAGGACGACAACGAAGACTCTGACTTGAATAAGGATACATAGGACGAATGAACTATTTTCGCTTACAGTCGTAATGGTCATTTATCTTTCTGTTGTAGTTCAACCCTCAACCCCCAAATCTACCGCTGGGTTCGTATTTTTCTCCATTTCTGGGTTTTTTTTGCTCTCCTTTTTGGCGACGAGTCCTGTTTTGAATTTCCAAAAGGGGCAAAAATAAAAAAATGTTTTCGCCTTGACAAAGCATGTAGCCAAGGACGTGTCTTCACTTTTCGTCCTTTTTCTTCCATTTTTGGCGTAGTGTATGTTCTCGATGGAAATAAGGAAAGACGCTATTTCATATAGCGAACAATAGAGTGTGTACATACGTCGTATACCCTGTGCGGATATGTTTGTTTATGTTGGTGGTAGGAGCAGGAGTAGGAGCAGGAGCAGGAGCAGTAGTATGAGCCAGAATTGGTGCTGGTGTTAGAGGTGGAAGTGGGTGAACGAAATGGGTAGGATGGTGGACTTGACGTGAACGATGTATGGATGGAGTTTCTCATCCAGCTGTCAAGTCTGATGTACTTCGTTATCCAAGGACAAAGCGACGAAGCAGCCCTGTTCTGGTAGCGTTTTCGTCACTCCAAAGGGAAGAGGATAAGTGAGTTGTTTGTTATTATTTTACATTTTGTATGCTGTTGTCTGTAGCCTATTCGGGTGGGCTCGGGGTATGTTAGCCGTAAACGAGCTCGTAATAAGTTGGGTGTTATTATTATTATTTTTTTTTTCATTTTCGTCCTTTATCTTCGGAGTGTTGAAAGATTTTCTATGGCGTCTTAATTAAAAAAATTTGCGTTGTTATTATGAAATATGATCTTGATTCTTATTTTGACCATGATAACAAGAAACGGAAGCAGACAAGGTCAAATAGCTGCGTGAAATCTGTTTTGATGAAATGAAAATTACGGACTTGAAAGGCATTGAGAGGAAAGTTGTGATTTTACAATCTGACAACTTCTTTTTCAGCTGAGCTTGATATCTGGGAGGGTTACAATGCCGGCACCACATCACTCAAATTTGGCTCAAAGAATTTTAGACTTTATTTTAAATTGAATTGGTTGAGGAACAAATGGTATGAGTGCCTATGGATAAGTTTAGCCAGACAATATTCCGATGCTTAATGGTTTGCCTTATTATTCAGTACACAAAAATTCTAGGTCAATTATTTGATGTCAAGAGTAAGAGACTATTTCTTAAGTCGGTTGGTTCCCATGGCCTGTCGAAAGAGTCATGCTGTTCACAATTATTGTTTCCTGCTTTTCATCCAAGATGCGAATAAGCCAGAAATATCATACCTTGACTCCTGTAATATGTGATAATTGTGATAACTTTTAAATACTTATGTATGTCCGAAAAGTAGTAGTAAACTTCTTCTTAAGCCTTAAGATAAACATACAAAATAAGGACTTTGCCTTGCCGGTTCTTCTCTCCATATTCAATTCGGTGTCAGTATCTATCAGCAAAGTAAATACAATAAATAGGAAAAAGTTTTCCACTTATTTTATTCAACCAGAAATGTTAAGGGTTATTGAATTTAAGTCGATGGCAATGAAAAATAGTATGGTTCCTACGGATAGAATTTTATGGCAGGCGTTAGTAGATATCGGAATCATGAGAAGAGGGTCCTTTCTACTGTTCGTCGTGTTCGGATGTGTTTTCGTTTTGCTGCGCATTAAACTTTCAAACTTTTAAATAAAATTTATTTCTTCCCCTTCCATATCTCTACCTCTGATATCAGTTCCGCGACATTATTGCATTACCTTAAGTGCTGACTGTCCCTTTGGCTTTTTTTTTTTTTGTTTTTTGGCTCACCTCAATCTTCGGCGCTCAATAACTGTCGCTGTGCCACTTCTGGTATCGGTTCCGCATATATTTAGTGCATTACCCCAAGTGTTGACCAATTTTCGGATTTTGTTGAATTTCCACTCGCAGTGCATAACTGTGCGTAAAGTTCGTGGTTTACTTTTGATAAAATTGCCATGTCTTGCGGAAACACTAACTGCCCAATCTTTGATGACAATACTGACTTTGTTACTTGCAAGGGCATCTGTGGAAAATTTTCCATGCAATTTGTGTCGGATTAAATAAAAGGAATATGGTATGCTTCAAAGAGTTCTCTGACAACCTTCTATTCTTCTGTGATGTGATGTGATGAAGATCATCTCGCTATTGCACGTGTTGCTTGCTATAAAGTGCCTCAGTGATTCTAATGGCTCATTCCAAGAAAGTCTCACAAAAATGATCACGACGAATCAGTCGAATTTAGAAAGTAGTGTCAGTTACTCGTATGTTGATGAATTAGGTAACTCGGTTCTGTCCTCAACCGAAATAATTAAGTCCAAGCTCACCAACATCGATAAACAATCTGCAACTCTGATCGAGATGAATACTGCGATCAATGATCTCAAAGCAGTTTGTTCCGTCCAAAACATGTCTAACCTTAAATTGAGCGAATCGATAAACAACCTTCGTGAAGACCTTGAGACCCATTTTCAATCCACCTCAAAGAAACAACCATCTCTAATGCAGCCTGATTATATGCTCGAAGTAATCTTTGATAGAATCAACGGTGTTGGTGACGATCTAGCTGCCGCACAATCAACCATTTTCGATATCGAGAATCATATCGAAACAGTAAGCAGCAAAATTGACAATTTACCAACCCACACGCAACACCACCAGAATATCCACTACAATACATCAATTTTGGCTGAATTACTAGAAACCGAAGTCGACCCACTTTCACCACCACCTCCTCGTCCACAACCCACAAATTCTCCCGTTGCCTCTTCAATCCAAGAGACCGAACAAATATGGCATCACAATCAGCAAATGTAAAATGTTCCTGCCATCTCACCACAAAGGTAATCGAAACTTTAAATTTGACCTCCCTGCTAGATACGAGTGGTTACTTATTATTAGCTGGTGCGAATTTCAACATTGGAAAGATGCGCATCTGTAAATGGATCCACACACCTACCAAGAAACAAGATAAGACGAAGCTTAATTATGAGTTGCCTACCTAACCCGTCACAAACCGCCCCAAACCAAACTCTATACCGAAACCCGTTTCCAAATCTAGTTCCAAATCTGACTCTAATTGGAGATTTAAAACAAATATATTCCCCAATTTCGCCCGTGCCACTCACATCCTGAACCAACTTCACCAGTCCTCCAATTATATTGCACCAGCTGCCTCCGTTCCACCCAAGCCCCCGCGTCAACGCGTCTCCTTCAAATTAACCCCAACCGCTCACACTAACTCCTCTGAAATACTTAACCCCTCAGCACATGCCCACACTAGCATTTCTTTCCCAAATTTCGATCTTAAAACCGGAGCTAAATATCCTAATTGGTCTATTCCCTTATCACCTCGCAGAAGCAACAACCAGGATGGATAGTCCAGTAATACTCAACACATAAACACGGAGTTAGACGGTCTGCCTGGAAACATCAGTAGAAGCAGAGAGCAGATAAATCGACTATTAGAAGGCGTAGTACTCGTATAGTGATCAACGGCAACCTATATTTGAACAGATGACTTTTGCCCTCTGCGTTTACTAGTATCCTATACCTTAGTAATCTTTCTATCCTAGTCCCTACTCCCCGATCTGATGATTTTTTTATGTCTGTTGTCACCCTGGAGGAGCATATTAGCAATTCCTATGCCCTGCGTTTCTACTTTTACGCTTGTTGGGGGGACAACCAACAAGTCATCGCTGTCTGGGCCGCTCAGTTTGGTGATGGATGGGATGGTCACCCATCGTTACCTTTCGACTTGCTCCATACTCACCTCCAGTAAGTATCGTTTCGGTACTACCTCCGTCGTTCACAAAGCTAATGTTAGCATCCCAGCAGTGGAAAGAAATGCTTCTTCTATAACCTAAGCATGCGCTAGAAACCTGTCCCTAGACAGGAACTGGTCTGTAATTCCAAACAATATAGAGGCACTTCCCATTCAAAATTCGGGTTATATTCTTTATAACTACGCCTATCTATCTCTTTCTTCTATTTCGACAGTAACATTCCGCCCACAGATTGCATTGCTATATGACTCTGTATGCTGTGTCTTTCGAGTCTTTCTCGTACCAAACGTTTCTCTGCTGGTAGTAAACATCCTGTTCCATATGAGTACGCATGACTGGAGCTTCTCGTAGTTTTCGCGGTGTGTGTCCAAACACATTTTAAGCTACACTGGGGCTATGCGGCGTTGGGCTACAACAATGTGGTCACCTGGGTCCTTATTTATACCACGCATCGGCCGGAAAAAGAAGCATGACTTCCGTCAATCTTCACGTAATCAATCTGAAAGGGCATTTGTTGATCAGGATATAGTCAGATACCTTTTTGCATATCCCAATGATTGAATGCGATACTTTAAACGAACATATAGCGCACCGCCTCCTCATTCCGTTACCAGATGTTTCATTCTGGGTGCTGAATTTTCCCCCAATAAAGTTGCCAAGTACAACTGTTATATAATGCAGAGGCAAGAGGCATTCGATGTTCATGTGGAATCGTCCTTTAATTTTGGCATCCGTTAAGGAGTGCAAGTTTATCAACCTTGTGTTAAATTTTATGTTTGAAAAACGAGATCGAAAAAGGGGGTCACAATCTCTTCCAGAATAACTACAAATCCTTCTCTAAAGGGCGTTCCATATACTATTTCGCTGTACACTTATTGCATTACATACATACGAATGTCAATAGTTCTCAAGAAGATACAACTAAAGGCTACACGTCAACTGGGATTGAAAAACAACAGTAAAAAAAAACAACATCAACTAAAACAAAAAGGTCACTCTGCGGGCAAAAAAAAAAAAAAAACAACAACAACAAAGCGCGAGTGCAGTGAAACCCCAATCAACATTCACAGTGCAGGCATCCCAAATCCCCCCTGGTCTTACTGTTGCTTGCACTTGGTAACTGCCATTGCTGTATTACATTGTCATACAACGCGTGCAGTGGCTGAATGTATGTAACAACCGATGGATAGCGGGCTGTGGGTATGAATTTTGTTGGTGTGCTGTTTCCTATTGTTGTAAGGGCATAACACTGATTCGGTAAACCAACTCTGAATTTGTACTTCACATCTGCGCTTAGTAACGTCGGTGTTTAGTGACTCGGGAATCTAGAGTGGATATTCCGAATCAAAAAGAAAATTCAACATACAACTTTATAGTATTCATCTAAATCTATATTTTCCTCTTTAAAATAATCCCCATCGACTGCAACACACTTACGCCAGCGCTTGATCCAATCCTCGAAACATTTTTTATATTCGGTTTTCGGTATGTCCATCAGTGCTTCCTGCGATTTTTCCATTACTTCCTCTCGGCTGCTGAAACGCGTTCCCCGTAGTGATTTTTTAACTCGATTGAACAGAAAGAAGTCACAGGCAGCCAAATCAGGTGAATTCGATGGCTGTTAAATGGTATTTGTTGCATTTTTCGTCAAAAAATTACGAATAAAGATGGCATTGTGCGGCGGTGCGTTATCATGGTGCAAAATCCACGAATTGCTTCACGCAAACGTCTCATAATGCCCAAATACTCGTAATACGCTTTGTTTACTGTCTGGCCTTCTGGCAAAAATTCATGATGCACTACACCGTTGTAATCCATGAAAACCGTGAGCATTGCCTTCTTTTTTGACTGAAAACGACGTGGTTTTTATGGTCTCGGCTCATTTGGTGAACGCCATTCGCTTGCCTGATGTCTGGATTGCGTGTCGTACTCATAAACCCACGTCTCGTCTCCAGTAATGATCCTTTTGATGAATGTGGGATCGGATTCAGCCTCGCAAATCATCTCTTTTGCGACGTCAACACGGTCTCCTTTTTGCATGAAATCGAGGTCTTTTGGCACCAACTTTGCTGCTACACGATGGAAACCCAAATCATTAACCAAAATGTCTTGGATGGCTCCATAGACAATGTTCAAGTCCTCCGCTGTCTCTCTGATGGTTAATTTGCGGTTATTGACCAACATTTCTTTTACTCGTACTTCATCAATGTTTTCGTCGGTTTTCGATGTCGATGGTCTGCCACTGCGTTCAACATCTTCGATTGACTCACGACCACTTTTAAATCGCTCGTGCCACTGGTAAATGACCGTTATCTTTAGAGGATCGTTGCCGAAACACTTTTTCAACATTTCCAACGTTCGCGCATCATTAAATCAGTTTTTTACGCAAAATTTAATACAAGTTCATTGTTGCAAATTTAAATCCATTTCTAAAATTGTAAAAAATCGCCAACACACACAGAGATAGATGTACTCTTGGCTACATAACTTTTGCAAATATCAAGTTATGACGCTAAGATTTAGAGGGATGTCAACAACAGATTTACCAACTAAACAAAAAAAACAGAACTCAAATCGGAACAATAGGAGCGCCACACGGTTGGTGTGGCCGGGAACTTTTTGATCAAGGTAGTATACGCGGGCTAAAAAGTAATCACTTTTCTGCGTACGTCCACGTCTGTAAATACAGACCAGCTATTTTAGCACTTAGTGAAACACAGGTAGATCCTCACCCACACCTCTCAGATCACTTTGATCTGAAGCTACCTGGCTACGAACTAGTGCCATTATTCTTTCCCCATCGCGGTCTCGCCATTTATGTGCATAGTGATGTAGCTTACCAAATTCCACCACAATGTAGTCCCTGTTCCAATCCGGAATTCAATTTCATGTGGTTAAAACTCCATCTCCGTAAGCAAATTATCCACTACTGCTTTATTTACAGAAGCCCCAACCTGGACAGCAACTCGACCTTTAACGAGTTCGATGCGCTGTCTGACTCCATTCAACGAATTGTGTCCCTGTATCCTCATACTGAAATCGTTATTACGGGCAATTCTGGGTGGCTTTGACATTCTGGACAGACAACACCAGAAGTACGGTGTGTTGAAATCTTCGCTGCAGAGAACAACTTAACCCAGCTTGTAAATGAACCCACACGCATACCAGACGTTGATAGTCATACCGCCAACACCCTGGACTTGTTTTTAACCTCTCACCCTGACAAATACTGCATTGATGTGCTCTCCCCTCTAGGCTCGTCGGGCTATTGTGTCATATCAGCTAATTTCTCATACACCCACCACACAGTTAGAGAAAAGCTCCCTAAAAAATACGAGAAAGCCAATTGGAGCGAACTTAACATCTTCTTTAGGAAATTTAACTGGTCGTTATGTTTCCTCTATAACGACGTGGATACCGCTGCTAGTATGATCATTCTCTTCTGAGTGAGATCCTTTATCCCTCATCGGATGAAGAGTATAAGACTAAAAGAAAAGACTCGAGCTGTAAAGAGGCTGTCAGGGTTAGGGAAGTGTTTTTTCGGTACTTCAAGACCAATCCGACAGAGGAAAAGGTTTAAACGAGCCAGAAATGACTGTAAAGTCTTTCTCACGCGTGTGAAATTTCAATACGACTAAAACTTGAGGAAAAAAATACTACAATGTCCCAAAGTTAGTAAAAGCTTTTGGTCGTTTGTCAAAAACATCAGAAATTCTGCCTCATTCTCCATCCCAACGCTCATTTACAATGACATTCCAGCTGTCAGCTCTTTGGACAAAGCCAATCTGCTTGTTGCACATTTTGCGGCCAGCTCAACACTCATAGATTGTACTTTGTCTCCGCCTCACTTGAATCCACTTTCGCACTCGTGTAGTAGCAAGAGTACTTAAAGATCTTAATATACATAAATCCGCTGGTCCAGATGGTATATGTCCCCTTCTTCTGAAGAGGTGCTCTTCCACGCTGGCAAAACCACTGCGTAAGCTTTTTCATCAATCCCACTCTTTAGGACTCCTTCTGAGTTGGAAAACAGCATTTGTCCAGCCCGTCCCTAAAAAAGGCGAATCGTCTTCTCTCTCCTACTACAGACCCATTGCACTTACGTCCCTTCTTTTCAAGGTCATCGAAACGCTGATAAACCGTCAGCTCATGAAATATCTCGAAACACGAAAACTTCTCAATGACCGGCGATATGGTTTTCGCAGCAACAGGTCCTCTGGTGATTGGATGGCATGTCTCGCCGAAAAATGGAACCAAAGGGTACATCAATCTGGGGAAAGCAAGATAGTTGCACTTGAAATTTCTAAGGCATTTGACGGAGTTTGGCATTAGACTCTTCTGCCGAAAATGCGTGCTTTTGGGATCGATGACTCTCTCCTTCAATGGATTAGAAATTACCTTTCGGAACGTTCAATTCAAGTCGTCGTGGATGGTTTCAAGTCTGATATTCACAAAATAAATGCTGGTGTGCCCCATTGCTCCGTTCTGTCTCCGACACGGCAGCGCGTGTTAAGCTCATTAAATTCTGATATTAACAGCTGGGAAAACACTAAGAGTAGAATTTAATGGTTCCAAAATACAATGATGCCTTCTGTCATTAAAGCGAAATTTAAACACCCAGCCATTATCCATGAATGGCACTTGCAGTGTCGAAACCGATAAACTTTCCATTCTCGGTATGTGTGTCAATGAAAACTTAAGTTCGAATGGCCACATATTCGGTGTCGTCAAAAATGCTGCGAAATGCCTAGGTTTCCTCAAGCGATGAAAGAAATACTTTACTTCCCCTGATCTGGCCTCAATATATAAGGCGTTTATCCGCCCGAAATTGGAGTACAATGCCCACATCTGGTGGGGTGCGCCCAAAACATCTCTGCACCTGCTAGATCAGATTCAAAACATAGCTGATACCAATATCACTCAGGCAATGGGCATCCTCGAACACCGACGAAGTGTCTCGTGTCTCACTTTGTTTTATCGCTATTTCCACCACCAGTGCTCCATAGAAATCGCCAGTAGCATTCCGCCCCTTCAAAATTTTAACCGTAACACCCGTCTCGCTATGATTGCTCATCAGTATACCCTCAAGCCCACTTTCGGACGTACTCTAAAATACCGTGATTCGTTCCTAAGCCTCCCTGACTTTCCTTTTTTTTTTTTTTAACTTTTAAATTCATTTTTATTGATTCTTTCATTATTACTTACATTCTAGACAAAAATGCTTAAATCTAGTTTAACAATGATAGTTACTTATTCTAGCTTACTGGCTCTTACCGAGCGCTCTAAACTTTACAATCTTATTCATAGTTTACCTTTCGGCCTTAAAACTATCTTACAATTAATCTTATCTATCAGTATTACAATATATGAAATTTCTAAGAAAAGGTTTTCGAAAAACTTAGATACAATATCTTTAAAATTTTTTATAAAACTTAAAACTATGTCCCTATTCTACTTAACCTACCTAAGCTACTTAACCTACCTTAACTATAATCGGGGTGGCGAGCACTCGTAGCCTCTCACATCGAGTGGTCACCATACCAATTGCGATTTCGGGAGCCTATCATTCGTCAACATCGTGCACAAGCATCCCCGAGATTCAACCAATGCCATAAAGCATCGGTTACTTCTCAGTGGCGCCGCCTTATGTTGACGAACGCGGTCTCTCCACGAAATCCCCCTAACTACCCTTATTCTAACTTACAACTAAGAGGAGTGTGTTACCTTAGTAACGTACCGATCTAGGAAAGCGAGCCCACCCTCTCCCCTTCTAGAAGCCACCAGAGTTCGGTGTACTGTTTCTCGGCATCGATCCGATCCCTGTCCGCTATCGCGGGACTAAAACGGAGGAGCTCCTGAGCATTGGCGACATACCCGTCGTAGATGAGTCGCTTGTCCCTCGCACCGCGGTGGCGGTGGTATATTACCGGGATACCATCCCTGCTTTGCATTAACCCTTTAGCATCAATATGGAGAAATGCCTCTGGCGGGATAAAGCCCGATAGAAGCGTGCTCTCGTGGTACATTTCATTGGGGTAATAAGCCCCAAAGATCAGGCTATTATCGTTGGTCATTGCTCGTGCGACGTGTCTTCGGATCACCTTAATCAGGAAATTGTCAATCCTATTCAGATTAGCCCCATCGTAAAGGACTTTGTTGGGATAATATTTTTGTACTCTGATTCTGGTGTTCTGTACAGGCCGAGACAGGTCCTAAGACACTGCCTTTCAAACACCCGAATCCTTTCCATCTGATACGGCGCTACATTGAACCACACGGGGCAACCATACGCGATAACTGGCCTGATTAGGGCCAGTTCTAAACAAGATTGTTTCCGACTTTTGAAAATTGATTTTCAACTTCCAATCGTCGCAATACGCCTTAATATGATCGAAGTCACGTTGCAAAAGGGTGTTAATGACTTCGATTTTTGGACCTGATCTGTACGCCACTAAATCGTCTGCGTACGCTATGGAATGATTGAGGGAACCTACTAGATCACTTGTGTAAATGTTAAACAGTATCGGAGAAATCACAGCCCCCTGTTGTAAGCCGTTTTCAATGTCAAAGATCTTGCTAGAAATGACGTTGTTACACTTAACAATGAACTTCTTTCCCATAAGCATGTCGTAAATCATATATAGCAGGGGATTCGGCATGCCCATCCTGGTTAACTTATAGAAAAGCCCCTCTAACCATACGGTGTCGAAGGCCTTCTCAAAGCTCCCTGACTTTCCTTCGCCCGAGCTGTGTACAAACATTTTAAGGGCACTTAAATCCCTTGAGCGCGCACAAATTATAAAAAAAAAAGATAATAACCTGGTGCCCCACTTATTTCATATCTTCCTCCTATGATCAATTCTAAATATTGGCAGCAATTAATTCTAAGCCACACGAAGGTCCCAATGTTCATATAAATTAGTAGCAAATCGGATCTTGTGATATATTCGAAAACCATTACGATTCTCGTTTCGGCTTTTCGTCCCGTTCGTTCAGCTCGCAAATCATTCCTTTATTCAAATGTAATTTGACAATAATTACTAGAAGCACACTCACAGCTGTAAAATTACATCCTTTGAGTACTTTTCCCATACAGATGTACTTCGGTGCATCTCTTTACTACAACTTAGTGTGCGAGTACTAATCATCTGTAGAGCCATTCGTTATAATAGGATGTCAATCTTCCCCCAGCTCCCCAAAAACGGGGTTGTTTGAATGAACATGTTTTGTTGCCGTCAAAAGCCCTGGAATGCAGTGTAAATTGTTTTCGAAAATTCAATCTTTAGATATTTTCGCCAACGCTGCGTCATATCACTTGTGCAGTTATTCCAACTCTAGGCCGTCACAGTAAAATATGAATTTGTCAAAATTTTACTGAAATGGAATCCCGGTTGCAATTTATTGCCGCATCTGTAGCCAAATGCAGAGTAGTCGTTTCTACTATGGGTTTGGTTCTAATGCAGTGTAAACAAAAGTTAAAGCCGTCGGGAAACTCCCAGCTCCGTTTTGGGCTATTGCTTTGCTACGATAAATCATCTCGTGATGACGATGGCTAAAAAGGAGGATCGCCCGTATGGGGAGGGGGGGGGGGGGGGGGCAATTCCGACAATGATGACGAACGACAACCTGAAACCGCGTGTTGCCGGAATTTCGTCAGAATTTATGAAACAATTTCCCATTGGCGTGTATACGAGACTTTGCAGGCCGATGCGGTCGACAGTGCTGCTAGTCAAATTTGGCCTCCAGTGACAGGATACCTTCCTCCTCGGATGGGACGTGTAATGCAAAAATAATTTGTACTAACGTTTTTGTTGACTGTCACGGCGCGGTAGAAGGTACCTGTCATAGTATGATTATATGGTGTGTGAAATTTGAAGGAAACTTTTAGGATAGAAATTCAAATGCATATAAGGGGGTATTCGAGATATGTACGAGTATTATGTTTTGCTCAGTTTCAGTTCGTTCGCCTGGCAGATATGTTAAGAGTAAGTTCCAAGGGATATCACATAAAATCAGACAACTGACATCATAAGAGTTAAATCAAATGATTTTATTTAGACTTTTGGTGGAGATTAATTAGTTCAATCGAACCATATTATTTAAAATTCTTTGGCTACCTTCCTTGCTTTAATTGCTTCTTAGTATTTGTTGCCACATAAAAAGGTGATACGTTTTGTTAATCCATTGACTTTACTGCATTGAAAATACCTTGCTGAAAGGAAATTGGGAACAGCTTTCTGTGATACTGCCATCCATAAACTACACAACGATACTCGTAGATTGGGCGCATAGGATGTGAAAACCTTTGACAGGTGTAAGTACTATAAGTGCTCTAAGATGCTTTTTCACTAGTAACAAAATATAAGGTAACCAGATAGCAATGATTGTTTTTCCAATTGTTATATTTCAGCTGCTGTCAAAGTTACCAATGACACCCAGCTGTCAAAATACTAAGTAAGATTTCCATTTAATCGTGCATCGTTTTACGCTTGCCGAACGTGCGGAAATTATTAAAAAATTCTATAGAAAATCCGCCTCAGCTGTAAATACGCAGCGTGAATTCCGTAGTGAGGTCCGTCTTCATCAGTACACTCTTTTGGATCTTAAGCCATCAACCAGATAGAGATTGGTGTGAATTGAAGAAGAATATCGAAGAAGTTCCAGAAATGTCGATTCGGCGCCGACGGCATCATCGGACCTTATTTCTTTTGAAACGAGGAAGGGGACTCCGTTACCGTCAATGTTCTCAAGTATAGAGCGATGGTAACCGACTTTTTGTAGTCAAAGCTTGACAACATCGATATATCCGAGCTGTGGTTCGCAACGCTCGAAGTTGTGAAGGAGAAATTTGGCGACTGGGTCATTTCACGGCGCGCGTTCATCAATTGACCTTCGCGATCATGCGATTTGACACCACTCGATTATTTTCTGTAGGGCTACGTCAAGTCCTTAGCCAACCACTTTGGACGACACGCTATTTGACACGCTATTGCCGGAATAACGCCGCACATATTGTACCGAGTCATCAAAAATTAGACCGACCGCTTGAAGCACTGTCAGCGAAGCCGAGGCGGGCATTCGAATGGTGTGCAATTACACACATAATAGCATGAACATACCATAGCTTCAAAATAAAGCCAGAAACAATTATATTTCTCACACCGCTGTCGTTTTATTTAAATTGTTTTCCTATCGTTTTTATTTGGTCACACTTTAACATAGAAGTGGAAACAATTAAAATTTAAAAAAAATTGAGATTGTAATACGTTAAAAAGGAGAAGAATACACCGAAATATCGAGTTATAAACGAGGGATTCCAGGGTTCTGACAGGATTAGAAGCCAGTGTTTTAATCGGTTAATAAATTTTTTTGCGAGGCAAAGTTCACAGCCAAAGAGGTAGCAATTTAAAAAGGCGACTCGATGCAATGGTGTAAAATCGTTCGTAAGCTGTGGTCCGGAACGAAAGGACAGTCCCCAGATTTAAGTGACAACCACGTATACACGTATTATAGTTTTCGAGAACTCTATTATTCAAATAACTAGATCTATAGAAAAAATGCCTTTAAAACTTTGAAGCAACATATGTACGAGTAGATGACGGACAGGAATAATTTTCAAATCATTAAATAATGTAAAAGTCGGATATAAGCGATTTTTTCCGCACATTTTTCTTTTAAAATATTTTTCCAACAATATCAAAGATAAATAACGCCCTAGCAGGTAATGCCATGTTAAAGTTTGGAATAATAGATTCCATAATAAATTAGTTAAAGGAGGTGTTTGGAGCAGACATTCCAGAGATAAAAGAAAATTCTAAGAGTAGCATGAAATTATTGCTTAAGTCATCTACTATCTATCGTAATGGAAATACATTCTAGAATCAATAATAGTGCCAGGTATTTATCTTCTTTAACGTTTTCAATTTGGAAGCATTTGTCACTGCAAGTGAGATTGCTACAAAATTTTATATTGACAATGCTTGGACAACAGAAGAAGCTCAAAGCTTAAAATTTTGTCATTCAGGTGCGTGAAAGAAAACGTTGGGGTCAAAATCATTTTGCGCTGAAAGACTGAAAAACATTATCTTTATTTTTGAACTGATTATTAGTTTTTTCACCGCACGGCAAACCATCTTCTAGGCAGGTCCAAATCGGATATAGATCATCAACTAAATTTAGAGGACTTACCGAACTGTAGGTTAAGCCTAACATCATCTGCAAAAGCAGTGAAAGGTAGCTTAGATATTGAGTTAATATTTTTTATTTTTAGTTAGCGCGCGCTCAAGAGATTAAGGTACCGATGTACATTGGTTTTAAATATCTGAATATTAAAATCATTAGGAAATAGAGAGCTCGACAGGGAATTGTTCGGCTTAGCAACGAATTCAGATACGTCCGAAAGTGGGCTTGTTGGTATACTGATGAGCATTCATAGCGAGACGAGTTTTACTGTTGAAGGTTTTGAGGGAGCACTGATGGTGAAAATAGCGATGGAACAGATAGAAAAAGGTAAGGCAGGAGGCATTTCGTTAGTGTACGAGGTTGTTAATTGACTGGGTGGTATTAGTATCACCTGTGAGTCATATCGCATATTTCTAAGTCCTATCTAGCAGGTGCAGAGATGTTTTAGGCGCACCTGACCAGATGTGGGCATTGTACTTAAATTTTCCCTTATAAAGGAAGGTTTTTTTTTAGAGGTTTGGTTTTTAAACTGGCAACACTGTTTCTGCAGATTATCAACTTGACAATTGAAAGTTGACTTATGATTAGTACCTACGTTTTGCCATTTTACGATGAATAAAACACTCGGTAAAACAATGCGTTCAAATTGTGTAAACTTATTTTGAAAACCATGGTTCGGTTCGCTTAACCTATCGTACGCAGAGTCCAATTTACGGTCGACGTAATCGTCCATCTGAGCAAGTTATTCGGAACACGATGAATTGTTTTCACACCACGTACACTCTAGTGGATAATACGCATGGCCAATGACGACAAACAGTGCGAACAGAAGAAGTTATTGCCGTTGTGGAGCGCAGTGTTGAGGAGAATCCGACTAAATCGATCCGCCATAGCGCACAGCAATTGAAACTATACCCATCCACATTGTGGAAGATTTTACGGAAAGATCTTGACTTGAAAGCTTATAAGATCCAGTTGTAATCGTGTGACCATTATACGCGTCGTAGCTGGGTGATTGGGCCGAAAACATGATTCAGCTTGATCCTCATTATCAACGCAAAATTTTGTTCTCTTATGAGGCCCATGTTTGGATATGTAAACAAGCAAAATCGTCGAATTCGGAGTGGAGAAAACACAGAAGCCTTTGTCGAGACGCCCTTACAACCATTAAAACTCACTGTTTTTTGTGCTTTATGGGCTGGTGGAATCATCGGCCCATATTTCTTTAAGGACGTGCCGGCCAAAATGTTAGCGACAATGTAGAGCGCTATAGAAACATGATTTCTGACTTCTTCGTTCCTCAGTTGAATGGCATTAACGTGACAGAGCTTTGGTTTCAACAAAATTGCGCAACATGCCACACAGCGCGCCACACCATCAATTTATTGCGGGAAGCATTTGCTGAGCGCATAATTTCGCGCAATGGACCTGTGAACTGGCCTCCACGATTCTGTGATCTCACCATTTAGATTACTTTCTTTGGGGGTATGTGAAGTCACTAGCCTATGCCGATAAATCAGGGACCTTGGACGTTTTGGATGTCAACATTCGCCATGTTATTGCTGATATACAGCCGAAGTTGCTTGATAAAGATATCGAAAATTGGACTTCACGATTGCGCATTCATTCGAGCTAGCCGTTGAGCGTATATGCCCGATATCATATTTAAGCACTAACGGCATAAAGTTAACTGTTAAATAAAGCTAACATCATAGACATTAACATGAGCTTCAAATGCCTTATTTCATATTGAATTTTTATGCCTCTAAAAAAAACTTCCTTTACATATATTGAAGCCAGATCAGATGGGGAAAAGTTTTTGGCGACATCGAATATGCTGTCATTTCAATGGAAAATGTCATTGACACACATACCGAGAATAGAAAGTTTTTCAATTTCGACATTGTAAGTGTCATTCATGGATAATGGCTGGATATTTAAACTACACTTTACTGACAGCAGACAATATTGTGTTTTGGAAGCATTAGATTCTACTAACAGTGTAAATATCAGAATTTAGTGAGCTTAACATACACTGCCGTTCCCGTTCTACAGCCGAAGAGCAGGGACGTGAGTCCCGGAACGAATATAAAAAGCAGAGAGTACTGTCGTCAGCAAAGGAATATATTGAATTTGAAGTACAATAGCAGATAAGAGATCATTAATGAAGATGAAAAAGAGTGTCGGAGACAGAACGGAGCCCTGGGACACACTAGCATTTATTTTGTGAATATCCGGCTCGAAACCCTCCAATACAACTTGAATTGAACGTTTCGAAAGGTAGTTTCTAATCCATTGCAGAAGAGATTCATCAATCCCAAATGCACGCATTTTCGACAAAAAAGCCAGATGCCAAACTCTGCCAAATGTCTTAGAAATATCAAGTTTGGTTCCATTTTTCGGCGAGACATGCCATCAAATCACCAGTGGACTTGTTGCTACGAAAACCGTATTACCGGTCATTGGAGAGTTTTCGTGTTTCGAGATATCTCATGAGGAGACAATTTATCAGCGTTTCCACGACCCTGGAAAGAAGGGACGTAAGTGCAATGGGTCTGTAGGAGGAGAAAGAAGAAGATCCGCCTTTTTTAGGGACGGGATGGACAAATGCTATTTTCCGTCTGCTCTTAAAAGGTCTTAAAGAGTAGGATTGATGAAAATGGTTACGGAGTGATTTTGCAAGCGTGGAAGAACACCTTTTCAGAATCAGGGGAGATATATCATATGGACCAATGGATTTGTGTATGTTAAGTCTTTAAATGTCCTTGCTACTTCATGAGTGCGAAAGGGAATTCGGTCTCATAGAATATTCGACGTACTAACGAGTAGACGGGGACAAAGCAGAATCCAAAAGTGTTGAGCTGGACGCAAAGTGTTCCCAAAGAGCTGACAGCTGAAATGCTATTATAAATGAACGTTGGAATGGTGAATGAGGCAGAATTTCTAATAGTTTTTTTACTACCTTTGGGACATTTGGGACATTGTAATATTTTTTGCCTCAGTTGTTGGTGGTATTGAAATGTCGCATGCTTGAGAAAAGCGTTGTAGTCATTTCTGGCTTATTTGTACTTTTTATCGGTTTTCGTTTATAGGTTCGGTTTTGTAGGACCGAAAAACCATTTCTATAACTCTGACTTTACAGCACGAGTCGTACCACGCTTTTCTTTTGCTTTGATGCTCTTCATTCGATGAGCGATAAAGGATCTCATTTCAAAGAGAATACTGTCTGTGAGCATATTAGAAGCGGCATCCACGTCGTTATCGAGGAAACATAATGACTAGTTAAAATTCCTAAAGAAGGCCTTCAGTCCATTCCAATTGGCTTCTGGGATCCTTGCCATCTCCTGAACAATGAGTCAGCCTTAATTTTTACACGAGATTCGTCTTTTGACTTTATTTGCCAAGATACGAAATCTTAAGGGCAGTACCGGATGCTATCCGAAGGTTTGGCCTTGGAGATCATTATTTATAGCTATTCTTTTCCAAATCAGGTTTTTTCTTATCGTTGTTGTCGTTTGTGTGAGTTTAATTGCTCGGAAGCTAGAGGATTTGAAGGCAAATCGAAAGAAATTAGAGAAAATAAGAAAATCCACTTCATCAACGGGTCAAGTGATGCTGATTACAATTTTTTTTCTTACCATGTCCTCGATACAATCAGCACACTTTTCACGACTATGTGGCTCATCTATATACATATAATGTGCGCCATCAATGTTCAATCGAAACCAACTCTCAGAAACCCATCATCTGTTGTCCAGATACTGTACGAAATTTCTAGATTTCCGCTATGAGCATATCGGAAGGTATTAATGGAAGTCAGATCTGCCTTGCCCAAGTCCCAATTCTTTAATATGCAATCCTTCCCACCGTAATTGCCTTATTTGTATCCGCATGGAACTGATCCACGCTTAAAATGGGATGTGCATGCAAGCAACGTTCCCCGATCATGAACACACAGTAGGGATTCATGCTACGCACTTCGGTTTTAGTGCACCATAATTGTACGCATCCAGAATGAAAGGAAATGAGGAGAGTATTTTTGGCAACGAGACTGCTCGCTGATATTAGAGAACTACATTGTAGCTTGTATGCTGATCTTTTGTCAGTGCCAATCTGATTTCGACACTCGAACCCTCAAAGTGTACCACACAATTCGCAGCCAGTTAATTTATTTATGGTCAATGCTTAGGTACCATCCACATTAACAGCTAAACATTCCCAGACTGGATGAATGCGCAACTGGCTTTTATGTGGAAGTTTGGCGTAGTCGCGGAAATTCATATGTGGATAGTTCCCTAGAGTTTTATAGAGGACACCATAGAAGCTGGGGAATATATTTCGGTGGTGTGAAACAAATTTAAACGTATGTTTAAATAAAAATTATGAAACGATTAAACGCAACAACGAGGTCCGATATCCGGTCTGATCAAATCTAGTGAAGTCATCACCTTGGGAGGGGTAAAATGTACTAAAGTTTAGGTGTGCTGATATCTTACTTACATTGATGGCACTACACTTCAACCTCAACGAATAAACCTCACCAGTTAATGCGGTCTTTGGTCACCTGCTTCCAGTTGCGCTCTCAAAGACAGTTAAGATGCCCTTCCACCCATCTACTGGGTTTTCACCCAGTGTCTGCATATGATGCTAAACAATCTGTAACAAATAAAGTAATTGTGCATTGATATGACTGTGTCTGGTCTTTTGGTGAATCTCGCTAGTTATCCGGAATAGGCAGTAGGCATAACTTTGCGATGGGTCGTATTACCAGTCCATTTTTGGACTTAAGAGTCACAACTCTCACCAAATCGTCCCTTCCAAGATGAAGCTCAACAACTCGTCCCAGGGGCCAATTATTGCAATTAAACCTCTCATCCCTTATCATCACCACATCGTTAATTTTTAAGTTAGGGTTACGTTTCAACTATTTCAGGCGCCGTTGCAATCATGACAAGTATTCATTACTTCATTGCCGCCAGAATTTTTGTACCAATATTTGACAATGATGCCAGCGAGCAAAGGCTGCTAGTATTAGTTTCAGTTCGAGGGAGGGCCAACAGTGAATCTCGGGTTAAGATATATCCTGGGGTAAGGACCATTAAGTCATCAGGATTGTCTATTAACGGGCATAACAGTCTAGAATTTAAGCATGACTCTATTTGGGCCAAAACCGTTAACCATAGGTTAATAGGTTAATTTTTGCTCTCCAAGTGTTCGCTTCAGGTGGTATTTTGTCAACTTTACACCCGCCTCCCATAAACCTCCTCAGAATTTCATTCTGAACAAGCCGTGGGTGTATCTTCTCAATTAACCGTCTATAGGCGATCCTGTCTTCCTTGAGCTTCCTATTCGCTCCTATAAAATTTGTGCCGCAGTCGCTATATATGTCACTACACATGCCCCTCCTGGCGATAAAGCGATCCAAACCACCAGTGAATGCGCCTGCAGTTAGATCTCCTACCAGTTTCAAATAAATGGCCTTAGTCGCCAGGCAAATAAAAAGCGCTATATATCCCTTTAGTGAGGTACGATTTTTTTTTTTTTTTTTAAAAAAAGAACTTAACACTCAAGAGGGTATTACTACTCTTAAAATGCCGGAGCACGTGTTAAGTTTTTCGGAAAATTGGATAGAGAGAGAGAGAAAGATTTTTGGGCTCAGTGGTTATTTCGCTCCATGGGTGGCATCCAACATTTATTGGGGAGACTAAATTACTAGTGTAAATTGGACTTGATGTTATATTAGGATCTCTACTCTTAGAGGGTAAAACGTTGAACGGCCGAGCATAGTCAACTACAGTGGATAAAAACGTCCTGGCAGGGCATACACGCTTACAAGGTAAGGTGCCTATCATTTGCGTACAAAGTTCCGGCCGGTTCTTATAGCAAGTAATACAACGATGAATTACAGAACGTACCATGTTGCGACCATTCAAAAGCGCCTTCGGATGTGATTCAGTGTAAGTATTACGCTATCGTGTAACGTGCTCTATATTTGACGATAAAATTTGTAAAATGAATGGATGTTTTTGATCGGTTGACAACAGCGCATGTTCCAATCTACCTCCAAGTCGTATAATCATTTTCTCTTTGTCAAAGTATGGGTTAAGAGGACGCAATGGGTTATTGTCTGGCAATGGTCTGTTCGAAAATAGTGAGTTCCACTCGAATGAGAAAACTTCTTGCTGCAACAATCGTACGATATGAACTGCGGCTGCATTTAGCTCATCGGTTGATACTTTTCCCTTTGCTTTAGGCTCAGACCTTGTGCGGCAAGTCTTACTAAATCGAAGGCAATATGCGACCATTCGTACTGTTTTGGTGAACGATGGCCATTTTATTAGCAAATCATTTATCCCAGGTTTCCATGTTGAACTAGAGAATGTCGTCACCCTTCTCTCTTCTTCTTTAACTGATGAAGGTGACATATTTAATGTCGATTCCGGCCACTCACTAAACGGCAACTGAAGAAAGGGCGATCCATGCCACCACAAATCACAACTGGCTAGCCGGGAGGTATTTATTCCGCGACTAAATATGTCATCCGGGTTGTGCTCGGAACCAATATGTCAGCATTGTTTTTTATTAGATTCTGCTTTAATTTTTTTATTCAATTTGATACAAACGGCTTCCATCTACTGGGATCTCCTCGAATCCAATTCAAAACAATGGACGAGTCGGTCTATAAGAAGTTATTTGATGAGGGGACATCGTCACATAAATTTTTAGCTTGATGAACTTCATTGCCAAGATAGCTCCACATAACTCTGCTCTAGGAATAGTTAACTACGGTTTAACTGGATTTACCTTGCATTTCGCCATCAAAAGGCTTACTGCAAACCGGCCATCCTCCTTGGAAATCGTTAGATAACAAGCAGAGGAATAAGCGTAGCTAGATGCGTTGCAAAATAGATTTAATTCATAAGATCTTATGTTGCCTCCGCTGCCAACACAACTTGGAATAACGCAGCTGTGTAATGATTGAAATTTCTTCGCCAAATTTTTTCCAATGTTTTTTTATTTCTTCCGGTAATTGCGTACCCCATCCTATTTTGTTTGCCCATAGTTTTTGTAATATAATTTTTGCTGATATTATTACAGGGTTAAGTCAAAGAGACGTGCGATAATGGATAAAATCGAGCCGAGGGAGCCGAGATTAATTTCGAAGTTAACCTTGTACCTAAAATCATGATTGCAGGGATCTCAATATAGCCCCAAGGTTTTTATAGCGTCTAGTGTTTCAAATTCTAACATTCCATGACTATATCGGTCCAACAATAAGGAATGATTAGTGGCTCACTCCGTAGCATGGCTACAATTTGCTCTTGTTTGCTTAATACTAGTTCCATTGCATCACCCCCAGGCAAAATGTCGTCTGCGTACATTTGTTATTTTATAACTTCTTTAGCCAATGGGTAGCGATTTCCTTCATCAAGAGCTAATTGATGTACTCGTAATGTACATAGGACCATGTGTGGAGCAGGGGCAGTTCCGAACGTGACGGTCGAGCAATAGTACTCTTGAATCGGCAAATAGGGGTTCTCTTTCCATAGTATCCGTTGATATTGAGTGTCTTCTCCATGCATGTCGATGCACCTAAACATTTTTTCTATATCTGCTACAAAAACAGATTTAAGCATACACCAGTTCGTTAGGGTGGCAAAATATCATTTAGGGACTTTCTATTGGAGGTTTTTGTAGATGCGTCGAAAATGATGCGTACCCTCGTGCTTGTCGAAGACTCTTTAACAACTGGATGATGAGGAAGGTAGCAACAAGTCTAAAATGGTATACGATTATCCACTAAGGCGTAATGTTGACCCTCAGATGTCCTAACCGGCTTAATTTGTCCCAAATTTAACACATACGTGTCCCTCAAATTGCTATCCTTCAATAGGTAATTGCTTCTCTAAATGCTCAAAACGCCTCAAAGCTACAGCCCTTGACTTTCCTATACAATCCGTAGAATTTATTTCTGTCGTCAAGGGTAATCGAAAGATATATTTTCCGTTTTCTAAACGCTCACGTGTCTTGCTGTAGAATTTTTCGCACAACTGATGTTCCTCCGATGGTTTAAGCGGCTACGACATTTCTTCTGATTCCCAGATATACTATACGACATACATATAAAGATAAGTGCGTGGAATTTGATGAAGCCTTCTTTCCTGATACGATATAAGCAAACGCTGTTTTTTGAGCGATGGGCCACCTGCTTCCTGCCTTGCGAGTGTCATCCATATTACAATCATCGTACATGTCACTTCCTAAAAGCACATCAATAGTCTAAGGTTCGAAATATCTTGCGGCCGCTAGATCTAAATTATGTAGGTGTACACGACCTGTCATATTGATTTTCCTTTCAGGTAAAACACCAGCTACCTTCGGCAGCGCATATGCCATAACTTGGTAATTTATGATAGAGTCTATTCTAGAATGACAGACATTTGAACGCTATAACGCCCAGTGGTTACTTTAGATCTAGATGGTGCACTGACATTTATAAAAAATTCGTCCCTCCAAGCTTATGAACCCTGATCCAGTAACGCCCTGAATTGATGTAATTCCCCATCTGCAGACTTAATTGTAACAACAGCTGTTAGCAGATGAGAATTGTTGTTGTCTGCTTTCGCCTGGTGTCGACCTACTGTGCGTTGCTACATATGTTGCCGATGTCGTCAAAGTCGGTACCTTGGCTTCACGGTCTAAATGGATTAGGGTATGATGTTTCCCGCTATATGTTCCACATGTTAGACGGCTATTGCACCTAGAGGAAAGATGATGAAACCCCAGGCAGTTGAAAACAAGCTTAAAGTTTTCAACCGCTGCTCGTTTTTCCAGTATACTCATTTCGATAAATCTTTGACATTCTCGTACTGGATGATCAGCTTTCTCACATATAGAACACGTTATAGACCTTTTAGCAGTATGTATGTATCGATTTATAGGTTGGGATACTAGTTTACTTTCATAGAGAGCTATCCCACACATTGCGAATGAAATGAATACACAAGAAGCTGATTTTTGGCATTGACATTGACATCAAGACCTTTAATGGAACTGAAACATGAACGGTATGTTTGTGTAAAACGTTTCAAAGAGACGGGATCATCACGAACAACATCTGCTTGCTGGTCAAGAACATCGTTATAATATGTAAAAAGTATACGTTTGTTGTCGTAGGTACTGCTTGGACAACATATTGCACGTCCCCAGATAACTTTCTCCTACGAACCCAACGTGCAGAATATCTTGCGAATCATCACCTACTAATACAGAGTTAAGATAATGGAACCGTTGCAAATGACTCAAGCTTGCCTCCTGATGAATTCGGTACAAAAAGATTTGCTTAAATGCTGGCCATTCACTATAATTCCCACTAAAGGACGGAACTTTAAGTTCCGATTGAGGAATACAATGTGCCACTTGGCTTGGCGCAGATGGGATTGAAGAAGCTTCACAGTTTTGCCCTTTTGTGTTTTCTTTCAAACTTGTAGTAAGTGATTCACGGATAGCAGCAACAGCATCCTCGAACTTGTCACATAATTCATTTTGGGTTTCACGTATTAGGATACGATGGTTTGATCGAAATTCCACTCTATAGGATCCCAAAGAATCCAGTCAAGAATTAGGTAGGCTTCGGTTTTTCTTGACCCAGAATCTTTCTAGAAGTTCCATATAATTTTCTGCACTGCATCGAACAAACTCAGTTGCTCTCCGACAACACTGTCTTGTCGACTTCCTCCTCATCCCCAGGCATTCGCATTTATATTCATAAAGAACCAGAACATAGATATCTATGCACCTAGCTTGTCTTACGATTAGATTATGTGTTTAGCGTTCAGCGATTTCCACTAATAGTTCTTCCAATGTCTTCGACTGCTTCATTGCTCAATCCCAGAATAACACCTCCTGATCCTCACAGGAGGCACCAAATGTTGAGTCCTTGTTTCCAAAGATAATGGATCCAACTCGGATATTGATAAACAGCAATAAAGCTACGACGTTGTTTTATTGGAGAGAATATTTATTTTTTATAACGTATCTGGTTGAGGTATACTATACAGGGTGAGTTTTTTAACTTGAGACATCCAAATTACTCGAAAAATAGGCGATATCGCGAAAAATGTTTCAGACAAAAGTCACAAGGTTCTGAAGGGGACATAAGATGGTGACCACGAGTTTGACCTTGAGACCCATTTTCAAGGTCAAACGAAGGTCACTTTTGATTTTTCAAATGATAATTCATGATTTTCATTGCTCAGTCGTATTGTTCGTAGACTTGTCATTTGTTTTTACATACTGCGTTTAGTATAACCCAGAAACAACGACGTGGACGTAGCAGTATTTTGTTTCCTTCGGGGTGATTAATTAGAGTGGGTCCCCTTGCCTCCCACTGTTGAATCATTGAATTCTTCCTATTTCGACGCTTATTTCCCGAGACTATTTCATCAAATGCTCGAAAATGTGACCATTCACTGCAATACACTTGTCTATCCTCGCTCTAAATGAACCAACAGAACTGAGAAGTATTTCCGGCGTAATCTTCCGGCATGCTTCAGTTATTCGTCTTTTCATGTCCTCACGTGTTGTTGGCTTTTTTCTGTAAGCCTCACTTTTTAAGTAGCCCCACAAGAAGAAATCAAGTGACGTAAGATCAGGTGATCTAGCAGGCCATTGCCTCGGACCCCCTAGTCTGATCCATCGTTGATGGTAAACGTTGTTTATTACGCCCCGGGTTACTTGGGAATAATGGGGTGGACAACCATCATGTTGAAACCACATTGTTTGTCGCAACTCCAATGGCAGTTCTTCTAGTAATACTGGAAGATGGTCCCGCAAGAAGTTTGCATACTTTTCGCCATTCAAGTTGCCTTCAATAAAATATGGACCTATTAATTTATCCCCAATAATTCCTGCCCAAACATTAACATTGCAAGGGTGCTGAAGTTCAACTTGTCGCAACCAAAAAGGGTTTTCGGTAGCCCAGTAATGCATATTATGTCGATTGACCGTACCGTGATTGGTGAAAGTCGACTCATCAGAGAATAAAACCTTGGCGAAGAAAAGGGGGTCTCGTTCAATTTGCTGAAGTGCCCATTGACAAAAGGAAACCCGGTTGCGAAGATCCTCACTAGAAAGTTCTTGATGCATTGAAACGTGATAAGGATGGTATTTATGCTGATGTAATATCTTACAGACAGTCGTTTGAAAAATTCCTGATTCACGACTTATTTGGCGAGTGCTAATGTGAGGATCGTGTGCAACGGCAGCTAACACTGCTATTTCATTGTCCTCAACAGCCACCCTATCTGGCCGATTCCTTTTTTTTGGTTGCACACTTCCTGCACCAGTGAATTGTTGGATGACTCGATAAAAGGAAGCGCGCGATCATATCTGGTCTGGAAAACGTTGGGCGTAAAGAGCAACAGCACCATCGATGTTCCTTCCACTTTCTCCATAAATCAATATCATTTCAATTTTCTCTTGAATTGAAATAGCCTGCATTATTAATCTGGAAAACGTTACTAATAATAATCAGTTCTTCAAAACAAATATCGAACTTCTAAATGAAGTACAGTTCCGTTCAAGTAGATAAAAAAGGCAGAGTGCAACATCATACACTCTCAGATAAATTTAGGACAATTTGTCTCTATCTGAAATTTCTTTGAGTTTTAACTTCACTCGAGGCAATAATGACTTCCTCAAAGCAAATCTCGACCTTCTAACACCCGGAAACCGATTAATGATTTAGGCGTGCCAGTGCAGTGGTATCTAGCACTGAATGAATAAGACCTTTGAGACAAAGTCGTGTGCCCCATTGAGGAATACGACTGAGCAATGAAAATCAGGAATTATCATTTGAAAAATCAAAAGTGACCTTCGTTTGACTTTGAAAATGGGGCTCAAGGTCAAACTCGTGGTCACCATCTTGTGTCCCCTTCAGAACCTTGTGACTTTTGTCTGAAACATTTTTCGCGATATCGCCTATTTTTCGAGTAATTTGGATGTCTCAAGTTAAAAAACTCACCCTGTATATCGAGAAGAAGGGAAAAAATGTACGAAAATTGATTCCCAAACAGATCCTTTGTAAACATTTTTCTTTTGTGCTGTTTCTCAACACTCCAAATGGAGTCACTATGCATATCACAATACAATAACTGCATAGCTGTATTTAGTCTCATTTCCATTCCAAATTTGGAAGTAAGGCCATTTGAGTTTCAAAAGCGAAATAAAGCGAAATTCCATGTTTGGCCATATTTCGTTGGGCCTTATTACACGTCATCGTAGTCTAATTTTTTTGATAGTTTTATCACAGATGTCCTCTTTTCCTATTCTTACTTATGTAACTGCTTGTAGGTTTCACCGAAGCTCGTTGAAAAATTCATTGCTAGAATTCTTTATTTCTTCAAATTTAGAGGTGATGCAAATTTTCAGGACTCCTTGCCTCAAACTGCTTCTTATAATAAATCCGCACTCAAATAGAGGCTGCTTTTAATCCATTTCACGTGGCTGGAATGGTAATCCCACATACTTTCCACAGCCTACGCAGCAAGTCCTTTTCTGAGAAGTTTCAAAGGTGCCGCTGATCCATTAAAGGTTCATCCTCCAACATGCCTTGTTCAGTGCCCGAGAGAGTTTTTTAAAAATTCTAATTGACCAAATACGTTGAAGAGACGTCATCGTTCATTCAGTCATGCGAACTCATCTGCCGAACCTTTTCCTCCTGAGGTCATTCGTTTCCGACAGAGCACTAAAGTGGTGCTATTTTCCCCTGATTAACTTGGAAAGTCAAGCCTAGTCAAGCCTTGTTAGACGAGAATAGCAACCAGTGGCTGCTACGTGGAGGTAAAATAAACACAATCGATGTGAGTTATAGTAGCACTGTGTATCCCAGGTTGGCACCCCTCAGTGCATGTCCTTATAGTACAACAAGAACTTCTTGCTAATAGACTATTTTTTTTTTTAATAACACCCTAAGTCAACCGAGGCAGTGGCTTAAAAAAAATCCTTAACAAACTGATTTTTTACCGCCTCAATGTAGACCCATTTTGTCTTAATCTTCGCTCTTTTCTTTTTTTGCATTTCGCTTGTCTTACTCTTCGCGACCT
The DNA here is from genome assembly GCA_963966105.1 of Volucella zonaria. Taxonomy (NCBI): domain Eukaryota; kingdom Metazoa; phylum Arthropoda; class Insecta; order Diptera; family Syrphidae; genus Volucella; species Volucella zonaria. The sequence goes on along the minus strand of OZ014531.1, from coordinate 118,320,308 downwards.
TAATATTTGATGGCTCACTATTTCTTCTACAAGTACTTGTTGTTTCCACCTTGGCTTTAAAAACAGGATTTGAAGTGGGTAAACCTCCCTGTTGGCAATATTTCTGCAAACAAACAAAAAAATCAGATTCAGCGATCCATCAAATTGGAGGCCTATGTCAGTCAGCTTAATCAGTGCTTTTAAGCGATATGGCCTAAAATTCGAATGACAGAAGTGAGTTTTTGCTAACAGAACACAATCATCCCCAGCTGCTGCCCTATGTAGAGTAATGTGAAGGAAATTTCGGAAATTAAATTTATCGACTACCACAAGTTCGCTACCTAATTACAAGAATTTCACCATTTCACAGTGTCATCAGTATAATCAAGTGCAGCCTATAGTGTACTCGAATTTGTATGCGCACAAGTCCAATGTAATTTACCGCCTCAACTGAATCAATATTTAAACTATACGCAAACACATTTAAGTTTTCCTTTATGAGCTTGTCAAACATTTAACTTTAAATTTACCAGCAATTTCGAAACCAATATCCATGTAATCATTACTTTTTGGTTCACGTTGCCGAATTTTAATGTGTCAACCCCTAGACAGTGAAATAAATTCAATTTTCCACAAAATAAAACTCATTAAACGCATTTTGTTTGTCCTCGGAAGTACCATCAGCCATCAGGCGACATTTTGCCATAGCCGCAGCTTTACGAGGCGCACCGATTCCAACTGATTCCAAATACTCCCCATGTTAACCACAAGCTCAGTATAAACACAATACACAATCTCATTGCATCAGAATATCACATCGTATAGACGATTTGCATTAGGATCAAATTGACCTGAATGACAATATTTTGGCACAATTACTGACCTGAATTTACGGTTCAATAAAGAGCGTGCTCCATATACAAAACGCACACATTTATACATCTTTGAATGCACATATCGAATACGTAGCGGCGCTCGTACCGGTATCCAGCCACAACTTGATTTATGCATTTTTAATCGCGCGTTCAATTGGATGAGTTGCTCGAAACATGTGTCGTCCTTGCTTTTAACTGAGAAGAGGTAGCTGTTAACCCTCTGGTATCCTATTCCCATTCGATAATGTGATCGGGGTAAGTCTTGTTTGGGTATAAATTTGGACAAATGCTGTGTGAAAGTGCGCTAATTGAATTTACCTTAACCGTTGATTATAGGAGCACATTGTATTTGCCATAGCCAACAGTGTGAGCAGAGGTTAAACTTTGTTCTAAAGTTGATTGATGGCCATTGACTTTAAAATGCTCACTGAAGTATAGACTAGACTGTGGTGGAGTAGATCCATACCTCCTAGCGAATCTGTATCTGAGTCTGAGTCCTTAATCAACTTGCATCATCTGATTCAGGAAAAAGGAATAACGTGACGTCTGTAGGATTACCCAATACTGCCTAGCTTAGGTAAGCACTTTTTCCTTCTCAAACTTTGGCGGGTATGTAATTCTAATCCTTTACCGGCTTCAATTATCGCACTGGCACTACGAATGGAATAACGAATCGTCCCTAATCCATGTGTACATCTCTAGAGATAGAATTCAGTCATGTGCATTCTCAGACAGCACCCGCAATGGAATTGAAAAATAAACATGAAAATGGATACGTCAGACAGACAACAAGAACAAGGTGAGAAGTACTTACAATAGACAAACGCTCTCCTTGGAATGATATTAGTAGTTTTAGTAGCGATTTTAATTGAATTACAGTTAAAAAGAACAGCCAAAGTTACATACAGATATGTACGTATGTATAAGCCGAAGATGTGAAGTTTGGCGAGTGGAATAAACCTAATGATCTTCGGGGCGCTTTGTCTAAACACAAAAGTGATGTTGAAGTTGGAGTTATAAATTGCATTTCCAAAGAACATTCACTTTTGGTTTAAGGAAGTCAAGCGAAACTTGTACAAGTCTTGGGGAAGATTTAAATTACCTGACAGACCAAACGAATGCTTCTCGACGTCTCTGAGAGGTCAGTGACTTTTCTGCTCTGCCTCAGAAGCAAAGACTGCAGGCAGGTAATTAAAGTTGTGATGGAGCACGCTAACCATCTAATTTAAAGAGTTAGGTGTAAGTGATATAATATCCTGCGACGCTTGGTGTGAGAATGATGATGAGACTGCAGAGTCTCCAGTATCTAGTCTATGTCCGCATCAAGTTGCAGGTATTCGACACTGATGTGGTCGGTGCAGCTACTTTAAGCATTTTATTACTGAACTGCTCACTCATGTGTAGGTATTTCTGCGAAAGACTAAGAAATTTCAGTAAAAGGAGCATACAAGGGGTACAAAGAACTAGTTCTTTGCCCGAATGCTCTGTTCTAAGAGAACAAAAACGTATATGGTACAACGGGTGAAGTTAAAAACACCAAAAATAAATTTGTAAGACCTTACCTCCAATATTATAGGCTGCCTAAATCACGAACACCTTAACCAATAAGGCTGATTATTTGCCTCGGTCCTCAGAGCTATCACATTAGTTTTGCAGCCAGCTAACTAACATAATATAAGGAATGGCTTACTCCCGATATGTGAGCAAGCGAATAGCAACTGTGTTATGTCCGCGTTGGTTTGTGAGGGAGCATTGTATCCGTGTTGTAGGAAAGTGTTCGTGATGTAACTCATCCGCTGCCAGGCTTCCGCCTTTGTGAACGTAAAGTGCGATGACTGTTTCGTCATCATATCAGGTCATGTTGTACAGATTGCTGTTTTAGCTGGCGATGGCCTAATCGAGGTATTTCGCCTGGCTGATTGAATTAGCTTATGTTCTCAAGTTAAGTTGGCTATCATGTGAGCCTGTATACACGCAATGACTTTCATGCTCTACATGGCTAATGACTGGCGCTCGAGCACCACATACGATCCAGGCTAAGTACTGTAAAATGACAGTCTCAAATTGTGCGACTTGATTTGGGTTGGACGTCGACCAATATGGGTTCCAGCCGTTGCTCGATCGATGCATTCCATAACGAAAACGAACCAATGATATCAGGATTAACGTATTTGAATGAGTCTCTAGGCTGCCGTAAATATTCCCATTGTGTAGTGGTTCATCTGGATTCTTTGGTGCTTGGGTATCAGAGGGCGAGGTCACCCGGATTACGTTTCCATAAAGAACAAAATTAGTGAAATCATGTTCCTGACTTGGCGATTTTAACTTCATCAGCTTGTTCTTTAGATCTTTATGCTGGCATTCATAATCCATGGTTACCGGGATATCTACATATGGTATAGTTGTGTTAGGAGGAATTACGCCTGCTGTGGCGTTCTTTGATCCGCAAGTATTGCGAATATCTTTGGAGTATTGGCATATATAAGCCGTGGTTTTTGCCAATGTCGATAATGGGTTGCGGAAGGTGTACATAAAAAATGCGTCGTCCGGTCAAAGGTTTTCGGGATTTCCATTAAATAAATGGAGATGAATTGTGCCAACAGCAGTGGGTGCTTCTTAAGATTTGGACATTCCTGGAAAAGGACGCAACTCACATATTGTATTTGGTTGGCAACACCAATGATAAATCTTGCGGAGGCCCAATGGCAGACTTGTTGACTTGATACCTCAAAAATATGAAAGATAGCTTGCCGAACACGCACGCCGTTATTGTTCGAAGCGCTAGAGCACTTCCTCCAAAAGCCTAATCGAAATGGAAGAATCGTTGCTGGCTTTGAGCGGCGTTGTGTAGACCAAATGACATCCACGTACAATTTTATATTTCAAGAGGAGTTGACGTATAATTTTGCAATTTTGTGATACGAGTGGAAAAGTCAAAAAGAGTAAAACACGGCAGCAGGTGATAATTAGGGAGTATGACTCTATTAAGGCATCTGTAGAAGACACTCGAAGTTTTTATGCAGTTGTCTCCTAATGATATTGAACGGAATGGCATAGTTTGTGAAGATCAGTGAGCGGCAGGGTGATTGTCGAACTGGTTTGCGTAGGCGTAGTGGCTGCAGCTTTACTGTCTTCTTGACAGAAAGCTGAACCCTGAACAAACAAATGATGATCAGAAATTATATCATATCTAGCGTGACCAGATAAGAACGATAGGAAAAAAATTTAGATAAAGCAGCAACGGTGTAAGATATAAAATTGATTCTGGCTTTATTTTGAAGCTACGTTCATGCCATTATGTGTGGAATAGAACATCATTCAAATGGCCGCCTTGGCTTCGGTAGCAGTGCTTCAAGCGGTCGGTCCAATTTTGTTTGATTCGGTTATTCCGGCAATAGCGAGCCGAATGTTAGCCTCGAGCTCATGTAAAGTGGTTGGCTTGTTACCGTAGACTAAGGACTTAACGTGGTCCCAGGGAAAATAATCGGCGGCCGATTGATGAACGCTCGCTGTGAAATGACCCGGTCGCCAAATTTGTTCTTCACAACTTCGAGCGTTGCGTCGTTTGTATGGCATGTAGCGCCGTCTTGTTGGAACCACAGCTCGACAAAGTCAGTCAGTCATCAGAGCGATACCTGAGGTCATTGATGGTAGCGGTATCTCCCTCCTCATTTCGAAAGAAATAAGATCCGATGATGCCGCCATGCCATAAACATCACCAACCAGTCAATTCTTGTGGATGCATTGATACTTGGCCGAAGACTTGTGGATTGTGTCCGCTCCAATAATGGCAATTTTGTTTGTTGATATAGCCGCTGAGCCAAAAATGAGCCTCGTCCGAGAAGATGATCCGGATCTCCGGCGCCCAATTAGCGAACTCGTAGTGTTGTCTATAGTCGTTCGGCTCCAACCGTGCGTCAGTACAATCTTATACGAAGTTATGCGTTCAGCAAATGCTTCCCGCAATAAATTGATGGTGTCACGCGCCGTATGGCATGTTGCGCCATATCGTTGAAACCAAAGCTCTGTCACGACAATGCCATTCAACTGAGGAACGAAAAAGTCAGATATCATGTTTCTATAGCGCTCTACATTGTCGCTAATATTTTGGCCGGCACGTCCTTAAAGAAATATGGGCCGATGATTCCACCAGCCCATAAAGCACACCAAACAGTGAGTTGTAAGGGCGTCTCGACAAAGACTTCTGGGTTTTCTCTACTCCAAATTCGGCAATTTTGATTGTTTACACATCCATTTAAGCAAAAATGGGCCTCATCGGAGAACAAAATTTTGTGTTTAAAAATGAGGATGAAGCTGAATCATGGTTTCGGACCATTCACCGAATGCCAAGCCAAGATCTTTACGTAAAATCTTCCACAAAGTGGATGGGTATAGCTCCGATTGCTGTGCACGATGGCGGATCGATTCAGTCGGATTCTCCTCAACACTGCGCTCCACAACGGCAAAAACTTTTTCTGTTCGTACTCTTTGTCGTCATTGGGCATGCGTATTATCCACTAGAGTGTACGTGGTGTGAAAACGATTCATCGTGTTCCGAATAACTTGCTCAGATGGACGATTATGTCGACCGTAAATTTGACTCTGCGTACGATAGGTTAAGCGAACCCAACCATGGTTTTCAAAATAAGTTTACACAATTTGAACGCATTGTTTTAGCGGGTGTTTTATTCATCGTAAAATGGCAAAACGTAGGTACTAATCATAAGTCAACTTTCAATTGTCAAGTTGATAATCTGCAGAAACAGTGTTGCCAGTTTAAAAACCAAACCTCTAAAAAAAAACCTTCCTTTATAAGGGAAAATTTAAGTACAATGCCCACATCTGGTCAGGTGCGCCTAAAACATCTCTGCACCTGCTAGATAGGATTTAGAAATATGCGATATGACTCACAGGCGATGATAATATCACCCAGTCGATTGACAACCTCGTACACTAACGAAATGCCTCCTGCTTTACCTTTTTCTATCTGTTCCATCGCTATTTTCACCATCAGTACTCCCTCAAAACCTTCAACAGTAACACTCGTCTCGCTATGAATGCTCATCAGTATACCAACAAGCCCACTTTCGGACGTATCCGAATTCGTTGCTAAGCCGAACAATTCCCTGTCGAGCTCTCTATTTCCTAATGATTTTAATATTCAGATATTTAAAACCAATGTACATCGGTACCTTAATCTCTTGAGCGCGCGCTAATTAAAAATAAAAAAATATTAACTCAATATCTAAGCTACCTTTCACTGCTTTTGCAGATGATGTTAGGCTTAACTTACAGTTCGGTAAGTTCTCTAAATTTAGTTGATGATCTATATCCGATTTGGACCTGCCTAGAAGATGGTTTGCCGTGCGGTGAAAAAACTGATAATCAGTTCAAAAATAAAGATAATGTTTTTCAGTCTTTCAGCGCAAAATGATTTTGACCCCAACGTTTTCTTTCACGCACCTGAATGACAAAATTTTAAGCTTTGAGCTTCTTCTGTTGTCCAAGCATTGCCAATATAAAATTTTGTAGCAATCTCACTTGCAGTGACAAATGCTTCCAAATTGAAAACGTTAAAGAAGATAAATACCTGGCACTATTATTGATTCTAGAATGTATTTCCATTACGATATATAGTAGATGACTTAAGCAATAATTTCATGCTACTCTTAGAATTTTCTTTTATCTTTGGAATGTCTGCTCCAAACACCTCCTTTAACTAATTTATTATGGAATCTATTATTCCAAACTTTAACATGGCATTACCTGCTAGGGCGTTATTTATCTTTGATATTGTTGGAAAAATATTTTAAAAGAAAAATGTGCTGAAAAAATCGCTTATATCCGACTTTTACATTATTTAATGATTTGAAAATTATTCCTGTCCGTCATCTACTCGTACATATGTTGCTTCAAAGTTTTAAAGGCATTTTTTCTATAGATCTAGTTATTTGAATAATAGAGTTCTCGAAAACTATAATACGTATATACGTGGTTGTCACTTAAATCTGGGGACTGTCCTTCCGTTCCGGACCACAGCTTACGAACGATTTTACACCATTGCATCGAGTCGCCTTTTTAAATTGCTACCTCTTTGGCTGCGAACTTTGCCTCGCAAAAACATTTATTAACCGATTAAAATACTGGCTTCTAGTCCTGTCAGAACCCTGGAATCCCTCGTTTATAACTCGATATTTCGGTGTATTCTTCTCCTTTTTAACGTATTACAATCTCAATTTTTTTTAAATTTTAATTGTTTCCACTTCTATGTTAAAGTGTGACCAAATAAAAACGATATGAAAACAATTTAAATAAAACGACAGCGGTGTGAGAAATATAATTGTTTCTGGTTTTATTTTGAAGCTATGGTATGTTCATGCTATTATGTGTGTAATAGCACATCATTCGAATGCCCGCCTCGGCTTCACTGACAGTGCTTCAAGCGGTCGGTCTAATTTTTGATGACTCGGTACAATATGTGCGGCGTTATTCCGGCAATAGCGTGTCAAATAGCGTGTCGTCCAAAGTGGTTGGCTAAGGACTTGACGTAGCCCTACAGAAAATAATCGAGTGGTGTCAAATCGCATGATCGCACGGTCAATTGATGAACGCGCGCCGTGAAATGACCCAGTCGCCGAATTTTTCCTTCACAACTTCGTAGCGCCGTCTTGTTGGAACCACAGCTCGAATATATCGATGTTGTCAAACTTTGATTACAGAAAGTCGGTTACCATCGCTCTATACTTGAGAACATTGACGGTAACGGAGTCCCCTTCCTCGTTTCAAAGAAATAAGGTCCGATGATGCCGTCATGCCACAAACCCCACCAAACAGTCAATCTTTGTGGATGTATTGTTGCTTGGCCGAACACTTGTGGATTGTGCTCGCACCGATATTGGAAATTTTGCTTGTTGACATAGGCGCTGAACCAAACCTGGGCCTCGTCCGAGAAAATAATTTTTTTTTGACCAAAATCCGGATCTTCGGTCAACATTTCCAGCGCCCATTTAGTGAACTCACGACGTTGTCTATGGTCGTCCGACTTCAATTCATGCATCAGCACAATCTTATACGGTTGTAGGGCCGTATGCACACTGAAGCCATGATGACGACCGACCTCACGTCAAAATTCACGTTGCGTATTACAACTGAGCCGGAATTTCGATAATAGTTTTTAATAATTTCCGCACGCTCGGCAAGTATAAAAGAATGAAATGGCAAACCTCACTGAATATTGTGACAGCTGGATGTCATTGGTAACTTTGACAGCTGTTGAAACATAACAATTAGAAAAACTAGCATTGCTATCTGGTCACCATTTATAAAGAGGTGATTGGAGTTACCAACAATGTTTGTAGCCTCACCTACATTTACTGGTATTCGTATCCTTACTTGAAGAGGGAGATTTTATAAACAATTTACCATGATTCAGTCAAGCCATTTCATCCACCGTGCGTCTTGCTGAGGTTGAGTCATTTCTCACAGGACATTATTGTGTGGCTCTTTTCCACTGTTCAATAATCTTCCTTACATATTTGACATGTCAATTTTAGTTGGATGAGACCACGAGGGTGTAAATTAAAAACAATTGATGTATGCTTATAATGACAGTGCCGGTCATCGCAAGTTTAACGCAGCTCAGTACGTACCCTTAATATACACCACCTAGCCAAGGGCATATTTGTTTGTATCCGCTTTATCTTGTGTCTAATACATTTTTTGCAGAATAGGTATGCTACATTTTCGCGGTAAAACTTGTATTGCTTACTTCCATAATCTTAAAAGTTTTCGTCGCCTATGGAGATGTCATCTCAGCATCTATAGTAAATACCTTAGATGTTATCTGTAAACTTTGGTTTCCAATAGAGTTTCTGAGTAAAGAAAATGTCAAGACTGCTACACTGGGCTCACTAATAGGTGAAATCAAAATTACTTGAGTGGCTAATCGCTCAAGTTCTTTTTTCAAGCTATCACGTAACTCGAAGGCCACGCTAAATGGCTTCAAAAAACGGACACATTTAAAAATGGAAATAAGAATTCAGGCGGTCGGAATTTACTAATTGAGCTATTTATTAAGCAGGTGCGTTACTTGATTTAGTACTGCAGCAGTGGATATCAAACTCGGATGGATTACCATCTACATTACGATTCTATTCATTTCGCACACCATAAGCAAGCAAGCGCCGACTTTTGCTGTTAGAATCTTTCATAGGGAAACCAGAGATATACAAACGAAAACTGGCATCAGCGGAGAAAATGAACTGTCAAAGGAAAGGGGCCAGTCTTGGATGCTAAATTTGTCAGAATGGGTGCAAAATGCCATAAACCAAAACAGAAACTAAGCAAGCTAACTATGTGGAACAACTTCTATGGTTTCTGTTAAAGAAATTCAAAATGTCTGCTCTGCATTTCAGGGGGCACCTTCAACATAAATAAAGCAACGTGTTGGTGGAATTATGAAATGGAATAGCTAAGGAACACACCTCAAACCTTTGAAAGCGTGGAGTAAATACAGTGGATAAAGCGAAACCAAATAAGTGCGTTTTGAGTTATTCTACTAATGTCATAAAAAAGCACTTAAGAAAGCTGTAAAGGCATTGTATCGGGAAGTACCCTAACAATCTAAAAGTAGGCCGGAAAGCTTTAGAAAACGTGCAACGTCGAAGCAGGGGAAAACGAAAAACTGTAAACAGATTCAGTTGCCAAAATATATTGAGGACGAAGATTTCCCGCGATATGCTATTCCGTCGGCTATCTCCGTGAAAGCCTTGCTAACCACACAACCAAGGCATATCATATAATTGGCCTTATCATAGCCGTGTAGATCCAAAGGGCACCATTCGGTGACAACCCTCATCCACACCTTGCCGAAGGCTGACCGCGTCTAGTAAGTTTTTAACGTGACATGTTTAGTGCTAAGAAGTTTGTTTTCCAGGAATACACCCACTTAACTTTAAGCACCAGAGTAATCAAACCAGTCAGCTTCCTCCTTCACATAAAGAAAACAAACTCTGTTTGGAGAGAATTGATGGCATTTCGCCATTCCTAGTGTACTAATCGTTGATCATAACTAGGGCTGCTTGTGCTCTATGCAGGAGCCATTAGACAATATGCCTGCATCATTTACATATGCTTGAGGGTAGACGTCAGAACTATTGAAAGCGTTGAGGAGAGAACCGAGCAACATGCACCATAGCAATGCAGGCAGGACACCGCCATACGAGCAACCTGTGGTCACCCCAGCCAACACACATTGGCCGTAGGCAGTATCCGTAATCGGTGTCCTATTTATCAGCATTGCCTTTTCCCATCAAACTAGTAGCTCGTCTGCGCCATGTGGTCTGTCCGAATTACACATCCTGACGAATGTTACGTCGTCAAAAGAATGCTAAATGTCGATGAAAATACCAACTGTGTACAAAATGAGACTTTGAAATAAGACACGCATATAAGAAATAGTTTGTAATACTATTTAGAGAGACTGTTCCGGATAAGGCGTCGAAGACTTTAAGAGGAAATTCCTTGACATATTTTGAGAAAAAAATCGTCGTTACTATTTCTGATGAGTAAACAATGTCCGGATACCTCGAAGGCCCTATCGACGAATTTTCGTCTAACCACTCTCTAACCCATAGTGTGCACGGACTCCGTTCTTCTGGTACACAAAGCCTGTTCTTTATGGCAGTACTCCCTAATAGTTCTTTCTGGTAATTTGTTTCCCAAAAATTCCAGATAGAGATTCGAATTAAGCCTTGGAGGAAGCCGATAGGTTCGGTCACCTTGTTACTCAATATGCTTGCCCACATATTGTCGTTGAGTTTATGATAAACAGCTCTGTGTTCCAGAACGCTTCTCTGAGTCCCCGGGTTGTATCTTCTGTACTTGTATATGATGGAATGCATGCATGTTTTTTGATTAAAATGTCTGCTTAGCTGCCTAAGTATTTGGTATGTTTCTGCCGTAATGTAAAACGTCTTCGTAGTTCAGGATGTGAGTCTCTGGATGATTTCTGCCTTGTTCTTGTCCCCTTCAAACTTTAAAATGTTGTAATAAAGGTCCTGTCATTTGGGGCAGTCCTATCTGGGTATCATCTCAGATATTTCAATCTCGTTCGTTGATCGTTACCGTTGCAGAAACCATAGACATAAACCATGTCTGCGTATTCTTTTGTTGAAAAGTCCATCCTCGAGGATATTATGAATTAAACGTCAATATCTCAGCAAATAGATACTGGGAAAAATTCCAAAGCAACTGTTAGCTAGTTAATTTTATAGGGCCGTTGTAAAAGAATACCCCATTTTTGAGTTTTATAGTTTGGACAAGTTGGGTCGTACCTTGAAACCTACTGACTTTAGATGAAATAGTTTTTTTTTTGTTGCAAATAGTGGGAGCTAATAAGATATTTTTCCGAAAAAAAAAATAGATCTTCAATAACTTTTGACGCATTAATTTTAGGGTAACATTTTGTTTAAAAAAATTAAAGTACTCATAATTACTAGGCCAAGGACATACCTACATATATAAATTTGAAAGACGTAACTTTCAATAATGGTCAAGACAGGGCAGCGTAAGGCTTTGCTTCAAACCTTTATATCTCGGAGGGAATGGATTTCCGACCCCACAACCCATACGCTTTTTTCCTCCAGAATATGTCGAGGAATCTCTCTTTAAAGCCTACGACATACTATTATCCAGAACACCCTGTAGATTAATGTTGAATTTCAAATGTCAACCATTATTTTGTGGCTACTGTGTATGTATTATCCTAGTACGTCAAATCATAAAGATTTAAACATAATCCACCATTACTGCTGTCTCTCAAATGACGCACACAACACTCCAACAAAGCACACAATCGAACGAGATTGAGGGTCAAGAATATCCATATGCCACCGCATGCAAACACCCCATTGACAACACAATTTGAATCGCCCCATCAATCCATTCTTCGATCTGCCAAATTTTGAATAGACCAATCAATTCTGCGTTAAGCGATATGAATACCAAAACGAAAATCCATATCGCTCCGCAGTCGTATACCATATATGTATGTAGCGTGTGTGTGTGTGTGTATTTCCTTCAACTGTCGCCCGTTTTCGACTTGGGGTCTCTGGTTCTTTCCTTTGTATGCGTGCAGGGTGGCTGGTTGTTTGTAAGCCAGTCTTTTTGGATTATTATGGCAAAATAAAATTTCGATTTCATTTCCCTTTGAAACGTTTTCTCTCCAGTTACCCTGGAGACATGCACACACATACCTACACATAAATACATGACGTATATAAAATTTAACCAAATTGAATGATGATACCGCATTTAGGGATTCTCAGGACACTGTGGTATGAGTGATTTCCTAGAAGAAGAATAAAAAGCTTCATATCGAAATGAAAAAAGGAAAGAAAAAAATGTTTCCACTTATGAACTCATATGAAAGGACGACAACAACGACAAAATCAACGACAGCTCCGACAATGGCGATGGAAAAGAAGAAAATGGTGAGAATCCTTTCAGTCGTGTAGCAGTAACCTAGAAACACAAATACGACCTTTCATCGCATATAACGACAAGGACACCATAGGCGCACAAAGATTTCCACTTTCCACATGCCAACAATAAAAACAAACAAAAAAAAAAAAAGAAAAAAAAAAAACAAAATGAATAGAAAAGCGATGGAAAAGAAATTGAAATAAGCACAACAAGCTGACCTAACTAAATAGAGAAGATATCCAGGGGGACGTCGAATGTAGATCCTCCAACATAAGACTTGTAGCTGGTTGTGGAACTGGAGCTCCCCCTATACATGGTTTAACTCTCGTGTGTAGAGGTTAAACTGTGTGTTGTCGCTTGTACTGTAAACGCGTGCCTTAATCCTGTGGAACCACCACTAAGATTCAGTGGTGTGGTTCTATTCGAATGTGTGAAATATTATTTGTACTCGTAGCAAAAATGAAAAGGAAAACACCAACAAACAACTTTTTCCTTCTCCTTTTCTATTTCTATTTCTATTTTCATTTCCACATTCAGTTCTATTTTGCTTTCGCTTCGTTTTTGCTTTCTTTGTTGTCCTTCACGCATCGGTAAATAACCATTGAGGAATAAAATTTAGTTATTTATTTTTGTTGCTATAACCACCCCCTAGTCTAACTCACCCAACACCTATGTATTCTGCCAGGGGGTGGTAGGGACTGCTATCGCCGTTTTCTCACATTTTCAAATGAATCAAGAGTAATGTTGGCTTACGAGTGGAGAACGGTGTCGAAATTCTTCTGGGGCTGCAGACGACACCAGGATGAGGTGGCGTTTGCACATCCCCTAGGGAATGCTAGTGGGAGTGACGTAAGGATTAGAATATCGTGTATATGCGGCCGGTTGCGTCTTTTTTGGAGGTGGTAACTGTGAAGTAAATTGAATTGAGGGAAAAATAATCAAATGTATGCCTCGTCAACAAATGAATAGTGATGGTGATGATGTTGGTTACATGTTTCTGATGAGGGTGCAATTGATGATGAGTTTTTGTGTAGCCGAACTGCGATGAAGAACTAAGTTATGTTGCGTTGTGGTGAGATGTATTCAAAGTATGCTCCATTGTAGCTGAAAAATGTATTTATTTTGCGAAGGGTAACAAAAGTTTTCCTATTTTTGGTAGTAGCAAATTTCGAAGGAAGGTATTCAAAAATGAAATTTACGATTATTTCTGAAATATAAAGGGCTTACCCAAATGCAAATCCTGTTGTAAAGAAAAACTTTTAGCTAGGTGTACCTATGTTGTTTTTCGTTTGAACTATTGTGGCGTAACACCTATAAAATGAAAAGCATTGTTAGCCTTCATGTTAGCTGAGATTGGAAATTTGCTTTCTTAGGTTATGATGCAGAGCTAATGGTCGATTGCGCTGAACTTTGTGATGTTTTAGGTCGAATACAATGTCTTACCGGAGTCCGGCTTAATTGTACAGAAGAGCCTCGATAATCCGAACGCCCAAAATTTATACCCTGTTCGAACTAGCGAATAGTTCGGATTATAGTATGTAGACATTGTGAAGGCATTTTTCGAAACAAAACAAGGTTTTTCGTAACTTATAATATATTTTAATAATGTAAACAATGTTATACATATATGTAATACATATTACTTTGACGAGTGGTATTTAGCGACATAGAAAACGCTTTATCCCTTATTTTACGTAATAACATTTTTCCTAGAATCGAAATATCGGCTTCATCCGCCGATTCTAAGCAAGTATTTAAGGCAGACACAGTTTGAGTATATGGAATCCTTGCAACTGGTTCCGATGACTTCAATTCTTCTTCGCCTTCGATGTCCTGCTGATTCATTACTTGTCTTAATATGGTATGTCTTCAACAGTTAACGCCTCCTGGCAGTCAATGTCATCATTGCTTAACAAGAAATTGTGAGTGTCTACTTCTGAAAAGCCACTGTTACGAAAAATGCTTAATGGGAGATCATCTTCATGATCAAAATCATCTATATACATCTTGGCTAGACATTTCCTCCGATTCGAATAACAAAGGTCACAGAGGCTTCCAAGACTTTTTAAGGAAATTTGACGATAATTGCTGCCAACTTTGAGCTAATGAAAACACTGCATCTTTCATTGTGGTCTTTTTGAGCAGTTCAGATACTGCGCATTCTGGATCAACTTCTTGTTGGCCAAAAAATTGCAATAGGAGTTTTTTCTTGTTTTCAAATTTTGGTCCATGGGTTAAATAAGAGTGGTGGCATGTGCAAAACAGTGAAATTTTCGTCGACCGATTGCAGATCTTCTTCAAGTGGATGCGCTGGTGCACTATCAAGAAGTAAAACTGCTTTCAGTGGTAGGTTTTTTTTCAATAAAAATTTCTTTACTTCGGGAATGAAATGCCATTTTAGCAACTCTAAAAATATTGGTCTTGTAACCCAAGCATTTCTTTGAGCTGTGTAATGAACTGGTAAATTTTGACTATTGCAAATGCACGTGGCCGTTGTGTTTCGCCAACAACCAGCAAAGGCAGTTTGTGCGTTCCGGTTGCATTTGCGCATGGCATAAATGTGATGCTCTCCTTCGATACTTTGGAACCTGGGGCCCTCCTGTCTGACCAAGACGCCAGCGTTTTGTCTGGTATCATTTTTCAGTACAAGCCTGATTCGTCAACATTACAGATTTGATCTGCAATCAGATCTTTTTCCCTACAAACGTCCATAAATTTTTCCTGGAATGGTTTCACAGCTACTTCATTATTCGACAATTTCTCAGTTGGCGTATACAATGCCTTTTCTTAAAATTATTTAACCATCCTCTACTGGCAACAAACTTTCCTTTTTCAAGTCTTTCTTGGAAAAATTTGCCCTTTTCCATCAATACTTCACCTGACAAAGGGACGTTCTTTCTTCGCTGTTCTAAAAACCACGTAAATAAATCATCTTCAAGCTGGGAGTTTTCAGGAGTTTTTAAGATTTTCTTGGGGCCTGGACCCTTTTCAGTGTTTATTACAAATGATTTTATTTTTTCCTCCTTGCTTTTAATGTCAAAAATAGTGGATTTTCCAACGTTATGCTGCATTGCAAGAAGTGATAACGAGATACCTTGCTTAATCTCGTCCAAAATCTCGCACTTTTGTGATATTGTTAATGTGATAAGTTTCCTTTTCTTCGATGTTGAAGCCCCATTTAAAAAGCCCGCGAAATAGTCAACGAAACACCACGCAACAGTATTAAATAAAACAAAACTACGCGACAAATTGTGAGCCCGATTCAAGAAATAAAACAGTTTTTACAGACTTCACTTTTAAGAACAATTGATAACTGATGACTTATAACTTAAGATCCTCCTTATTTATAATCTCTCGTTGCAGCTTTCCACCCTGAAGATACGCAGTTACGCCTACGCAGTTAGCCTGTGGTCATCCCTTTGGCCTACTACGCAACCAAAATTTTACGACCCCTCTTTGTTGTTGACGATGATGATTGACAGCTAAAGGGTTGTAATGGTCCTGGATTGAGATGTCATCTTCCACGATTTATGATCCAAATATTTGTATCTGCGTATTATTGGGATAGTTGATGTGAAATGATACCATTCCTCGTCGTCGTTTTCCGGTACATCTGCTTACTCTGCGCGTCAACTTAAAGTTACTGAAAAAAGTATGGCCCGGTGCACATAAGCTGCAAAATAGATAGGAAGAAATATGTTCGTTGCAACTCATGTGCACCGGGCCTAAAGGAACAGACTTAGTATTGCGTGGTGTGTGTAGTACTGCTAGTGACAGCAGACTCAAGTTAAATCAATTCTTCGAATTTTCGCTCTCGTTTCCGGACCGAGGGGGTCGTTCTTATTACTGAGGTGTTCGGTTTAGCGAGGCCCTGCTGTATAACTCTGAGTGTTGATTTTGAAGAAGTTCCGATTGTTTCCTAAATGGAAGAGGTAAGGTTAACTGAATATTCATCACATAAAGTATGATTCACTGGACCAAATATTTGCTTCTCTTCTTTTATTTCACTTTGAAGCGTATAAATATGTGATTCATGAGTGGTGGCTGCGTGAAAAAACAAAATTACTTCAGTTGATTTATTTTTTTTAATAAAAATTGAGTTTCACAAATTACAGGTTACTCAGGTTTGCATGTGGCTGCAGTGAGAGAGTCCAACGAATGAAGACGTTAGAGAGATATGGACAGCAAATATTGAGTATTTAGACAAATTAGTAATTTTTGTTGACGCAAAGACACGGAGAGAAGGGAGTTTTGCTTAAAAGCTCGAATGGACCATAACAAGGTGGAACTAGGGCGATTTTAACAGCAACGTTCCTTATGAAAACGTGGTTACAATTAGTAAAACATTGTTGTAGAGAGTCATCCAACAAGAGGTGTTATTTTAAATTTCGCGCCATTGTTGAACTGTCAACATTCAAGTATGATTGCTATGACTTTTCATAAGCAAAAACTATACCCTGTTCAACAAAGATCTGCATTATATGTTAGGCCTTATTCCAAAATATTATAAATTGTCACCGATGTGCCACTGATTTACATTGAAATAGTTGTTGTAACTCATCTTACAATCCGATACAACTACTATGTGACCAGTTTGTCTCGAAGTCAGAGACAGAATGATCAATTGCATGTGTATCCGCCATTGATATCCTCTGGATTTTCTAACGGGACCAGAGTTACCAGTATTAATTTTTACAAGGCGATATTTTCACAAGTTCTTTTGGTTTTGGTTGTTTTTAAAAGCAAAGAACGCGCATTACTTAAATTACAATCTGTTTAGTAAAAAATTTAACTTATACAATTTTTTTTTTGCAAAAACATAATATGTACCATAAAAACAGGTAGATGCCAATCCTATGTAATTATTTTCAGAAATTCCTGTCGATAAATATACATTTCATGGTATCCCTATGACAGCTTTCAAGAGCGAAGGGCTTATCCCTTTTATTATAACCAGGAAGTATTACTAACTTCCCTGCAACAAGGTATAGGGGACTATTAAATATGGATCAATACATACACTCATAACGCGTTGAAATAGTGAAAATTGAATATAAAAACGGTGAAAATATCGCGGAAACGTTTTGTAAGGTTTGTACTGCTTTTGGTCATCATCAAGAGGCACTTCGTACAGCTGTAGTCTATTTGAACATCGTGAACAGGTTAGTGATGTGAAGACTCCAATTCTTGTTCGTCCGGCAAGGTCAGTTGAAAATATCTTTGCCGTGGCTGGGAATGTTACTGAAAACCCAGGTGTATCCATTTCGAGGATTGAGCCTATCCGCAAGCACTTTGCACCACATTTTGGACTACACGCTTATAATATCCCGTTGACACAAGAACTGAAGCTAGCTGACCACGCACAACGCCTGACAGAAATGAATGAACAAGATCATGATTTTTTACACAAAAGTATTCTGAATGATGAGGCCACGTACCCATTTGTCTGGGTACGTAAACAAAGAAAATTGGGGCTGCGAAAACGCAAGAATTATAGTATTGTAAAATAAACTTTTCATCCACAACCAGTGACAGTTTGGTGCGGTTTTTAGGCCATATTGGGCCATATTTTATCGAAAATAATGCTGGTGCTGAATTTTTTTTGCCTGAAATTGATGCTATGATGGTGAACGGCGCTGGTTAAGCAATGGCTCAATTGCGAGACAAATTTCTTGGACCTGTGATTTCTCGAAATGGAGACTTCAAATTGCTGCCGAGATTTTGCCATTAGACATTTAACTGTGGGGCTATGTTTAAAAGAAAATCCATGCCAATGCTCCACCAATGATTCATGCACTAAAAGAAAATGTCAAAGCGGATATTCGCGAAATACATTCGCAATTATGAGAAAACGTGATGAAAAACTCATGTAAAAATTTCGGTGACACCGACTAACGAACAAAAAATGGATAATTCTATTAGACGCCTTGAAAATTAACAAGATAAACTTCTTAAGCACTGGAGAACCAACGATCTGGTCTATGGACAGGATGAAGATTACCGATCTATAGACCTTTGTATCATTAGAAACATAAAACCGGATGACGAATCTTGGCTAGAGCTATCATCTGACCACTCTCCAGTTATAATCTGCTACAGAACTAACACGAAGTCGACAATTAAGCCGACAAAATTGTGCAACAAATATACTGACTGAACTAATTTTAGAGAAATTATAAATATACAATTGAGGAACCATTACTCCCTCAAGACGCAAAGTGAGCTGGATGAGGTTGTAGTACACCTCAACGATATAATCCTTGAAGTAACTGACAGATCTACTTCTAACGGGTGACCAGATAGCAATGATAGTTTTTCCTATTGTTATGTTTCAGCAGCTGTCAAAGGTACCAATTACATCCAGCTATCAAAATATTCAGCAGGGTGTGCCATTTCATCATGCATCGTTTTACGCTAGCCGAATGTGCTAAAATTATATTATTAAAATTGTAGCTCAGTTGTAAAAACGCAACGTGAATTTGGCTGTTATCTCGGCCATCATCATGGCTTCAGTGTGCAGGAAATTCGTCGCACCGTGGAAAAGTTTGAGTGTGAGTACACTCTTTTGGATCTTAGGCCATCAACCATAGATTGGTGTGAAATGAAAAAAAAATAGCCGCCGTAGCGACCAGTAGCGAAGATGACCCAGAAATGTCAATTTGGCGCCGATAAGCTGAACTGGGCTTGGTCAGAGAGTCAACCCGACTTATTTTGGACCTATATCCATATAAGATACCATAGACAATGCCGTGAGTTCGCTAATTGGGCGCTGGAAACTGTTGGCTGGAGATGCGGTTTTTGGCCATAAAATATGGAATAATTGCCATTATTGGAGCGAACACAATCCATAAGTGTTAGGAAGTTGTGAAGGAGATATTTTGGCGACTGGGTCATCTTACGGCGAGCGTTCATCAATTGGCCGCCGCGATCATGCGATATGGCACCACTCAATTATTATCTCTCGGGCTACATCAAGTTCTTAGTCCACGCTAACAAGCCAACCGCTTTGGACGAGCTCGACGGCAACATTCGACACGCTATTGCCAGAATAAGGCGCACATATTGTACCAAGACACCAAAAATTTGACCAACCGCTTGAAGCACTGCCAGCGAAGCTGAGGCGGCCATTTGAATGATGTGCTATTCCACAAATAATGGCAGGAACGGAGCTTCAAAATAAAGCCAGAATCAATTTTATATCTCAAACCGTTGTTGCTTTATTATGATATCGTGGTTACTATAACGGCTATTAAAGAAGACATCCATACGCCTACGCAAATACTGAAGAATATATGAGAAAAAAGAACACTCTGCCAAGGATGGCAATCAACCAGAACTAGCGAGGACAAAGCAAAACTTAACAAAACTATGGAAGAACTAAAAGGACTTCTAATAGATAATAGGAATAAAAAAATCAACAAATACTTTAATTTGACAGCAACGAAAGTAACAAACTATGTACACCCTATGGAAGGCAACAAAAGAGATTAAAAACTCAAAAACACACTTTCTCCCTCAATAACGATGAGTGGGCGAACTGATAAAGAAAAGGCGTCTTTATTAGCTGAACATTTTACAGACACTTTCACTAACGACAACAACGATATCGACATCATATAACCCACAATAACTACAAACCAAAAGGCTAGTATAATAAAAAACAACAATAAAAGAAATAAAAACTACCTACAATACAAAACGAAGGCAAATAAAAGTCCTGGATATGACCTTATTACCGAAAATATAATAAAGGAGCTTCCCCAAATCGCATTAGTCTGCCTCCAAAGGTCTGGAAAGTAGCCAAAATAATAGTCCAAAAACCCGAGAAGGATGCTACCCAAACGGCGAACTACAGTCCAACAAGTCCACTGCCGATTCTATTCAAGCTTTTTGAAAACATATAACACTTATAGACAAACTACAACCAATAATGGACAAAAATGATATAATTCCTAGTCACCAGTTTGGATTCAGACGGAAGCATTCAACTTGGCAGCCTTGCTTAAGTAGTATCGTCGGTGTTTGTGTTTACTGTGTTTGTTTGTAATTATGACTAGGGAATACAGGGTGGACGTAGCCAATATACGTGAGCTAAAAAGTAATCACTTTTCTGCGTACGTCCACGTCTGTAAGTACCGACCAGCTATTTTGGCACTTAGTGAAACACAGGTAGATCCCCGCCCACACCTCTCAGATCACTCTGATCTGAAGCTACCTGGCTACGAACTAGTGCCACTATTCTTTCCTCATCGTGGTCTCGCCATTTATGTGCGTAGTGATGTAGCTTACCAAATTCCACCACAATGTAATCCCTGTTCCAATCCGGAATTCAATTTCATGTGGTTAAAACTCCATCTTCGTAAGCAATTTATCCACTACTGGTTTATTTACAGAAGCCCCAAACTGGACAGCAACTCGACCTTTAACGAGTTCGATGCGCTGTCTGACTCCATTCAACGAATTGTGTCCCTGTATCCTCATACTGAAATCGTTATTACGGGCAATTCTGGGTGGCTTCGACATTCTGGACAGACAACACCCGAAGGACGGTGTGTTGAAATCTTCGCTGCAGAGAACAACTTAACCCAGCTTGTAAATGAACCCACACGCATACCAGACGTTGATAGTCATACCGCCAACACCCTGGACATGTTTTTAACCTCTCACCCTGACAAATACAAGGTCAATGTGCTATCCCCTCTAGACTCGTCGGGCTATTGTGCTATATCAGCCAATTTCTCATACACACACCACACAGTCAGAGAAAAGCTCCCCAAAAAATACGAGAAAGCCAATTGGAACGAACTTACATTATAACGACGTGGATACCGCTGCTAATATGATCATTCTCTTCTGAGTGAGATCCTTTATCCCTCATCGGATGAAGAGTATAAGACCAAAAGAAAAGACTCGAGCTGTAAAGAGGCTGTCAGGGTTAGGGAGTGTTTTTTCTGTGCTTCAAGACCAATCCGACATAGGAAAACCGAAAAAGGTTTAAACGAGCCAGAAATGACTGTAACGTCTTTCTCACGCGTGTGAAATTTCAATACGACCAAAACTTGAAGAAAAAAATACTACAATGTCCCAAAGTTAGTAAAAGCTTTTGGCTTCCCAACGCTCATTTACAATGACATTCCAGCTGTCAGCTCTTTGGACAAAGCCAATCTGCTTGTTGCACATTTTGCGGCCAGCTCAACACTCCCAGATTGTACTTTGTCTCCGCCTACACTTGAGTGCGTCGAATTTTCAAGGGGACGAATCCACTTTCGCACTCGTGTACTAGCAAGAGTACTTAAAGATCTTAATATACATAAATCCGCTGGTCCAGATGATATATCTCCCCTTCTCCTGAAGAGGTGCTCTTCCACGCTGGCAAAACCACTGCGTAAGCTTTTTCATCAATCCCACTCTTTAGGACTAATTCTGAGTTGGAAAACAGCATTTGTCCAGCCCGTCCCTAAAAAAGGCGAATCTTCTTCTCTCTCCTCCTACAGACCCATTGCACTTACGTCAGTTCTTTTCAAGGTCATGGAAACGCTGATAAACCGTCAGCTCATTAAATATCTCGAAACATGAAAACTTCTCAATGACCGGCGATATGGTTTTCGCAACAACAGGTCCTCTGGTGATTGGATGGCATGTCTCGCCGAAAAATGGAACCAAAGCGAACATCAATCTGGCGAAAGCAAGATAGTTGCACTTGATATTTCTAAGGCATTTGACGGAGTTTGGCATCAGGCTCTTTTGTCGAAAATGCGTGCCTTAGTGATCGACGACTCTCTTCTTCAATGGATTAGAAATGACCTGTCGGAACATTCAATTCAAGTCGTCGTGGATGGTTTCAAGTCTGATATTCACAAAATAAATGCTGGTGTACCCCAGGGCTCCGTTCTGTCTCCGACACTCTTTTTAATTTTCATTAATGATCTCTTGTCTGCCACTTCTAATCTAGTATATTCCTTTGCTGATGACAGTACTCTCTGCTTTTCATATTCGTTTCCGGAGTCACGTCCCTGCTCTTCGGCTGTAAAACGGGAACGGCAGCGCATGTTAAGATCATTAAATTCTGATATTAACAGCATAACTAATTGAGGAAACACTAATATTGTAGAATTTAATACTTCCGAAACACTGCTGTCGTTAAAGCGAAATTTGAACACCCAGCCACTATCCATGAATGGCACTTGCATCGTCGAAACCGAGAAACTTCCCATTCTCGGTATGTGTGTCAATGAAAACTTAAGTTGGAATGATCACATATTCGATGTCGCCAAAAATGCTGCGAAATGTCTGGGCTTTCTCAAACGATGTATGTAAACTTTTCCCCTTCTGATCTGGCCTCAACATATGTATAAGGCATTCATCCGCACAAAATTGGAGTACAATGCTCACATCAGGTCAGGTGCGCCTAAAACATCTCTGCTTCTGCTCTACCGGACTCAAAACCATGCGATAAAACTCATAGCTGATACCAATATCACTTGGACAGTGGACATTCTCGAACAGCGGCGGAATGTTTCGTGTCTCACTTTGTTTTATCGCTATTTCCACCACCAGTGCTCCATAGAAATCGCCAGTCGCATTCTGCCCCTTCCACCCTTTAACCGTAACATACGTCTCGCTATGAATGCTCATCAGTATACCCTGCAGCCCACTTTCGGACGTACTCTGAAATATCGTGATTCGTTCCTAAGCCGAACAACTCGCTTGTGGAATGCCCTGCCGAGCTCTCTATTTCCTAGTCATTATAACATTCAGACATATAAAACCAACGTACATCGGTACCTATCCTTCTTTCCTCCCTAAATTTCCGTCGCCCGCGCTGTGTGCAAACATTTTAAGGGTAGCTTAACCCCTTGAGCGTGCGCTAGTTTATAAAAAGAAAATGGGTTTCATTGTCGATTGACCTGGCTCGCTTATTGTCCCCAAAGAGATCGATATGTTTTAAAAAGTCGACACCTATGATCCCGCTCTGAACGTCAGCTATTGTGAATGTATACTCAAGGTTTCTATCGCTCGTTTTTCACCGTAAGTTTTAATTAGTACTCCATTCGCAGTAAACAGAGATATATGATATTTGTAGGGCTTGGATAAGCAGTGACTGCGCTAGGACATATCTGCCACTGATAAAAAAGAGTTTTCCATCTATCCGATTCTTATAGAGGATGAACTCCTAATGGGTTCAACGGTAACTCCCACAGTGGTTTACTTGCTCCGGAATATCCGGTTCCTTTGCCCAAGGGGCCTTAGAAAGTACCCGGTCTTCCAGGTTGGCTGTTTTGCATGGGTTTAACTTTCTGGCCACGTGAATATCCTAGTATAGCATAGCCACCAACCTATATTAAACTGAGCGGGAAGTTCATTATTGAGGTACATGCAAAGAGAGCAGTGATCGCTTTCTACACCTGCAATCGTACAGTAGAGGTGGTGATTTAACCTCTAGAACCAAGTTGAACCCATATAACGTACGGTAGGTCAGTATGGTTGCAATCAACAAAAAAACTAGCAACATTAAATTAATGATTAAAGTAAAGACGATAGCATGTATTTGCACAAGAGAACAACCGGGGGAGTCATTGAACAGTACTTCTTCCAAGATGATGCCAGCGAATCGGCTACAGTAGATGAATACCAAAGACACCCAAAAGCTTGGAGTATATGTAGTTTCATATATTTATTCAAGATGAAGTTCGGTGACCGTCTTATAGCCACAAGTGGTTCTGTCAATTGGCCGCACCTTGTTCAATAAAACATCTTTGGACCATTTCCCATGGTATCCCGATTAGCCTCTTAAGTTACCTATGCGTTGATGTTATAGGTAAGGTCAAGGAAAGGTAGATAGGGAGGGTTCTATTTAGTTTTACTAACACATGTTTAATTATTTTCTATTTTCTAGACGATCCATGTCTAGTTTTGGTATCGCTATCATGGATACGTTTGCGTTTGCGTCTATTGAAGCAGAAGTAGCAAGTTGGGCTTATCGGTCAATAAAGAGGGTCATACAACCTCGACGCATAAGGTAAAACGCCACGTTGGTAGCTATAACTATGAGATAGTAAGGGACTTTACCGCTGTCAACTCCAAAGATGACATCAGCAACGTTAATTGCTTCTTTTTGGGGCTTAGGAGGTAATTTGAGTAGTAAAGCCTTCGCTCTAGAAACCAAAAAGAATTTATACAAACACGGATCATGTTAGTCCTGTTTTACGGCGCAATAGCTTGAACATTGACTTCGAAAGAAAGGTGCTTGGGGTAATTTTCGGTCCCATTGGCATCAATGGAGAATGCAGGAGATGTTTTAACAGGGAACTGTACGTGCTATACGCTCAAATTGTCCGGCTTAGATTGGTAGGCCACCTTGCACGCGCTCCAGGCTGGAAAGTTTTCGACTCTAACCTAGAAGGACAACACAGTAGAGGGTAAACTTATCTTAGGTGGCGGATACGAGAAGAAAGAGAACTCAGCCAAATTCGTGTGGAAAACTGGAAGCAGTCTGCAAAAGACAAAAGACAAAAAAGAGGCACGTTAGCTAAGGCGCTGTTAACATTGTTAGAGCTGTTTCCATGTTTCTATTTATGCGTGCAGCTCTACTTATTATTTATACAAAACGATCTGGAGTTGCCACTGCAAACATCTATTTTAGAACGTCTTTATCAATACGTGTTGGTCCTATCTTTTGAAATGATATCTTTCATGAATATGCTAATCTATTTATGTATAGACTAAAGGAACTGAACACGAAGCTGTTCTATTTTCTTATATTTTTAAAAACTATGCAAACATAACTTTTCTTGCTGCTTCATTTTATCTATTGAGCTCAGTAATTAGTCCAATAGTCCAATAGAATTTGGGTCAGTTTCCTAAAAAATAAAAGACACTACATACGAGACTGAGGTTAACTTATTTTTGGATGAAAAACAAATCTCTTTCTCAAAGTAAAATAGCAACTTGCAAATCCGTAATCACTTGCATCCAATTTAAAAGTTATCTTGTTGTTAATGTTAAATTCTCACACTTAACTTCGCCATCATAATACTCTGAAGAACCTTGTCTCATTCTCACTATCTAGTGCCAGTGATATTTCCACAATATTTGGAATTTCTTGCCCAAAGAATGTTGAAAAGGGCTTCTTCTAAAACTCCGGAACACCAGCACATCAACAACAATACCTTCCAACAGCAGTTCCAAGACCATGATCAACAGAGAAACCTAAGGAATAACTGAATAAAAAACAAAATGTATCCAGAGACATGGGTTAGAAGGAGTCCCTAATATGAAAGTCACCCCAATACTGACACCGAAGTAAAACGAAAAAAAGTTAGAATAATCCCAAGAAGACGAACTTGGAAAAACTGAATTAAGGCAAGTCGGTGGACAAAGACGAAGAAGTGTTGTAAAGGATGAAGGACAGGAACACGAACAAGAACACGGGTTTATCAGGGTTTGTTAGGGTGTTTGTCAGAGGGTGGTGATATGAAAATATGAACGCGTGGTGGTGATAACACTCTTTCTACGGTATGAAACGAATGAATATCCGCCTCAACTCGACATCAACGACAAGAAGGACATGCACAAAGATCCAGCGAACAAAAAAAAAGATAAAAAAAAAAAAAAAAAAAAAAAAAAAATAGAAGATAAGGAGAAAAAACGACTCCCTGCTCAAGGTTCAGGACGACGAAAGAATTTCTAATGGCAAACTGAGCTGAATTCTATGACCAAGGCAAACATGATGAAGGGATTCCTTATATTCCAACTTTAGTACATCCATCTTCCAAGAAACATACTATGACCAGGATGACAACGACTATGTCTACGACTACGACTACAACGAGTACGTCACTCCCCATTCTCATCCCAGAAATCACAGAGAGGAAAAAAAAAAAGAAAAGAAAAACGAAGCAAGAACCCCCAAGAATGAAAGGAAGATAGAAAGGAAAATAAGAAAAAGGATAAACGTTGTCCAAGTTTGAATGGATCATGGCGTAGTTTGACAGAAGTCTTTATATCCAAAATCCATCCGTAGGTTACTGAATGAATTTGTAATTGGATTTCTCTGCCTTGGCCTTCTTTTGCTGTTTTCTTTTTTTATTTTTGTCAAACAGGATTCAAGAGAGAATAAGATACTCCAACTTACCAACTAAGGGGCTGAAGAACAGTAGAGGGAAGTTTTTTTTTTGCAAATTCCTTTTTTCGTTTTTCTGTCGAATGATAAGGTGATGTCGATTGTTAGGAGTAAAACCACACAGAGGGGATATCATAACAGCACGGTGTATCTTAACATTCAAGGGATCACTAGTATTGAATATTGTTGAAGTTTGTACTCTTATAACTTTGTAAGTTGGGTTTGCACTAATCTGCATAAATAACAACCAAAAAACACAATTGAAAATGATAATTTGGAGAAGGGTTCAGCCTTGGTAGCGATACTTTTGATACAGATTCAATCGGGAAAATGTCAAAAAAGTCACTACGAAGTTACAACCAAAGAGTGTTTATGCAGACATATGTACGAGTATATTCCTAAATAAAAATTAACATAGCACTGTTGGTTTTTACTGGATAACACGCACACCTTATGACTTAATCATACTCTTACAAAAATTACTGACACACATACTCATACATGTGTTTACCTTATTTATGTTGTTTAAAGTGGAGATACAGTCCGGAGTGGACCTGGACTCTCATTCAAGCGCGATCTTTTGCTAATCGCGTGCAGGTGCGCATACCAATTTGGGTGAGGTTCCTTCATATTTTCTTGTTACACGCCACCAAAGGCGTTATTCCTTTACTAATCTAATGACCTTCCGGGCCAATTCAGTAGTCTTCATTCGCCCAACATGACTTAGCCATTGGAGCCAATTAATTCCAGCCATTAACCAGATGTCGCTGCCAACTTGTCTGCCGAAGCAACCAAGGGAATTCTCGTCCATACAGTAAGAATGGGACGATAAGGGTCTTATGTAATGCACTCGTCGTTATTCCTGAAAGGGACTTATTTCTCAGATTCCTATTTAGTCCAAAGCCACAGCCCAAGTAGGCGAAGCCTTGGACTAGAATAAAAGTTTGCTATTATGGCATTCTATTCGAGCCGATGATGTTAGGTAGGCCTTTCTCATAGACAGCATATCCTTCGCTTTAACCTCACTTTAATATCTAATCTTCGCTGATTCTGTTTTAATAGCCGCAAAGGCTCCAGTAACCGCTCTTTGATTCCCTCTTATAATGTCGATATCGTCGGGATATGCAGGCAATTGTACAGGCTTTTGAAACATTTTTAGCCTGATATCAGCCTCTGAATTTCGGACAATCCTTTCAAGTATAATTGTAAAGAAATCACATGAAGACGTGTCACCTTGCCGAAATCCTTATTTGATATCAAATGCCTTAACGTCGGGCTTGAAAGATATGCTAAAACTTGAAATGGCTCTGTAGAACTTCTGAACACAACTCCTGCTTTGCCTCCTCTCTGTTCCATTGTAAAACGTAGATTTGCAGCGACTAGGTAAAGAAAGGATTTCCGAGACTAATTAGGGTGTTGGAAAAGAGATGATGTCCCTTAATGGACAAACGGCAGCGCTCACATCGCCGAACGGGTTACTGGCTTCTGTCGAACCTATCCCTCGCTATAGGATTATCTATAATGGCACTGACCCTCCAAGTTGGTGGTTGTGCTACCGGGGTAACTGCCCAGACATGGAAGATTAGAAAAGTTTCGAAGTATATGGACGGATCAACTATTGACAACCCCTGCAAATGAAACAAGGACAACGAGCTTTGGATCTGCACGTGGAATTTTAGGTCCCTTAGGCGGCCACGTGCAGCCGAACAACCCGGAGGTCAGAAGGCTCTTGACTGTTGCAAAGTAGATGTTACCTCCATCCAAGAAATGAGATGGGATGGGCCGGAGAAAAAGAGGATTAAAAACTGGGACATCTACTACAGCTACTGTTACCAACTGCAAAAGCAGCGCCTATTTGAATGCGATTTGTTATTAGAGGCAGACTAAGCCAAGCCTCAACAAGCGCCTAGTAATAACCCGTGTCAAAGCAACATTTTCCAACATTAGCTTTATATGAGCGCCCGCCCCCACAGAGGAGAAAGATGACGACATCAAAGTTAGCTTCTACGAACTCTTGGACAAATTATCCTGGCGTCTTTAATTCAAAGGAAGAGAGTGCATCTTTGGTAGTACAGTAGGAAAATATTGCCTGAATAACGCCACCTCTGATAACGGATTCAGGACAATCGACTTTGCGACGAGGCGAAACATTGTCGTAGCTAGCTCGCGATTCTCACATCTCGATATTCATAAGGGGACTTCGAGAACTCCTGATAAATCAACCGTCAACCAAATTGGTAAGTGTTACGGATGTCCGAACGTTCCGAGGGGCTAACATAGACTCGGACAATTACCGTACCTTGTAGTAGCTAAGGTACGGATGCGGGTATCCCGCAAATCGCAAAGGCAAGCTAATATTGTGAGGAATTTTGACGTCGGACGGCTACAATCGCAAGAGATCGCCAAAGCATTTTCCTATCGAGTCTCCCTTAATCTCTTAAGAGGTCTTATGTCGCCAGCATCATATATCAAAGATCAGAAGCAAATTGCCTCTGATGTACTGCGTTTCACTCGGCCACCACAACGAAACCCCTGCGGCACTGCATAGAAGGGCTAGAGCTGCTAACAAGCTCTATAAGCAGACGAGGAGAGATGAACACCAGCTTCTCAGGAGGAAAAAGAAGGAGTATGAGAAGCGCAAGGTCGAGGATTCGGAAGTTTTAACGAAAGTTGTAAAATATGTTACATGGCACAGATACAAACCCCGAACCGCACCACGTATAGACGAAGAAGGGAATATCGTAGTAGGGTCACAGTCGACTCTGATGATTTGGAAAGAGCATTTCTGTAGCCTGCGATGATGAACCAAATACCGCTATCAGGCAGAATGAACCTTTTAACTTCTCAGCAATTCCGTCCACCTGACTCGGATGAATTGAAGCTAAAGTACATCAAAGCTGCTGGAACGGATGGCCTGATTGCCAAGATCTTCAAAACGGCAGGCGATGACTTGGTAAGGAACATGCACCAGCATTGTTTGTCTGATACTCAAGAAAGGAGTTCCTTTGAGCTGCGCCAACTATAAAAGGATCAGTCATCTTAACATCGCCCACAAGATCCTCTCTGCCGCCTGAAGCCGTTCGTCAATAACCTGATTGTTCCAGAAAAGTCCATCATCAACTAAATATTCACACTACGTCAGATCTTAGAAAAAAAATACGAACTCCAAATCGATGCGCACCACCTATTCATCGATTTTAAGCTCGCATATGAGAGCATCTATAGAGACAAGCTATACAGCGCAATGATTAGTTTTGGCATCCTTGCTAAACTCGTCCGTTTGTGTAGGATGGCAATAGAGAATACACACTGCTCCATCAAGGTCGGCAAAGAACTCCCCGAGACCTTTGATGTCAAAAAAGACGTACCCTCATCCGATTTTTTTAAAAACATTCTTGAAAGAATAGTACTAAGCTCACGCGGTAACATGAGAGGCATATCCTTTCCAAAAGTCCGTCCAAATACTCGCATACGCCGATGATATTGACATTATCGGAAGAAAGCAGCGTGATATCCGTTTCGCTTTCGAGAGTATTGAGACCAAAGCGGCGAAGATGGGTTTATCAGTCAATGAGGGCAAGATTAAGTATATGCTGTCAACAGGAAATGGCACCCAACATCAACGTTTCAGTCGTAACGACACCCTCGAAATATATAACTTTGAAGTAGTTAAGCACCTTGTCTGCTTAGGCTCCGCTATCAATTCGGACTACGACACCAGCGCTGAGATCAAACGAAGAATAACTCTTTCCAATCGCTGCGTTTTGGGGCTAAGAAGGCAACTGACTACCAAAGCTCTGTCTTGAACAATAAAAGTAACCCTATATAAGACCTTCATAATCCCAATTCTGCTCTGTGGTGGAGTTTCATGGGCTTTATCAAGGATGGGTGAGGGTGTCCTTGGTTTAAGACTTAAGTTCGAACGACAGAGATGGCTGGGTTATGTAGAGCGGATGGACTACAATGGTTTGGTCCGAAAAGTCCTCGAATCCGCCCCGAAAACAGCGCAATAGAGGAAGACCGCGACTCAGATAGCTCACGGAAGTGCAAAGGACTTAACTTGCGAACCTGGGGGCAGCTAGCTAAAAATCGAGCGGGCTGGAGACGCTTTTTGGGTGGGGCTCAGATCCATCCCGGACCGTATCAACACGTTAAGTCATTTAAGGCTTGGAGTAAAACTCGAATATTTTAAAATTTCGAGGAGACTTTTGTGAAAAGATTAAAAAGGGTAAATCAGCCAAATTGGAAACACTCAAAAGAGCTGATGAAGATGGCACATACATTGAGTCGAGGTCAGAGACCCCTTGTACCACGCTTGAAACCCACATCCAAGGTAGCATGATCAGAAGCAGCTCACAACTAAGTCCAATAATTGAAGCTGCAAGTGAGTTCAGTAACATGCATATATTTTATTTGTTATTGGTTAGGATGAAGGACGAGGGCATCGAGCACGCTCTTGCTTTCATATTGAAGACCATCTATAGAATCATGTGGTTTTATGTGCGCCAAACTGGCTTGCTAAGAAATCCTCTATACAAGATACAACATGTTTACAAATGCTGAAAATCCTCCAAGATTGCGTTTTAAAATCGAGTAGGTAGAGTTAAAATTGAATTGACAAGAATAAGTGCGCGCTGAGTATTTTAATACATAGAGGGCGCTTTTAATGCAGTAATGGCAATATGGCGTTGACGAATTGCTAGTTTTCTAGATATGTGAAAGCGATTCTTGCATATGAGTACCTACATATATAGGAATCTGACTGCGTATGCCGACTGTGGAAGCTTTCTACGGCTTCTAAGTACGGAAGATGACTATTAATACTGACTGTGGATGCTAAGTACAGTCAATTTGTAATAACGGAGATAAGAAAAGGATATCCATAAGTCACAACAGCTGCGATCCATGTGGGTTGACTTACTGCCTAACGCTCTCTAACTTATACGGTCAAGTATATGCAGAGGATGTAGCCGTACTGTCTATCGGTTTACGCCAACCAACTGTTTGCACTAAAGAGGAAGCAGCTCTAGACATGATCGGCGAATGATGAACTAGATTCTCTTAACACTGAGGTGGAAGCTGATTTCTCTGACCCAT
This sequence comes from Volucella zonaria, assembly GCA_963966105.1. Classification (NCBI taxonomy): domain Eukaryota; kingdom Metazoa; phylum Arthropoda; class Insecta; order Diptera; family Syrphidae; genus Volucella; species Volucella zonaria. Next base: position 118,288,751 of record OZ014531.1, on the reverse strand, counting down.
ATAGTGCTTAAAGGCTTCTCCATCCCACTGATGCTTAGTATCTAGATGTCATCCTGGAAAGCAAATTAATTCCAAATTACGAGTATGTCCAAAGCTCTGTCGGCTTTCTTTTTTTTTTATATAAACTAGCACGCGCTCAAGGGGTTAAGCTACCCTTAAAATGTTGGCACACAGCGTGGGCGACGGAAATTTAGGGAGGAAAGAAGGATAGGTACCGATGTACGTTGGTTTTATATGTCTGAATGTTATAATGACTAGGAAAGCATTCCACAAGCGAGTTGTTCGGCTTAGGAACGAATTACGATATTTCAGAGTATGTCCGAAAGTGGGCTTGAGGGTATACTGATGAGCATTCATAGCGAGACGTATGTTAGGGTTAAAGGTTTGAAGGGGCGGAATGCGACTGGCGATTTCTATGAAGCCCTGGTGATGGAAATAGCGACAAAACAAAGTGAGATACGAGACATTACGTCGGTATTCGAGGGTGTCCATCGTTTGAGTGATATTAGTATCACCTATGAGTTTTATCGCACGGTTTTGAATCCGGTAGAGCAGATGCAGAGATGTTTTAGTCGCACCTGACCAGGTGTGAGCTTTGTACTCCAGTTTTGTGCGGATGAATGCCTTATACATATGTTGAGACCAGATCAGAAGGGGAAAAGTATTTCTTACATCGTTTGAAAAAGCCTAGACATTTCGCAGCATTTTTGGCGACACCGAATATGTGGTCATTCCAACGTAAGTTGTTATTGACACACATACCGAGAATGGAAAGTTTATCGGTTTCGACGATGTAAGTGCCATTCCTGGATAATGGCTGCGTATTTAAATTTCGCGTTAACGATAGCAGACAGCATTGTGTTTTGGAAGCATTAAATTCCACTCTGTTGATATTTCCCCAATTGGTTATGCTGTTGATATCGGAATTTATGTAATGAGCTTAACATACGCTGCCGTTCCCGTTCTACAGCGGAAGAGCAGGGATGTGAGTCCGGAAACGAACATGAAAAGCAGAGAGTACTGTCGTCGGCAAAGGAATATATTGGACTAGAAGTGGCAGACAAAATTAAAAAGAGTATCCGAGACAGAACGGAGCCCTGGGGCACACCAGCATTTATTTTGTGAATATCAGACAACTTGAATTGAACGTTCCGAAAGGTAATTTCTAATCCATTGAAGGAGAGAGTCATCGATCCCAAAAGCACGCATTTTCGACAAAAGAGCCTGATGCCAAACTCTGTCAAATGCCTTAGAAATATCAAGTGCAACTATCTTGCTTTAGCCAGATTGATGTACGCTTTGATTCCATTTTTCGGCGAGACATGCCATCCAATCACTAGTGGACCTGTTGCTGCGAAAACCATATTGCCGGTCATTGAGAAGTTATCGTGTTTCGAGATATTTCATTAACTGACGGTTTATCAGCATTTCCATGACTTTGGAAGGAACGGACGTAAGTGCAATGGGTCTGTAGGAGGAGAGAGAAGAAGATTCGCCTTTTTTAGGGACGGCCTGGACAAATACTGTTTTCCATCTGCTCGGAAAGAGTCCTTAAGAGTAGGACGCAGTGGTTTTGCCAGCGTGGAAGAACACCTCTTCAGGAGAAGGGGGATTATGCCATCTGGACCAGCGGACTTATGTATGTTGAGATATTTAAGTACTCTTGCTACTACACGAGTGTGAAAGTGGATTCGTCCCATTGAAGATTCGACGCACACAAGTGTAGACGGGGACAAAGCGCAACCTGAGAGTGTTGAGCTAGCCGCAAAGTGTGCAGCAAGCACATTGGCCTTGTCCAAAGAGCTGACAGCTGGAATATCATTGCAAATGAGCGTTGGGATGGAGGATGAGGCAGAATTTCTAATGTTTTTGACAAATGACCCAAAGCTTTTAGTATTTTTTATCTCAACTTTTGGTCGTATTGAAATTTCACACGCTTGAGAAAGACGTTCCAGTCATTCCTGGCTTATCAGGGTGAGAAGTTAAAATCAAATCCAGTTTGTTGGCGGTATGACTATCAACGTCTGGTATTCGCGTGGACTCATTTATAGTGTTAAGGAGCTTTCGGCAAAATAAGGAGCTTGTTACCGAGATAGGTCTCTGGATCTACACTGTCGCTCCTTTTACCAAACTCGAGAACATGGTCCCTCCCGGCTGTTTTCTCGTCTGGCTTTACTTTATTATATGTAGATGCACTGATGAATCTCCCTCTCTTAATATACATATCATTGGTTACATCTTCAAAGCCATCTTCAATTTAAAAAGAAGTGATCTTTGGTATTAGACGCACTGGAGTTTTGATATACATACTTCAGCGCTAACCCGGAAAAAAACGAAATCGACTTCCTCTGCCGCTAACGAGTGTAGTCAGCTAGTTAGAGATGGTTCCAAAAGAGATTGAGGATGCAACGCAGGTGTCCTAATGGAGGACGACCGCGTTAGATTTTACTCATTGTTAGAAAAACTGAGGTAAATCATCCGAGCGGAACTTTATGCAGTCATGATGACAGTGAACTTATTGTGAAGAATCGATAGAAGAAACGAAGCATATGTGACTATATACATCAATGGATGGTTGTCTGGTGAAATAAAATACCTTCTTATGGAAGCTAAAGTGGAAAAAAAACGACTGAATTATGAACATCTGTGGGTGCGAAATGGAAAAATAATGATGAGACGGGAGACAGGAGTGAAATTCGTCAGGAGTATCGCTGATCTCCAACAATTAAGAACTGAATAATACAAAAAAAAAATAACAATGCTAGATGATATAAACATAATCGATCGTGAATATGTGAACGTGAGCAATGAAATTTGTGTTGGATCTCAGTTCTGTAACTCCCCTAAAGACTTTACGATTTTTCATCAAAACATTAGAAGTTTAAGAGTGAATTTTGATACCTTTTGTGCTTACTTAGATGCTAATTGCTTAAGTGTAATGCCTCAAATTGTATTTTTGACAGAAATCTGGGTATTTAAAAATTAAATTAGTAAATATTCTATCCCGGGTTATTATTCATATATCCATATCCAAAGTGCAATGATAAATATACTTCGGGCGGTACAGTGGTTTTTGTGAAGAATGAATTTAAAGTTAATATTGAGTGGTTTACCCCACATATGGAAAGTGCCGATTGCGTTGCTGTAAAACTAAAAGTTGGTAAGAAATCCTTGTTTCTCATGTGTATTTCCCGGCTCCAGTTTGTGGAAGTAGATGTGTTTCTTAGGGAACTCGAAAGTCTATTGTGCTCGGTTGACTGTAGGGATGTTTGTTTGATTGGGGATGTTAATATCGATATTTTTAACTTTCCAAAATCCAGTGATAATTATATGTTCTTGCTTGGGTCAATGGGTTATCAGTCGAATATTCCAACAAGGGTGACTGAGAATACTACACCTACTAGCATTGATCATATTTTTCTTAAGTAAAGAAACAAGCTTAATGGGCAACCCTTTGTATTAGAGCTTATTATTACTGAACATTCGGCTACCGGTATCGCTCTAAAGAATTTTGTGAATGAAAGTGAGTCAACTTTTGCATCGAAAATTGTTAGCGAAGACATTAAAAAAATTAATTTCGCAAAGCTTAATCGGCTGTTAAACCGGAAAACGTAGACTTCACTTTACAACTGTGTCTGCCCATCGGAGGCCTTCTTTTTGTTCTTGGAAAAAATAAATAGTTATTTTGAAATTTGTTCCAGCACGTTTAAACAAAATAGTAGGATTGAAAAATTAAAACCGTGGATGACGGAAGCAATATGCACCAAAATTATGGAAAAAAAAATAGCTTTTACTCAACGAATAGGAACAAATTAAACCAGACCTCAATAAAACAAAACTACAAACAACTACAATCGAATGTAAGCAGCCTTATAGCTGAACAGAAGATAGAATACTATGGGCATAAATTTGTAGATAACAGATCCAACCCAAGAGAGCAATGGCGTATAGTCAATAATATTCTAGGAAATTATCAGAAGAGAGATAAACTAATAATCCCAAAACTTAGAGATAGGAATATTAATACCAATGAGCAATTGCGCAACGAATTTAACTCTTTATTTAGAAATGCGGCTAAAAAGCCAGATATTACAGTGAAACTAAATAAAACAAATGCGAAGTTCTTGATAGATAAATCCACCTCATCTTCATCTTTCTTCAGTCCGATACCGAATGCAGAGTTGCACCTACGTACTTACCGCGCCCAACACTGCTTGATTTCGGTGATCTAGCGGGAACCGATGCTTTCAATGTGGCGAGGCCGTTGACAAAAAAAAAAAACGTTTATTTACTTTTCGTATTTAGCTTTATTTTGTATCGTCCATATCTCACGATGGTTTGCTTAGCATTAAACCCTACCTACCGTCAGACTCTCTTACACTTACAATTACAATATACCTTTTGCAGTGTTACCACTTTGTTATTCTACTACACTATCTACGTAAACTTTTACAACATAGTCTGCTATTAACAATTAACTATGCACTGGGTCATTCACGCCTAGAGTGAAAGGTCTTGTTTGTTGTATAACGAACCTGATGCCCACTGTCATAGCACAGAAGAAAATTATGAGAATAATATTCCATAAAAATAAGTACGATCACTCGCTGCCTTTATTTCAATCAGCTAAAATACTCCCTCTACGGTATCTATATAACATATTTACATTAGGAGTGGTAATATTGATTTCAGAAGAAGTGAGATATTCTTGCTTAGAAATAGGAATACTGTGGTCGTCCCAACAGTCAACAAAGAGCCCTGTAGGCGTTTTCTTAATTCAACAAACTGCCGTCGGAACCATCCAGTCAAATTACACACGCTCTCAGGTTTCTTAAAAAGCTCAAAATATGGGTGCTATCTAGATCTGAGGTTGAGACACTTTTACGAGTATCGATTTAGTCAACTGTGCTAAATATTTATATTACGACTTTCATTCTCATTCCCCATATCTCGTTCAATTCATTTGTCTATAGTATTTCGACTCCCACCGCAACTTTTTCTGCCAGTTCGTACAGTGAATGTCATGCTCGTAAACTGTGTTTTTCTCCTTTTTATTCGGCTTTTAAACTTAATTCCTTGATACAAACTTATTGGTAAACAACACTCTTGTCACTGGTCTTCTATTTGGCAACAAAGTGTGTTTTTAAATACTTTAAATACCTAGGTTTCCTCTTTTTTCTCTAGAAACTGGATGAATAAATTGAAATTGAAAATTTGAACCCACTCTAAAGTCTCTTAGAAGCTTGAGTTCACAGATTCTTGTTTGGGTCTCAGGTTACAATGTGACCATGGTAAATAAGATCGCCGGCGAATCTGTAGGGTAAGGCTAAGAGGAGAGTTTCTCAGGACTAGAACCTGCACCAGAACTGCATGTGTCTTTCGTTAGGTCTTCCATTGGCAGTTGAGTTATACTAAACGAGCTGCAAATAGCATGAATTTTCTACGAAAGACTGAGAACTTCCACTAAAAGGAACATGTACAAAAATCTATCTATATAAATATAAATGTTTGTTCTGACAGAAAAAAAAACACCTTCACCAATCCGAAGCTTAATAGACTGACCGAAATTCAACCTTTGCTTTCACTCATAACTAATTGGCATAGTGTCGACCGGCAGTTTATTTGTCGGCAATATCAAAAGGAGGGCGACATTTTTAATTTCATTGGCTGTCACCAGGATTATTATCGAAATGTATGAACATATGTATTATACTGAATGGCTTTGTGCTATACAATTGCAGACCCTTAATATGAAGAGCTGTGTCCTTCAGTTTCTCTAAAAATCAATTTAGTTAGCCATAGCAATTCAACTCATCACCACAGTTTTCAGATGTCCATTTGGTTGTATTTCCGAAAAAAAACTTTATTATACACGTACACAGTATCGTCCTTACTTATTCAGTGTTGGAAGCTAACACTCTTATACAATTTCTAATTTAACTTCTAAAAGCGATGCCATTTAGACCGTAAAGCTGCCCATTATTCGTAATTCATATCGCTGTAAGTACCATATACGTTTCCGCCATTCCCAACCATCCTGAATTACGAAAACAGAAAATGTAAAATGTAAAATAGAAAACAGGAAAACCTCACATTCCCGATCTACTCATTCAATTTTATTTTCCAACCCCTTAAGCGCACCCCTATGAAACTCAAATAACAGGGGGGTATATCAATCCTGCCACGCAAAAGTTCGCACTTATTCAAATGCACTACACATAGACCCTTAAGCTGGCAGTGAGTCCTCTTGGAGGAAGCTCTTTTGTTTTTATATAGCAAACTCTCAAACGAAAACAAAATTTTAATTGATTTAGAAATTAAGCGAACATTTTCCACTCTTAACCCTGCACCCCTGGGCATCTGATCCTTGTTTATGCGAAGTTTTTGTTATCCATAAGGCAGAACTTTTATACCGGCGTTACCGCTCTATTGCAAAGCCAGCAAATGTGCTAAAATGTTTTGGAGGAATTTGTTTAAATCTATTGAAGATGAATAGCAGTAGAATGAAATATGAACTAATTTAGATAACATATGTACATATATGTATGTAGGTAATGAAAAGGTCAACTTGACTACCGAACGATTATTCAGTATTCTACAAGCCTGCTTGCAACTCCCAATGGAAGCCATAACCGAGGAAACAGGCACTCTCAACTCAAGCCTAGGCCCTGATAAGTCGACCAGAGGCCCAAATAAGACACAGTCAATTCAGCCCCCTGTCTACGTGCAACCTGTTTGGAAATGGTTAAAGGGTTTAGGTTGGCTGTTTTCACTATTTTCGCATCTCGACCTAGAGTTTTCCTCATCCATCTGCTTCTAACTAGATTGGTAGCATTGTGATCGAAGCAAGGCTCATCTCCTTGGATAGGAAATGCGCTGAAGAAGTAATCACAAGAAACCGACAGAGTCTTTTGCAGTTCCCTGAACCTTGCTCAATGCTCTGCGCCCCCAGAATGGAGTCTGGTGTAAGCATAAACACAGGAATAGAAGGCATAGAGGTGTGCTATAAAGGCGGGCCATATATAAATATAAATCCTTTAGCCCCTCGGGCGGCGTCAACAACGCCTGCGTGCCATCTTGTTCGGAGTTCTGCAACGCGTTTGAGCTCTCCAACTCATTCCTAAAGAGCTCGATTCCTTCTCGACCGTTCTGGACCATGTATATCTTGGGCACCCCGCTGTCCTGCCTGCTAGGATAAGCGGATTCTACTGCATGATGTACCTCACAATGGAACTGTCTTTGCGTCATTGGGTGTATCCAATCCATTGGCACTTTCTCCTCCGCATAGTAATGTCTATAGGTTCTTGGCCCGTTATCTGATAAAGCTGTGCATTAGAGATACGACATCTACGAGTATATGCAAAAGTTTGTAGCTTGCGTGTGGTAGTGGTGTCCACCTTCAAAGGACTGCATCCATAAAGAAGTACTGATTCTACGAGTCAGAGAAGACTGACGCCTCTGTAGTTGGCGCAGTTCAGAGGATCTCCTTTCTTGAGGATCGGATATATATCGAGATTCTATTCATCCGGCATACTTGCATCCGACCACATTTTAGAGATGAGTTGGTTTATCCTCCTTACCGCCTGCCACTTTGAAGAGATTGGCAGTCAGGCCATCAGCTCCAGCAGCTTTTTTTGGATTTAAGCTTTGATATGGCTATCTTTACTTCATCCAGGTCGGATAGACGGAATTGTTGTTCTACATCGACGAGGGGTCGGTTAAACCAAAACCCCTAACCAATTCAAGGATATGAGCGTTGGTTTATTAAGGGCTCATCCGCCATCATCCCTTTTCCAAGACTCTGACATAGTTTCGGAAATCGTTACCGACTTGAGCTCCAAATATATCGGAGCAGCCAGGATAAGGTCTTATTTGTTTTGTTCTGGGATTTTACTTCATCGTTGATTTCATCTGAGGAATTGATCCGCTGCTATTTTTGTCTGCTAGTCAGCACTCGCTCTTTTAAGTTCGGCAAGTCGAGTCAGTGGTTACCACTTGGAAGTGAAACAAGCACAATTGATGTGTACAAACATTTAAAACATTAGGTATCGCCAGGCTAACTCCTCACAGTGCCTATCCTATTTCTACTTCACTCAATCACCACTCATCAATTCTAATTAAGTTTTCAGATTGGCAACGCTGCTTCCCAACCGAGCTCATGGATTCTGAGCCCTTGGTTCGTTTTTTTTGTTTCTGGTCTTCCCTTTTAGTTTTTGCATTTTTTACGAATATATCTTGCTTTGTGTGATTTGCTTTGTATTGTATGTATGTAGATTGCCAACCGTTCGCCTTCGACATACCAAGCTGAATATATTGAATGTCAAGATGCACTCGTACTCCTAAATGGGGCTACCCTCCGGGATAGGAGCATGGTTAAATAAAAACTTAAATGACAAGCACCATTCAAGATAACTATCATACAAGCAAGGATCCTTAGAGCTTAAGAACCAAAGACCAAGTAGTAGAGAGGTTGAAAGTTTTAAACGCTTTCCATGCACAGATACCAGAAGTTGTTTGGGTATACTATACTGTTGCCTGCCCCAGTACCCATTTGAGATGCACATCTTCCTATTGAAGGTTGACTGCTGCACCCTTGTGCTTACGGGTGGTAAAAGGGTTTTCCATTCCATTCAACAGAATGGCATGGTTGTCATTTGTTGTTGTTTTGATAGAGAGTTGTTGTCGCCTGTCGGCGACGATACAACCTAAAAATAATGATCCCTCTTTGGGATCCTTTATTAGAGAGCAAGAGGACTCCAAGGAGGTAGATGAAAAGCAAACGATGGGGTAGAAAAAAATGAGAATAACAAAATAGGAGTATAAAACAATTTATCGAGTTGACTTTTTGTCCTTTGATATGATGTTTTTCCTATTATTTTGTCTGACACCATGGAAGGAAGTTTATAGTTACGTACATATGTTGGAATACTTGTCGAAACTGTCAGGAATAAAACGCACCCAGAAATACGTAGCAAAAGGATAGTCGAGAAACAAAAATGAAAATTAAAACAAAAATCAACCATCTTTCGAGGAAGGATGTGTTTCTTTTTTTCACTTTAGTTTTAGTTTAATTTTTTACTGAAAAATGTGCGACTTTCTTTTGTAAAATTAATACCTTCTTGGTCAAAGGCCAGAGTTTTTGCTATAATAACACTTTTACCCGGAGATGAAACGAACGTTTTTGTGGTTGTGATGGAAGGCAATTGAAAACTTAAAGAATTGAGTAAAGAATATTTTTTTGCAGCAAATAAGTCTGCTATGTATACATTTGAAGTTTGGAAGGATGATATTGAACATCGATGTTTTTCTGGCAGACTTATAAAAGTTCCTATAACATGGCCGCTTTCTTGCTAATAATACTAAACACTTTAAAGAAAGAAATACAATTTAAACAGTTTCGCATACGAGTATGTTTCGTAGCACGTGTTTTCCGGTCGTGTTGCAGTAACTGAAGACTTATAAGGGTAATTACTTACTTTCGCAATCACCTGGTCTTTTGCTCTTAATCACAAAAACAACTCTAACAATTTTTTTTTTCAAATTGTTTATATTGACGGCGGATTTATGGTAATAGTCATAGAAATAAGAAAAAAGAATATTTTCAATAGTTCTATGAGCTTGAATGCCACAAAAAGCCAAAAAAAAAATAATCCATTTTTTTTTTTAATTTTGCAAGGCAATTTTTGTCACACCCTTAGCGGAGCAACGAAGTCGTGTCAGCGGTTATACCCTGCGGAAAGGGAGTTGAAGTCCCTTTTGGCGGAAAGCAGGTACACGCAGGGACATAGGCGCCCGCCTGACAGTTATTGACATACCCCTAGCGGATTATTCGTAAAATATATATTTTTTTTTTTAGTATTTAAAGCTATGGAATTATTAGATAATTCTGACATTTTATATGATAAATTCTCCATAAAACAGAACATTTAAAATAAAAAAAAAATTAAAATTCATCCATTTTTCGATTTTTTATGGCCAAAAACGGGGTGACCGTGGAAGTAAATAATTACCCTTATACGTTTAAGGAGATCTATGTAAGGAGGCAAGTTATAAGTATCTGGCCAAGGATAAAGGTCCGCCCTAACCTAAACTAACTCAAACTTAAAACTAAGAGGAATATGCTTCAAAAGAAACGCGCTGTCCTAATAACATATGGACCAAAACTTTTTTCCAGTACCGACTCAGTGCGAACCGCTTTTCGCTGGCATCACGGCGGCGATGGTATATTACCGGAATACCATCTCTATTCTGCACCTACCCTTTAGTATCTACATACTGCCTCTGGCTGTATAAATCCAGGTGAATTCTCATGGTACATAAAGTTGGGATCATAAACAAGAAAGATAAGGTTATTGTAGCCAATCATCACCTTTGTGACGTTCCTTCGAATCATTTTAATCAGGAAATAGTCAATCCTATTCAGTAGTACCTCATTGTAAAAGTTATTGTTGTGATAATATTTTATGAATTCGAACTCTGATGTTCTATGCGATCTAGGACAGGTCCTAAGACATTGCCTCTCGAATACCCAAATCTTCTTTGAACCACATCGGACAACCAGAAGTAGGTCATTGCTAAGGGTCATCGCCTGATGACCCTGAAATTCAGTTGACATTTGCAAAACACTTCTCTTGTCAGGGCTAAGGCCCTCTTAGCTCCAGCTTAAGAAGAATTTATACGTTTTTCAAAATACAAGTACCTACTGATCGAGCCAAATACCAAAATATGTAACTAATCTTCTCACTACCAATGGCAGTCTAATGCGAAGGCCACCTTGCATTTATTTTATTGTATGCCAGGGATCGAGGATCAGACAGGCGATTATTCGAGAGACTGCTGAGTGTCCTATAACTTAGATTGTGTCAGCAATAAAACAATCAAGTTCGTAGTGTAAAGTTGTGACGAACCACCCAATAGTCTAACTGTTGATAACTCTGGCAAACGGTTAGCGGAAAACGATCTTCGGATATGCACGTGAAATAAAATAGACCGCATGCAGCCGAACAACAAGAGGAAATCCTCGGCATAATCGGCATCCAAAAAGTACGATGGAATGGACCGGACAAAAAAAGGATGCAGAACTGTGATATCTATTGTACTATGGAGAACGTTACAGACAGCCAGCGCCAGCGCAACAAGGACAACAGCCGCAGAGTTTATTGGGATGCTGATTCGCCGTAAGAGGAAGACAGAAGAAGAGAACAAAGTTTGTTTGTTTTGGGTTCCTCGACAAAACCAAATTAATCACACTCCCATCGAGGCAAGGCTTTTGTTCAGTATTTTGTATGTCCGAACCTTCCGAGCAGCTAACATCGATTCGGAACATAATCTTCGTGTAGTCAAGATAGTGGCATCACTGCAAAGAGCAATCACAGCATTTCAATCCCCAACAAATAAGCACCCGGTTCGATGACGAATGCAGACAGGCAAAGCTAGAAAAACCGCGGATGTACAGATCTGTTTAAAGCAGCAGGTGATGATTGAATATGGAGCCTTCATCAACTTATCTGGGCCGACGAAACAAAGGCAAGGAACACACAATGTCGACGACTCGATCAAAACGTATAATACGAGTATATATAATCCGATGTAGTCAAAGGCTTTATCGACCTCCGCAGATAAAATACCATGGAGATCCTTGCCGATTGTTTTTGTTTTTTCTTTGAGAACAACTCTCGGAAACAAAAATGTAACCACTTCTCGCGTGTGGTTACACCACTTGTGTAACCACACAAGCGAAAGTGTGCTCTGTTGAAAATTGATCGTTGATCCGATCCGGCTTGGAGGCGTTAAAGCGTAGTAGAAGAAGACCCTTCTTCAGATGGTGAATGCAAATGGAGAGGAACCACAACTAACTTGCAAAATTGGAAGCATAAAACAAAATACAGAGCTGGGTGGGTAGGTATATGATTTGAGGCCAAGTTCTACTCCGGACTGTGGCACTGCCTTAGTGAGAAGTTAAGACAAATTGGAACCTTTGACTTTTACTGACCGATTTCCATAAGCCCCTAACTTTTACTCAACAAAAAACAAAAATCACTAATCTTTAAGCTCATCGCAGAATTAAAAAGTTTTTTTTTTCGCAGGACTCAACTCAGTTGTATATGGGGTGCGAAGTAAAACGATTTTAATTTTTGAGTGTCATCATTCGTTATACGAACGTTTACTCCATAATCCAACCGACCGACATATACGACAAGACAGCATTGAACGCGCATGAAAAGGGATTATTCGTATCACTTCGCACTGAGTCCTGATGTCAGCAATTCCCTTTAATCGTAAATCTTCTACTTTTTGGTGGGGCTCCTTTCACTCTGCCCACGCTCTGCCCCTTATTGCAGCCACTGAACTTTATATGGGTGAAATACGAGGCGAAGCGAACGCGAAGCAAAAAAGCGAAATTAAAAACCATCTGCCATACAAAGTCGATGACAAATGTTAAATTCATTAAAATTAAATACCAAACATTCAACATGTCTCAGCCTGAACTCGTCATGGCACCGCCACCATTACCCCTCACATCCTGGTCTCCTTCCGACGTTCGTCATCCATATTGCCATCGCCTCCCATACACCAACGCGACCGTCACCGCCACCGCCACCACAGCTCAAACTCACAGCAAGCGATACCACGATACCACGATGTTCATCGTCACCGTCATCGTTTTCGCCGTTGTCGTTGTCATCTTGTGTTGTCGCCTTGCAAAAAGGATTCCGATGTTTTTTCCAGCCCCCCAAACTTCTGCACCCTCTGATGATCCCTGTGCTCCTTTGTTATATCGCAGAAGAAAAATAAGTTCCGCGTGAGAATGTTTCCATTCATATCGCTTCCGGGAAGTGTTTTTTTTTTTTATTTTTTTTATTTTCACTTTTTGCTTTCGCTATTAAATCCCATTTTGAGAATATTTCATTAAGCAAGGGATTTATTTTGTCCTGCCAATCCTTTCCAGACTTGAATGCGATGATCTTAGAACCGTATGAAAGAAAAAAAAAATTATTTGTACGAGAGAATTAAAAATAATAAATGCCTGCAGCTCATCGTAGGAAATATTTTCGCCTTTTGTCTTCAAGCAAACAATTTAGTTAACTTCGCCACAGATAGTCCTTAGCTTCGCTTAGAAAGCCGAAGGCGGAAGCTTAATACGTCTAACATCAGCAATACTTTGCAACACGCTGTGTCTACGCGTGCAAATGTGTCGTAATTAAACATTCCGACCCTCGGAAGCACAGCTTGACGGAGTTCATGGTATATGCTGGATTAAGACAAGTTAAAAACCTTTCGATGCACGAATTTCAAGGATGAAGTCATGGTGGCCTCAGAGGCAGATCCAGCGGTAACCTTATTTAATACACTTGTACTTCGGCATACTACATATTCGGAGCTCAAGTCAATTGAAGATTCTTCAATATATATACTGGATCCTGACGTCCAGAGCTACTCATAGAGATCTACTATAAATACCCCTTAAATGATAATGAATTAAGAACAATGATTTGCTCATTCGCTGAAACGTATTTCTTGATGTTTCTCAAATCCTTGACAAGGTTGTGGCATGAAAACTTGATATTCGAATTACAGTAAGTCCTATGTACTTCGACCTTGTGTTTAGCAGTTCCCGCACTCGTGTCGCCTAATCCATTTACCTTAACAAGGACCCTTTGTTTCTTGAGTCTCAATAACTGCACGACAGATTCCGTGATAAGGGAAGCTTGAGAGCCGAGATCGATGAGCGCTCGTACATTAACACTGTGGCCAAAACAATCACTGCTGCTGCTATATTTACAATTGCAGTCATAAGTAATACATTTTGGTTCTACTCGTCGTGGATCACTTGTTTAGTGCATTTTGAACAGCTTGGTTGTTCCAATTGCTTAAGCTGTGGGATAATTCTTTCTTGCCATTCCATGCGGAGTAAGAAATGGTGCTTTTTATTGCAAATTTTGCAATTCCGTTTGCTATAGCCCTGGGTTTCCTTACCATGTCGTATACAAATTATTACTTAGCTTGGCGTGCTTGATATTGTAAATTCAAGCCGTTGCTTTGGTGTGATATTCGTGAACTTTGGGCATGTGTATACCGCATGATCGCCTTTACAAATTACGCACTCCATTGTATTTGAAGTAGCAAGGATGTTACGCACTGGATGTTTCGAATCGTCTACTCACTTATTTTCCTTTTTCTTAGCAGGTAATAGCACTTCTAGGGCTTGATATCTTCTTTCTAAGAAGTCTAGTAATGATTTCAAGGTTGGCATCTTATTTGGTTCCGTGAGACCTTGCTCGAATAAATTTCGGCTAGCTTGATGCAGTGATATCGTTATTAAATGCACTACGATAGGAGCCCAACAAGAACTATCGAAGTCCAGATTTTTTAAAGCTGATAATCCTCAACATTTTGTCAATCTACATCGACACGATTTTGCACTCGTTACCGTACCTGGATTTAAGGGTTTCCCATGCGCAGTAGTGGTTGACACTTGAAATTGTTAAAAGTTCAATTAATTGAGTTGAATTAAACGAGTCTTCAAATATTCTATTTTTTCTGTTTTGCTTAAGGAATTTTTTCCATGTATTATTGTTGAAAATACATCATAGGACGAACTCCACTCCAGATGATTTCTCCGAAATTTGGTAACTTTAATGGAGGCAGTTTTGCGTTAGATTCCATCCCAGTATTGAATTTTTTTTTCTTGGCGAGAGTAGACGCCATCCGATGGAGACATGGATTTATGTCTCTCTTAATATCCGTGTATTTCAACTGCTTGATATATGCTGACAGGAGGTTTGCATTGGCCACAAACTCTTCATGAAGAACATTCAAATTCCTAAGTTTCTTTAACAAATTTTTTTGTTGGTATTCGAATACTTCACTCGAATATCCAACGAAAGATTGTTCGAACTCCTCCATGTTACCTATTATTGGTTCAATTTTCACGTAAAGTTTTCTGAGCCTAAGCTGATGTCCTTAGACGTGGACGCTTTCGCCGATTCCATATCTACGTCTTCAGGAGGAACTATGCTTCTTAATAAACCTTTTAGTTTTTTATACATCTCCTCTACACTGCCATATGTATTTCTCTGCATATATGACGTGTCCTGTTTGACTAAGTCTTTTATAGTTTCATGGTTGTTACGATACTCGGCCCTTATTGCGTTTATTCTCTCCAAACGATCCTGCTTATAACGCTGTGTCTTTCTAGAAGCACTATCTTTCTGAAGTTTATTGTTGCCTTCTCTAGTACTTCTGCTAGCGCTTTCTGTCTTGCAACGATGACAAACACATTTGTCTCATCCGCCATATTGATTTTGTCTAAGGCTTATAAAAGAAATTTTTCACTGACTCTTTACTGTCTTGTGAGTTATAATCTACCAATGTCAGTAGCCTTGGTAATGCTAAATATCGATGGTTTGTTCACCGTCGAAGGACAAATGCAGATTTGCTAACCGCTACCGCTGGTGGGCGGAAATAACAGCTCTATATTTCTGAAGGTAATGAACAACTCAAAAAACTTTATTTTCTTGTGGGAACTCTAAAATATAAAATACAAAAAATTGTATTATACGCAACGCGCGTGTGTCATTAGAAACAATTGTTTACTCGAGTAAATGACTCGGGTCATTTGAGACCCATGTGCGCACATGGCAATGTAAATTTTATTGTGTGACATTGTTGATCACAACATCTTGACTTAAGCTTTATCTACAAGTATAATATATTGACAACGTATCTTGAGAATTAACTCTTAAATTTCAGACACGAATACAAGTTTTCGCAATTAAAAGAAATTTTAATCGGCGTACCGCAAGGGAGTTTCCGACCGCAACGTAAAGATAGCGGCACTCGTCAATAGAAGCTAGTGAATGCTAGTTGTGCATCTTTTGACAGTTACGTACCGAAGTTTCAGTCATTTTGGACGCGCAATTTTTAGTTGACAGTCGTTTGAGTGAGTCGATGTCAGTGTTTTTTGTGAAAATGCAAAAAAATTAATATCGAGCTGTTATTAAATTCTTGTTTTTGAAAGGCGCACGCCCACGCAAATCAAAAATGAGTTGGACTCTGTGTATGGAGACTCTGCACCATCATTTACCACAATGAAATTTTGGGCAGCTGAATTTAAACGTGGCCGTAGGAGCTTGGGAGATGATGAACGTTCGGGACATCCAAAAACTGCAACCACTGACAATAACATTGCTAAAGTTCACCAAATGGTGTTAGACGACTGACGAATTAAAGTGAGAGAGAGATAGCAGAAGTTATGAAAATGTCCAAAGAACGTGTTTGTTACATATTAAATTAAGATTTGGGATGAGAAAGCTGTCCGCGCATTGGCTGCCGCGTTTGCTTACGTTAGACCAAAAACCTGTTCGAATGAACATTTTCAACGCTCTGTTGGCGCAATTTAGGCGCAATAAATCCGAGTTTTGGCGCCGATTAATTACTGTAGATGACACTTGGACACACGATTATACGCCCGAGATAAAAATTCAGTCAAAGGGCGAGCCGGAAAAAGCAAAAACTGTTTTTTCGGATGGGAAAGTGATGGCGACTGTTTTTTGGGGTAGTAAAGGAGTTATCTTAATCAACTACGAGTATCTTCAAAAAGGGAAAACCATTACAGGAGCATACTACGCATCATTACTTGCCAAGCTGAAGGCAGAAATTGCGGAAAAACGGCCCCATTTGCAGAAAAAAAAATCCTGTTTCATCAAGACAACGTGCCGTCTCTCACCTCAGCGAAAATCCGTGAATTACGGTTTGAACTGCTTGACCACCCCATCTAGCCTTATTCACCAGATCTAGCTCCAAGCGACTTCTTTTTGTTCCCTCATCTAAAAACTGCGCTCGGAGGACAGAGATTTTCGTCAAATGAAGAGGCAATCACCTTCGTGAACAATTATTTTGCAGAGAAAAACGCCAAGTACTAATTGGACGGGTTAGAGAGATGGGAGCATCGCTGGAAGAAGTATGTAGAGTTATAGTACAAGGAGATTATGTAGAAAAATAAAAAAAAAATTGAGAAAAAATATCTTGTATCATTGTTCGTATATACCCGTGATATATGGCAAGAAGAAGAAACCGTTTAGCTACGTTTACTGATAACACTGCTATATTAGCAGTATGTAAAACTAAAATATCTAAAGAAACAACAAGTTAACTACAAAGTGATCTTAGTCAATGACAAATGAATGAACAAGGGGGTGGGGGATTGCGCTCAATGAAACCAAATTACTTCAAGTAAACTTTACTTGCTGCAAAACCAGCAGGCTGCCTTCCTTCATAGACTCGGTCTGTATTCAGTCCGCAAGCGAGGCTCAATACCTCCATATGGCCACTCGCACGTGAAAAAGGAACGTGAAGGACTTACCAAGACAACATGCACGAACTCTCATTGGAAAGACCCCTGCCGAAGACTTAACGCCTTTTATAGAAAAAGAGCTTGAGAAGTCGAAACCTAATTGCAGTAACAAATATGTACAGTGATTAAGAAAGGAGGAATATTTAGTGAGTAAGAATCTCATAAAAAAAATGAAACAGTGAAACGACAAATTGAAATGAAGGATGTTTTTGTTGATGACCCTACCAAACAACCACGAAATATACGCGTGGTATTTTCACACTCTGTAAAAACATACAGGCAAAGAAATCCATTGAGAGAATAGATTGTATGCTGTTACTAATCATAAATGCATTAGTGCCATGCAAGAAGTGTAATGAGACAGATGGTACAAGGTGGGGCAAAAGTAATGTCATAATGTAAATGTTCCACACTTATTGCGAATGTGGTCAAGTGTCATTGTGCTTTAACATTTATGTTGTAGACAGATAGAGAATTAGTTGACAACAATCAATGGATTGATACATACCTGAAGAACACGGAATTATTATTACAGCTTATTTGATCAATTTCCGGTCTGTTGTTTTAATGCAGCGTGAATTTCGTCGTCGTTTTCCTCGTCGCCCTGCACAATGCGCGTGAACAGTAAAGCGTTTGCCTGACCGTCTCCAGGAAACTGGGTCCACTAGAAATGGTTTGACCGAGAATATCACTACTGTGGCCGAGGACGACGAAGAGTTCACAAACATTGACGAGACACAATTTGGCATCAGTCCCCTTATAAAGTGTAAACCGTTCACAAATTGCTGCCTGCTGACCGTCAAGTGAGGTTAACTTGCTCCCATGCTCTGTTGAACCTGGTGCAAGGAGAGGATGATTTCGTATCCAAAATCATAATGAGCGACGAAGACCATTTCCACTTAAGTGGTTATGTGAATAAACAAAATTTGCATTTCTGGGGCTCGGAAAATCCACAGGAAATGCACGAAGAGCTATTGGATACCCCTAAAGTGACTGTTTGGTTCGGCATTTGCAGTAAAAATGTGAATGGGTCTTATTTTTTTTGAAGGCGCCTGTTGGGGTGTGTAGGGGTACTTTACTTTTGATTAGATAAGTGTGGGGTAAAAAATTGCGGATTTAAAATAAAACACGTTGTTCCTTCTTCAAGTGTTACAGCAAAGAGAGCTCTTTATTCGTCATCCGGAAATTACTTCCATATTTACGTTTTACATTAACTGTCATACAAGGCAAAATCTGAACTCTACGTTACGTTAATCCGTTTACATTTAGGTTAAAAGTTCAATTTACATACATTTATCTTAATTTCAAGCAAAGTAATTAATTTATGGTTTTAACAAGCCAAAGATAATAATTTCAAATAATAAAGTATGTTGTACTTCCGAACATGCTCCCGCCCGGTGGACGACTTTCGTCCGCAAGTGTACTCAATTGCAGTTGGAGTATGTAGTACTTCTTCTGACATAAGAGTTGTGTGTTGTGTTAGTGCGAGTGTGTTGACTATCTACATGTGAATGAAACAAAAATCTTGTAAGTTAATAATTTGAAACATTACATGTAGGTGACAAGGATGACGAATAACAAACGAGCAACAAAGGGAGATGAAACATGCGTAATTTGCTTTGTGCAATAGTTTGTTTTGATCATTGACCAAAACTGGGTCAATTTGCGTTTCGTGTGTTCGGTTTTTTTTTGTTTTCGTTAGTTTTTACCCCTTTTTTTTTAGTTTTTAGTTTTTTTTTTTTGTTGTTATTGTGAATAAGGTAAGTGTTTTTTATTTAATTATTGATATTTTTGTCTGCCCCCCTGTTTTCCGTAAATTCTTCTTTGTTTGGAATTGTGTACACCGGCGCGAGTACACAATCGTATATACGTGCGTGTGTATATATTTATATACATAATTCGTGTTTTCGCGAAAGTGACAACCGTGTGCAAGTGCAACAAAAAAAAAAACCGAAGAGAAAAAGGCAAAAAAAAATGTAATGGGAAAATGAAAATAAAGTCCATTGATGGTTTTCCCTAGAAATTCGGTAAAATTTGTGATGTGTTTTGTACGATAACTGTTTTCCGCGTACGCGTTTCATGGTTGTGCAGTGCGTCGATGTGCGACGACATTTTCGCGAACGGTTATGTATGATGGCCGAATTGCTGGCCAACGTGTGTGTGTGTGTGTGTACGTACAGCCATGAATCCGCCTTCTATAGAATTGTTGCTGCAATATGCAAATGTAAACAATTCCATCTGCGGTAAGTTTTTTACGTAATTTTTCTTTTGTTTACATTTTGATTTTTTCTTCTTTTTTTTATGTAATTTATGTTAAAATATATTGTATTAGCTTTTAAGGTTTAAATTATTTATCTATGGTTAAATTAGTTTAAGATTTTTATTGTATTATCATGTGTTATTATCTTGTATGTTTTTAAATTATTTTAAAATTATTTTTGAAAAGAATACCTGTTGATAGGATTAAGTGTTGTGTTGTGTTGTGTTGTGTTGTGTTGTGTTGTGTTGTGTTATATTGTGTTGTGTTTTCAGTGGACAACGTTGATCGTGTCACGAAAAGTTCGAATGCCGTCGGGATTTTGGTTATCCATTTTCCGTAGACATTTTGGAATTTCGAGACTTTGCGACGTTGTCCTGTATGATTTAGTGTGATTGAGTGGATAACCTGGGAGGATACTAAACCTTCAAATGCCGTCGGGGTTTCGATTCTTCAATTCCCGTCGGTATTTTGGAATCTCAGACTCCACAGCGTTGTCCAATATAAATGATATTGTGTGGTTGAGTGAGTGGACTGTATGTGTTGTGCTGTGTAGGGAAACCTAGGTTGAAAATTTTATAATTATTTGTATTTAATTAAGGAAATAAATTATTTTAAAAAGAAAATAAATGCTTTTAACATTATACGTTTTTATTTAAAGTGTATGTATTATGAATTTTGTGTTGTGTCGTTCAATTGTCTTGCCTTCCGTGTGACAGTTTGAGTTATCCGGTTTTGATTCATGTCGTAACTGCTCGTCCAAGTCCGTCTTTCCCGGCATGTGTATCGGTTATCCGTCCGAGTCGCCATTGCAAAGGCGGTAGTCTCTCATCGTTGATGAGAACTAAGTCTCCGCGTTTGTTTCCCGGCTTCCGTCTTGTCCACTTCGGGCGCTGTTTCATCCTGGACAGGATGCGGCACTTTCGACAAAAGTCGTTGGTGTTTGAGTTTATCAGCTTCCATCGCACAAGGTAACTTACCCCTTCCGAGGCAGTGTCTCCTTGAGGAATTGCGACGAGTCTTTCGCCAATTACATCTGCCTTTAGTGAACCTCTGTCTCTTTTTCCAGCTTGTGCCCGGCAGTTTCGTACAAACCGTTTGTAGTTCACAGGACTGCGACGAAGTTTCGTAGTTCTGGTTGACTCAAGGAATACCGCATGGTGAGTAATGTAGAAATGGTGTCGTGTATCCAGTATGGTATTCTTTGCGTCAACTACGGCCATCTGACGAAACTTCTTGCATTCCTTTAAACATTTGGAATGCTCCTTGTGTTGTGTGGGGTTCTCCTGGAATCTTCCTTCCAGTTGATGAAACCTACGTAAGGCACCTAACTTCGAGGCACCAAACCCAGGCTTACATCCGTTTTTAAATGGTTGCGATTGCTGATCTTGACCATCAGCTAATCTTCTTTTTGTGTTAATATTATGCTTTTTACCTGTTTTGTCTTCCGCAGTTTTATTAGTATTCACAGGCAACTCCTCCAGTTCCCAGGACCCTCGCAGCTGAGTGTTGTTATCGAGAACCTGTAAGAAGCTATGTACAGATTCTTTATTTTGTGAAATTGCCTTCCCAAGGAGAAGCCAGCCTAACTCTGATTCCTGTGCAATTGGCGATCTTTCATCTATGCCACGGATAATTGATCCTAAAATAAAGTCAGAGTAAACGTCGGCTCCCAGGAGGATATCAACAGTCGCAGGCTTGTCGAATTGTGGATCAGCTAACTTCAAACCCTGGATGTGTTCCCAATTTTGCAGAGCTAAAGGTTTGGATGGCAGAAGACCAGTCAGGGACTTGAACACATAGGCTCGTGTATTTGTCTCGAAAGGTGTTACCAGCGACCCAAAGGTAAGACTTACATACCGCTGACATGAACCACTTCTAAGTTTTCCCAATCCAGATACCTTAATGAGTGTTCGCCGTTGATGAAGCCCTAACAATTGAACAGCTGACTCTGTGATAAATGTTGCTTCAGATCCAGGATCGACCAACGCCCTCAGATTAAAATAATTACCATTCGACGACCTGATTCGAACAACTGCTGTTGCCAGAAGAACACTTGGCTGATGTACTTCAGGAGAGACAATTTTGGGTTGGTTGGTATTTATTTTTGTCTTTATGTGGAAAGTTTGTGTACCTATAGTCGTATTTTCATGATTTCTTGTAGATTTGGAGCTAGGATTCTTAAAATGCAGCAGAGAATGGTGTTTCTGCATACAGTAATAGCAGCGCGCACTGCTTTGACATTGGTTTGTCTTGTGGCTGTATGCCAAACAGTTTCGACAAACCCCGATTCTGTCCACTGACTTAGATCGTTCGCAGATCTCCAAGTCAATGAACTTTTTACAAGTCCTTAGAGAATGTTGACCTTTACCACAAACCTGACATGCAAACTGCATCTTACCAATATGCAGCACCGTTTTCTTCTCAACTGCAATACCTTTGTGTGGAGAAGAACCGCTGCCCTTTAGGCCACTCGTTTCAGCTACTGCTTCCAAGGTCCGAAAACGCGTTTCTAGGAACGCTGTAAATTGTGTAAGTGTGGGCAACTCCTTCGAACTACCTAACTTCTCCTCCCACAAACGCTGAGTAAAAGCAGGTAATTTTTGTACTAGTATATAAATTAATATATCATCCCAAGAACTAACCGGCAATCCTATATTTTCCAGGGCATGGAAACATTCCTGTGACGTGTCCAGTAGAGATTTTATGTTACTAGCAGTCTCTTTTGTTAACTGCTGCTGTTCAAAAAAGAGTTGGAAGTGTGCGTTTACCAGCACTCGCTTGTGGTCGTATCTGGCGACAAGCAGTTCCCATGCTTTGTCATAGTTGCCAGAATACAACCCTAAATGCTGCAACAAACGAGCAGCTTCACCTGTCAGAGAGGATTTAAGGTAGTGAAGTTTTTGAATTTCACCCAGCTTTTTATTTGTGTGGACTAAAGACAAAAAGACATCATGGAAAGCCCGCCATTTTGTGTACGAGCCCTCGAAATGCGGAATTTGAATTTGGGGTAATGAAAGTTCATTACAAGAAGCACCTGTGGATTCACTTTCCACAATCTTCTCTTTGGATGCTGACTTGGCATTGTCGATAGCATCGACCAATTCACCTCGGTAAGTGAAATATGTTTCTTGAAGCAGATCAAAAATTTCATCAAAATCTTCCTCTTCCAGACCTTCTTCGACATCTCCTCGTCGAATTTTTGCTTGATGCTCAAGTGCGTTCTTGAAGTTCACTTCGAGGACAAGAAGACGACCTGAAAGATAGCTGGCTGTACGACGTGATGCTCCAGTCTTCTTGAAGTTGGAGTAGTCTCGACGAATCTGCTCCAGAACACCCTTCTGATCTGCACCCGATGACAATTTAGACATTTTAAAGGTTTTATTTGTAAATTAATTATAACCCAATGTGTTTGTATGTATCAAGTACAATATTTATTAAAGTATTATTAGATACAGATGATATTTTATTAATTAAATAACATATTTTATTACAGCAACTTACGACCTTTGGTCAGCTTTGCCCAGCTGGTGACAGTTGAGGTTAAAGTTGAAAAATTGATGAATTTTACACGGCGCGGGAATCCCGATAAATGCACAACCACCGAAAGTCTTTAAAGGGAACAAGACAAAGGGCAAGACACCGACCGCGAGGGAATCTATGTATGTACTTTAATTGTTATATATATATATATATACATATATTTTGCATTTGCACTTGTCCTTGCACTTGCACTTGCACTTTTTAGTTAAATTTATTTCTCTTTGAAATGTTGAATGCACTTTGCACTTGTCCCTGCACTTTGCACTTCTAATTTTTTAATCTAATTTAAATGTTTAATGTTTTGTGTAGTCTATTAATTGTCTTTAAATCTTTAATGCTTTAATGTTTTAATTTTTAAATTATCCGGCTCGTTTGGACCAAATGTTGGGGTGTGTAGGGGTACTTTACTTTTGATTAGATAAGTGTGGGGTAAAAAATTGCGGATTTAAAATAAAACACGTTGTTCCTTCTTCAAGTGTTACAGCAAAGAGAGCTCTTTATTCGTCATCCGGAAATTACTTCCATATTTACGTTTTACATTAACTGTCATACAAGGCAAAATCTGAACTCTACGTTACGTTAATCCGTTTACATTTAGGTTAAAAGTTCAATTTACATACATTTATCTTAATTTCAAGCAAAGTAATTAATTTATGGTTTTAACAAGCCAAAGATAATAATTTCAAATAATAAAGTATGTTGTACTTCCGAACAGCGCCAGTGGCTCCATCGTAGCCGTAACCGTAACAATTTAAAATGCATCAACTCAAGACTTGGTCATTTGACCGATATCATCTTTTCAATTTAATGCCATTAACTTTATAGATAAACTCTTCCTGAAAACAGGGCCCTTTTTTCATTTCTAACATGCCAATTCACATTATGACATTACTTTTGACTCACCTTGTACAAATATATTATGAAAACCTTTTACATTTATGATACTACGATGATTACTAATGATAGCACACATATGAATGCGAGTTTATCTTATGCGTATCTGCATTGTTACTGCTAAATTCGAAAACCAACATTTACACGGACTATTACCTTGTTGTAGGTAATGAGGATATATTTCTACAAGATGTTTAACAGTGATTATATACCGATTAATACCAAACTTAAGACTAGTAAGGATACTAAAAGTTCGGTATATCAATGGTCCTTTAGCATCGATTAGCAGATTACTAAGAAAAAGGCTCTATGGACTGTCCCAATTACAACAGATCCTAACTACCGTTCTATGTGAAAGGCAACAACCCGATATGCTCTTATCAAATATTCACGTTTCGGCAGATCTTGCCAAATTTCTCACAGATTTCAAAGCGAAATCCATCACCCGCTTAACGATTTTTGGGTGGCATACCATATGATACTCGTAACATTTATTAGGACAAACTATACGGAGTCATGTCTAGTTTCAGTATCCTTCCAAGGTTCGTTCACCTGTTCTTGATGAGAATGAAAAGCACTGGCTTCTCCATTATTTTTTGAGATGTCACCACTGAAACTTTTAACACACAGAGGATTTCGACAAGGGGATGTGGTGTCATGTGATTCATCATCATACTTGAAAAAATATATACAATACAATATATAAGAAGTTGTATAACTGCTTCCAAATGCTGGCAACATTGACATCATGGGAAGATATCAGCTATAGCTGGTGCTATTGCGTGTGTTGAAATGAAAGCGACGAAGGTGTACTATGTGGTAAGTAAACGAAGAAAATACGGAGGGGCAACGCGGTATATATTTTTGTATTGCAATTTTTCTATAAATATTTGTTTGCCATAGAGGTCCTATATGATATAATTGGATTTACCATTCCTTATTAGCGAGTATTTCCAGATGCAATAATGAGAAATACAAGAGATGCAAACTATCTCTTTTCTTCAATAAGTTCATTGGGGGCCTTTTCGTGTCAGGAAGGCCTAGGAGTCAAATATCATAAGGTTTTGGAAGGAACCCAGGTGAGACGTCGAACAAAACGCCAAAAACGTTCAAACTAGATGTTACATGGTTAACAGTATGTAATTGTCCCTAAAGGACTATATTCGAGGCAGTAATTACACTAGCGGCAATCCAGGCACAGATTATGCAGGTCCTAAACAAGGGCCATCCACTTATTTAGGCGTTGATCCATAAGTCGCTAGATCTCGCTATTCCAATGACTCCTGGAGCTCTTTCTACGACACGTTCAAATGATTGAGAGAGTACCGGAGAGGTTCAGCCTGCTACGGTTGCACTATATCAGATTAGACAGATGGTTGGGCAGAGTTACTCGTATGTTTTTGATGGCTTGTCGCGACAAATCCAAAAGTTCAAACGGACTCCAGAAGCGGTACCTACACTCGGAAAGTAATTCGTCAAGGGGGCAGTTGAATAGGACAACCAGACGTGAGCCAAACGCAGGACGCTAAGAGACGGCAAACCCTAAAAGTCTCACTTCCCGGAATTGAAACTGCATCCGCTTCCTACGTACGAAGAGGAAAAAACCTTCTGCCACTACTTTTATCGATGAAACCGGTGCTGCATCCAACAAAGACTGTAATTCGGGTGGGCGGAATTTGGATGTAGCAGGAAAACCCCCACCCAACCCTGGAAGGCCCAAAACGCCAAAGAGGACATGACTCACGTACCTGTAAGGATGCCGCTATCACCTCTCTGTCAACGGGAACAGTCTGAATTACGCGGTGTACAAACAAACAGCGTGCTGATCAACTATGGAAGCTAGGTAAAGTACAGCATCAGAGCAGAGAATTGCGATCTTAGAGTAAAGTGCCCTACACACTTCTAAATTTCGTGAAAACGGAGGTTATGTAGGTGCACCACCATTCCTATAACCCTGCACTTTATTTTCACAGTAAGAGCAAGGTCTTCTCTCGTTGTTTGCGAAGAGAAGGCTTCTGTCGAGATCACTTAACATAGGTATGACTCAAGTCCTTAGCTACAGCTTCGAAGAATAAATTCCCATTTTTTTTTTTTGCAAATCAATGAGGATAAAGGACAACTGTCCCTGTACTTGATTATACATAATATTTACTAAGATCAACCTTCAACAATCTAAGTGTGCTTTGCATCCTTATGTGACAACGTGTTGATACAAGAACTTTGAGTGTAGATAAATGCACCTATAGCTTCGGATTTTCAAGAAGCTTCACACCACCGTATGATCAGCGAAAGCTAGTCTTTTCATGCCGAATCCACACTCAGCTTGGGAAATTTCACATGGAAAAGGCTATAAAACAAACGGAGAATGACAAACAATGCATCGTTACGTCGAATTCTTCTTCCAATGATCCGGAATTACCGCTACCACCCAAGTGGTGCGTCCTTCTAGATAAAAAAATTGCTTGGCCTAAACGTGTAAGTTTGATAACCTCCAAGGCTCTGTCAGCCTTCAGGTAGCGTAAAGTACCGTTCCATAAGACATGAGGTTTGTCACCTCCGGTTGTCTACTGACACAAGTATTGAAGAAAAGGTACTCACTGCTGTTTTTGCCAAACTCCAAAGTATGTCTCGGTTGCATGCGCGCTTTAGTTGGCACGCTTGGCTCTGCAATAGCTGCACGGATGAATAGGGATCATATAGGGTGCACTCTCAAAGTAATTCTCCGTTTAAAAAGAAATGGCTTTTGGTACTACTCACAACGGAGTCTTGGTAAGACTACGCGCCCAAAGCCTTTTGACTTCGGTTTTATGAACATCACGGCAATGTTCAAAATGACAGCAATGACACCAGAAATCCTGCTGCTGTGAAAGAACGAAATCGGTTTTCCCCCTTCCCAAGACTTAGGATACAGCGATAGTGACGTTTTGGAGGACAACAACTTTAAACTTCATTTCTCGTAAGGAAAACATACGTTTGCTGTCCAAGCGGAGGTGCATATACGCAATTCTGTTGGCAATGAAGTCCATTGGGAAGAATTGGAGGAGAGAGTGGCTAAATTTACTAATATCTCACCACTTCCAAGCTAATTCAAGACCTGATTTCTTACTTACCGACTTAGGTGGCATTAGAGTTCGGGATAAACCTGTTCCTTAACTATCAAGCCTCTCCAGTTAATCCGGTCCTTAGCTAACATCCTCCAGTTGCTCACTCCAGATCTTCCTCTACTGAGTGGTTCCTCCGGATTAGTTTCTAAGACTCTGTCCTGATTATCTAAGGTGACTGACCTGCAGTATTCTGACTGCATAGATGTCGCTATACAGCTCCTGTAATTCATCATTGAAACCCCTCTTCCAAAGGCCATCAACGAAGAATTTTTCTCTCGAAACGACCAAAGATATCTTCATCTGCTTTCGATAGAGTCCATGCTTATGCACCATAGAGTTCGATACAGGGCCTTACTACTCAGTTGCCTTCTTAATCAAAAGAAACAGCGATTGGGAAAAGTGATTCTTTGTTTTATTTCTACTGAGGTGTTGTTAGCAGAATTGGTAGCAGAGCCAAGGTAGGCAAAATCTAATTCTGCCTAATTCGTCGTATCCATTCTGGATTTATCGCTCAATTCATTTTGGCAGCTTTCGTTTCAATACTAGCGAATGTACCGGTGACAGCCCGCTGAGTTCTGGCAATTATGTCAATATCATCTGGGTACGCTAGTAGTTACACAGACTTTTGCAAGATTATGCCTCCTTCATTTTGGGCAGATGGACGGAAGTTTTGGCTATCATCGTCTAAGTTGAACGGTATAGTCTGGCTGATGTTAGGCTTCGTCGCGGTTACACAGTTTGCAGAAAAAGTTTCTGCATATTCTGAGCATTCACCTATTGGTAAAATTTATTCCCGGAGTACAAACACCCAATACTTTCGATCGTGCGCTTCTCCTGATCTTTTTCTTCTTCCTGAAGGGCCAATGTTCTTCTCAATGTTGCTCGTAGAGGTCACGAGCGGCTCTTGACCTTCATCACAACGCCGCTTTGAACGCTTCTTATTTAGCTTCATGTACTTGCTGGCATTCTTCATCATACCACTTATTTCTTGGTGGTGGTCGGGTGAAACACAGCATATCAGTTGCGTCGTCTCTGATGGCACATTGACAGCGTTACCACTGGTCTCGGTACTTGATGCTGTCGGCATAAGAATTGCTGAGAGAGGTTGGAATACGCCTTCGACGAAGATTCTTGCAGTCTATTGCGATCAGAGCCTTTCTACGTTATATCTTCTCACAGTAGTTCCTCTTTGTTGTGGCACTTGGGAAATCCGCATTCGTACCTTAGCTGCAACAATGGTGTGACACGAGTCAATGTTGGCTGGCCTAAAGGTTCGGACGTCCAGAATACTGAAGGCATGCCTTACGTCTATCGTAAAATGATCAATTTGATTTAGCGTTTCATGATCCGGAGACAGCCATATCCCTTTGTGTGTATTGCGATGAGGAAACCGTGTGCTTGATATAGTGATATTTCGCCCCGCCGCAAAGTCAATGAGTCAAAATCCGTTACCAAACGTGGTGTCGTGTAGGCTATGCTTACCAACTGTCTTACCAATGATGTCCTCATTTCCTATCCTGGTGTTAAGCTAGTCTATTACGATTTTAACGTCATACTTCTGACATTGCTCATATGACTTTTCGAAGAGCTTGTAGAGACATTCTTTGGTAGGGCCATGGGCGCATATTAGGCTTATTTTAGCGAATTTAACTTTAAATTTTGATTAAAGTCTTCTAGCCTAAGTTTTCCACATATGGAAAATCTGCATCCGCAATCACCATTGTATACATCATACTCGTATATGTTATGTGATCACAGTTTTTTATCCTCCTTATGGCCGGGCCAACCCATCGCACTTCCTGGATGGTGGAGATATCTGCGTAATAGCAGTCAAGGGCCTCTGCTAACTCTTCGGTTGTTCATGACCTGTTAAGAGTCCGAACATTTCACATGCAAATCTGAACGTCGTTATCCTTTATACGTTGACAAGTGTCATCAACAGTGAATCCATTTCTATCCGAAGCGTTGTTTGTTCGTTTGTTCTATGCCGTATAGAGTTGTGAGCTCTAGGACGGCCTAGGCCAGTATTACCCTACTAGCTGAACATGCTCTTGGCATTTTAGCTTGCATGAGTAAAGGTTTACTTTATCTGGGATGCAAGGAAAGCACTACGCAACGAACTTGATTATTGAGGCTTTATCCAAGTTATAGGGCAGTTAAACGATCAAACATCGCGTAAATCCTCAACCTGTATTCACTGAGTCTTATTCAGGTCCTTGATTTGCTAGGCAAGGCTCAGACATGGTTTTCTCAAGACTCGAAACTGCGTTAGGACGACCTTTGAGAGTTGGGTTTCACCATTGCTACCCGAGGTATCCAAGAGCTCAGCGACTTTCCTGTTGTCCCTCAACAGGAAATATTGTAGACTACTTAATGACATTTGCTAAATATCTAAGGATAGTAGGCATACTTGGTTAAGTTACATAACATCCCACGACGGTTGCTTTGAGTGCGCTGATTATTCTGCTGTTTGATAGTTTGTTCAAGGTTTTTTTTACATGCTTCCTTGGCTATACACAAGAGAAAACTACCGAGTTTTCCATCACCATCGGTTAGAAATCTCGTCCGCCTACCGTTTTATCAAAACCATTATCATAATTGAATAAACATAAAGGCCGTTGGCACTCTCATTACGTAGGATAAAGATGTGAATCCCTTGCCAGCTTTTAAAACCAGCATTAAACAGCTATGCGCACATATATTTATCTTATTACATTTCACATTATACGAGTAAATATACCATCCGATGAAAAGATTCAATTAAAAAACTAATCAGTCCACCAATTCGATGAATGCGACAGGAACTTATTAATAACTAAAGTGACGAACTGATAAGAAAAATTTGCTTTTTAATATACGCCGAGTAATTGGACATCAATTATAGTCCCGTTACACGTCAACGATTAGTCACAGCTCATCCTCGATGTAAGGCCTACCAATTTTTCAATACCAATCAATCACGGAGGGAAAAAATTATATTTTCGTCTATATACGAGTGTGTGTAAGTTTGTTAATGTAAGTGCTCATGATAGATGGACATGAAAATAAACGAATCCCTGAAATCCCCACTTGTGGTTATAGGTTTCTCTGGATACATACATATATTTGCCAGCATAACCAAAACGACTACGAGTTTACAACATACCAACACACATACTCAGCTGCCCAGCTACTCTTCTATGTACCCTTTATATATATATATATATATATATATATATATGCCACCCTCGGATAAATTATCGATTGTGAAGAAATCCTTTGAATTAACAAAACGGAAGCGGGTTCTTACAGTAATGTCCGTTTAATTTATATCTACGTCAGCATTTTACCAGAAATAATTCTACCTTCAATTAAAGGGGAAACATGGGTGCAATTTACATCAGTAACTCATTGTATCTTTCAATCTTTAACTCAGAAATATAATATAACGGCACCACAACCCGCATCTGTTTGATGTTAATATCATGCAACCATCTGATACAGGGGTGGCTCTAAAGGCGCAGCGGCTGATGGGTGTATTGCTATTGCCAGAGACTTCGAATTGATGTTGCATTTGAAAGTGAATTCCCTTGTTAGGCCGAAGTCAATGAAACAAAGAGTACGACTGGCAATTAGTTTGTTTGTTTAACAATTTCTACTGTATTCATAAAATAATTAACGTATTACGAGTGTGACTGAAATTGTGTTCACATGCTTATACATCTTTTCTCATACAAATGCATTGGCTGGCACCCTAGATGGCTTATAAGATTGAAGGAAACGTTTTTGGGTGTACTCGTATTTTTGCTCTGGGTACATGGTTCCCTAAATGAGTTATAGTATGTATAAGCATATGTATGTGTACAAAATTTGGTCTTCTTAGCAGCAAATGATAAAAAGTCGAAGCTCTTTTATGATAAAAAGTTTTTCATTGTATGAGCCCAAAATTATTTTTAATATAAAAAGCCATGTGTTTAAGATATCAATGAAATGTTGGCATTATTTGGGGGCCTGCATGGGTCTTATGCCTAAACTAGGTAACCTGGGCCAGAAATCCGCGTTACCGAAACCAGCCCGCTACGGAAACCGACTTAATACCTTGGATAAGGACTGATAACACGTTGATGACCTATGGCTATCGTACCCGGACTAAGATTGGTTTCTGGAATGTGAAGAGGCTCCTTGACTCTCAGAGTGAAGGACCTCAGAACGCCAGATTCCTTCAATTAGAGCATGAGCTTATGCGATATAAGCTGGACATATTGGGAGTAAGCGATATAAGATGGTTAAATGCGGGTGAGTGCCAATCCCCAACGCGTAACACTGTTTTACTTTACTCCGGAAGACCAATCGGAAGCCCCCGTGGATATGGAGTTGGACTGCTGTTAACAGCTACAGCACTCAGAGGCCGAATCTCCTGGCAGCCGCACGGTGATAGGATTTTAACGGACAGATACCGGACGAGAGTACTTCGCGTCACCATTATATTGTTACGAAACCTAAAGAAAAAGAAAAACAGCAGAAAAATAAAAAGATTTTATTTCACGACGAAATACTTACCTGCTTCACGTTGTTTGTTATGGGTTTTGTTTTGACAGGTTGAAGAGGTTTGTTCCCTTTGCCGAACATGGCAGATCATTCAGCCACACAAAAAGGACAAATGATTGAGTAGTAAGCCATAAGAGTAAGAGGAAGAAAGGAGATGACTACCGTAGAAAGGGGAGCAAATGATTTAAAGTCAACGAAGAAAATATTTGCCGTTTCCTGTGACGTAGGATTTCTCCAATCAAAAATAGTTGGCGAACGAGCGGTGGAATCTTAGTTGTTGCAACGGAGATAAGAAAACGGAAGGCTTTCTAACAGAAAAAAAAGAACCGCGGGCAACGTAAAAATCGAGGAGATAAAAAGGAGAATTTTCGGAAGAACCAGGAAGTCCAAAGCGAGCAGTTGAGGTCAGGAGACTACAGCCATAGCAAAGAAAAAAAAAACAAAAAAACCTTTAATTTTAAATAAAAGAACAAAAACAAAAGTTTACCTCTCGGGAACCAGAATTTTTTGAAGTTTCTTTTTTTTACTTTTGTCCTCTTTTTACCCGATTGAAACTCGGCGGTAGTTTCGATCATTAGGCAATTTTCGTTACAATATGTACAGTGTTACGCCCCCACAGATGGTTTGTCTGAGGAAGAAACGGAGACCTTCTATAACCAGTTGGGAGCTGTTTATAATACAACACCCAACGGCAAAATTGTCATTGTAATGGGGGACCTTAATGCCAAGGGACGGCACGGATTAGGCAACCGCAATGACAACGGCGATAGATTTGTTGACTTTTGTAACGCAAATCGTTTTGTCATAGGTGGCACCATGTTTGAGCACAAGGCCTGCCATAAAATCATTTGGGTGTCAACTGACACGCAAGCACCTCCCAACCAAATCGTCCGAAACAGACGAGGAGCGGACATGGGGTTGTTACGAGATCACCATCTTATGATAGCTACTGTCCAATTACGCACTGCTGTCGTTCGAAGATCTAACGACATAAGAATACCTAGGTCCAACGTAGACCGACAGAGAGTTCCCAGAGTGCGCCAAGAACTCTCATGAGGAGTGGAAGCAATTAGGAGCTCACTGCCCGCCATCATCCAAGACCACTGGTATGCTGTGAAAACTGTTTTCACATCAGGTTCTGAAAGGATTATCGGTCGATCGCAGGCAAGCCATAGGGCGTGTCTTTCCAAGGATACCTGGAGAACGAACGAAAACAACTAAAAGCTCGAATTGCAGCAGCTCCAGCAGCAGAGAGGATCGAGCTACAGTCCCTATATCGC
Organism: Volucella zonaria; assembly: GCA_963966105.1. Taxonomy (NCBI): domain Eukaryota; kingdom Metazoa; phylum Arthropoda; class Insecta; order Diptera; family Syrphidae; genus Volucella; species Volucella zonaria. The sequence continues at coordinate 118,255,790 of OZ014531.1, read as the reverse complement.
ATGAATATGAGAAAAGTGCAGCGTAGCGTAAGAAAAGACAAGCGCAATTACATCAATGTGCTGGCCACGCAAGCAGAAGAAACAGCAGCGATTTGCGACAGCAGAACCGTTTACAGAATCACCAAAGACCTTATAGGTGGCAAAAGCTCTACTCAACACCCAGTGAAAGGCTTAGACGCTCCGTTGCTAATATCGGATGAGGATCAACTGAAGAAATGGAAGAAGCATTTTGCTTCGGTTCTAAACCGAGTGTTCGCCAGCAATATGCACCCAGGTCGGACTGAAGTGTCCGTAGAAAGAAGTTCCCGAATTCGCACCAAAACCCCCAGTAAGGAAGAGATTATTGCCGCGATCAAAGCACTGAAAACCAATAGGGCGGAAGGATTAGACGACATACCTGCGGAGCTTTTTCTAGCTGCGCCAACGGCATCAGCTGAGCTACTGATCAAACTTGTCGGAAGAATATAGGAAGCCGAGAGTTTTCCGGACGAGTGATCGTCAAGCTCCCTAAAAAAGGCAATCGAATGGAGTGCGAAAACTGGAGAGGTACCTGCGTGCTGCCTGCTGTGGCCAAGATAATAGCTAAAATCATCCTGGAGCGAATCAAACAACACCTCGAAGACACACTCGACGCCGAACAATCAGGTTTCCGCTCTGGATCCTCCTGTGCCGACCATATTAACACCTTGCGGATCATAATCGAGCAGTGTGTTGAGTACCGATCAGAGCTTCACCTGCTGTTCATCGATTTTGAAAAGGCGTTTGATAGTGTCAATCGCGAATTTAGCTGGCGCGCCTTGCGCAGGAGAGGTATTCTTGATAAATTAATAGCAATTATGAAGGCTACATATGATGGGTCCACATGTCACGCCTCACACTGTCTAAGGTATTCGAAGTCTAAAGCGGGGTTAGGCAAGGCTGCATACTTTCACTAATACTGTTTCTATTGGTGATTAGCGATGTTCCCTTAGCGATGGACTCTTACATCTGAATTCAAACACCTTGACTATGCCGACGATGTATGCCTTCTGTCTCACAGAATAATGGACCTTCCCCAAATGACAACAAATGTGGAGAGGGAAACAGACGTCGTTGGGCTGAAAATTAACACGGCAAAAACAAAAATGATCAGCCTAAGACCAAACTCATCAACTCATATATGTATTGCTGAACAGACCGTTGAGAGAGTAGGGAGTTTCCAATACTTTGAGAGTATCGTCTCAACCGATTGCGGAACCGAACTGGATATAGCCAACCGCATAGGCAAAGCAAAATCCGCATTTGGAATGCTATCCCCAGTTTGACGAAGTAATGCAATTAGCTTAAACACCAAGCTACGACAGTTCGGTTCCAACGTTGAATTCGTGCTACTATATGGATGTGGTACCTGGAGGGTGACCGCCACTATCACGAGGAAGCTGCAAACGTTTGTCAATGGGTGTCTACGCTACATCTTAAGGATATTCTGGCCAAGCCGTATCTCTAATGAACAGCTTTATGAGAGAACCGACCATGAACCTACAGGCACAACCATATGACGACGAAAGTGGCAGTGGATTGGTCACACTCTCCGAAAGGGTGACAGGTCCATAGCTAACCAAGTAATGCAATGGAACCCGGTTACTCAGGACGGCAGAATACGCGGCAGTTGAGAAGGAATCACGGCAATTGGGAAAAAGTTGGGGAGAGCTGAGGCACATTTCCAGAAACCGCACTCGATGGCGCGTTCGCATAGTAGAGCCCCTAGGACCTACAAGGGGATACAGGAACGAATGAAATGAATGATCATTTAAAGTCCTTTACTAAACCGCTTGGGTGAGTGAACCCAATTTTCGATGAATTTTTCACTAATTCAGCCGATATTTTAGCTATATCACGTCGAATGTACACCTCCCAATTATCTTGAATTTCTGACTCACTCCTATTAGCAGAGACTATGTCAAGCCTCATAAGAGCGGCCCATTGACAGGGCCACTTCTGGTGATAAGATCATTGAACTTTATCTTAAATAAATCGATTGTAAAACCCTTTCGGAGGCAATTGGTATCGTCTTCTTGAAAACACATTTTCTCTAAGTCATACAGTTTCAATTTATCCTAACAATAATTAATCTCCATTGACGGGAAGAAGTACGCCCAATGACACCACACCAAACAGAAAATTTTAATGTTTACAATAGCTACTTTGGAACACTTCCGGCTGTTCGCTTGACCAAAGGCCGCAGTTTTGGTTATTTACGAAATCATTTAACCAAAAATGTGTCTCGCCACAGAGAATAATTTTTCGGTGATAATCCGGATATTTTTTCATTTCCAACCGAGCCCAGTCTGCGAAGGTTCCTCGTGCACGATGGCCATATAGCCAAGTCTTTCGCAAAATACGCCACAGGGATGTTCGAGAGACGCCAGCTTTTAAGTCAAGACTGTGGTCTTTACTTACCGACTCGCGTATAGCAGCAATATTCTCTTCATTTCTGGCGTTTCGCTGCCTCACTGCCACGGCAACAGAATGGGGTGAATAAGTTGTTTCGAATTTTTCTCACTAAGTAAACATTCAATCTTTTCGCTTACCGGGACGATTATAATGCTCAACAATTGTAGTCAACGCACGTATCGTAGTCGTAACTGATAGCAAATTTTTGTCTGGAACACAAAACTGACGCCTGTAGAAAGATGGTTTGCGTGAGTTCTTAGAATCACCATTGGAAAATGAGGCGCATCTTATGAAACACTCTTTTCCTTCCGACACCCTGGCGACACCCAGTTATCGAGCTGAATCGATTACAGCATATGCAATTCCGAAGAGCGTTAGATAGCAACAAACTTGAGTTCGTAGCTGCAATTTCAAAGTGTAAGGGGATCGAGCAAATCAGGGACGAAAACACGATTAAAGATATGCGTATAATCCTCGATGATTGTCCTGCATCGGAGTGAATTGGCTCCAAACTCTGAAAAATCCAACAGACAGTTAGCTCGTGCAACTACAACCATCCAACTGTGGATAAGAGGAATGCTGGCGAATAGGATCCTGATATGCGGATGCTGACTGGGGCCTTTATGTGATGGCAGGGACTAACGGGTCTTGCATACAAGGCCGTGCTTCTGTCACCGCCATTTTGACCATTTTTCGGATCATTGCTTAACGCTCTCAACAGTAATAGTTCTAACGTGTAGGCTCTGGCTAATGCTGATGATGTCGCTGGACTGTCTGTTGGATAATGCCTTACGACTGTCTGCTCTAAAGTGCAGGCAGCCCTATACCTGGCTGGGGATTGGTGCATTTCAGAAAAGATGATCATCACCCAATGGAGGGATAAGTTAGAAAATAAGTTAAAGAAAAAACATCAACCGCAACATTCCTACCCAAACTGATAATTTGAGACTCAATTTGTTCCCATATTTTCCTCACTTCTATTCCATCTATAAAGAACTTTAGAGCCCTGAAACCAAATTTCTCTTCATTTAACCTTGTTCCTGCGCCTTCTAACCAAGTTTCAATTCACGTTCCCCCTAACTTTATTAGGTCTCATGTACTTATACCAAACACCTCTAGCTCAGCTTCATCTACTAATCGCCCTGATCCAACTTCAGCGCTCTAGATTCTAGATCCGAGCTCCTTGGCCAACTTGCCTCCTTTTCAACCGCCAATTCCCATAATTACCCTGTTCCCAATACTCAACCCACCCATTCCAATCACTATCAAATTTACTCTGTGAGTGACCGTGACTCAAGTGCCAGTCTATTGGCTTCCCAATCAGACGGTTCGGGGTTCAATACCAGCCGTGACCGAAAGACTTTTTCAGGCAACTAAAATCTCGTGATATGAATGGTTGCCTAAATACAACATCAAGTCACAGTCATCGACTAACCGCAGTACAGTCAACAGCTATCACCGAGTTGTTATTGATTGATCAACAGCGAGAGCGCGCAAAACAAAAAAAAAAAGTCCCGTTAATACGCAAGCAAAAATTTATTTTATTTTTCTCTTTGTTCTCTTAAACGGTTATCATTACTACTATAACCCAACTTTGGGACCGGAACCTCCTAGTGCTATTCAAATCGCAAAAAATTGCGGACCTGTTTAAATCCAAAAAATCCCTGTCCAATATCTACCCCATCAAAGTTTCCCTTCACAATGCTCTAAACTCCTCCAAGGGTACTGTCCTTGCCTCATACATGTGCCAGAAAAAAAAATCATCAGTGAAATGAGATCACAGGGAGTCACCGAAGTATTCAAATATAAAAAAAATCAAGAAAGCAACGCGCTACCGGTGTCGTCCTCCTCACTTTTGACCGCTTCCGTCCTCCACCATAAGTAAATATCGGCTGGTACAACGTGAAAGTTAGGGAATACTTCCCCAACCCTATGCGCTGTCGCAACTGCCAAATTCTAGACCACACCACCAAAAGATGCAACAACCTACCTCGTTGTGACAACTGCCCCCTCATGACCCTACCGCGTGTAGTCGCATATTCTGTGCCAACTGCTCTGAAGAACATGAAGCCTCCTCAAGGTCATGCAAGGCATACATTAAGCAAAAAGAAATTCTGAAAATAAAAACAATCAATAAATGCAGCATATCTGAAGCAAACAAAATTTACAGAACCCAAAACCCTTCATCCATACTTTCCACTTCATACTCGGCGATAATCAAAAATTCTTCTCAATTACAATCCTCACAAGCAACATCTCTCCCAACAAATTCCAATCACAACTCTTCCACCCTCCCTTTCCCCCCAGATCTAACACCATCTAAAAAACAAACCAGTGCACCTACAACCAAGCCTTGTGAAAACACAAACGGCAAAAAGTCATTCACAATAAACCCTTCAACACAACCCATACATACAAACACAAATAAACCTGATGATCACCTTCAATCCACCTCTACAATCCAGCCAAATTCCACAAACATTCATCATCAACTTACACAATACAATATAAACACCACAATGTCACCAATTTCAAACCTAACCCAACAACTTATCCGCGAAAACAAATATTATAACTTACCAAACCAACCGCAAACTACTTCCTGCTACAAAACATATATCAAGAATCACAACACCGGCGATAAGAAACCCTTCACTGAGCCCAAACAAACCACTAACCATGAATCGACTTAACCGAAGAAACACTAACAATACCAACGACCCCACCATCGTCAATCCGTCCATCCCGGGCACATCATTGAGTCCTCAACATTCTAGTCTAGGATGGAGGGGTCGCACCAATACCAGCAACACAACAAGCACCGCAAATCATCTCCAAATCATCACACCTGCATTAAAAATAATTCAGTGGAACATCAAAGGCTACGTGAACAACTATAACGAATTCTTAATTCTTATAAAAACCATTTCCCCCAAAATAGTAGCTTTACAAGAAACTCATCTTAGATCCACAAAAATATTCCCATTCCAGTCAACTATCATTTTATCCCCCTAGGAATTGCTTTCCTAGTTCACACTTCGATACAATACAACCGGTTTAACCTTAACAATGATTTCGAAGCTCTTGACATAACAGTAATATCTAAGCTTAAATTCTCAATAATAAACGCCTACATTCACCCTGCCCAATCTTTTAACCTTACCAATCTGAAAAATGTTCTTAACCAACAACATCGACCCACTCTGGTACTAGGCGACTTCAACAGCTGGAATTCTAGCTGGGGCTCGCCCAAAAACAGTCATCGCGGCAACACTATTTCCAAGTTTTTAACTAAATCCGACTATCAACTTCTCAATGATGGATCCCCCACTCACTTCAGCACCCACTCCACTTTCACCCACATTGACCTATCCTTTTCCTCCCCGAGTTTGGCTGTTGACACTAAATGGAACGTCTTCAATGATCTATGTGGAAGTGACCACTTCCCCATTATTATTTCCATGTCCCACACGGCCCCCTCCCCCCTAAAAATAAGACCGAAATTCAAAATCGACGAAGCTAACTGAGAGTTTTATCAAAATCTTATAGACAAATATAGTACTGAACACCCCATCAGTGATAATCTTAACAAAGAAGCAGCCAATATCCATAGAATTATCCTCCAAAGCGCCAATAAATCCATTCCACAAAACTTCATCTCTACAAAAAAACAAAAGGTCCCTTGGTGGAACAAGGAACTCGAACAATTGAAAGCAGAAAAAAACAGACTTTGGCAATTGTTAAAACGGAACATTTCCACTGATAAAATTATAAATTACAAAAGGGCCAACACCCGACTCAAGAGGAAGATAAAAATTGCGAAAGCCGAGTCCATACATAAACTTACTTCCGAAATCAATCCCAATACCCCCTCTGCTAAAATCTGGTCCACCATAAGAAGATTCTGCGGTGTTAAAACCGTCCCTTCCATGCACTCTATTACTCCTACAGATAATCCCAACGTCAACATCACGAACCCCTCCAGCCAAGTCAAATATTTCGCTGAATTTTGGTCTAAAGAATCGCACGATTCTAACTTCCCGCACACCTTCCGTCAAAATAAACCAATAACTTCACCCACCATCTCATACGTGCCATCAAAAAATTCTAAAACCATAGACAGCGATATCACTCCCTTGGAACTAGACTCAGCATTAAACAAATTAAAAGGCAAGACTCCAGCCAACGATAGAATATCATACCCTATGATAAAAAACCTCTTCCTCTCCGTAAAAAACCGTTTTCTGAACTATTATAACTCAATCTTCCATAGTAATATCCCCCAATTATACAAGAACAGTACGGTCATTCCCATCCTTAAACCTAATTCTGACAAATCACTCCCGAAATCCTACAGACCCATCTCTCTTAACCCCTGCTGCGCCAAAGTTCTCGATAAAATAATAGCCAATAGACTCTGGTGGTTTGTTTCCCACGATAAACTTCTTAGCAATCACTAAATGGGATTTAAAAAAAGCAAATCTGTAACTGATCCTCTACTTTACCTAGACCATTACATTACTGAAGCCCTTTCAAAAAATAGCCACCTTTCCCTTATCTCCCTTGACTTTGCAAAAACATTTGATACAATTGGTACACATACAATTATCGATCAACTTATTGCCTGGAAAGTAGGACCCAATATCATCAGATATATATATAATTTTATGACAAATAGAAAAATCTCGGTGCGTATTGGAAACGCATTATCGTCGCCTTTACCTCACTGTAACGGTATTCCTCAAGGGTCCCCGTTATCTGTTCCCCTCTTCCTTATAGCCTACAATAAGCTCTCCCACGTCCTATCACTCCATAAAGAAATTAAGTTCTGTGCGTATGCTGACGATTTCACAATCATAAAAAATATAAACAAAAAAAATACCTCCTCCGACATTGATCTTAACTCTATCTTTCAAGACATACTATCCTGGTGTGAATACTCTGGAGCTAAATTATCCTTAATAAAAAGCAAACACCTTCATATCTGTCGAAAACATAAATGCTCCTGCAATATTCTATCAGGGAATATAATTTTAGAAAAAGTTGATAAACTTAATGCCTAGGATGCATTGTTTTCCAAAAAAATTACAAATGGAACGCGCACATCGAGTATATCCGCCCTGCTTTGGAACAAAAGCTAAATATAATAAAATCCCTTTCCTACAAAAAATGTGATTGCAACCCATACACCTTAACTTCAATCGCCCAATCCATAATAATCTCTAAAATAGAATACAGTCTATTTCTTTACGGTTATTCCGCCAAATCCCACCTAAACAAAATCAAAACCATATACAACTCCGCTCTAAGAAAAGCTCCCAACGCTTACCGAACAACTCCCATTAACCACCTCCTGTTCGAATCGAAAATGAAAACGATTGAAACCTTACGCTACCAGTCCACGTTAAAGCTATACAAACCCATTTTATTCTGCAAAGACACCCCTTTATACAAAATAGTAAGAAATCCAAAAACAGCGAAAAAGACTCCATCTTGTATTGAACGCTCCGCAGCCCTCTGTGAAGAAATCAACATCCCTCACAAACCCATTCAACCCTCTCCATCCTTACCCCCACCATGGCTCTTCCTACCTTCCTGCGTTATATCATCTCTAAGAACCCAAAAAAAAAACCCGGAGATATTCCGCGCGCGTTTCCTGGAACTGAAAAATAGTTTAAGCGACTACTCCTTCATTTATACAGACGGCCCCAAAGTAGAGGATAACGTAGGCTTTAGTATCACCTTTGAAAATGAGACGATTTACTCCTTCCTACTCCCGACGTACAGCTCTATATTTGCCGCCGAAATAATTGCCATTTTAAAAGCCTTGCAATACACAAATAATTTCAACAAAAAATTTGCCATCTGCACTGACTCACTGTCATCTATTGACGCAATTCTCAACGTCAATTCTCTACCTCCAATCTCCTAAGATTAAACTAATATGGGTCCCAGGCCATGTCCAGATCGCGGGTAACGAATTCGCCGACAAATCTGCCAAAAACACTCTTAGCACCCCATCGTTTCTCGCCACGAACTTCAACCCTCAAGATCTCAACAAGTTTATTAAAAAGCAAGCCAACACCAACCAACTTCTCCTCTGGAACAAAACTTCTGAATGGTATAAGGCCATTAACAAAAACAAAGTGTCCGTCAAGGATTATGCAAAAAATTTAGAACCTTCTACAATTACTCGCACCGAAGTAACTAAAATAATTAGGCTTAGACTCGGCCATAGCAAACTCACTCACGAGCACTACATAAACAAAAATAAACCATCTCAGTGCACCTACTGCAATCAATTACAAATAAGCATTCACCACATCCTCTACGAATGTTCCGCATTCCACACTGCCAGACTCAGACTCCTTTCCCAAATCAATCCCAAAGAACTGCTCTCTAACCCGAATCTAAAAAATATAAAAACTATAATAGATTTTCTCAAAATGACTAATTTATACAACGTAATCTAAATATATGTACCTACATAGCCAAAGGCCTTCGATGCTCTGGCTATCCAGCTAATTTATAATTTCAATTATAAGTTAGCTTTCCAAATAATAATAATAATAATAATAATAATAACATCAAGTCAATTTACACTAATAATTTAGTCTCGCCATTAAATGTTGGATGCCACTCATGGAGCGGAATAGCCGCTGAGTTCAAACATCTTTCTTTTTCTTCTTGTCCCATTTTCCAAAGCACATGCTTTGGCATTATAAGTGTCCACTTGTCCCAGGTATGAACCATGATTATCTATGTGTAGTGCCCCGTTTCACAGATCGCCGAATTTATGAAAAGTGCCAATCGACCTCGCCTATTTGCACGATAAATCCAATTCCGTCTGCATGGTTTCGATCCCAAGAGACGGCCTCCCTATCAAGCCAGATGAATTGAAGCAGATTTTCATTCTCATTACGCCTTCTTCGCATGTTAACTTCGAACGTCTTTCCCACTTACAAAGAACTCGTTGAAATTTTAAAAACTGCTACAGTTCCCAACCAACCGAATTTTGTATCACCATTCTCCAGTCCAAAATGCCTGTCCATCTACTACCAAAATGTAAGAGGTTTACAGGTTTACACCCAAAAATATGAGCCATATATCTAAATTTACAAAACTACCCCTATGACCTTTTTTCTCTTACTGAAACAAATTTAATTCCTGACATTGAAAAGCATGAGGATTTTCGTCCAATTTTCAATTTTTTTTTTTTTCGAAAAGACGGATTTTAAAGGGCTGACAAATCCTATGGCCTCGTAATCCATAACCGTTTTCATACAACTTCTGTTGATATTCCTTATACTGACAATTTTGTGTTAGTATGTGTCAACATTACGCTACCTTTACGTTGTTGTTTCATTCTCCCCTCTCAACCAATGGTATCCTATCGACTTGTAGTTCACTCAGTGGATTTGTTGATTGATGCTGGAGAACCCGGAGATATTGTAGCAATAGTAGGTGATTGAAACCTTCATCACCTAAATAGGCGTCGTTCGACGATTCATCTCATTTTGTCTTACTTAATTCGTCATCTGAAGATGGTGGGAAGATAAAATAAATAAAAGAAAGTAATTAACTCAGGTCTATATCAGATTAGTGGAATATCTATCATAATGAACAGATAACACGACATTGCCTTTACAAATTCGTTTTCTTTAAACTTTCGAAGCACCAACTTTAACAAACTTAAAAGTCTGATTAGCATCATTAACTGTGCCTTTATAGCTCAAGCAACAAACATTGATATTGCCCAATCAACTTTTTATTCATTAATTTTTTCCTACTTTGCCCAACAAAAAAGACTGCTCGTCCTCTCCGGGGGAGTTCTCCGTAACACCAGAAACAAGTTATGGCACAAATTCTTACGTACTCTATCTAATTCCGACTACAGTAACTATTGATTTTTATACAATCGTTTTTCTGAACTTTGTGAGTCTTTTTAACTTGAGTATGTCTACCGCATGGAATTTAACTTAATCTCAGACCCTAAGAGTTTCTAACAAGTTATTAATACCAAAAGAAAGTCGGACGGCTACCTTTCAACTATTAAATTGTTCAGTGAATCTTCTGCAGAACCAAAAACTATTGCAAACATAACCCTTTCAAAGCCAACACCCGGACCCGATCGTAGTTACTTTAGTTATGTAAGCAACTCTCAGCAGACGTCATTCATCTCATTAAACATAACAAACATCTTTGGCGTCAAAAAACATAACCAAATTTAAAATTTTTTCTTTATACTTTTTTTCTTCCGGCCTTGATTATCTTCCGGCTAAGAGAATGTCGGTCCTCCCCTCGCTGTCCACTTTTACCTGTATATTTCAACAGGTACTTTTTCTTTCCTATGGAAGGAATCTTATATCATCCCTCAAAACGGAAGTAAGACTAAAGTTAATAATTATAGGCCCATAGCAAAATTCTGTTGCACACCCGAAGGCATAGTCGCTCAAGATTTTCTTCCGCACTCCGGACCAATTATCTGCATAGATCAGCAAGGTTCCATAAACCTTAGTAACAGTAATACTCACCTAATTGAGTTCGCCTCCAGGACGCTTTATGCTTTAGAGAATGGTAACGAAGCCTATGCAATTTCTACTCATTTCAGTAAGGCATTCGACAAGATTTTCAGATCCTCAATATCCCCTATTAAAACACCATCTGGTGTACCTCACGGTAGTCATCTTAGACCAATCACCTTTCATTACTCTCTGACCCCCATTCCTTGTAAGAAGACTTAGGTAGGTTTTTGGTATGGTCCAAGCAAAACTTTTTGGTAGCGTAAGGTCAACAAATACCAAGGAACAACCGCCGCCAACAAAACTACTTCAGCTGCGATGAGCTAACTTCTTCCACTACCAAAGTACCAGATCTAGGAATAATTTGTAACAGAGTACTAAATTTCGACTCAGATATTGACACCATTATTAACGAAGCTAACCCTGCACTTGGCTGGTCAAAGGAATTTTTGAGATCCCTGTACATCACTTTTGTTAGGCCCTTCCTCGAATATTCCAGCCAAATATAGTCACGCAATAAACAAATACGCATGCAAAGTAGGGCTATTCGTTTCGCACATTGACCGATTCATATGTATTATCTAGGGTTTGGCTCTCAATCCTATACTTTTGCATGGCTGCTTGATTATCAACAGATTTATAGTGTCTCCTCAGATATACGATATAATGTCTTTCATGTAATAGATTTTAAACACACACACTTCGATTAATTCACGTTTAACTATCTTTTATTTTTCTTTCAGTGTAGCGAAAAAATGGGGAAAAAAAATACAAATTCGATGCAAAATGGACCAAATGTTGAAGCTGGCAATTTTGAGCTTGAGTTTCGAACGGAAAAAAACGAATAGCCTGGTTGACGACCGTAGATTAAGACGTTATTAGTTTTATTTAAGATTTTCTTTTATACCATTTTTTTGACATTTCAACATAAATTTCCCTTTGTGGAACGATTTATTGTAGATGCGTTCAATTCTTGTTAGTGGCTGCATTCACTGCATTGTTGATAACGTCATTGGAGCCACCAAAATTTTTGGTAAGATTAAAATTTCAATTTCAATTGATCCTCTCCAAATTGTCTGTTCTCGCCTTTGAACCTCTTTTATTAAAATGGATATGTGTTATATTGTACTTATTTGATAAATCGATATTATAGCGTTCGGCGGATTTACCTTCTCAGTTCATTTCACGGCATTTTCTGAAGTTCCACAGGGCAGTCATCTTCATCCCCTTCTCTTCATTTTTACTATTAACGATGTTGGGGAGATCATTAAACACTCCTCGTCCCTCTCCCTTTACGCTGACGACACAAATCCACCCTTGTTCAAAGAAACCTCAATCGGTTTTCAATCTGGTGCCTCAGAAACTGTTTAGAACTTAATTTAGCAAAATGTTAATCTATTACCTTCTCACGCAAATGCATTCCGTCTGCTACCCGATTTTATTTTTCTATAATCAACCTATTCCCATGGTCCAATCTTGGCATATTATGCGATAGTAAGTTTAATTTCCGATCGCATATCGATAAGATGATCCTTAAAACCAACTCATTACGTTTTCCTCGTTTCTTCTATCTACCGGTCCACCGCTCCTCTTTTGATTCCAACGAACTAATCTCCTGTATGCTGCGGAACGTCAACGCAAACATAAGCGTTTTTGATTTCGTCGCAGCACCTCCATCATCTTCACCATTTCCCATAGTCTGAAGTACTGAGCACTCCTCGTCACAAACTACATATCCACCACCATTACCTTGGTTCCTATCTCTTAAATCCTTTTGATAGCTCTTAAGTCTTAGTTCTTGAATTCGATTAAGCTTGTTAAGCCAAATAAATGGGGTCCTTAGCTCCTACTAAAAATTAAATCTGATCTAGAAAAGCAATCTAGTCGGGTCTCCCCGAAGAGGACAATAATGTTAGATTTCGCTCCGTCCGTTTGTGTTCCAAGCTAAGATAAGCTCAATCCTATTTTAGAAAAATCAGTATCGAGGAAAAGGTGTATCTGTGATAGTCTAGGTGCGCTTAAATCTATGCTGAACCCTCTCGCCACTTCCAAATTATATCGAGAAAACAAAGATCTCTGAACGCATTCTGAATATGAAGCTGAGATCATAGGGAATTGCATGGGTCGTATGTTACAATCAGATCGGATATGAAATTTCTGGAAGGACTCAGAGGAGAGTTACTTCCATTGACAATTCTTGGAGCTGAGCCTTGCAACTCTCAAGAACGCTGGCAGACCAAACGACCTGTCCTTCACCAAAAGCGATGAAAGCACTCTTATCTGCGAGATTTATTTGCATTGATCGTTTTGTCAACGAGACCTCTCCCTATCGAAGAGGGAGACTGTTCACTCTAAGATCTTTGAAGCGTGCCAGTTATGTGTGTCATCTGTATGTCTTACACTTTTTATATACGCCAAAATTGCTATAGGAAATTAGATGTTATACAGTGATCTTCTTCATCAGTATTATTCACAATAGATTGAGGTCTTGTTCTTCTAATTTTGAGATCTGACAGATATTCATAGGCTCAGGATATCCGAGCCCTACTGAGCTTAGACTAAATAATTATAAAAGCGCACTCTGCGATCCGGTGCATATGTAAATACCAATTTTTCTTATATTTCCATGAAAGGTTCCTCTTAAAACATAGTCGCGTGTTTGTACCTCGATTAATTGATTTATTAACACTTGTACATACGGGCTGCCACATACGAATCAAACGGATTTGCTCTATCCAACCAGAATCTGCAGAGGGAATCATCCAAGCGACCGCATAAACACATGGAAAATCCCACCATCCCCACCCGGGTATTTGTGTATATTGTCCTGTACTACCCATATCCACCATTCCAGCCCTTATCGTGTCTTTGAAGTACTCTATATTTATATACAAGTACAAACTATCACATGTACGAGTACCACATCCTACTCGTATGTAAGAACAAAATCAACTGATTTATTGAAATGCATTCAATCCTTGATTTGGGGGCAATATCACCTTGAATCTCGCGTAGCTGCTGCCAAGAGATTTGTGCTCAATTGACGCAAACCAATTCCGACACTCTTTTTGGGACTTCCTCTTACTACATGAACTGTCTATACAAGATTAGTCATTAGCAAATGATGACCGCATATGGTCACGACATGCTGCGGCCTCGAAGAACATTATCCCAGTAAGAATGTGTAGATGTTGGTGACACATTTGGTATCTACTTGTGGAGCAAAGGTGAGCAATACAGGGGTGTGCCAAACTAAGTACGAGTAAGTCATGAGAGGGAGCTTTTTGCTATCTAAACCTAACTTCTGCCCCATCTCATGGGACTACAATGATACAACGGAGTGGGTATGGCTGTTTCTGTCTTTTTCGCTCTTTTCATTCAAAATTCTTCCTGTGTTAAACAGTTCGCATGTCAATGACACAAGAGGATTTGTGAAAAGTTTAATTACATTTGCGGAAGTGTTGTGGTTGTAGTGTGATATTTAACTGGTAACCAAGCTTACATGGCAGGGATCCTCTGTTGCTGGGCTTAGAGTCATGACTGCTAATGGCTGTGATGGTAATGGTGCTAGTGCTCATGATAGCGATGGTGTGGTACTACTTGAAGGAAACCATGCATTCGTATAATGTCGAGTAATTAAAGTTCGTTTGGGATTAATTAAGCAGAGATGTTTTTATTAGAGTCGTGACACTTCTGGTGGTCAGGTGAAAGCAACGTAACTGAAAGTATTAGAAAATGCGGAAGGACAAAGTCCTCTGTCGCGTCGGTGACGTCGTTGTTTGGTGGAAACTTTTAACTGCTTTATAATGATGACTGAGTGCTGGCAATTTATTTCATAAATGTAAACGAGAATTAGAGAATTTTAAATAGACCATGCACTGGTAGTTTACATCTTTATGGGTTTCGGATTGAGATGTAATGTTAGAGTTTTATGTGTGTTTAATTTCGAAGGGGTTTTTCCCAACATTATATAAATTACAATCTTAATTAATGAGAACAAAATGGAAAATAGTCTTATGGAAAAGTTTTTACTAAGGAAGTCTTGTCAAGCTTGCTAATGAACATTTCAGCAGAGAAGTCTTCTGACGCGAGCCCAAATGTTCAATAAAGTTTAGAATTAGTTGGAGTGATAGTCCTAGCAATATTTGGCAATTTAAATCTGAGGACTGGGTTCCTTATATGACTTTTACACCACAGCGATAGAATTGCTCTGTTTCAGTAGGGCGTGAAGAATGACCAAGGTTATCGTGCTGCATCCTGGATAATGTTAAATGTCTATACACATTTGGATGCCGAACATTTACGATGAGAACCGATAAACCAATACATATGCAATCTGTGTGTTTGCGCACTTACATAAACGGCACTTTTCTGTGCATATTTGCCAATTAAATATTGAAGGCATCAGCATAGCAAAGTATTACTATTTATGCAGGACATTGTAAGAAAGTGACAATGATGTGGTACTCCTGCAAGAAATTCAATGCGCAAATGAATCAACCCTCTCGTTTCGAGGTAAACTATATGGTTTCCGATTAATATGCGCCCTCTATCATCATATGTACGGCATAGAAACATATGCACATATATCAGGTCCTCTGTTGGAAATCTGAGCTTGATTGAAACTAAGAAAATCGACAGCTTGGCTATATATTTACAAACATCCCAGTAGCTCCTGGCCTGTAGAGATGATTCCAGTGTACTAGCATCTTGCCGTATACCCCGGAGATTTTAACAGTCACCATACTCTCTGGAGATACTACGTGGATGACGATAACTGCCAAAGCTGTCATACTGGGCTGACATATATAAACCGTCTGACTCTAGTCGTCGATGCTAAGATGCCAGATCTATTTTTTATTTCATTCAATTGCGCCGAATGTGAACAACCAGAGCCTTGAAGCCAACACTGTCCAATTGTCCTATAAACCGGGGTAAAGATCCCCGTAATCTGGTAATCTCAACCCAGCCGCCAAGGTGGAACTTTCAGAAGTCGTCTTGGCAAGTTTTCACCAAAGATCTCGTCTCCAATGTCCACTTGAGAAAGTGAGAGTGAAAAACGGTGTAAGAACAAAAAACAAAGGCAGCGATGAGCAGAAGGAATTCTTGATTAGCTATTTGGAGGAAAATCTGTAATTCGCTCAGGATAGGTAGGTATGTAATCATGGAAAGGTTGACACCACTAAAAGGATTCACGCTATTGGATATCACCACAAAAACGAGGTCAGTGCGTTCGAAAGAAAATAACGCGGCTGTGGAAGCTAGTGTTTAAGAAGACCTTAATTTATTGATTCGTCGTCGTTCGCAACAAACTATCTGGAAAATTCTGCGTAAATGTCGTGGTCTCAAGGCTTGCACGATCTAATTGGTGCAAAAGCCGCGTGAACATTTATTGCATCGGGTGTTAAGTGATTGGGCTTTAAAACAGCTGAAAGTTGACACAGTTTCTCACCGTAAAATTTTATTCAGTGATAAGGTTCATTTCTAGTTCAACGGCTACGTAAACAAGCAGAAATGCTATATTTTGAGCGAGGATAATCATTAAGAAATCACCAGATGTCATTGCATCAAAAAAAAATATATATATACATATATATCGTATGATACGGATTGTACGCCGTCGGCATCATCGGTCCATATTTCTTCAAAAATGAGGTTGGGAACAAGTTACTCTCAACAGACATCGGTACAATGCAATGATCAACGATTATTTGTTCACAAATTTGCGTGACATGAATGGTTCCAACAAGAAGGTTCTCAATGCTCCCAACGAAAACATCGCTTTATTAAAAACAGAATCATTTCAAGAAATAGACCAGTCAATTGGCCACCAAGATCGTACGATTTAACGCCATTGGATTATTTTCTCTGGGGCTACCTCAAGTCACTAGCTTATGCTGATCAACCCGCAAAGTTTGACGCTTTGGAGCAAAGCATTGTTCGAGAAATAAGCGATATATGCCCATAATTGCTAGAAAAAGCAGTCAAAAATTGGACCTCTAGACTGCACTTTGTACGAGGCAGTCGTCTTACCAATCGTTCTGGTTATGTGGCTTTGCAAAAATTCAACAACTACTTCACCTACGCGCCAATGATATATCACATCCAATGAATAGGAAGGCTCCCATTCTATGTGGAAACAATGCAGTTGCCTATGTTAAACCTGGTAATGTCATCTTCTGTGGTGGTGCTGCTGCTACTCTGATTACTCCTATCAAAGCTCTAGTGGATAATGTCGGGAAGAACAATGTGAATGTGTGAATGAATATGTCATATGCATACTGCAGGTTCACCAAACTATGGGTTATTTTCCCCTCAAGATTTTCATGTGCGGCAATGTACTCTAAGCTGTTGCTGAGGGATGTGTTGATAACGTATAAATACATACATCTCCTTGCAAGATATTCCCTCATTGTTTACAAGAAGATCTATCAGACTGATGTAGCATTTGTTCATGTTTCACCACCAGACCAGCATGGCTATTACTCACTCGGTGCTAGTGTCGATTGCGTTCGTGCTACACTGTTGCACTCTAAAATGATCCAGCACAAATCAACAAATACATACGAGTAGATGCCTCGAATATTCGGCGATGAGAATCGGATCCAAACAAGACGAAGAGAGTTTCATCTGCAAGCAAGGTAATGGCGTCAGTTTTTTGGGATACGCGTGGGATAATTTTCATTGTTTATCTTCAGAAAGGAAAAACAATCAACGGCGTGTATTATGCGAACTTATTGCAGCGTTTGAAAGGTGAAACCAAAACGGCCGCATTTGGCGAAGAAAAAGTTTTGATTCATCAAGACAGCGTACCAGTTCGCTCTTCCGTCATCGCGATGGCCAAAATCACTGAGTTAAAGTTCGAATTGCTTCCTCACGCACCCTATTCAGGAGATTTAGTCCCCTCGTATTATTTTCTATTTCCGAATTTGAAAAAAATGGCTCGGCGGTAAAAGATTTGCCAACAGTAAAGAAGTGGAGTCTGCGGTTGTTGGCTATTTTAAGGAGCTCGATGATACTCACTATAAACAGGGTATCGAATCTATTGAACATCCCTGGCAAAAGTGTATTGAACGAAAAGGAGACTACGTAGAGAAATAAAGATATTGTTAGGTTGGGTACTTACGTTACATATGCTGTCAATAAGAAAGAACACAACATGTGTTAGCTTACGGCACAAAGGCAAAGCAATTATAACTCTGAGATGGTAAAAGATTTTAACTACCTCGGTTTCGCTGTAAATTTTAAAAATCATACCGCAGTAGAGATCTAGCGAAGAAACACACTTGTTAAGTGCTATTGTGTTGAAATTGAGACACACATAAAGTCTTCTATTTGGTCACATATTACTACGACCTCACTTATAACAATGTTTGCAGGATCTGTTAGGCAAGCTTAAACTAAATTAAGAACTAGGATTTAAAAAGTAACAAAAATTGAAGGTTACGAAATAAGGGAATGGTGGAGGAGATCAGGTTTGTGACGAGAAGTGCTCAGGTTAAAACAAAAAGGGAAAGGTTTGAGTTGGCCATCGAACCATAAGAGATGGGTTGGAATATAAAAGAGACGGGGACAGTGTAAATTACGAGGGTTAATGTTGAAGAAAATAGAATTGTTAAGGGAGGCGCAATCCACAGAACCAGAGAGTTGTCGATGAATAAAGAGAATGCCAGCTACGTCTCAGAATTTTCGAGGGTATTCAGGTTAAGAAGTTTGAGACGGTCACGATAGGGAGGTAAAATAAAGGGACTATCCCAGAGTAGCCCTCGGAGGGCAAATTGAAGGAAACGACGTTGAATGTGATATATGAACTCGCTGAAAATGGAACCGCTCTTGGCTGGCATATTTGAGAAGGAGCCGGACAAGTGTAATGTAAAGTGACCATCTCATATAGGGGTAGCAAAATTCTGTAGACCATCGTTTGATAAAACGAAGTTGGCTTTAAGGATTATCTTTCTCATCAATATGCGAATGGAAGTTTAACTCTCTATCGTATAATATTGCAAGGTCGCAAAGAGATTGAACCTGGGGTGCACACTGGTCATGCCTAAAATAAAGTCGATGAGGAGATTGATTGGACTTACGTGACAAAGTCATAGAGACATTAACCTCTAAAAAGTTTTTTAGACACCAAGTGGAAAACCTGTCGAGGTCTTCTTGAAATAGAATTGAATCTTGGGCTGAAGAAATGCTTTTTAATAAATCCTCTCAAGATCGTTTATAGTTAAAATGAAAAAGAGGTGGCCTAGATGATTGTCTTGCGGGACACCAGAAGTGGCTAAAAACGGGCTGGAGAAAGCTGACCTAAAACGAACACTGTGATAACAATATTGGGTAAAAACTGAGGGCAGGCAATTTGAAAAGGATCAATTGATGTGAAATTTCATCGATGGCCTTAGCAAAGTCTATAGCAATAACATCGATTTCGTTGGCATTTTCTAGAGCCGAAAGTGCAAAGGATACGAATTCAACGAAGTTCATAGTAGTTGATCTAACTTTCAGAAATCCATGTTGACTGGGTGACGTATGTACGTAAGTGACTTGTAATGAAAATTTAGCACTTCGTATAATATACTTTTGAACATTTTTGGTATATGAGAAAGCTTAACAATGGGACGGTAGTTAGTTACTTCATTCCTTGATCCTTTTTATGGGCGGGATTATGAAAGAGGTTCTACAAAGTTGGGGGATATCCCCCTATGTGCGGGGATAGATGAAATAAGCAGGAACTTGGAGGCACACTTTTTGGAATTATTGCGGGGAGCCCATCTGGCTCGGGTAAAAATTCATCATTGAGATTTTGTAACTTTTCTTCCATAAGGGCACGATCAAAAGATTGAGAGAGAGAGGAGCCAATGGAGAAATTTGCAAGGTATTTAAAATATATGGGGTCAGGTACGAAGAAGTTGTCTACAAATTATTGTTTAAAAAAGCTAGCAAAATAGTTGGATATACAATGTGGGTCAGTCGATGATATACCATATTATCGAATGAGAGAGAGGGGTTCTAACCGTCTGATTTTCCTTTGTAGTTGACGAATTGATAAAAAGTCTTGAGATCGTTGATAAGGTTGGTCTGCGCTGTGTTGAGAAAGCGCTGATAGGGGCAATTATAAAGCTGGGTGAATTGGAGGTAGGTTGCAAAGTAGTTAGGGTAGTCAGAATAAGAATTGATGCGAAAAAAAACCGCCCATAATTTGTTCCTTTTGTTTCGTGAAGAGCGAAGTCTTCTGTTATACTATAGTGGGGAAGTAGAAGATGTTTTATGCCGAGAAAAGGGGACGTAAAGAGAAATGGAATTAAATATTTCACTGCAAAAAATGGAGACTGCATCAGTTAAGGAAGAGCTGGTAAAATCAAAAGAAGATATGCTGAGATAGGTATTAATTTTTCGAAAATAAGCTTTATGGAAGTTGTAAGAAGGAAGAGTAAGTGAAGAAGTGGACTGCGGAAGAAGGCAATGAAAGTTGTCAATAGTTAATAGCGTTAAGGAGGATCCACATTACTGTGGATTTAATGGAATCGATAGAGAAAATAAGGTCTAGTTTTCTACCGATGGAGTTAGGGACGACACTTACTTTACACGGGCTAGAGTCCATTATACGATCAATGAATGGACATTCCTTGGATGAAGGTAAAAAAGATGTGATCATCCGAGGGAATCCATTTCAGCAGAAGCAGATTAAAGTCACCAAAGATAAGGATATCGTCGATGGAATCACTTAGGTCAGCAAGTTGGTCCATAGCTTCATCGCTTATTAGCATGGATGTAGGATTCGATGGTTGAGCTGGGAGAAAAATGAATTTGATGAATTAGGCTAAGAAACGACAGTGTTTCTGCTAGTTACATAGCCCTGCTCTACACCAAATGCTTTCCCGAAAGTATCGGAGAAATTTATCATACAAAATATAATATTATATATACGAGTATACAGTATACAGCATAGGGGGAGGAGACCCAAGAAAACGTGTTGATTGATGTGTTATTTCAGTGTATTAATTATAATTAAAATCATTTAAATGATTTTAAAGAGTATGATGATATTGTATGGGACTTAAACGACTTTACTTGACCGACTTCGCACTTGACTGACTTTTTCAAACTGTTTTTTTATGTATTGGTTACCACATAAAATGTCCGATTTTATAGTAAAAATTCAAGAGCCAATATTATTTTTCCGTAAATTTTTATTCAATCAAAATAGGAGCCGTTGGCAACAATGACATTTTTCCAACGTAGTACGAGGTCAAATATTCCTTTTTCTTAGAAATGCTGACTTACTGAGGCAATAAAATCTTCAAAGGCTTTTAAGACCTCCGCTCGGTTCCGGAAGACATTCTGCCGGCAAAATGAATCCAGATTGCGGAAAAGATGGTAATCCGTTGGGGAAATATCAGGAGACTACGGTGGATGCGGAGGAATTTCAAATCCCAACTGCAACTGTTTTTGCACCGTTACTTGTGAGGTATAGGGTCATGCAAAAGGATCGGACCGTGCCTATTGACCAACGCTGGTTGCTTTTCAGCCAATTTGGCACGCAATATGTCGACTTCCTCACAATATTTGATAGCGTTTATCGTTTCTCCTGGTTGAAGAATGGATTGGGCTGGAGGTGGATTGGTCATTTCGATGTCCACCAAATTGTCACTATAACCTTTTTTGGGTGAAGATCGGGCTTGGATGTGTGGTTTGGTTTTTCATCTGCCTCCAACCATTGCACAGATCTTTTACGATTATGATACAGGATCCACTTTTCATCACAGGTGACTATTCAATACAAAAACGGCTCAGTTTGGTTTCTTAATGTAAGCGATGCGCAAATTTCCAGGCACCTTAGTTTTTGGGATTCGTTCAGAGAGGGAAAGGTGTCGATTTATTGTCATTGGAGATACTCCCATGCTTTGTGCAATCTCCCGCACCGATTTCGTTGGGTCCACATCCACCGTTGCTCTTAAAACATCGTCGTCAACTAATGTTTCCGGCTTCACACGTGGTTTATTTTCAAGGCTGCAATCTCCCGATCGGAACTTTCCAAACCAACTTCATATAGTGCGTTCGTTTGCCGCTAAATCCTCAAATGCGTCAATAATGTTTTTCATTACCAATGCTCCATTTTAAATTCGTAAAGGAAAGGGTTCAAATTTGAACTGCCTACAGCATGGTAAATAATTCCTAGAAAAAAAATAACGGTAGGTACTTGTAACGAACCCAAAAATTCTCACACGTCAAGCACACTTACCACTTTTTTTTATAAAAAAAGAAAATTTAACGTTCTGGCACAGATGTTCATTCGAGAACTTCTTATTTCCGACTGAGAGAAAACGGAAATGGTTCTCTTAAGCATAGGGTATAAGCAGTCTAAGAACGACGTTAGGCAAAACGAGATCAATCAAAGTGTCTTTCCAACATGTATGGAATGGAATATCGTGTAGATGACCTCCACTGCTTTGCTGGCACATACGTACTCTTTTGTCAAAATTCTCCATAACATTTTTGCATAAATGTGGCTGAATTTCGTTGATATAGCGCTCCATACAGTTAGACTTAAAAAAAATTCAAAGATAAAAGTCCAATGATGTTAAATCGCATGAACTGTGTGACCAATTCTGATCAGCAAAACGGGAAATTACACGACCGGGAAGTGACTCACCCAGTAATTGAATTGTTTCCTGGGCATCGTTTTGTTGAAACAACATTCTATGCACATCCATAACTTGTAATTTAGGCACAACAAATTGGTTTATCATGTCGCGATAGCAAGCAGTATCAGCTGTTATTGCCTGAACAGCCGCATTTACACAGAAGAATGGTTCGATGATGCCTCCAGCCCAAAATCCGCACCAAACAGTGATAGGTTGTGGATTTATTTGTAGCTGTCAAACCTTCATTATTTTTAAAAGATTGCTCAATAATGAAAATGCGTTGCTCTTTCGTGTAGCGTCCCATTTTTAATAACTCAGAACTGTCAGCTGCCTTTATTTTATCGATGGCAACACTTTACAGCACAAATGGCGCAAAATTCAAGTCTCGCGTAAATTTTGGAACACCCTTTATAAGTTGTATATTCATAAAATAAAAGCTATTATAATTTAATTTCTTGCATCACAATTAAAAACCAGTGCTGCCTTACAATACGCGAAGAGGATAGTTATGCTTAGCTCCTTTAGTTTTTGTATGATTTCTTCATCGTGGATTCGATCTACGCCGAAATAATGCCCGGATGATTGAGCATCTTCCCACAAAACGAAATATATCCTCACTCTCCGCCATGTTGCATAGATTACACAAAATCGGTAGATCTACTCTATGCGGTTGATGATGTAGTGGGAGTACTTCCGATCGCAATTTAATTATAAAAGATATTCCTCCGACGCTATCATTATCGTGGGTGTAGTTCCGATCTTCCAAATCATAATTCAGCTGACTATAAATTGATCTATGTAGTGACTCCGATGATATTCTTTCAAGTTGCTGTCTGAAATTGAGATCAATTGCTGCAATTAAATGATAAAGTTTAGGCTTCCATGCCAACAACAGTACTCGTACATATACATATACCAATCATGGAATTCGAATCGAATTTCATGCGTCGAAACTTTTAATCAATAAGACTTCACCTCTCACTTCAACAATTTTTAATTGTATTCTTCGAGTCGCAATACGTGTGTTTGTGATGAACTTCATCGACGACCTTGTTCCAGTCCGTTTTTTTTAATCTAATATTTGGCAACAAAACCCTCTAAATTGGAGCACATTACCTTGCTTAAGGGCAAATACTCGTAGTAAGTCAACATTTGTCGCCATACCCGAAAGTGGTTTCAGGCTGTCGCCATTGCCAACGAATAAATACAACAATAACACGGATATAGTAACTGATGCCAAGTGGTCCACTAGCTTCATCGATAACTTCCATTTCGACTTTTCGAAAATAGATCAGTATTACCCCCTCATTCGCCAAATCTATGTACATACAAGCATAGCTATGGAACCAACAGTAGCAGTGGCAGAGGTGGTAGTGACAGTAAATTCAGTGATAAAACACCGAAAATAGCAATATACAGGATAACAGGATGTGTCTTTAACACAAGCCACAATGCATACTGCATAGCACTATTTCGACAAACGCTTGTGTGTGTTTCACTTTTTCCCACTGCCAGCCGGATGGGATTTCATTTGCAGGATACTGATCCACCGATGCTTGTTCCTGGTGTAAAATCCATTTTACATTGGCACATCCTGAATATGTGGCACCAACACCGTTCAGCAGAGGATGGGTCATGTTCAACGAAAAATCCTGTAAATATGTGAACATCCTTACAACAAGGAGATATCCACCCCTTTCGCTTTTTCGACATCGATAACAGCAGATTCAGTCCATCCCTATCCTAATGGCTGGTACATCTGCTGCCACATCAGCTAACGAACTGACTAACTAGCACTATCTTAGCCATATGTTAATCGGGAGTTGTATCTAGGGGTGGGTTGATGATAGTATGCACCGTTAAATGCATTTTACCATGGGCACAGGGCCATGAGGATTAGCAGAAGCATTTCACTAGTACAGTAGTAGGAAAACTATCTCCCAGTATTGGCGGTGCATTTAACACTAAACCGTGGGTTGTCCGCCTCAGGGTTGCCATCATAAATTCGTGCGTAACATGACTTTATCGCTCTTTAACAACTCTTCTGCCTTTCAGACAGAGCAAACCTATCTGGTAGTTCTACTCGTATTTATGTATGTACGAATATGTACATATGTACATATGTTTGCCGAGTCATTGAAGATGTGCGAGTATAGTTCAGGGATTGCCATACGAGGACGATGAATGAATCAGTATTGTTGACGGGAAGTTTACTGAACAAATAAATGGGTAAGACCACTCCAACACGGCAGTGGTCTAGCAGTGAAATGGGCTCGCATGAATGTGTTAAAGAGTTATAAGTACAACAGATTGATGGCTGAGGAACTGCAAACTATTTTTGTACTACGTAGCTGGTAATAGGACTCAGGAGTGAAAGGATTTAGTGCTTACATGCATGGATCTTCTGAACTAATTTTTGACAAAATAGATACATCTGGGTTGTCTAACATAGAAGATTTATCGCGACTTAGTGGCACAGAACAATAAAACTGGACCAAACGGAAGTACAATCTAAATCCATATCTTCTTCACCACAGATTTTGGAGCAGAGCGCCGTTATGCTTGGGGAGATAGAGGGATAACTGCGATATCTGTTCGGTAGTCACAACGACTGTATATGTGAGAAGGAAACATTTAGGCTATATACTGGATTAGGAATCATTTATAGCAACCTAGATCGGAGCATAGCTTTTCAACGAGCACCAAACTGTCAACTGCTCGAAGGGAGAAATTTGGCAGTGGACTTCTTAGCATAAAGAGCGCTTAGGTGAGACACTTTTCATTACTATCGCCGAGGAAATTGCTTGGGCTATCGTTGAATATCATCCATCCCAAGCCCTCGGATGATATGATTCAGACATCATTGGACAGGGAGATAGTGAAAATGAAGTTTCACTTTAAGTGTAGGTAGTTCAACTTACCAAAAGCAGGAAGACAAGGCGACAGAATACGAATTCTCTACAAAAAGAATACCTCGAATGTAAATGTTCCTCTTTGGTACGATGCTCTTACTAAATGATGGAGCTAATATAAGTGGATGAAACCCTATCTCTGATTTGGCTGAGATTTAAATACGCCGCTTATGCTATTACCAAAGAGCCCAGAACAAGATCCCGTAAAACACAAAGTATTGGTTGCTAAACGTCTAAGAAGAAGAGGGCCGATAGTTTTGAACCATTTCGGCAAGGACCCGGCGGTTCCTATGCATGTGATTAATTAAAGTAACCAATTCTTGAATTTTCCTTCTTATCAATACAGATACTGGAATCGCGATTAAGGCGCTTAAGAAAAACATGGACGGAATTTTTCCAAGCTGGAACGTGTTCAGAACTATTAATCATTAAGCAATGAGCATTTCATGAGGTAGTGAAATGAGGAGTTCATCATCAGGTGTAATTGCTCACAGCAGAACTTATACTGTGAGTCCTCTTTGCATGGCCAAATTTGTGGCGAATGTAATCCGAACCAGAATTGAACTATCGATGTCAACCAAACAGGCAGTTGCTCTCAATTTTCCTCCATTGGCCATTAAAAGAACTCCTTTCAATTGTTATAGAGCAATGCATTAAGTAAGGATTAAGTGGACTTATCTTTTATTTACTTCGAGAAGGCTTTAAACAGAGTGAATCCATAACTTAAAGTGTACTTTAAGTTATTTATTTCACGTTAACATGGCTCGATAAAATTATGATTTTCTGTTACTAGAAAGCATCGTTTTAACTACAGCTGCATCGAAATCGATGTACTCAGCAGGTTGTGAAAAATTTCGTCATTATGCTTTCCAAAGCCTGAAAAAGCAACTCTTACATAACGAAGATTTAGCTATGACCATATTGCTCTAACTTAAACACATAATTAAACAAGTATTATTCTGAACGTTTCCCAGTCAAACCATATCTTTAACGAACTACTCCATATGAGAAGAGGCAAAAGGCTTATAGAAGAGACAAAGGAAATGGTATAGATTGGACGGATCCGAGATGCCTTAGAGCACGCCATGCAATGGAATTTTGTTAACAGACAAATAAGCCAGCCACCCTAGGCAGGCTTGGCGCAAAAGAGTTGAATTGAGTAGGGCTCATGGACACTTGGGATGAACAAAAGATAGCTGGAACGCTTTCCTAAGATCTGATCATTATAGCGCCTAGGCATTGTTGATATTCTATGCCTTTTGGGGGACCACAGAGATTAAGTAATAAATAACAGTTACCTCACATAATAATCATTTATACCTAAGTAGGAGATGTGAAAGTAACGCACTTTTTATCTTGTTTGCGAGGCTTTCCATAATTTTATGACAAACGATATAAAAACACCAGGATCTTTTCTTATTCTTATTCAACAAATAACTTCTAATGGTTCTACTATCAAGATCTGGCTGCTGCGGAAACGAATAGAGAGAGACATTGGTCAGTCTATGATGCAATATTAGTGCCACCAACAGAGGCAGTAAGCGAACTCATGGGGTATTTTAATTCTAGGATATGTTTCGACACTAATGCGTAGAAAACAATTGCAATTGCAAGTCTAACGTAATGATGCAATGACCTGCTATCATATGATTTTTTCATCACCAACGCGTCCTGTGATGGATTCAAAATGTCTAACACCGCTGGAATATATCTAGTTAAATTGGTGAAAAGATATGTAGGCCGTTTCCAACTCCAAAGAAACCATTACTGTTTCTCCGACACTGGCCTATATACAGAGCCCCTTGCAAACAATTTGAGTAGTCTTTATTTTGAAAATAGCCTTAATACTAGCCCTTTATCTAATCCACCTGACGGTGAATTTCATAGACATTATCTACATCACAGATGAGGATGACAAGGACGATGTCTGTAGAATACTGAGCGCAGCTACCAACTCAACGCCTAGCACAAATATCGTGATTTTTGTTTGTTCATTGACTTTTGAATCCTCAACTCTTGGTCTTTGGAGGCATACTGTGTGACCACAAGTACAGCCACAAGTTCAGTTTGGTCTCAAGTGATCGTCGACATATATTGAATTACAACAGTCACTTTACCATTTACCAACATTTTAGAAATTGCATCTCTAATAAACGTGTATCCGACATCGGAATAGAGAGGGACCTCCAATAGAACGATAGGTTCTATTAGCCCAAAGTGCGTCAACTGTTAAGAGACCACCTTGCCACAAATGTAGAAAACATCAGCGACCACTGGCACGCTGTGAAAAATGTTTTCAGTAGACTGCATCGCCGAAAGCAACACGAGAGCACACCGCACTAGAAATCCACTACCGCATTAATTGAAAAAAAAAGCAGCGACATGTAAGACGAGACAAGCGTAACAACAACGCACTAGCCACTAGGCGGAAGAAGTGGCAAGTGGGTGCAACACCAGGACCGTATATACATAGTATTAATTAGGATTGGTCAAACTCCAAAATTTATTTTGAAAATCTACTGACTTCGGGTGAGGAATGCATTGGCAGATGGCGCAATATTTCCAGCTGACTTTAACCACATAGGCAGCAAAAGCCACAACAGCAACACATCAGCAAATGTTCCTTTTCTCAAATCTAACCGGCAGACTTTCGAAGGGGATTTCCTGCAATGTCTACATCAACATCTAGATCATCATTGAACATTGGGTCGAGTGTGAATCTCCACTACATTTCTTACTCATCGATCTCGAGAAGATCTTTGACAGCTTGTTTTGAGGTGCTATATGGCGAACCTTGTGCCGGGAGGGCGTATCAGAAAAGTTAGTCCCTATTACATATGATAATGGTAAATCTGTAGTGATGTATTTACAACGACAAGATGTCAGAAGAATGTGAAGTTCGCAGCAAAGTAACATACCATAAGGTTGCATTCATTTGCCACTGTTATTTCTTGGTTGTAATCTGTAATGTCATCTGGGCAGCTCTGCTGCTCTGCCTGTACGAAACATGGAGCTAAAGCTAGGCTATAGATCCAATTTTCAACATCTTAACGACGCTTATGACGTTTGCCTGTTCTTATATGCAGTATTCGACTTGCTCCAGATGGTGGCGATCTTAGAGTCAAATCTTAACACCAGCTCCGCTCTTTTGTACAATGTTAGTTTCGACAACCCTGAAGGGGCCAATTGGTCTTTGTTGGGCAATGATTCCAATAAAATGGAAGAGCCTTCATAAGGCGTTGAAATATTGCCAATCAATCCAACAAGAGTACGTTTGTGGACAAAATACTTCTCCCCAATCTATCTGGGAGGATGTTGTGAACAATTGCAAAACATTCATCGGTAACTTTTGTACACCCGGTTAGCTCAAAGAAAAATCGAGCGATTTAAACTGAATTCAACTTATCTGAGTTAACTCATTTACCTTGAGAAACTGATATACAACATGCCCTAATTTGTTTATATTATTCGCGAAGGGGGAATCTTCATACAATAGAAGACACCGTGCAAATTCAGGTGTGAAAATCCTTCAAACTTCTTACATCCGCATTGAGTCATCGTACTTGTCCAAGACCGCGGAACCGAATTTCAGAGATATTTATATAAAGGGTGTTTTTTTTGCTGTTTGGTTTTTCAGTGTTCTATTTTTGACAGTTCACGCGTGATTCGTGACATGTGTCAAACTCAAGCATACTGAGTTGGTTTTGTCATTTCATCATGGAAAGATTTACATCCAAACAGTGCTTACAAATGATTGAATTTTATTATCAAAATTCATGCTCTATGACCATTTTACGGTCGCCATAGAGACCAAATTTCGCACTAATTTCACGATATTGAACATCAAGCTACGTACTCGTATGCGTGGAGTGCATAATGAAAAATGAGTTCCGTGAGCAATTTATCTATCGTTTTGGACCGGTGAATTTGTCGACTAAATCGTGCGATTTGACGCCTATGACCTATTTTTTCCTATTTTTATGGAGATGTGTCATATAACTCGTCTATGGCGATAAACCAGCGTCAATTGCAGCCTTGCAAGACAATATTACACGTATTATTAGCGAGATACCAGCCAATATGCTCGCAAAAGTGTTTCAAACTTGGTCTCTCCGTATGGATCACTTAAAACGTGGTCAATATTTAAATGAAAGAATCCTTAAAAATTAAAAGCGTTCTATGAGCACCTGCTCTGCGGTCTCTGGTTTGCATTCATATTGCTGGCAGTATTGGTCATTTGTATGTTTCTATTTACAAGGTTCCCCAGGAAGCATCTGTGCCCCGGCAAAAATTGCGAAAGGTAAAAGTTTACCACTCCATATTTTCTGCTTGTCGATTATTTGATGTTCGGAGGCATTTTGTACAATATATCGAACTCCTTTTGCTGGAGTGTCTATCGCCTGTTCAGCTCCTCTAATGGCCATTGTTTCTACCTGTCCATCGACGTAGACATCTAGTCCCCCATTTGGACAGCTATCACGGTGATTATATTCTCCGAAATAGTTGAACCAGTGATGTGTTCTCCAACCTGTATGGTCAGGCGCCCAATTTTATTGCGGCTGCTTATGAGATCAACTTCTATTTTGTAGTTTACCTGTTTCATGTCTGATATTTTATATGTTGTTCCGCTATGGCTACGACAACATCTGCCTCTTGGATGGTATTTGTACGACCGTTGATGTTCACCTCTCTTGGTCTGGGCATTTTCCTTTCTTCATAGTATGTTGTACATATGTATATGCCACAAGACTGAGCCTAGACCGACTTTTTTGAAATTTCATTTCATTCGGCCCTTCGTCTGCGTCGTAGAAGAGGATTTTATCTGCAAAATATTCTCTTATTATTTGGAATAGTTAGTTTGTCACTTGTATATTTTGTAGAGCTAATTTTCATAAATTTCCCAACTGGCAGAGTTTAAAGCATTTCTGGCATCGAGCGTCAAGACCGTGCAGTACCGTTTTTTGCCACCTTTCTATCTGATTCCAGATACTGTTTGGCTTGTATGATATTCGTTTTTTTTTTTTCAAAACCTATTCTATTGCTTGGAGAGAAGATTGTCTTCTTCGATGTACTGGTTAAGTCATTTTGCGGACGATTTTTTCAAGCACTTTCTCTACTGTATCCAATAGTTTAAGGATCTACTATACGGCGAATGGTTCTAGGGGTTTGTCTATATTTGAATGAGTAAAAACTTTTGTCTTTTATATTTGTGTAGTAATCTTCCTTCTGTTGAGTATTTTGTATAGAGGTTTCAAGCGCCTCTATTTCCATTAGGATTACTTCCTTTTGCATGAAGCTGGGGCATTCCATAGCGTACATTCTGGAAGACTTTCCAGAACCTCTGTCCTTGTGACCATTGCTATTATTTCACCATCTTCTCACGAAAGATTGACACTGCGAGGAGAACAGTCTGCTGACCTGAAAGGGCACCGGGGACGGGTACGACAGCGCCGCTGAAATACTATTAAGCTTAGCCATAACGTATTTTGAATGCTCTTTCCCATTGGCTATGTTGTAGGTTTTCTCTTGATATTTGGTATGTTTTGCAATCGTTTCACCCAAACACCGATCTTTCCGCATCTTTTTCGTACCAAGGATAAGTCGCACTCTTGTGTATACCAAAAACAAAACTTTTGTTTGTTAGTTATTGAACATGTCTTTATCTAGTCTACTTTTCGATACTCTTACCGTCTTGACTCTGTAATCTCGATAATAATGACCCGGTGAACATTATTTGTGTACAGGTTAGTGTCCTGCCAATTTGTCCTTCTCACTATAGACTCGCTAGCGAAGGTTAAATCGACATTGAAGCCGTATCTGTCGTATTGAAGCTGTCCTAAACTAACTTCCAGAACACGATATGAGGCATTGTTTGTGACTACATTCACAGACATTATGACATCCAGTTTACTTCCACCTAATAGTGCATTAAATGGTCAATATGCACACCATCTGAATAGAGAAGTAGTAAGAACCACCTTCATATGGGTTACGATGAAGTCACCAAACCAGATACAATTTACTCAACCCAAATCATTAGCTCTAAGGAATTTAATTTTCCCGTCAGTCTGTTACTTTTTCACTTCATCCCTTAACTCCTTCACAGTACTTTACCTCAGAAAAAGAAAAGAAAATACAATAAATTTATAAAAGGAACAAGTCACCTGAATTCTTGTTGAGATCCTTAACATTGACACTGACTGATAGGACCGAAGCAATTTTTCGCTTTGGTGACACTCTACAGATACCGGCTTTGCTGTTACAATATCCTTCAACCTTCGGAACGGGGCCTAAAGAATTTCACAAAATTTAAGGGCGAGCAAAAAAGAAAAAGAAAAAAGAAACAAGCAAATATTCACTCCGACTCAAACTGATAACACATTCTTTTCCTAATCCACTTACCGCCATTAATATTCAAGGTACTACCACCGAACTATGCGTCAAAGTCCATTTACCCAAAGGGTTGTGAAAATTTTCACCATATCCTGTCACCTTTCCTGCATTGAAAAAAGGAATGGAACGAAAGAAAAAAAATCCTGAGGTACGCAGATAACGAGAACAACCGGAAGAAAGGATAATAGATTTTCAAGTCAGTCAGCCATATTCAAATACAAAATTCTTCTCCGAAAAATAGAAGGTAGCAAACAAGCATAAAGGACAACACAGGACACCGTCAGAACCAACAAAGGACAAACAGACGAAGGAGGAAATTTGCCTTGGTAACCGGGTTAATTTTGACAACAAAACAAAAAAAATTGGAAAAAGACGCAAAAGACCCAACAGGATTGGGATTGGGAAGCTAGAGTCAAAGCAAATGCTATCTGTCAAAGTGATGTTGCTTTTCACTCCTAAACGGTATGTGTCAACTGGGCCGGTTCTCTTCTTGTCGACTTGATGTGTTCAAATTAATAATGACAGCGCAAATTTGAAAGGATCGCTTTGAAATATGAGTTTGTTGTTCATTGTTCGTTGAGCGTTGTACGCGTTCATTCTAGTGCCACCTCCACTACCACTTCTGGCTCTGCCACTGCCTCTGACTATGCTCCTTTCCACCATGATAAACTGAAAGGGAAAATTGTTTTTAAACGGTTTTCTGGGGGTTGGGCGCATAGCGAATCGGTTAGAGGGTGTAAATTAATTTAAATTTTCTATTTAACTTAAAGTGGGTCATTTAAAACTTTTTCGTCACCGGAGATGGGGTAGTACAGATTGTGGAGTGGCATAATGTAGGCCAAGTGTCATGGTGTTGTTTAAGAGTTTTCGATGACACGAGGATTTTTTCAGATTGCTCATAAGCAGTAACAATTCTGCTTTTGTTAAATTACGTAGTTTTCGTATAATTGAGTAAAAGTGACTTGTATTCACGAATTCAACAGCCAGTACTAACTTCGAATGAATTTGTCATCCTATAGCAATACCTACTCGTAGTTCATTAAATGACGCGGCGAGAAGTCAAGTATTTTCTGATCAGAGCTCAGCTTCACAGGTTTTAAAATAATGATACACATAATTTCTATTCATCATTCACATAAGGCGTAAGCAGCCTATTTACAAATGTGTCTTTTTATTGCAGGACAATCCAGAGCCTAAATTGTAAATCCTTCCAACCCTGCACCTTAGGCGCCTGCCTATATTTGGACACTCAAATTTATTGGGAGTCCCCTTGTCAAATTTATAAGCGGATGAATTCCCCAGATGGAATCGACGGTGAAATAAAATTCCGGAACAAAGTAAAAAAGACCTTATCCGACATATTTGGAGCTCAGGGCAGCAAGAATTTCTGAGACTAAGTCTGGGTCATGGATGGGGGGCGGTTGAGACTTTATTGGACCAATCAAATTGCTCACATCCCCGAATGGGTTACTAGTTTGGTCTAACCGAATCCTCGTCCTATGAGGGGAACCCAGAACATCGAACTTCGGATCTGCACGTAGAACGTTAAGTCGCTTAATAGGCCACGTGCAGCCGAACAACTAGCGAAGGCCCTGGACAAGCAAAGCATCCAAGAAATGCGACGGGATGAGCCGGATAAAAATTGGATGACAAATTGCGACATCTACTACAGCGATTGTTATCGACTGCAAAGCAACGCCTACATGGGTGCGGATTTGCTGTTAGAGGTAGACTTGACTTTCCGACATGTGAACTAGAGTCTCCTAACAATGCGTATTAAGGATAAATTTGCAATCAATGGCCTTATATGCGCGCACGCCCCCACAGAGGAGAAAGATGACGACATCAAAGTTAGATTCTACGAGCTTTTGGACAAGACTTATAAACAGTGCCCTAGATATGACATTACAATTGTCCTCGGCGACTTTAATGCAAAGCTAGGAAGAGAGGGCATCTTTGATAGCACTATTGGAAAGTATAGCCTGCGTGACACCACCTCCGATGACGGATTCAGGCTAATCGACTTTGCGGAAAGGGGGCGAAACCCTGTCGTAGCTAGCACGCGGTTCCCGCCTCACGATATTCATAAGGGGATACGGATTCTGATTAATTAGCCATCAACCAGATTGATCACATTGCGATCGACGCAAGACACTCCTTCAGTATTATGATGTCCGAACGTTCCAAGGAGTCAAAATCGACTCAGTCGATGCTGACGATTTTTGTACATATGTAGACTGTATAACGGCGATAACGAACCAGATACCGCTATCCGGCAGAACGAACCTTTCAACCTGGACTATGTAGACCAACAATTGCGTCCTCCCATACCTAATTGGATCAAGTGAAAATAGCCATACCTAAGCTTCATTCCAAAAAAGCTGCTGAAGCAGATGGCCTGATTGCCGAGCTCTTCAAAGCGGTAGGCGATGACTTTGTAAAATTGATCTGTGAAATATGGTCGGGGGAAAGTATGCCCGATGAATGAAATCTCAGCATTGGTTGTAAGATCCTGAAGAAAGGAGACCCTCTGAACTGCGCCAACCACAGAGGCATCATCTTGAATTATCATAGTTTACTATCAGATGTAAATTGGGATTTAGACATTTTAAGAAGATGGTTCAAGAAACATAGCTTGGTAATCAGTAATAAAACTAAGTTTATGATGTTTGATATCAAGGATCTAATCTGCAAAGATTTGCCCTTATATTATCACTCGCCATATTGCCAACGGTTCTGTTTAGCTGATTCACTTTTAGGTAGTTTACCGACATTTTTTGAAAATATAAGTTGCAGTGTAGACTGATTTAGAATTAAGTGTGTTGATAGGTTTAAATACCTAGGTATTGTTTTAGATCATAAGCTATCTTGCACTGATCACACAACTTATATAAAACAGTATTTAAATAGGGTCGTTAGGCAGATTTACCGCCTTAGTCTTTACTGCAATACGCAAATTTTAAAAATGGTGTACAATGGTTTACTTAAATCTAAAATACAGTATGGTATATCTTGCTGGGGTGGTGCTTATTATAATAAAATAGAACCAATATTGACTAAGCAAAAGCATGCAATAAGGATTATGACCAAAGTAAATCGTAGAATACCCAGTTTTGAATTGTTCAAATGGCTTTATATTCTCCCTCTCAGACATCTGTACTGCTATAAGGTATTAAGAATATTTTTTGACAACTCCGGATACTACAACGTAAGACTTGATGATAGGTATAAGCTACGTATCAATACCATGCACTTCGCCACGATCCCAACCACACATAAAACTCACTTTTCCCGCTTCTTTTACGTTACTGCGCCTTGCTTATTTAATTTGTTACCTGTAAACCTTAGGTGTGAGAGAGAGAAATCAGTATTTTTGAAAAATGTTAAAAAATGGCTCTTCTCTTTTAATCATAATGAAATCGATTTGTTCTTTAGTCCATTGCTATAAAATGAATTTTCTATCTTTTATTTTTATTTGATATCACTTCTCCGAATTGTATATTGTATGTCATTTCCCCATCAATGATCTTTTTTTAGTTTGTATACACATTAAGTAGTATGTACTCTCGACTCTTGTCTTCTGACAATAGATTGTACTAAACTATTCTTTACAAATCTGTTAATTCATAATGTATCTCAAAGAATTTGTAGGATTGTATTTATCATTTGCAAAGGAATAAAGAATTATTATTAATTATTATTATTATTATTATTATTATTATTTGCCATATTATGTGAACGCCCGAAGCTGTTCGTCAACAACCTGATTGGTCCATGTCAGTGTGGCTTTAGGCCAGGAAAGTCCTACGTCGATCACATATTCATACTACGGAGGATTTTGGAAAAACCCATGAGCTCAAAATTGATACACACCACCTATTCACTGATTTTAAGGCCGCGTATCTAAAGAGACGAGCTATACAGACCAATGTCTAGTTTTGATTGATTATTCCTGATGTATGCTGTCAAGTGCGGAGTCAAAATACACAAATAGGTGGCGATTTTAAACATTAGTGCTGGCAGCTTTCTAAGACTTAAGTTTGAAGTCGGATTTAAGTTGAATTATTTGTCCTGCATGACAGTGGAATGTTCATTGTCATGGCCTTTCAGCAGTCTGCACAAATATTATAGTTTTCTTATATCTTCAGTTGTGACTGCTGACGACTGTTTGTCCTTGTGGGATAGCGTTAAAATCGGCCAGGACAATTTTATTCTCATGAATACACATGTGTTATAGAGCAGCTCATGAAAAGATTTCTTGGTACCATCGTCTTTCTCCTCCGTTGAGGTCGTGCGCGCATATTATTCTGATGTTGGGGAATATAAACGAAGCGCTCGTACACATGCCTGAAACTCAAAATTTCTTGCCTAAGTCTGCCCCTCATGTCGAATTGGCTTCCAAATAGCCACCGCATGCCTTCTTTGTAGCAATCTCCGTAGTATACTCGTATTTCGCAGCTTTTCGTAATTTGTACAACCGGATCATTCCATTGCACTTCTGGGGTCTCCGCAAGGCGTTTGCTTGAACCTGATGTCTTAAGTCTTTTCGCATCACCAGTGGTATTATTATTAACCGCTTTCGGATGTTTCATAGCCAAATATTTAGTTTTTACAATGAGTTGATCACACGAGTCACCTCAATCTAGAAGTCCAGGTCCTTGTGGCATTCCTTGGATACTAGCCGATTCTGGATTTGGGTATATCAAAGTGACCATGAAAGGGTATCAGCGGGTTAAGTGGCTGAATGCAGACAGCAACATAGTGCGCTGGATAGCACATGCGGTTTCGTAGGAACGCGAACTTGAAACATTACGTTACTGTCCTTAGCCATGTCTTCGGCATTCAGTAGTTACCCGCTCCATCGCATCCAGGCCTCTTATATTTTATCAATTCTGCATTAATTAAGGTTCACGGCAATTTTCCACCACAAATACCTTATCTACCAAATCCAATCTAACCGGAACTTCCCCTTGGGTGGACAAGGGGAACTCACTGATAAAGGTATTTCCTAAATTTAAGACTCATCTCGAAAGAACAAAATAAATGTGAAACAACTTTAACGATCCCCTATATAAATACTTTAAACATTTTATTTTAATCTCAAAGCATTTTGATCCTAATTTAAGGACAATCATCTAAACAATGACCCTAAAGATGAATCCCTCACAGAAAACGAAAACTCTTTTCAAGAATACACACACACACTGGCTCCCAATTGCAACTCCCATGGGCTATCCAGTAACTGTACTCGATGGTAGCGTTTTAAATTACAAATGATCCATCATACTGTCCAATAGTGGTGGGTTACCCATGCCCCAGGAATAAATTTTCCCTCTGTCAACTAGACACACCAAAAGGGTTGCCTTCCGTTCGATAAACTTTGTCGTGATTCATAGAAAATTACCTAAAGGCAAAGAAGCCGAAATCCACACTCATACGAGTATGTGCACTGTTCTTTCGCAATACATACATATGTATGTATGTCCTTTAATATCTGTGAACCGAAAAAACACTCCACAACAGAAGAAATAAAAAAGGTTATGCCGTAGGGACATGCCTATTTGTATGCTATCAGTCCCAAATTCAGCCCTGTCTAACCAGTTTTGATTTCTTTTGTTTTTTTTATCAACAATTTTTAATTGAAGTTCTTTTTTGAGAGTCAAGCTGTGATTCTGATGAAAAAGTGGGAAGAACATACGAGTACTCCAATGTAGATGAACTGCATGAATTAGATACGTCGCGAAAAAATAAGACAATCAGCTAGCTACAAACAGAATGCTTATGATTCTTACAGCAGAACGACTCTTGTACTTTGCGTGAACACCTGCCAATAAAAAAAACTTAAAGTGTTCACGAAATGCCCGTACATCCACGGGAGCCAGGATATACCTAGCCAGCGCTTAACATCTTAAAGTAAAACCAAAGTCGGAACTTATGTTGAATGCACAGCCGATCTGAGAGTCACGGTACCCAGCACATATTTGCAGCTGTCCACAAAGGTTCAACCAAATATTGTAAACCCTTCCTGTGACTTTAGGTTTAAACCACAGCCACCACCACCCTCCCACTAAGGTGTATACCTCTTTCAAGTCATACCGGAACTGAAGCCCCGCGGGCACTACTCCCATGATACCGAGTTTTAAGTCCTGGTGAGGACTATCGGTTGTTCTGCTACCCGTTTATTGTTGGACTACGCCATTGATGGGCTTTTTTTTGGCAATTGGGCAGAGACCCTTTTTATAAGCTAGTGCGCTCTCAAGGGTTTAAGATACCCTTGAAATGTTTGCACACAGCACGGGCGCTCTGAATATTTTTACAACAGTATAAGCTTCTCCAGTTAGCCCGATCCTTAGCTAACTGCCTTCAGTTGAACACTCCGAATCGGCTGAGGTCCGCTCCTAATTGCGCCCGCCCCCGAAGATGAGGTCTTCTTCTACTGTATCTCCGGGATAGATTCGAAGAATCTACGGAGAACTGATGCCCATTTGCTTTACATATCATAGCCATCTCATCCACCTTAAGCCCGTAAAACGCGAATGGGACCGAATATTTTCCGAAGAACTTTTCTCTCGAAATAACTGAGGATATCTTTCGATATATGGTAGCCCATGTTTCAGCGCCATATAGAGTCTTAGTACTCAATTGTCTTCTTAGCCCAAAGAAACTGCGATGGGCAAGAGTGATGTTTCGTATTATTTCTCCTGATGTATTCTTGGCAGAATTTATAGTAGAGCCAAGGTACGCAAAGTCCCTTATTATCTCGAAATTATTGCTTTAGAACGTGATGATTTGTCTAATTCGTCTTTGTTGCATATTTCTTCTTGTTGACAGCTCATACTTCGTTTTGCTCTCATCTACAGCCAAATATACTTTGGCAGCTTCCGCTTCAATACTAGCGAATGCGCGGTACCATCCCTATTATGTTTCAGTTTTTATGCATTTTTATTTATATTACTTAATTTACTCTTAAATGCTATACAAAAAAACGCTTAAAAATTAGCTTAATTAACTTAAAATTATCTTATTCTAACTTACTGGCCCAATGCGGGCACTCTCAGTTAAACCTAGCACCTATGTCTTTCGACGTATCTTACAGTCTATATTTATTTTTACATTCATTAAAACTAAAACTAAGAAAATAAATTTTATGTAAAAACTTAGTAAATGGACAGTTTTTTTTAATACTATTGTAAAAACTTACAGACTACCTAAAAATAAATCTTAATCTACTTAACCTACTTACATCTAATACATTATATATACATGCATGATATATATATACCTAATATATAGATATATGTATATATATATATGTTTTTTTTTTTAATTTTTTTGTTTTTATTAATTTTTTTCTTTTTGTTTTTATATATATATTTTTTATTCTTAAATCTAACTTACTCCTACTTAAAACTATGTAAGCCGGCCATGGCTAAAAAAATTAGGCGACCCACTTTGCTTCACATGAAGCTAA
The DNA here is from genome assembly GCA_963966105.1 of Volucella zonaria. Taxonomy (NCBI): domain Eukaryota; kingdom Metazoa; phylum Arthropoda; class Insecta; order Diptera; family Syrphidae; genus Volucella; species Volucella zonaria. The sequence continues at coordinate 118,216,417 of OZ014531.1, read as the reverse complement.
CAAGTATTGGAGGAATTCGACGACGAAGCATCCTCTCCTTCAAAAAGCCACCAAAATTGTTGGTGCTGCTGAGAAACATACTCATGTCGCGACTCCCTACCGCCCTACTGAACCGTCTGCGACGTCTCTGTCGTAGTTGAGTCGCCTGTCCGCAGCTGTTCGAGCGACGTGGAAGATTAGAGGCACCGCCAATCTGTCCTGGATCAGACCTTTCATATCGAAGTAGAGGAACGCTTCTGGAGCAACATAGCCGTCAAAGCGAACTCTCTCGTGATACATATAATTAGGGTAGTAAGCCCCGGAGATCAGGTTGTTCGATGAGGTCATTGCTCTTGCAATGTGCCTTCGAGTCAACTTAATGACGAAATTGTCCACTCTTATTAGGTTCGCCCTATTGTATAAGACCTCATTACGATAGAATTTTATGTACTCAGATTCTGTCTTTCTATATAAGCGAAGACAGGTCCTAAGGCAAGCCCTCTCAAACACCCTAATCTTTTCCAATAAACTTGCTCTTACTTTGAACCACACCGGACATCCAAATACAAGCATGGTCCTGATAAGGGCCATGTAGCAGATCACCTTCACCCTCACATCGAGTTGGCTGTTATAAAACAGTCTCCTTGTAAGGGCAAAAGCACCTCTGGCTCTGGCCAGAGCAACATCTATATGTTTGTTAAAATACAGATCCCAAGGTATCTGACTACATTTCGACAAGCAAGTGGCTGTCCATGTTGTCCGACGATAGAGAACTTTCGCCAATTCTTTCTGGTATCCCTAGAGGCCCCAGACAAAGGCGTCCTAAACAGAATGGTTTCCGACTTCTGAAAGTTAATTTTCAACTTCCAGTCGTCGCAATATCGCTTAATTTTTTCGATATGCAAAAGCATATTAATGACCTCAATTTTTGGACCTGATCTGTACGCGATTAAGTCGTCTGCGTACGCTATGGCATGGTGAAGTGAACCTATCAGATCAGTTGTGTAAATGTTGAATAGGATCGGCGAATTTACCGCACCTTGTTGCAGACCGTTTTTAATGTTAAATGTTCCAGCAGAAGTCACATCGCCATTTTTCACGATGAACTGTCTACTGGAGAGCATATCAAAAAGAATATACAGCAGTGGTTTACTAATGCCCAACCTGTCCAGCTTGAAGAAGAGTCCCTCTAACCATACGGTGTCGAAGGCCTTTTCCAAGTCAATCAGGCAGGCACCAGTGCACTGTTTTTTGCCTTTGTTCCATTGGATATCAGAAACCAGTTTAGACGCAGCATGAATGATATCATGCCCCGCCTTGAAACCGAATTGATTATCCGGAACTATATGTTTGTCCTCAACCCACTTAGTCAGGACTCTATTGATCACCTTCTCGAAAACCTTACTGATGTTTGGAAGAAGACTGATCGAGCGGAGATTCGCCGGATTGGAAGTATCTTTATTCCTTTTGGGAATGGGATGTACCACCGCAGTTTTCCAATGTGCTGGATAATGTGCATTATTCATTGCATTATTAAACAGGGTGGTATAAATGTCCACCGCTTCTAGTGGGAGATGTCGAAGCACAATGTTCGGTATTTCATCGGTTCCCACTGATTTCTTACTTCTAAGTGATTCGAAGATCGTTTGGAGCTCTTCCTTCGAAATGAACGGTGGTAATACCCTTTCGTTGGTGATGACATTATTTGCCATATTCTCGTCACTGAACTGGGTGAAACCCGAGTTCTCGAATCGCCAATTCACAATTTCATTTCGAAGGCAGAAGTTGTGCACAAGGACTCGACTCTCCAGGTCGTGGTTCGGGCCAATGATGTCATTCGCCTTGTACACTTCCTGGAAAGTCGCTCCTATAGCCTCTACCTTCTCCTGCGGATCCTCGACCACAAAAAAGTTGTCATCATCAACGGCCTCATCTGGATCAATACCTGCTGCTACAAGTATTTGTTCGTTGTTCGTCGTTCGGGCGATTCTAAGACATGAAAGGTCGTTCTGATTATTTCTCCGAAATATTTTATTTATTTGCGGGAACATATTCGGGTTGCTGGTGTTTACAGCCCGAATTTTGTTGTTCCAATACAAACTTACAGAATTTCTGCAATTTTCTTTTATTAATATCTGGAGGTTTTTAATCGACGACTTCAATGTCATGATCTCCGGGTTATGTCTGTCTGTACAAGGTTTTTAGTATTGACAGCAGCCTACTTTTGTGCGTCAATAGTTGCATTGCGGAATAAGTCTTCGTCGTCAGTGTGTTGATACCGAGGTATCGTTTTGTCCATTGTTCGTTTAATTGTCTCGTCCATTAGTCTAAGATACCTGTCAATCTCCTCGTTTGACAGATTTCTGTTGGTCGGTGGGTAGAGCGAATTCGAGGAGAGTGCTCTAGTCAGTGTTCTGGTGAAGCGTATCCAACGCACCCTACTATAATTGTAGGAATGCCTTTGCACAAACTCATCCAATTCCGCAATTTCGTTGGGAACAGTTATTTCGGTGCTGAGACCGCAATGGTCACTGTCATACACGAAAGTGCGTAGACAGTTTGTAGTTTGTTGGTTAGTGCACGTCAGTTGTATTCGTGAATCGAACAGCAGAAGATCCAGATAGAACCCGTGTCTGGAAAACGACGGACAATCCGTGGCTTTGAGGCCGAGTCGATACATCACACTGTGCTGACTCCACCAATTGAATAGTAGATTCCCTCTAGTATTTGGTGTATTATTTCCCCAATCTCTATGTTTGGCGTTGAAATCTCCGCCGATAATAAAATAGTTATCTTCCAATTCCAGCCTCAGGAATCGAAACAGTGTCTCGAGCTCTGAGATGAATAAAGTGGATTGAGTAGCCTTAGATGCATAAACAGACACCATGTATAACCGCTTTCCACTACGGAGAGGGATGTACATGATGCATGCTTCCAGCACCTGAAACCTACGTACTAGACGACTGTATGCTCTTTTGAAACGCAGTCCCTTTTTTACAAAGATTGCAACACCACCTCCTTGAATAGAATTGGGTCGGTTTCTTCGTAATATTTCATATCTTCTGTGTCTCGTTTTGTGCCTTTTGGTAAGCTTAGTTTCGCTAACCAAAAGCACATCAGGGGCTTGGTCTTTAAGCAACTTAAACAGTGCGGCTCTTCGTTCGAACCTAATCAGTGAATTAACATTCACTGCAAGGACCTTCAGGGTTTGCTCCGCCATGTACGTACCCATTACGACTGGAGGTGCGTTAGGCCCGGCAGCAGCGCGTATATTTGATCTACCCGCTTAGCCTGTTCCTGTATTTGACGCTGAAGCTGAGCCACCTGCCCCTGAATAGAGAGCAAGATAGCCAGCATGTCAGGTTCAGGTGCTCTAGGCGCTGGGGCCTGACAAGCTACCTTTGCTTGTTGTACCGTAGTTCCCCTACCTGCCGCCATTTGGGCGTAGGTAACTTGGGGAGTAACGGCTGGTGTTTGTGCCTGCACGAGTGGACGTTTAGCTTCCACTTTCTGCTGCCGAGCCAGATTTACTCTTTTTCTTTTTCTGACTTGTGGTTCTTTCCACACTTCACGCATCGAGGCTGCATTTCACAGTTCGACGCGGCGTGCCCGAACCTTTGGCAGCGAACACATTGTAAAATGTTTGTAAAATGTTTTCGCTCCTCTTTAATTTCTCCCAGTGTACAACCTGGTAGTCTAGGACTTTTATGCTTAAACCATCCAGTTTGCTGTTGGGACTTAGCTGGACCAGGAAAAACAGTAGTTTCCGCTTCTCCCTTTTGGCTCTAGCCGTGACGAATGGCTTAACCCCCACGAATTTGAGCTCTTCGCACTCCTTGTTTTTAAGCAGTGCAAGGAGCTGCTCCGGATCCGTAGACGGTTCTAACCCCGTCAGCAACATAGTTCGCAGCTTCTCCCCCTTCGGGGTGTAGGAGAAGAACTCCGTCGTCGAATCCTTCAACAAATTTCTAACTTTATGATAGCGCTCCACTGTGTTACAGTGGATCGCATGACTATCTAATGATAATCTTTTTATAAAAAAATTGTTGCCTATGGCCGACTTACATAGTTCTATCGTCTCCTTGAGTTCCATCGTATAAGTATTTATAGGTGGAATCCTTACTTTTGAAATCTTTTGTTGTTGTTGTTGTTGTGGTTGCTTTTGTTGTTGGTGTTGCTGCTGCTGTTGCTGTGGTTGCTTTTGTTGCTGTGATTTCAGTTGTTGTTGTTGCTGGCTCTTCTGCTGCTGTTGTAGTGGTGCCTGCTGATATGTTTTTTGAGCCTGTGTAGGTGTAGGCTGCTGGTTTGGTTTTTGTTGTTGTGGCTGCTGAGAGTCGAGAAGTTCTCCTAGCTGTTCCTTCTCCCTTCTTGCTATTTGCTTAGCTTTAATAGCTAGCATTCTTTGCTGGAGCTCTTTAATGTTGGCGTGAATTCTTTCCACCTCCTCTTCTTCATCATCTGACTCAGAAGCCGCCAGAGATGCGAGCATGTTGTTAACTTCTTCTCTACCATCAGGCACATATGGGAGATGATCATTAACCGCCTTTTGCCTTGTTTGCTACCGTGCTGCTGCCCTTGTTGTTATAGCGCGAACCTCTTTTCAGCTGGTCCCGCTGTTGGCATAGCGGGACGCTCTTCCGAATACATCGCGTGATGTTTATCGCTCACTTTTGATTATTTTTAAATTAAAAAAAAAAAAAAAAAAAAATCTTCCTTCACCCGGAGTCGAACCCACGACCTAAGATATATCGACCGAACACACTGCCACTGTGCTAATTGGATCCTATGTAACACTCCTCAAATGTCTTTCTTTTAGATTTTACTATGCAATCGCAAACCCAAACACGTTTATACACCGCGGAGGTCTATGAACGACTAACATCCACCCCTATTATGCCAATGTCATCAGTGTACGCTGGTACTTTTGAAAGTCTGTGATCCTGCCGTCGCTTATGAGTTCCGCACAATTCCTCTAAGCATGATGTTAAAGAAGTCATCTTGTGTAAAACCTTTTTTGATGTCAGTCGTAACAACGAGCGTTCTCAATCGTCATTCTTCACAGGCGGACGATCTTGGCAAGAATGCCAAAGCGAGACATTGCTCTGTATAGCTCGTTTCTATAGATCGTGCATCGGAGTTGGAGCTCATGGGTTTTTTCCAAGATCTGCTGTAGTGTGAGTATTTGGTCGATGGTGAACTTTACTGGCCTAAAGCCAGACTGATATGGACCAATCAGGATGTTGACGAACGGTTTCAGGCGTTCACATAATACGGCAGATAGGATCTTGTAGGCGATGTTAAAAAGACTGATTCCTCTGTAGTGGGTGCAGCTCAGAGGGTTTCCTTTTTTGAGGATCGGACAAAAAATGCTGAGGTTGCATTCATCGGGCAGACTTTCGTCCGATCATATTTAACAGATGAGGTGGTGTATGCTCCTTACCAAGTCATCGCCTGCGCTTTTAAGAGTGGTCAGGCACTCTGATCCAGCAGCATTGTTGGACTTAAGCTTATATATGGCTACCTACATTTCATCTAGGTCGAGTGAACAGAATTGCAGGTCTGCATAGCCCAGGTCGAAAGGTTCATTCTGCCTGATAGCGGTATTTTGTTCGTCATCGCCATTATACAGTTCCACAGAAATACTCTTTCCAAATCCTCATCATCCACTGCGATTAAATACGATGCTTGCTTGTTCATCTCTACAGGCTTCGGTTCGGGGTTTGTGTCCATGGCATGTTTTTTTTAACTTTTTGGTAAAACTTCCGAATATCATTCCTGCATCTCTCAATTTCCTCGACCGCGCACTTCTCGTGCTATTTCCCTTTCCTCCTGAGAAGCCGGTGTTCGTCTCTCCTCTTCTGGTTGAAGAGCTCGTGAACAGTTATAGTCCTTCTATGCAGCGCCGCTTTATATGAATTTTGCTTAGCTGCATGTGCTTGCCAGTTTCGTTGTGGTGGTCGAATGAAACCCAGCACTTCAGAAACGGCATCTCTGATGGCTTTTTGACAATTTAGCTACTAGTCTCCGATACTTGATACTGGCGGCATAAGAAAGGGAAGGGAAACTCGATCGGAAAAGGGTTTGGCGATCTCTTGCGATTGTAGCCGTCCGATGTTCGGGATAACTGCAACAGTGCCTTGGCTACTACAAAGTAGTTTTTTGAGACAATATTGGCCCCTAGGGACATTCGTACATCCATAATATTGGAGGAGTGCCTATTTACAGTTGATTGATCAGGAATTATCCAAGTCCCCTTATGAATATCGAGATGTGGGAACAGCGTGCCAGCTACCAAGTCGATTAGCCTGGATCCGCTATCGGTGGTGGTGTCTTGCAGACTATACTTTCCGACAGTACTACCAAAGATGACCGCTCTTCCTAGCTTTGCATTAAAATCGATTATGATAATTTTAATGTCGTAGCTTGAGAACTGGTCTTAAGTATTGTCCAAGAGCTCGAAGAATCTATCTTTCGTGTTGTCATCTTTTTCCTCTGTGAGGAGATATGCGTGCGCGCATAGAAGGTTAATGTTGGGAAATTTAGGCTTAGAGCGGATTCGTATGATCTGCGGGAAACTCAAGACTTCTTGCCTAATTGATGGTTAATTGGAAATTGTCGATTATACGAGTAGACACAGTCACAAAAAAAAGAAGAAATATGTGCCCAATGAATTCGAACTAGTACGGATCCAAGAAGTCAAATCAAGCCAATGTGACTTTGCGGTGGATGTAACTCTGCCAAAATCAAATCCGTTATTCTGCTGTCTACAATGTACGAGGGGCGTTCAACATATTCTCGATATCGGGGTGAAGCTGTGGTTGTATATATAAATTGACATATTTATCAAGTAATACTATTATTTTAGTGCATTCATGTAAAATTTCATATAAATGTGATTATTAATTCGCGTTTTATCTGTAGTTAAACAGAATCATAATGGCAACTGAGACGATGATGGTGAAAATTGAGCATCGCGCTGTAATTAAATTTCTCACTAAGCAAGGAAAAAGTCAAAAAACTATTCATGAAGAGATGGTGGCTGTTTACCAGGGTTCCGCACCTTCATTATCAACTGTGCAAAAGTGGTCAAGTGAGTTCAAGAGAGGCAGAGAGAGCATTGAAGACGACCCCCGCTCCGGCGCCCCGGCTACTGCTTGTACGGGAGAAAGCATCAAAGAAGTCGAAAAACTTGTTCTTGAGGATGCCCGAATAAAGGTGAAAATGATGGCAGAGATCACCAAGCTTTCAATTGGTACCATTCACACCATTCTTCATGACCATCTTAACCTTTCAAAGGTCAGTGCAAGGTGGGTGCCACGAATGCTCACAGCGCCTCAGAAAAAAGTGAGAATCGCATGCTGTAGAGAGCTGTTGGAGATGTGTAGTGAGAACGCGGACGGTGTTATGGATCGAATTGTTACTGGGGACGAAACATGGGTCCACCACTATGACCCTGAAGGCAAACAAGAGTCCATGCAGTGGCATAAAAAAGGAACAGACCCCCCGAAGAAGTTCAAAGTCACTCCGTCTGCCGGGAAGCTCATGGCCACAGTTTTTTGGGACTCAAAGGGAATCTTGCTCATTGAGTACAAAAAAAAGGTGAGACCATCAACGCCACATCCTACGCTTCCACTTTGCATAATTTGCGGGAAGAAATTAAAAAGAAAAGACGGGGTAAACTCGCAGCGGGTGTGTTGCTTCTTCATGACAACGCTCCTGTTCACACGGCGCGAGTTTCCAAGGCTGCTGCGCGAGATTGTGGTTTCGAAGAAATCCAACACCCACCCTATAGTCCAGACCTTGCCCCTAGTGATTATTTCCTGTTTCCGGATTTGAAAAAATGTCTTCGTGGAAAAAGATTTTCGGATGATGAAGAACTCAAGTCGGCAATAAATGGGTATTTTGCAGAGAAAGAGGAAATTGATTTTTTTGAGGGTTTAAAAAAGCTTATCGCAAGATGTAACAAATGCATTGATGTTAGGGGAGATTATATTGAAAAATAAAAACAATTTAAATTAAATTCGCATTTTTCTTCATATCGATACCGAGAATATATTGAACGCCCCTCGTATGTGCATGTGATGTCGATGTGTCTGACGTAGGGAAAAAACCTAACTGTAATAATACCAAGGTCAGGTGTGAACACAATGGCCAAAATTTTCGCCCAATATTCTACCAAAAGCGCAATATTACGCTCGCCAATGGCTGTGTTTTTTAATATTTTGGACGCAGTAGCTCATGCAGCCTTCACCATATATTTGTAGATGGAAAACAAGAGGTGTATGAACGTCTCAACCGTCAAAACGGAACAATAACTGCGAAAATACGGACAGAAATAGTGAAAATCCAAACTGATTTTCCAGAAACCATCGTTGAACTGGAGAAATCATGGGTGACGCGCCAAGAAGGAATACAATCCACCATAAATAAATTTATAGAGCGAGTGGAAAAATTGGAAACCGGCACTGAAAATTTGGTGCTAAAGGAAAAGCTGCATAACAGAAACAGAACGTTCCATGATTTTTAACGTAAACCACCTGTCATGAGACCTTATGTTTACGAGATGCCCATACATCCATAGGGAGCAAGGATACACCTTGCCATCGCTCGCCACAAATATTTTGATACCAATTCGGAACTGTGTTAGAGGCATAAGTTCCACCCTTGGTATGAGTCGAGGCCGACCTAAAAGCTCTTATTGCTCTAAGGGTCACAGCACCCAGTACTAATTTGCTACTCTACAATGGGTTAAACCAAAGGAAAACCCTTCCCGCGATTTGGGTTTAAGCCACAGCCACCCCCCACAAGGGGGCCTACCTCTAACAAGTCAGGCCCGGACCGAAATCCGGGGGCTTCTGACTCCCATGGTACCATGATTTAAGTCCTGATATGGACTACCGGTGGCCAAGCCGCCAACAAGACCTATGACCGGCAACTTGTAACTGGTCAAATCGTAGCAACCAGTAATATGCTCTGCCCTCGCTTTTTATTAGACAACGTCATTGATGGGCGAAGCCTTGATAATTGGGCGGCGGCCCGCATAACATAAACAGTCACATCGACTCATTGGAGAGAAGAGTAATCGCCGCGGATGCTGTTCTTTTTGGTGTTCCTATAGTGAGCGGCGAAAATCTGCAGCCCATTTTCTAAGCCCTCTGTAGTAAAGTTAACTGTCAGCCATCAATACTTCAGAACATTTCTCGGACTGAGAGCAATTAAGATAATAAAAAAACAATAAAATAAAAGCGATAAATAAAGAGAGATAAAAGATAAATAAATAAAAATTTTATTATAATAATTACATTAAATAAGAAGAAAAGTCATGTCTAAGTTAGGATGCGGTTATCGGAAAGATGAAGGAAAATCTTTTTCTGAAAGACGGCATATGAGTTGATTACCTGCAATTTATATGGCGCGAATTGCAGATACAAAAAAGGTCGCTCTCAAATGCAATGTGTGATTGAAAGTATAATTAGTTTTTTACCTCTATTAGATTGTGCAAAATGAAGGATCTCAAAAAGATAACTAGGAGACTTAGTTTGTATAATTTTAAATCGTTTTAATATATTGCGGAAGTTTAAATACAGATTAAGTTTCAGACCGTAAATTGAGGATGTAAAACTGGACACACTACTGAACCTAGGAATATTATAAATAAAATGAATACAGTCGTTAAACGCAACCTTTAGTCTATTCTTACAAACAGAGTCAAGACAAGGGAACACAGAACAATTAAACAAAATGTAAGGCATTATAAGCGTTTTAACTAATCGTGTTTTTACGAGGTGATGCAAGTAGTTCGTCGAGTATCGCAATCTGCGGATTCCACCATAAACTTTTTTCAGGGTGTCTTTTATAGCATCACAACAGGTAAGTGAAGAGTTAATATGGAAACCAAGGTATTTATGAGAATTTACAACTTTAACGGGGTTGCCATCAAGGTGAAAAATCATTTGAACAAAAGTCATTATTTGAAAAAACAATACAGACTGTCTTGTCGGGGTTCAACTTCAATTTATTACCTTTTGACCAGTAGGATATGTTATCAAGGTCTTCATTCACTCTTGCAACACAATCTTCTATAAGACCAATAGAACGCGAAAAATATGAAAACATGTGAATTTTGCAATTCTTAACAATACCTGGGATTTCATTGTTAAAAAGGGAGAACAAAAGTGGTCCCAAAACAGACCCTTGCGGAACGCCTTCGTGAATGATTTTAGAGTTTGAGTAACCAAGCTCTGTGGCGACCGTCTGTACTCTATCCCTTAGATAACAGCTTAATAGCTTTGTGGAAGAGTTTGAAAAATTAAAGCTATTTTTAACCTTTGTTAGTAATAAATAGTGATCAATACAGTCGAAGGCTTTGGAAAAGTCTAGAAGAACTGCTATACAGATATCGTTACGATCCAAAGCAGATCGAATATCAGATTCACAACTGTGTTTGCTTCGAAAACCGGATTGCCATTTCGAGAGCTTATTATTATCATCCAGGAATTTCTGTAATTGTAGAGATAAAAACTTTTTAAAAGCTTTTGACAAAAAACACAAAATACTAATTGGTCTGTAGTCGGCAGGAGATTTTGGACTAGTCTTTCTGGGTATAGGAATAATTTTAGCTATTTTCCAACTATCTGGGAACTGGAAGCTGTATATACCGCAATTAAATATATAATGAATGTAGCAAATGACATGAGGTAGTATAAGCTTAAGAAATCGTGATATACCATCAGGTCCTGTGGCATTAGATTTAACAGAGTTAATTGCTTTGCATACATCGAATTCAGTAATACATTGAAAACCGAAATTAGGACACAATTCAGGAAAACACAGATCTAGGTTAAGAGGAGAGGTATCAGGAGGATCCGGAGAGAAAAACGCACTCATTTCATTCGGAGATAATGAACACATGGATATTTTATTATCAGTCACTACACCCAGACCTTTCAGATTCTTCCGCATTTGCTTAGATCCTAATTTAGGATCAAGTTTCTTTAAAAAATAAGACCTTTTAGAGTTACGGTTTTGAGTATTGTTGTCTATTTTCCAGTGTAGGATTTCGTTTAAATTTCTTAAAAATACGCTCACGCTCAGTAATCTTACGTTGAATTTCGTTACTATACCAGGGACAAGAACAAGACCTAACACGCTTAGTTACAACTGGAACAAAATTAGAGAGTTGACTATATTATTAAAGATTTCAACACTTTCACTAATATTGGACGTTAGATATATATCATGCCAATTTAAACTATAAAGCGTGCGCGTGAGCTCTATAAGATTGATGTCCTTAAACGATCTAAAACTAAAGGTATTATCACAGTTGTATCTATCTATATTAAAGTTAAAAGAACAGAAAATCATATCATGAATGAATTCGCTTGTCAGTTTAATTTGGTCAAAATATAAAACACTCGATGCACAATTAGTGAGAAACATATCAAGTAACGAGGGATTATTCGTAGACTTAAAACAGGTGGGATAACGAGAATTCACTACTGACAACCCTAATTTATCACAGAAATAATGAAATTGACTGCTTATATTATTGCATTTTAAAATGTTGACATTAAAATCAGCACCTACCAAAATTTTACTGTATTTTAGATGTAGTTTTAGTAATGTGTCTTGCAGTTCCGCTAAATTTTCCTCTAATTCCAAATTGTTTTTTTTCCCAAGATCATGTTCATCTTTATTTAGCGAGCGCGTAGAGTCAATCCGCACTTCTATTTGTTTTACTAGATAATAATATTCCTGTTTTTCATTCCAACCTAACGGTAATATGGTAAGACATTCCCATACCGACAGTTTGTATGGTTCTCTTCATAATATGATTAGGGTGTTTAGAGGTCAGAGTGATGGGTTTCACAGCTACCATCTTAACGCACAAAGTAACTTGTCTAATATTGACGAATTCCGCTATACCTTTGATAATTCTCGTCCTGATGCAGTGTGTGTATCCGAAACCTGACTGTACAGTAATGTGAAAAAAGAAGTCGGTTCGCTTAATGGCTACGAAACGTTTCAAGCTAACCGAGTTGGCTACACTGGTGGAGGCGTTGCTATATACCTATGAAAACCACTCAGGGGCAAAGTCATGCACGAATCACCTCCAGGCTATTGACTATTTGATTGTTGAAATCGCATATAAAACTGAAAAGTTAATACTTGGTGTTGTCTATAGGCCAAACGAACGGATAAGTTTTACTCCATTGCTAGATGTTCTTGAGGGTATTTCATGTACAATATTTCCTCAAACATAATTATCTGTGGTGACCTAAATTGCAACCTGATGGATAAGCCTGAATCAGCCCCGTTTATCGGCAATATGAAATCGCTTCATTTAGCTGCGGTTAACTCAAGCATTCCCACACACTATTTGGAAGACTTATGCTCTTGATGTTTTTTTGTTGGTGACATCTCTAACCTGCTTTTTTGTGGCCAAATTTCTGCCCCATATCAACTTGATATACCTCTCACTTAATATAGGGCTATCTAGCAGGACTCCGGAACAATTTTACTACACGCCCTCTGTAGACGGCCAAGTAATGTTCCTACAACACAGCTATATTGGGGAACAACATCCCTCTAAAAGGAATAGTACACACTTCTAAGTCCCCTAAATAGTTTACCTCTAACATCAAAAAACTCAAAGTCCAACGCGATACTGCCTGTCGTAAGTGGAGGAGATTTCGTATCGATGAATGTCGAAACGTTGTCTCTAAAATCAAATCTGCCAAAATAACTTTTTATAATCACAACTTTAACCCATCTTCCTCGGGAAATTCTACGAATGTGTGTAAGAAGCTTCGCGACCTAGGCATCGGTAAGAAAAATATCGTAGTCCCAACTGAAGTTAACTGTGACCAGTTGAACTTGCATTTCAGATGGCAATCCTACTTGTAGCCCTTATCCTCTAGAGTCAAACACTGCAAACGTCATTGAAAAGGCTTTATGCTTCAATAGAGTGTCACCAAAGTAAATGTTGTTGAAGCACTTCCCTCGACAAATTCCAATGCTACTGGTCTCGACTGCCTAAATACAAAGTTTATAAAACTGCTTCGACCTTATATACTTCCTCACATTACTCACATCTTTAATAGTACTTTTCCCTCCGAATGGAAAATAGTAAAAATAATCCCGGTCCCTAAGAGAGGAATGAGGAATATGATTGAATACAGGCCAATCGGCTTTGAAAAGTTAGCATTAAAACAAATTCGTTACTACTTAAATAAGAAAGATCTTCTATGTAAACATCAGTCTGGTTTTCGGCATAACAAGAGCTGCAACACTGCGCTGATATTAATAGTAGACGAGATTCGTAACGCAACGGATAGAAATTGTCCGACGCTCTTATCATTGCTCGACTTTTCAAAGGCAATTGACACAGTCAATCATGCGGTCATTTGCGGTAAGCTTAAAGAATGTCTGGCTTTTTCCTCTCTATCTCTAGCTCTTATCAGGTCTTATTTAAACGGAAGAAAACAATGTGTTTGCATTTTCGGATTTTTTGAACGTGCAGAGTGGAGTCCCACAGGGATCAATCCTTGGACCTACTCTTTTCTCCTTATTTGTGAACAACCTGCCAGGCATTATTAAACACTGCAAAGTCCATATGTACGCTGATGATGTGGAACTTATGATTGGCTGCACAACAAATGAAACTAAGTCTGCTATAAACCTCCTAAACGAAGATCTTGCTAAAGTTCATGACTCGTCAATTAAACTTGATCTTCAACTTAATGCTGACAAGTCGAAAGTACTCTTAATATACCCAAAAGTTTCTGATCTCTAAGGTCTTCAGCCTGTCCATATAAATCAAATGTCCATAGAGTGGGTGAGTGAGTGAGTTCTTGAAATACTCACATTAATTCTATCATCGGCAAAATTTATAGTGGACTTCGTAGTCTATGGGTCACTCAACATCTTTTACCAATAAAAACTAAATTAATCTTAGCAAAAACCCTTCTTTTACCAATTTTATTACACGGATGCGAGATCTCTTGCAAGCCTGACCACAATGGTAGCAGAAAACTTAACTTTGTCTGTAATAATATCGCGAGATAACTAGATGCTATCTTCCCAGTCTTCTAATATACCGATCGCTATGTCTTCTGCATAACCTTATTCGAACTCGAGAGCCAGATTACTTCTTTAATAAGCTTTTGGTTTTCGCTAGTTCAGCCAAGATAATTTTGTCTCATTTCTGAGCGCCAATTCTTTATTCAACTTGTCCGGCTTTGGAATTCTCTACCTACTAACCTTAGAAGAATGACTAGCACGAGTAAATTTAAGTCGTCCTTACTCGCGCACTACTAGCTACAATCTAATATGCACAAACTTATATGAACATATTTTTGAACTCTTTATGTATGTTACTCCTTATGAATTTATCTGGAACTTACAACTTTCTGATTCTATTTAATGTTTACTCTCTCTGTAGATTTCTTTTTTATTTCTAAATTAAATTTCTTTTTTAATGTAAAGGCTTGCAAATCATTGTGTAAGATTATAAAACTTAAAATTAAAACTTACAAACTACCTAGGAATAAATCTTAATTTACTTAACCTACTTACATCAATTACATAACATATACATATATAATATACATATATACATAATATATAAATACATGCACATACATACTCGTACATATACTCGTATATGTACATATTTTTTTTTTGTTTTTATTTTATTTTTTATTTAATTCTACCTAAAACTATGTAAGCCGGCCATGGCTAAAAAAAATTAGCCTGACCCACTTTTCTTCACATGAAGCTACCTATTGCTGGAGTAATTCGACGACGACGCATCCTCTTCTTCAACAAGCCACCAAAATTGTTGGTGCTGCCGAGCAACATCCCTCATGTCGCAACTCCCTACCGCCCTACTGAACCGGAGACGCTCCGCACTGCCGTGTGCGACGTCTCTGTCGTAGTTGAGTCACCTGTCCGCAGCTGTTCGAGCGACGTGGAAGATTAGAGGCACCGCCAATCTGTCCTGGATCAGACCTTTACTATCTAGGTAGAGGAACGCCTCTGGAGGAATAAAGCCGTCAAAGCGAACTCTCTCGTGATTCATATAATTAGGGTAGTGCCTTCGGGTCAACTTAATAACGAAACTGTCCACTCTTACTAGGTTCGTCCTCTTGTGCAAGACTTCATTACGATAAAATTTTATGTCTTCAGATTCTGGTGTTCAAACATCCGAATCTTTTACAATAAACTTGCTCTCACGTTGAACCACACAGGACATCTAAATACAAGCATGTGCCTGTTAAGGGCCATGTAGCAGATCACCTTCACCCTCGCATCGAGTTGGCTGTTATAAAACAGTCTCCTTGTAAGGGCAAAAGCACCTCTGGCTCTGGACAGAGCAACATCTATATGTTGTTTGTCTAGCCAGATCCCAAGGTATCTGACTACATTTCGGCAAGCAAGTGGATGTCCATGTTGTCCGACGATAAAAAACTTTGGCCAATTCTTTTTTTCCGACTTCTGAAAGTTGATATTCAGCTTCCAGTCATCGCAATATCGCCTAATTTTATCGAAGTCACGTTGCAAAAGTATATTATGACCTCAATATTTGGACCCGATCTGTCCGAGAACCTAGCAGATCACTTGTGTAAATGTTGAATAGGACCGGCGAATTTACCGCACCTTGTTGCAGACCGTTTTTAATGTTAAATGTTCCAGCAGAAGTCGCATCGCCATTTTTCGCGATGAACTGTCTATCTGGAAGCATATTGAAAAGAATATACAGAAGTGGTTTACTAATGCCCAGCCTGTTCAGCTTGAAGAAGAGTCCCTCTAACCATACGGTATAGAAGGCCTTTTCCAAGTCAATCAGGCAGGCACTAGTGCACTGTTTCTTGCCTTTGTTCCATTGGATATCCGAAAAGAGTTTAGACGCAGCGTTAATGATATCATGCCCCGCCTTGAAACCGAATTGATTATCCGGAACTATATGTTTGTCCTCAATCCGCTTTGTCAGGACTCTATTGATCACCTTTTCGAAGAACTTACTGATGTTTGGAAGAAGACTGATATCGCAGAGATTCGCCGGATTGGAAGTATCTTTATCCCTTTTGGGGATGCGATGTACCACCGCCGTTGTCCAATGCGCTGGATAATGGGCATTATTCATTGCATTATTAAACAGGGTTATATAAATTTTCACCGCTTCTAGTGGGAGATGCTGAAGCACAATGTTCGGTATTTCATCGGTTCCCACTGATTCCTTACTTCTAAGTGATTCGAAGATCGTTGGGAGCTCTTCCTTCGAAATGAACGGTGGTAATACCCTTTCGTTGGTGATGACATTATTTGCCATATTCTCGTCACTGAACTGGGTGAAACCCGAGCTCTCAAATCGCAAATTCACTATTTCTTTTCGAAGGTAGAAATTGTGCACAATGACTCGACTCTCCAGGTCGTGGTCCTGGCCAATGATGTCATTCGTCTTGTACACTTCCTAGAAAGTCGCTCCTATAGCCTCTACCTGCGGATCCTCGATCACAAAGAAATTGTCATCATCAACTGCCTGATTTGGATCG
The DNA here is from genome assembly GCA_963966105.1 of Volucella zonaria. Classification (NCBI taxonomy): domain Eukaryota; kingdom Metazoa; phylum Arthropoda; class Insecta; order Diptera; family Syrphidae; genus Volucella; species Volucella zonaria. Next base: position 118,199,882 of record OZ014531.1, on the reverse strand, counting down.
GTACCTGCTGCTACAAATTTTTGTTCGCTGTTCGTCGTTCGGGCGATTTTAAGACATGGAAGGTCGTTTTGATTATTTCTCCGAAATATTTTAGTTTTTTGCGGGAACATATTCGGACTGCTGGTTTTACTGCTCGAATTTTATTATTCCAATACAAACTTACAGAATTTCTGTAATTGTCTTTTATTAATATCTGGAGGTTTTTAATTGACGACATCAATGTCATGATCTCCGGGTTATGTCTTTCAGTAAACTGTCTGTACAAGGTTTTTAGTCTTGACTGCTTTTATGTCGGTACAGTGCGTCAATGGTTGCGTTGTAGAATATGTCTTCGTTGTCGGTGTGTTGATACCAAGGTATCGTTCTGTCCATAGTTCGTTTAATTGTCTCGTCTATTAGTCTTAGATATCCGTCAATCTCCTCGTTTGAGAGATTTCTATTGGTAGAACGAATTCGAGGTGATAATGAAATGTTCCTTTTAATGACATGTGCAAAATGTATGCTTCGAGAAAAATATATGTGTGCTCGTACATAAATAAATTTATAAATTTACATGTTTTTACTCTTTTTCAAAAATGACAATACTCGTGCATTTTTACTGGGGTTACCCGGGTGGATATTTGTAAACGGAAGGTTAAAATAAAAATTGCTGTTGATCTTCAATAACTGTTGACACATTAATTTTAGGCATCACGCATAAATTTGAAAGATGCTATTTTCAATAGGAGTCCAAACAAGGCAGTGTAAGGCTTTGCTTAAAACCTTCTATGTCGGAAGGAATGCATTTTTGACCCCCACCATCCTTCGACATATTATCCAGAACACTCAGTATAAGGCCCTTATCACCCCTTCCATTGTAAGATACGCAACTTGAAACAGTTGGCAGAAGAACGCACCAAATGGAAAATATTCATTCGTTGAGCAACAGGTTAGTAGACTTTCAATTCCACTGACTGTTCCAAAGGAGATCATTACACCCAATGCTGTATCTCTTTACACTTACTTTTTACAGGGAATATGGACGATTGCTATTGCTAACCAGAAAACCTTTTAACTCCACTGAAGCTTAAAATATTTCTCCAGATTTCCTTATGAGTGGGAAAATAACCTCCACCAACAAATAAAAAACGGGGAATGTGAATGAATGAACAAAATCTCATTATCGTTGCCATCGGACGTCAAAAAAGGCAAACTTGGCCGACAGATTTAAAATTGAATTTCCTCTCTTCTGCTAGAATGTACGTGTATACCAACAGTGCAGTGTAGCTTAAGATATTCCTTCCCTACGTCTGCTCAGATATCAATGTCGGCACAAGAAATGAAAGACGGAAGGATGTGCTCTCCTTGGCTCGTTTCCTTATCCATACGTTACGTACATATGTTATGTCTATTGACAATTTTCTCCCTTCAAAGATGTCTTCTACTAAGTTGGTCTGATATGACAGAAACACAGTGAGCTCCAACTGAATTCGAACTTACCCACATCCATATCCAACTAAAAAGCAGAAAAAAAAACTCCCAATCAATGCTATCTACTCGGAAGGTACTCATACTCCGTCTTATCATATGACATTCGACGGAACTAATTATGAGTAGTTTCCGGGATATTCCCAATTCGACTTGTCCTGAAAAATTCAATTTTTAACTGACAATCCGATGTTTAGTCTCGACTTCAGTTGAAGAATGGAATTTAATTATCCGAGTTAATTGGGCAGTTGGAAGATTGACTTAGGCTGCAGCAGCTCATGAAAAGGAATTTTCTCTAGAGACAGAGATTATTAAATTCGTTTCTCAAATAACTTCGGATCAAAAGTTCAAAATTTCATTGCTTCAGCAATTGACGGATTCTTTTTTGTCGTTATGAGTATACTCCATACTCGTAACCCGACTGTGCTGGGAAAGGGTATACAATACGCATTACGCCAACGAGTCTATTAATTGTACTGACCTTTTTAATTGATGAGTAAGTTTGATGTTTGGTTGGGCACCCCTGTTTTTGGTCATTGTCATCATGGCCACTACCACCGCCAGTGTCACTGCTATTATCTCTTCCACCATCATCATTCTCCTCATCATCAGCAAAATGACTATTACTCTGGATGACCATCATGCGCTTGTAGGCTTGTATCTTCTAATCTATCCGAGCATATGGGGCGCACGTTAAAGACAGTTTCACTGTTGTAGAGATATGATCAATCACTGGGTATTAGAAAAGGTTCATAGTCGTTTGTTGATTTGGACTATTTGAAGATGTTTGTCATAAGGGTTGCGTTGAGGTCAGGAGGGTATCTACATACTCTCTGTAGCTATGTACCTTTCATCGACTCTCCCCCAAATTCAGTGCTATATGAAAAGTATAATTCACAATTAATGCGCCCCTAATTAGTTTGAATGTGGGCAGTGTGCTAATGAGGGAATCATTTGTTAGCTTATGAAAGAGGCGACGGCCATTTGACTGCCCTTAATGAATTTAATTTAATTTACGAAATTAGTTACATACAAATACGTAAATGAATGTGTAACATACGTGGATGTTATATTGGGTTTAAACGAAGGCCTGGTAGAGCATAAAAAATTACTGTGGTGGTTCACATGCCCCAGTGACCAATCACCTAATTCAGGGGGCATTAATAAGTTGACCTGTCTTGAAGAATAGCTATCATCACGCTATCTGTATTTTCTTTTTTGTTTTGTATTGTTAGGCTTGCATGCAAGGGGTGAAATATATTTGCACTTTTTTAGACCCTTGGGGGTCAGTGTACTTTAACTAAATGCAACTCTAGGAGAACGAACAACGTTCATTATGCTCTCGTATATGGCCTGCACTCACGAACTGGAATACTTTTCTAGAAAATCTCGCCATCAAAGCTGAGGCGCTGTCACCATCTCTACAGTCCATTGGGGACGTAAATGAAGTAACGGATCAACTAAACGAAGCCATTATCCCATCATCTAAATACAGTTGCAAGTTTAAACGCAATATGGTTTAAAGGTGTGTTCCATGGTGGAAGCCTCAACTTGAACAGATGCGTAAAACAGTGAGTCCAAATGAGCTTGCTGGAGAAAAAATTGCGAGAACTTGGAAAAACTGCCAGAAATTTCACGTCTCTCAAAAGTTCTCCCAAAGGACTCTTCAAGTAAGGTTCATTCCCCAGACTAGACCCTTTTCAACAACACACAACATGTCAATTCTGAAGCCACAAGCCTATTCTGCAACAACAGAATTGAAAGCATGTCTGGAAATGTGTCCAGGGTAGATATAAACTCATTTAAACCATATAAGGCACTTCGGCCAGACGGAATATTCCCAGCACTGATTCAAACAGGTCTGGTCCATACTCTTCCAACTTTAAAGGCCTTATTTAGGTATTGCTTCAACTGAGGATGCATCCCACAAGCCTAGACGGAGGTAAGCGTAGTTTTTATCCTCAAACCAGATAAACCTAGTGAACTAATATACCTAAATCTGAATCTGAAAACCATGGAAAGACTTATCGATTTAGAAATTTTAGAAATTCATCTCTGCACCCCCGCCAATATGCATGCAGGAAAGTAAGATCCACAAAATCCACGGAAGGAGCTCTACTACTCTGGTATCGCAGATTAAAGAGGCCTGTGGACAAAAGGAGATTTCAATATGAGCCTTCCTAGATATTGAAGGTGCCTTTGATAATATCGGCTATGAATCCATTTCAGAAGCCATGTCCAAAAAGGGTAGTGACCATCCGACTAACAGTTCGGTTAGAGCAATGCGCATAAACAGGAAAATCCCCACATCTTTCGGTGAGACTAAAATCAAAGGTTGTCCACAGAGAGGTGTTCTTGTGGTCACTGGTCATTGATGACCTACTAGTAAAACTTAGTAATCTGAACTACCAAACAATAGGATATGCCAACGACTTAGTCATAATAGTAAAGTGTAAACACCCTAAAGACGTTTGTTATAAGATGCAGACTAATTTAAGGATAGTACACGACCCGTGTATTGGAAAAATCTCTCAATCAACCTCAGTAAAGCTGTACTTGTTCCCTTCACTCGTAAAAGAAATCTGAACCTTGACCAGATCTCACTTAGTGGCACAGTAATTTTGTACTTCAATGAAGTAAAATATGTATCTTGGAATGGTTCTCAATAAAAAAACTGAACTGGAACTCACATATTCATAATAAAATTACCAAAGCGAATAAAGCCATGTGGGCTTGCCGCCGTATGTACGATAAGATCTGGGGATTAACCCCAAAGGTCACCCTTTGGATATATACACTGATGATATTACCCATCATCATCTACTTATCAGTAGCAGTAGTAGTAGTAGTAGTGGAACAAAACAAAAGAGAAATCTGCCATACAAAAGCTGCAGCGGCTACAAAGTCTTGCATACCTCGGCATCAACGGAGGAATGCACATATTCCCCACAGCAGCTATAGAAGCCTTCAATGGTTTAACGCTACTCCATCTCTTCATAAAAAAGATGGTAATTCAAAGCACGGTCAGGCTTCTACAAACAGGAGAGATCAATCACTCAGATTATATTTATCAAATGAACCGTCTCTCTGAGATCCGTGAACTTCACAGTAAAAGACCTAGGCAGCGTTTATATTCTAAATATTCGCGCAGTAAGGTTATCGACCACATTCAGAAGGGTTAGCCCGATTTTGCCTTAGTGAGTGTAGAGATCTTCTTATTTTGAACAGTGAATTTTCCAAATGTATTAGAACTCCTATATCAAGACCTATATCAAGACCCGAATGATGCAAATGTCCCAAAAATAGATCTGACAGTCCAAAATTGATGACTTCATCACAAAGGAATATACCAAATGTTTAGAGCATAAGAACGCTTGGGTTCAAAGGGTTATGTGGCCAATTATACGTCTACGGATAACTCAGATAGACCACAATTGCAAAAATAAGTCTATACCAGCTGCGTATCCCTCAACAACAAGGAAACAGAGCCACAAACGATAATGACGATATGGAAAAACCAATTCTTAGCATGGAGGTAAACCCGCTGTCGGGCAAAAGCAACCATTCAACGTGGACGATGAACGTCAAGAGATCCTTCCACCCGACCAAAATGAAATGAGGATAGCAATTTTCAAGCTCAAGTACAAGTAGGCTGCTGGACAGGACGCCCTACCAGCGGAGACATTTAAAGCAGCGAAATAAGAATTTGTAGATAACATTCTCTAGCCCATTCCCAAGATTTGATCTGCAGAAAACATGTCTGAAAAATGGAACCTTAGCACCTTTTGCTAAGATCCTACCTGTCACTTTGTGTTAACACCTGATACAACTTATCAACGATCTAATCGCTCCTATCAGTACGGTCTTAGGCCCGGTAAGTCGACGAGCTATACGGAGGCATGTCCAGCCAAACTCATCTGATTGAAATAAAAAAAAGGATTTAGGCAATGTAATGCGCTGTCATATAACCTTTTCAACAATATACTTGAAAAAATGTGCGAAACTCGCAAATAACCAGGAGAGCAAACATTTTCTAAAGTCTGTACAACTGCTTATATACGCTGATGACAATGATATCATTGCTAGAACTCAGCGAGGTGTCATCGATGCATTTGCAAAATTAGTTTAGCCGTGAATGAATGCAAAACTTTCTGTCAACAAGAAAGGATCCACAACATTGAGGAATCAGATATAATGTCACAACAGCTATAACTCAGAGGTGGGCAGGGAGCTTGTATACCTTGGCTACGCTATTAAATCCGCTATTGACATCTAAGTTAGCCACCGCTCTAACTCAAGAGGCTTACTGCTTAAGGCCCAAGTTCAGCCCGGGCTAGAGAGACATCTAAGTAATTATGATAAGTACTGTAGATAATTGGGATAGGTGCGAAATTCAAGTTCCCATTTGCTATAGATACGAATGTTTTCCATTACCTCTATTAAAAAGATCCAACCATTGCGTTTCATTTCGCGTTGGAAGAACTGCAACAGACGATAGAGGCAGATAATTTGAACGGAGTTGGTGAGAGGATATTTAAGGCCGCTTTTCATAATATCGTGTAAGACTGCAAGCAAAGCGATAATGTCTTGGCGACTTTCCAATTAACATGTCGTCCTATGCCGTATGAAAGCGCACCAGGAAGAATATCATCATGGATGACACCAAGGTCAGCATCGGTCTACCTGTCTTTACGCGACAATATCTGCGGGGCAAAAGATGGATTGCGGATTTTGAAGACCTTTGGTATGATTAACCTTTCACAAGTGCCCAATGACTCTCATTCCATCAAAACTGTCAACAAATATGTCAAAATATTGTAACGCTTAATATAACAATTTTCTCGCGCTTTAAATCTTTGAATTGAATTCTTGTTGAATAAACTCTTAAAATGTAAAGCTGCAGCAGAAAGCGCTCAATGTACGTATGTAGATTTGCTTGAGCCTTGAAATGACATCTTTTACAGACCTCTGCAACATCATCTGTCATTATCCAGATTCGGTATCTTGAAAAAAGCAAATACCTGCCTGAAACAGACTAAAGAGTATAAATCTTCACATTTAAGCAGCAACTAGCGAAGAGCAACTAGTTCTAAAACAATCCAATATCTACGTTTAGGCCGCATACTACTTTTGTTAGGAAAGGCGCTCCTGAAAGCTTTTGAGATTCACATATCGTAGATGTCAGGATAATTTAAGTGATTACTTATACTCATTTTTTAAATGCACAAACCCACATCATTAGATTCTCCTTGAACATATATTGTGCCTGATATGGTATCCAATTACTTTTCTTCCTAAACGTTCCTTACAGCAACAATTCCATCATTACCATACAAATTACCTTAATGCCATCAACGTTAATCAGGACTAATTACAGATTGAATATTTACGGCACACCCAGGTTGCGTATTCGGTGGGTACATGGTTCCACCGTATTAAGCCCATAATGCATCCTAGGGAATAACCAAGTAAAAGAGACCAATCCCCTTCACCCTTCATCCAGTGCGAAAGCCTTCTCCAGTTATCTCGCATTTAATCATTTCATAGTCCTGATTGTACAGAACTCAGATAGAACTTTAATCCCCTACCAAAGTATCCGCAAAATAAATTATTGTAATGTAGCAAAGTAGGAAATTTTTTTACAGAGAAAGAAAATACATTTCTCACAGCTCATCCCATTCGAAGACCTGTAACATAACTAGACGAATAAATCAGGAACTCTGAAATTTTCTTTATTTCATTTGTATCCGTATCCCTGCCTGTGAACCGTGGCGAGTAGCAAAAAAATATACATATAAAAAAAAAAACAACCGAGACAGTATCTCAAATTAGGCAGGTTTCACTTTTGAATATAAATCCGGATACAATGTATACTCGTACTTTAGTTAAGGTCTGATGGCAGATATCATGAGAAGGATACAAATGAAAAGAACATCGCACAGGATATCCACCTTCTTAATATAAAACACAAACAATTCTGTAGGCAACCTTGGAAATATTTCATATTCTTCCAATCCCAAGCTTGATTCCTTGGTAACATTTTCACAAATCTCTTATTCCCTCTTAAGAATTCCATGTACACATTCTATACATCCCTCCTGTACCCATAAAAGAAAGATGATGAAAATTTCAATAGACTGTTAGATGAAATAATATTAGGCTGCACCCAGAGACGGTGGATGGAGGGGGTAAATCGAAAAAAGACATCCCGAGTCAAACAAAAGATCTTTCGGCGACAAGTTTGCGATTCAAAATCTGAATTTAAAAGAAAGCCTCGAATGTAAGAAATTGCGAGGTACAGCATATTTTCAGTTTTCGGCACACCATAGCTACCATAGACGACAATGGTAAGAAGAGGTAGTGCTTACATATATTAGTAGCAAACAGACATGGCAGACAGTGAGCCTTAGGCCTATAGGAGGTAGAAGAGTATAATACGTCGGCCTTCTAATTTTTTTTTCTCGTAATCCTTCGGTCTTTGCCAGTGAGAGGGTGCGATAGTTGGTGTAGTTTTCAAATGGCTCTTTGGAGGTACACTCATTGTAAGCATTTTCCAAACTCTGTCTAGTGGAACCAATCAGTGAAAGAAAGTGGAAAACTTTTTTCTTGAACTTTTTCTAAAAACAATGCAAATTACTTGCTTAAGCCCAGGTAATTGCCGACAAATAATTAGTCGTTCCAATTAGGCCTTCTTCTTGAAATTCTAATGATTCTAAAATCAGTTTGTTAAAAGTGAGAAATGATCTCCTGTTCGACTGTTCGACTGTCAGCTCTGTTTTTGAGGTATTCGAGCCTTAGGAATAGCAACCTCCACCTTCCACCTGATGCGTCCTCGGATGCTTAAGAACAACCAGTCCACGTGCTAATCAAAGATCCAAATATCTGGAAAAGTTTGTTGAAATGTTGCATTCGAAGACGGTGCCAAGTCGGTTAAGCAAGGACGATGATTATCGCTCAATTAATTATCACATATGCAAACACTGAGTACAAATGTAATTCACCAATTCCGTTATGCACTTAATATTTAGAAGAGATCTTGGATATGAATGACACTACTGATAACGTACATACGAAAAATGGAAGTCGACATTGCGTAAAAAGAGGATTTATTATCAGAGTAAAATTTAAGGAAGAAGGCTGAGCCTTAGGTATGCGAACGAACGCCCACAACATTCACTTAACCCCTCAGAAGAAGAACTTGTGAACTCCTCGAGAAGTCATAAGAGCATTAACTTAAGCCCAACATTAAGATACATAGTTTTTGTTTATTTAAACTCTAAATGAGAAGAGAGATAATCTTCAGGATGTATATCGACAATGTGACCGACAATAAATAGGAAACGCACTCATTCTATTCGCCATCTAAATTTATGATCAGATGAAACCCAACCGTCAATGGAAGCTCTAACCGGGCAGACTGACTGACGGCTGACTGGCACAGTGAGTCCTAACTTAGTTTCGGATCCTGTACAATTCTTCTCAGAGCCTTGCCTAGCAAGTTCATCGACGATGTCATTTCCTGTGATCACGTTGTGAGCCATTGTTGTCTGGGAACCAGACAAGACAAGACAGTTTTGCATTCTTGAACCAGTTTGAACCCCTCATGACAGGGCTCAGAAAGGTTTTAAGTGTAGCTTTGCTGCCGATTCTTCAGAATATATTTCATTGCCATCAGGATAGCGTATATTTCCTCCTGAAAATTTTCCTAATGAGGAATGAAAACTAACATTGTCGTCCTCCAGAGAAACAACAGCACTGCTCCCTAAATTGCTTTTGGAGCCATCAATGAAGATCCGACCACATTCCATTCCTGGCTTAGATTCTGACCCAATCCATTCCAGGTGTCATGGAAAGTCGATTTCGTATTATCACAGAAACAGGAGTTCTGATGTCAGTAAAGAGAGAATCGGCTCACAGGGTCATCAAAACTCCGGTGCGTGTTGTACTAACTAAGGACCAATTTTTCCTTTAACGGAAGATGGCTTTGAGAGTGTAGCCCATGATGTATCCAGGATGACACCTAAATACTTAACTTCGTTGGAGAAATGCAGCAATTATGCAATGAGCAAGACCATTCAGCTTATTCCTTCCCATAATCCTATTTGTGGTTACCGATGGTCGACCACGTCTAGAGCTGTCTGCACTTTAAAGCACACAGTCCCTAGGTTACATCTTCTGCATTTTCCTGAGTTCAGACGTCAGAACTTAGCGTTAAGTAGTGATTCGACTAACATGCACCACAGCAGTGCCAACCCCTGTTTCCCTATTTAACATACCATCACATATTGGCCGCAGTTAGCATCCCTAATCAGGGTCCTATTCACCGCCATTAGCCTTATTCTCAATACTAGCGATTTGTCTAGGATGTGTTGTATGGCACGTTCTGTCAAAAAATGCGTTGTCGAGAGCATCCTCAATGTCGAAGAAAATGCCCAGCAGCTAATCCTTCTTGTCGAGTGCGCCCTCAATTCTGCCCAAAAGTTTTTGAAAGGCAGTCTTGGATGATCTTCCGCATTGGTAGGCATGTTGCATCCTAAACAAAAGATGCATTAGCAAAGTAGTTTTGCGCACATGAAGCTCGATCGTCGTCTCCACTTCAGCTTAGAAGTCAGACAGAAAGGTCTGAAGCATACTAGAATTGTCCCCATCTGTCTGACTATCCGACAATATTGCTGTCTACAATTGTGTTTGCAGCCTGAATAAGGGTCTCAGCTTGGAAAATGCTCCAGACCCCTATCTTTTATCCATGGAGATATAATATGTTCGCAAGTTGTATTAAAGTTACATTGAATATACTAGAGAAATTTGAAAATGAAACAAGACGGTGCTTATAATCAGAAAGGATTATTTCTGCAGATTGTTTAATTACGATTGCGAGCAACATCCAAATAACTTAACACTTAGGATCTCTGCTGAACTATTTAACGCAGCATAAGCGTAATTCGATAAAAGGAAAGTAAGTGAAAAATAAGCCGCTTTCGCGAGCAGAAAAAAAACTGAAAATTCCACTCGTACGTATGGCGAGAAAGCTTTGATTTTATCACAAAAAAAAAAATGTTTATTTCGAGAGTATACTACCACTTCAACAATTTGGTTTTAGTGATCACTACAGCACTATACAACAGATTCATAGAATAACTCAGCAGATCAATCAAAAGTTTAGGCCGAATAAATCAACAGGATTAGTGCTGTTAGATGTCGAAAAAGCATTTAACTCCTCTTGACATTCGTTTTGTCTCAGAACGTTTACATACGAGTATTTGTTGCTGCAGTAAACAATTCGTTTTCGTCAGAACGTAACATTCAAGCAGGCGTTCCACAAGTTCAAGTGCTAGGATCAATTTTATACAACATATACGCAACAGCATATAGCATTATCCAGCATAATATTGATTTACTGAACAGACCGAAGTCCTCGGCCAGATTTCTGGAAAGCTGTAAAGATAGTAAGCGGGAGAGGTAACTCAATTGCTCCAGGTTTAGAAGCCCACCAACTTAAGGATCACTTCGAAAATCTCCTTAACCAGCGCAAACCTCACCGAACGATGTTTCAATATGCTAGCCCTTTGATTTTTGATGACTACTTAGATGCACAGATAACCAAACGCCCAATGATAATTCCAAATGTAAAAAAGCGCCAGGTAATATTCGCGTACCCTACAAATTTTATAAAAATTGTACGCCTGCATTTCTATTATCGCTAACGTTTGAGTTTAACCGAATATTCGAGACAGGGAACGTCCCGGAAAGTTTTCAAAAAGCAGTTATATTTCCACTGCATAAGAAAGGAGTTTACAAACTATCGTGGAATCTGGTTTTTGAAGTTATTTTTAGAAGGCAGTTATTTTGAGAAGCCTTACCGAGCGGGTTAAAAACAGAAAAATCTTTCTTGAGTACCAAGCCAGCTTCCGTCAAAGATACTCAACCGTAGACCAAATATTTACGTTTTACAACATTTACAAAAAAAGGAACAAAAAGTTGTACGCTTTCTTTGTTGATTTCCGTGCAGCTTTTGACACTATTTCGCGTGAGAAATCCTTATATAAACTACAAAACTATGGGACATCTACGAAAATTATAAACATTTTAAGGGCAATGTATCACAACAATGTTGCGTGCGTATGGGACGGTCAATTTTTGTCGGAAGAATTTTTAACATCATTTGGAGTAAAACAAGGATGCATTCTGAGCACTTTATTATTCATTTTATTTATACGAGTAAATGACATAACAGATGCGGTGAAAGGCGGAATTAAGTTGAGTGGTGTGAGTATTCCAGCACTGTTATTTGCAGATGACATCGTCTTCCTAGCTAAAAGGGTGGTGTCTTTACAGCTCATGATAAACCGACTTGAAGGCTTCTGCATACTATAGAACTTGTCAAATCGAAAATAATGATATTCAGAATTGGAGGTGGAAGGTATGTTCGTAATGAGAGGTGGACGTTTAGGGGGAATTCCATTGAAATCGTGCGAGCGTATAAATATGTCCGGGTACTGATAACGTCAAACCTCAATATGGCCAATCACCTTCAAAGTAACTTAGTCGAAGCGAAACGCGCAGTGGGGTCAGTCTGGAGTGCTTGTCTTAACAATGCGAAAGTCGATCGTCCTATACGGAGCTCCATTGTGGGGTATCTTTCGGAAGATTCAGTAGAAAAATTTCTTCGTTTTTTTTTTATCAAGAGGGTCTTCAGTTTACGAGGTACATCTCCAAACTACATGTTGCACCTAGAAACCGGCGCGCGTAGGGCCCATGTTCTTGGATAGTCTGAAACTCCACTTTGACAACGTAGTAAGAGATATGGATTTGGAAAGTGAAAGATTGCCGAAGATAGTCCTCAATCACATTCTGACTACTAGGGGTAATTATGTGCAAGAATGAGAAAAACTAGCGTCAGACTGCAACCTCAATTTAACCAACACGTTCAATGAAGAACCTGCCTCTTGAAAGGAAAAATTCAAGGTTTTGTTAACACAAAAAGGACATAAAGTGTACGACGGTTTCGTGGGTGAAGCACGTTCATCACAATACAGGCAGCACTATAGCCAACTCCAGTACAACCTGCACGAAAGGACAAATTATATGAACAAGAACCGCTCGCACCTACTCGTAATAAATACATACATAAAAACAATTTTTATATTAAGAGGTGAACTATCATCCCTCAATTATATACCCCATCGACCGGAGCTCCCAATTTTATACGGCCTTTGCAACTCTCCGGTTCCCATACACTCGAGATGGAGCAAACACTGGACATCCTTAATGGTGACCAAGGATGGGTCCTTCTATACAGCTACACCGAAACTGCGCTGCGTTACAGATCTAAAATTATCGAAGAAGATTTTTGAAAACTTTATACCATGAGAGGATGAGAGGAAGGTAGGATAAGTTAGGTATTTTGATTCGATAGAATAAACTTGTATTCAAATTTAAGTTCTCACCTTTTTATTAAACGAATGGTTGGTTGTTCGCCACGGGCTTCGACCCGTGGGTATTTATTTAGATATCGCGGTGCGAGTGTTTTTAACTGGCGCCCGAACATGGACCGGCCCAACCTCCATCTTGTGATACTCCTGGCGGTGGTTTTTACCCAAAAACCTGTGTAGAACACTCTATTTGGTGCAAGTGGCTGTAAGCCTATAAAGCCAGCTCTTTAATCTACAGAGTACTCTGTGCTATTCATATGGGAACAAATGCCGCGAAAGGGCAAAGATATGAGGTGTGAGGTCAATCCAATCCTAATCGCGGTGTAATAAAAACTCATAAATTGAATGATAAAGTCATGAGAATTCTACCAATGATATTATTAGCAAGTGCCGTGCAAGGGTTCCAAATTTTCCAGTACCTTTCGCCAATCGCATCAATCAAAGATGGTAAAGCCTAATGCACAAGGTCAACCTACAGAATCTTGAAGGCACAATGAAAACGATGGCTAAACTCGTTACAAGCGAAATACCGATACAGGAAACATGAAACCTAACTGAACGCCATTTAGCTCAGATTAGCAACCGCATCAATCTGCTGAAAGGAAGACCGATGAGGAGGACGAGAGCCAACTATTCATTATCATCAATTCTCTCAGCCTGGAAATGGTTGGTTGGAAATCCAGACGCAACGGACTGGGACAAAGTCCTACGAAGTGAACGGACTTGATTGAAGACAACCACCAGCAATACAGTATCCACGTTATTTTACAAATGACATCATGTTGGGGTATGTCCTGTCTATCGCCAATCTAAGCAAGACCAAATACAATTTCCTTATAACAAAAGTAAAGATTTTCAATGGGAGGCAAGTCAGTCTAACATTTGACCGCAATATTGGTAAGCCACGAAGAGATAAATAGTGTTGTATCAGAATGCCTCACTATATTTTAAGTAATCTGACTGCCTGTGAACAAAACGCCCAGAAAGAAGTCAACGAAAATGAATGTATTGGACGGCAGTTAAAATGAGGACACGACTACGGCATACATATACCGTACCAACACTATCGAAACCGTCGAACTTTTGAAGGAAGGCACAATTTTTTTTACGAATTTTGAAGGCCAAATCACAACCATTGAAACCAAGAACTTGTCTGAAACTTATATAATTCAAATTAACAACGGGGCGGTGTAGTTTAGCAACCGCAAATTTTCAAGTTTCACAGCAACATCTCTCCAAGTCCTACCACCTGTACTTACCGAAGTACGTTGCAGGACATACCTATAATCAACGTCGAATAAGTTCATGGAATCAGTCTACGCAATATTATCAACAGGATTAAAATATCTACAGCCGTGGATATAACAATGTTTCTGGCAAGTGTTGCAGCATCCGCTAATGGCTGGCGGAAAATCAACAGGAAATTCTACTCGTATATACAGCCGATACGAATGTCGAGCCTCAACATTCCAGATCATCTTAACATCGCGCGACGTAGATTTTTAAAGAGCGTGGAATTAGCGAAGGCAAATCCATAATCTGAAAGGTGAGAAGTAACCTAGACTTCACACATGCACTTGTGGACATTGCATTTCACCACCCAATGTTTATTTATTATTTATTTATTTATTTATATATATATTTAAACGTTTATTTAGTTAAACACATTTTTCTTTCTTTGCTGTGATACTAGTTTAAGTTCTATTTCCAAATTATTAGTATACTAAATATCCACTGCCCCGACAACTCTCTCATCCTACGACTCTCATAAAGCAAACTTTCACGAAATAAGTGACAATATCAGTTTCACAACCTAACTATAAATGATGCCCTTTCCATTTTTTTATTGAGAAATATTCAATTTTTTTCCCGCCTTAAACATCGTCATCCCTGTTCCGACTATTCCATTTATCTTCATTTCACCGAACTTTATGATTCCCTTTACCAACGCTACCTTAACAATGCGAAAGTCAACCTTATAAACGACCCTAAGTCCTTTTTCCAATTTGTTAACTACATATAAAAGAAAATCCGAGGAAAGGAGCGTAACTCTTTCCTCTCTTTTAACAACAAGTCATCAACCGATCCACTAGCCACAGCCAACCTATTTGCCATCTTTTTTAAACAACCTTTCACCAACGACTCCTTTGCACTAGATCCATCCTACTCCAATTACCTACTGAACTTCTCCAATGGCCCACTCTCTCACACCTTGGACCTGTCTTATATCGAATATAAGTTACACCAACTTAATGGCAATCTCACACCCGGCCCAAATGGTCTTCCTACCATATTTCTTAAGAAATGATCCTCTTCTCTTTCCCTTGCCCTTTAAAATATCTTTCGTCTATCTCTTTCATATGGAGAATTTCCTTGGGCTTGCAAAACCTCCTTCATAATGCCGATCCACAAAAAAGGATCAAAGAATGAAATATGCAACTATCGTTCCATCGCTAAACCCTCCTATATACCCAAACTCATCGGAATTATTTTGTATGAAGCTCTAAGCTTTCTATGCAAATCTCCTATTTCCACTAGACAACATGGCTTCCTGAAGGGTAGGTCAACCACCACAAATCTCGTCGAATTCGTATCCATTGCCCTCTCTCCCCTAGAGAATGGTAACGAAGACGATATAGTTGCAACCGATTTTAGCAAAGCCTTCGATAAAATCTCTCATCGATTAATACTCTTCAAATTGTCTGCCCTCGCTTTAAACCCATACTGTTACAATGGATATCCTCTTACCTCGAAAACCGTTTTTAAAGTGTTTGTTTTAGGTCAGCCCACTCGACTCCATTTTTGGCCACCTCTGGAGTTCCGCAAGACAGCCATCAAGGTCCGCTTCTTTTTATAATAATCATAAATAATCTCGATAGGATCATCAAACACTCGTCCGTCTCCCTTTACGCCGACGATACCAAATTTTTCAATACCATTTCCTTTCACCTCCTCCTTCAACAAGGCCTTGATAGTTTTTCGATCTCGTGCCTCAAAAATTGTCCGGAACTTAATATCGCCAAATGCTAATCCATTATCTTTTCACATAAGCGGCACCAATCTCCTCCCCGATTTTACTTTCTCCACAACCAACCTATCCCCTCTGCTCAATCTCTTCCCGACCTCGGCATTTTGTGTGATAGGGCGCTTAACTTCCGCTTACATATGGATGACATATGGTTTTAAGGATTAAAACCAACTCTGTTCTAGGTTTTGTAAAACGGTGGTCCAAAGAATTCACCAATCCATACGTGGCCAGGTCCCTCTATATTACCATTGCTCGCCCCCTCCTAGAGTACACCAGTCAAATGTGGTCGCCATATCATCGTGTTCATATCTTAAGAATCGAAAATATCCAGCACTGTTTTCTTGGATTTGCTCTTCTAGGTATGCACTGGGACGATCCTTTTATTCTGCCCCCCTATCAAAACCGTTTGAACCTTTGTAACTTAAACTCCCTTGAGGAACATAGAAATGGAGCCGAATTTCTCTTCATTTGTCGACTCCTTTCAGGCCACATTAGATGCGCGTTCCTTTACTCAACACTAAATCTCGTTTCTTCTTTCTATCAACCCACCACACCTCCTATGGCGCCAAACCAATCTGCCGTATGCTACGAAAGATAAATTCAAACCTTACCGTCTTTGACTTTAACCGAACCGCTCCCAGCTTGAAATCCGATCTCTTTCACCACTCCAACCAACCTTAGTTTTAAGTTACGCAAAATTCTTTCAAAGAAAGCCAGCGTTCCTAGCTACATCTGGAAAAGTGACGGCGCCTGGACTGAAAGTAGCCAAGAGGTTCTGGCAACACTGGTGGAAACCCACTTTCCGGGATCCACAGTATTAGATGACCCTGGCATAGTACGGCAACGGCACACTGAGAACATTGATCTCTCTCTCTCCGTAGAGGAAATAGGTGTTCTTATTAACAGGAAAAAATTACGGCGGGCAATTCAGTCCTTTAAGCCGTATAAATCTCCCGGTCCGGATGGTACGGAGGTAGCAATCCCGAAAATGATGGAAATTCTTAGACACAGTCTAAAAATAGCGTACACCAATAGTTTGGAGGGAAATTAAAGTGGTCTTTATGCCTAAAGCTGGCAAACAGGGGCATATAACAGCAAAGGATCTCAGACCAATAAGTCTGTCATAATTTATGCTTGAAACCCTAGAGCGATTTTTGGGGATTCACATTAGGAATAGAATCAGTAATGGCTTTTTGACTGAGTCCCAGCATACATATATGTAAGGAAAATCTATAGAAACCGCCCTGCACGAGGTGGTGGGGAAAATTGAGGAGAGCCTACAATTCGCTACGTTAGCGATGGCGGCCTACCTCAGTATTAAAGGAGCTTTTCAATTGGAACCCCCCAAGGGGTTCCCCTGGTTGAGAACATCCAAGACCAGCACTCCTGTAGGTGCTGGTTATCAATGACATCTTCAAAGAGCTTAGTACAATGGGTATAAGTGCCACGGCATACGCAGATGGAGGTTGCCCTGAAGACGGTTAGCACTTGTGCAAAAGCTGTCGTCTCAATGCCAATCCTTCCAAAACGGAACTGGTTCTTTTTACCAGAAAGATACCGCAATTAAAACACCCAGTATCTGGGTGTGATTCTGGACAAAAAACTGAATTGGAACATTAATGTAGCGAAAAGAATCAAAAAGGCATATAATGCAAAAAAACAGTGGGAAAAATTTAGGGCCTAAAACCTGCCATGGTATACTGGCTGTATACGGTATTGGTATGACCCATACTTACATCCGGCACACTAGTATGGTGGAAAGCAACAAACAAGAAAACGGCTTACAGAAAATTAGCGGCGGTTCAAAGAACGACTTCCATAGCCATTACGGGTGCACTCCATACCACCCCTACTTCAGCATTGGACACTGTTTTGCACCTAACACCGCTTGATTTACAGATCAAAAAAGGTTCTGGCAATAGTGCGATACAACTCATTAATCTGGGTTACTTCAAGCGCAGTAGTTTCGGACATGGCACGGTTTTACCGGAGCTACTGCCAGGCAATTCAATTTTAACGGATGAAATTCCTTCCTTGGTCGACTTCGACATCCCGAATGATTTAATATATCCGGAGAGGGAGGACTGCGAAACAAATGCAATAATCAGGTCAAATGAAATTGCAATTTTCACAGATGACTCGAAAACTGAGGAACGTCTATAAAACTACCAGATGCAAGCAGTGTCTTCTAATCAGAGGTTCTGGCTGTGCTCAGGGCATAATAAGGGGCACTATCGATGAAAAAATTACAAAGGTGGTCAAGTTTTGAAGGACACAGGCTATCGAAGGCTCTTTAGCCGCTTTTTGACGGCAAAAAATCTAGAAAGCTAATAAAATTAAACAGGTTAGTACAGTAATAGGAATCCTGATAGGACACTGTCTCCAGCGGAAACACGCAAAGAGACTCAAATTGCCAGACACGACATTTGCAGATTCTGCGGTGATACGCAAGCTGTTTAGGACATAACACACATGCTGTGTGAATGCGAGGCAATATCGCGTAGTCGAACAAAATTTTTAGGGAAATACTTTTTCGAAAACCTAGAGGAAATGGACGGTACGAACTTCCAACGCCTTCTTGTTTTTTTTTCAAGGAAATTGTGTGTTTCACCAGGGCGATTGTTTAGATTTTTGCCATTTGAAGACAAATTCAACTGGTTCCACAGGGATGGCGGTGGGCCCGTTTTGATGTCTGGTGGCTGTGTGATGGCATATCCACCATACGTCTGTTTAACCTAACCTAACCTGATTGTTAGCTTGTATTAAGCCGAATAAATGGGGGCTTTCATCCTCACCAAAACTAAAATATTAAGTATTGTATAATCCATTAACTTATAACCAAATGGTAAACTTATATTATTTGCTACAAAAATAATAAAAATATTATAAAGCCCTTTGAATAGAAGATTTTGCCGCGAGATGCAGGCTCTATATGGTGACATTAACTCGTCAATAAAATCCGAATTCTCAGAATGGATTAGACATATTAAGCAAATGAATATCAATGCTCCGGTCCGTGTTGACTTTGAATTTATGACGGATGGACAATAGGCTAAAAAAATATTTCTCCCATAGTGGCGTGCTGAGGATATAAGAACATAATTTTGCTACATTGAGTGGGCCAAGTCCACTTTAGTCTGTCAGCGATTAACTAAATGCGTCTTTATCTGAGGAATAATACAAATCCAATAAATCAAATTATGATATTTTTAAAGTAAAATTCGCCAAGACAGGATTTGTATTAACTTTAAGGCGTAGTCCTTAATATTTCTGGAAGAACTTACTTGCAAACTAGTGAATCGTCTAAACCGAATTACACATACCGTCAATAGTTACGTTGTCGAAAGTATTCTCAATGGCGATGAAAACACCCACCGCGTGCTTTTGCTTGCCGAATGCGACTAAGACATAGAATGCATTCGCGAAGCGAGGTATATTTCATCTACTATAATTATAGCTTGCCTTTAGGAAAGAAATATCGAAGGGAACCTTTAAATATTTCCCCTGAAAGTTCCCACAGTTCCTTTCAATTTTCTAGTCTACTCCGCTGCCCATCCCCTAACCCATACCATTCCAGACGAGCGCGTATAATGCAAGAAAATTAAATCTTTTCCTTGAGAATAGAAAATTTTTATTATACGCAATACAATGTGCCTACTCTCGAAGTTCTACTGGTTATAGTCGACTACCAGGATATAACCTTAGGTCTGTTTGTCCTCCATCATCTTCATCTTCTTCGTTTTTCTTACTTCATGCAACCATACCTATTCCTTTCCTTGTTGAACATTTCTCATTTTTAGTCCCTTCCCAATTTTAGGACAGATGGAAGGAACTGAATTTCAGGCAGAAACCTTCACAATAAAATTCTCCACTGACAATTTCAAAGTAGTCAAGGAAGGAATGAAGGAAAGTGAAGAAAATTCCATCCGCTTTCTTTAGATCTTGCCTCTAGGCATATCAACCAAGAACCGAGAATCGAGTGTAGGTACCTTAAGAACATGTCCTTTCGATGCGATATCACAACACAACCAGCACAATTTACTTAACCAAGAGAGGGAAAAAAACAAGGCTCAAAACCTTCCCCAAAACCATTTTCGATTTTCCAATTCTTCGGCAGTTTAGTTAGTGAGCCCAGCAGAATACCCGAGCTTCGAGTATAATATGCCGTTGCCAGTGCCATTGCCATTGCCATTGCCAGTGCCATTGACGTAGCCATTGCCATAGCCTGTAGCCAAAATGGTGTGGGTTTCTTGAAGGGACCAATAACAAAAAAATGCCTGGGCGTAGAGTATTAGAAAATTTACGAAGCCCCAGGAAGTTTGGTTCATTGGATTCGAGGCAGTGAAACGAGAAGCACCCAAGCCATCTCAATCCATAAGCTAGATGGCTGGTGGATATTTCAAATTTGTCAACGAGCAGTGAACGTCATTGGAAGCAATGCAATTCTATAGCCCAACAACAATTTGAAATGCAACTTAGAATTCAATAAAGTTGAAGACTTGAAATTGAAGTGCCACCGCAAGATGGTCGTATGGATATCAGAATCCTGAAAAAAATTTATTCCACTAATGGAAATCCGATAGAAAGTTGAATGAAAATAGTTGTGCAAGTACTTAGAATGCTATTTGAACAATTGGATGACCATTGCTGTGGCCTAGCTATTAATGCTTCGGAACTGACATTTCAAGTTGTGTTATCTAAATCAGATTTGTGGTTCGACATTTTTAATTGATGGGGTTTGAGAAAAAGTGATAGCCATGCATGTCGTATCCGCACATAACTCTATTTGACTTTCCTACAATATTTTGGAGTCGGGTTGATTGATGTAGAACTATTTTCATAGGCTTTTAAGGATGTATGGATACGTATACTCGTATAGATACCGCATGCTTTCGATGAAAGCAAATTGGTAGTGTGTAATGTGGCATAGATTATATTTGTATCATAGATTTCCATTCATTCATTTTCAGTTATACTAGGTATCCAAAATCAGCAGCAACTCAAATTAAACTGTTAAGCCAAATTAAGAACACGACAGTCTCACTTCCAGAGATCAGATATCTTGCAAAATTCTAGCAATAGATCTTAAGGATGACATTCGACGAGAAAATTTTCCTGATAAAATCAATGGTGTGATATTCAGCAAGGACATAATATATGACATACGGGTATATATACGTTACTGCCTGACCAAAGAGTAACAGCACCAGGCTTTGCCCATCACTAAGTAAATACTAATAAATTTGCCAAGATAAGACATATGGGCATGGACAGTATTCTAAGGAATGTACGGAACGGATAAGGTTGCTCGTAAAGTTCGTTGAAACTACAGAAAGGGTGTTTTTTTTTTTAAATATGGCAACACTCAGTTAGTTGGAAAACTTTCCTGACAGCTCACACCACCTTTTTATTCAAATATAGGCCCCGCTGTGGCCATTATAGACGATATTGCTCAAGGAACTCAGCATACACGCCTACAAGACTCAACTGCTGCAAGAATAAAAGCGAGGCGATCTTCATTTCTTCGTGACTTCGCTGATTGAGCGTTTGAACTGCTTTTTTTTTTATATAACTAGCGCACGCTCAAGGGGTTATTATACCCTTAAAATGTTTGCACACCGCACAGGCGAAGGACACTTAGGCAGGTTGCAAAGAGAGGTACCGATATACATTGGTCGTAAATGTCTGAAAGTTATAACGACTAGGAAATAGAGAACTTGTATGGCTTAGGAACAAATCACGTTCGAAAGTGGGCTTGGGGCTTACGGTTAAAAGTTTGAAGGCGCGGAATGCTGCTGGGGATTAGTATGGATCACTGTTGGTGGAAATAGCGATAGAACAGAGAGAGACACCGGACATTACGTCGGTGTTCGAGGTAAGCCACACCTGACCAGACGTGGGTATTGTACTTCAATATTGAGGCCAGATCAGTGGGGGAAAAATATATCTTATATCGTTTGAGGAAACATAGGTTGTCATTGACATGCACACCCAAAACGGAAAATTGTTCGGTTTCGACGATGCAAATGCTGTTCATGGATAATGGCAGGGTGTTTGAATTGCTCTTTAACGACAGATGGCAGCATTGTGTTTTGAAAGCATTAAATTCCACTCTATTGATAGTTCCCCAATTAGTTATGCTATTAATATCGGAACTTAATGTGCTTAGCATACGCTGCAGTTCCCGTTAAACAGCCGAAGAACATGGACGTGAGTCCGGGAACTAGTATGAGAAACAGGAAGTACTGTCGTCAGCAAAGGAATATATTGGATTAGAAGTGGCAGACAAGAGATCATTGATACAAACTAAAAAGAGTGTCGGAGACAGAACGGAGCCCTGGGGCACACCATCATTGAAACCATCCAAGACAACTCGAATGGAAAGTTCCGAAAGGTAGTTTCTAATCCATTAAAAAGAGGGTCGTCAATCTCAATTCCACGCATTTTAAACAAAAAACCATGTTGCCAAACTCTGTGAAATGCCTTAAGAATGTACTTCTTGGAATATAGTCAAAATGCTGAACTCACTGAATCTTGTATGGGTTCAAGTAAACTTTCCCAAAAAAGCAACGACTACTTCTCGGGACTTGAGCCTGCACTGTAGGAAGACCCTGCGGGACTTAACTTCTCCCAGACGAAAATACTACCTTCTGACTTCCCCTTTCAAGTTTAACTACGTCTTTGCTTAGCATTTTAATGCGCTACCGTTGAGTGGTACCACGTTACCAGACGCTGGTTGTGATGATGATGATGCCTGTGGCTACCGGGCGTATGGCTGATATCTTCCCGATTCACAAAAAAATAGATCTTTAGGACACCAAATTTCTCAGATTTAAGAAACAGCTTATGCAGCACAAGACAATAGGATGCTGACGCGTAACTTCCCAAAAAAGTGAACACTGCCTTACTCAGCGAGAAACCAATATTCGAGATGAGAAGTGTAACTTATACAGTCAACTACAAGCTATATGGAATTTTTCAACATCAGGATAGTATCCTGAGTTAAAATAGAGCTCAAATAGTATGGCCTTGATATAGAAAAAATGTTTAAGCCTTAAAAAAAAAAAAACAGAACGATGTCTCCAAACTGCGCAAAGCCCATCAAAACTAGCGCTCTGAAATATAAGCATTTTTTTTTAATAATTAGAGGCTAATTGTGATAGTTCGTTTGGGAAATATCAGGAGATATACCGGGGAGCGGAAAAATTTCAAATCCCAACTGTAGCAGATTTTTCTTCTTAACGCGTGAGGTATGAAGTCTGACATTGTCAAGCAACAAAATTTGAAAATGGCTTTTGACCAACACAATTTCAATGTAATTACAATACTTGGCGGCGTTTATCGTTTCTTCTGGTTGAAGATATGAAAAGTAAATTTTTCATTTCTCTTAGTCAGTGGCTCGGTATATGGTATATAGAAAAGATCCTCTTCAGAGTTGCCAGCAAATGCAAGGCGGTATTTATTTATCTCATCCATCACCAGCAGTGATTACAGATGCTCACAAGGGAGTTGTATTACTCGGCACACCAGCAATTCCAGTAATAGGAGCTGGTTGTCAGTCGGTTCTGATCTGGTAACCTAGCGTGAGACTTTGATAATGGAACTGGGAGGAGACGTCAATTCATAATATGAAATGAGGGCGCCATTTAGGCTCTGAACATCTTCATCTTTTTTTTTGCCTTGTTCTGATTGAGACTTTGCATCCAATTCGAAATTCAATGTACCTATGTTAAACATGATATTACCTTCCAGCTGGTTATGCTTCGGATGGCGTTAGGCCGACTATTTGCTGTCTTCCTTTTGTAACAAAGCTTGATTGAGTGTCAACGTTGTTCATCGCCAAATAACATACATATACTCGTATTATTGTCTGTCAAGGTGTACTTTCTACTACCGGACAAAGTATTCTGATCGTTAACACAAGAACATACGATGAGTCGCAAGTACCTGCAATTACATAATTCAAGGAGTTCGACCACTGCCATGTTTGGTATGATAGGATCCTACGGCGGACGTAACGACGATTTTGTGACTTTCTCATGAGCCGAGGATGTCCCTCACTGCTGGGTGTGACATCACTGTCATAGTTGACCAACAGTTGGAGCGGCATGCAATACTTTTTCCTAAATCAGCCCTTTCCCAGATATAAATATCTGGGGTAATACGGATGCAGATCAGGTTATTCGTTGAGGTTATTACTCGGCTATGTGCCTTCAAGTCAGTTTAATAGCACAATTATCCACACTCCAGAGGCGCACTTTTTCCGACTTCCGCTCTGACTTCTGAAAGCTGATCTTCAACGTCTGTTTGTGTCAAAGACCTCGATCTTTGGAACTGATCTGTACACAATCAAATCGCCCACACACGCTGTGGTATGATGATGTGATCCTCTAAGATCGCTTGTGTAAGTGTTGACTAAAATCGGCGAACTGACTCCCCAATGAACTATCGAAAGATGTTCGTTATCCAGGATGATACACAAAAACGAGTACCTACAATATGTGCTAAGCTTTGTAGGAGAAACTGTTGGTGATGCTTTTAAACTCTGGATTAGTCAGACCAGTCAGCTTCATCCTTCTTGTAAAGAGAACATCTTCAGTTTTGGGAGGATTGGCTGAAAACCCATTTCTTGTGCACCGAGAGAGCTGCACCATTCTGTCCATGCTTACCAATATGATGGAAGTCAGTCTGATAGATCTGAAGCTCTTCCGATTTTTAATGTAAAGGCTACTCTCACTGTTCGCCAGAGATTATGAGGTGCCAGGTGCCAGGCTAGCAGTGAAGATTAGATAGATAGAAAGATATATTTTCATTTGGCGATACATTGCCATTTCTTAGCGTTTTTACATATAATTATTTTTACAATTCTAAAAATATTAAGAGCATTTATTAGTATATTATTTTTAGTATTGTATATCGAGAAGTGACTGTTTTCAAATTTGTTCAGCTTTCTAAGTCTCTGATGGATGAAGGTAGGCTATTGAACGATTGAAGGCCCATCTCCATAACTCTGGCCTGTGCTTGAGATGTTCTCTTCCCCAGAATGTTAAAGTTTTTCTCGTTGCGTAGATTGTCTGGGACGATTCTTCTCTCAGGAACGCTGGTTCGAATATATTGCGGGCACATCCCATGTTTGATATTATATATTGTACATACATAAACCACTGTTATCATGAAAAGTCGCTGGTTAATATTTAACCAATTTAGTCTATTTAACATATTTGCAATTGAGGTGTATCGGTCACATTTTAAAAAGAGTTCGCCTTGCTTTATTTTGTAGTTTTTGGAGCCTGGTTTTCTGTGTAAGGTTACACAATTAATATAGAAGGTTGGCACAGTATTCAATGCTTTTATTGAATATTATTATTCAATATTCAAGTTCCGGACTATTGTATGTTATTACAGCTGTCTTTTATCATGTTATCATTCATAAAGTTAAAGTCAATTTGTTTGTTTAACCGATTTATTTATTGCATGTTATTATATTGTTATATCCCCAATTACTATCTCACGGAACTACAATTTTATATTGCGCTCTTCGATTCTTCGTGAAAAATATCACAATTTTGCTTAGGTCATTAATGCTATCAACAAAGTACTTATTAAGTTTATCACATATTATTGCACTATGGGTCTCATTTATCCCGTTTTGAAGACATACATACTTGCTTACTTACTTACTTACTTAGGCGGCGGTACAGTCCGGGCTGGACCTGGGCCTCAACAAATATGCCTCTCCAATTTGCGCGGTCTTTGGCAAACTGCCTCCAATTGCGCATTCTAAGTTGGTTGACGCCCCCTTCCACTTGCGCGCGCCACCTAAAGCGAGGCCTTCCTCCACTGCGTTGTTCATTCGCTCGACATGTCCCCGTCATAGCAAACGCCCAACGCGCAGTTTTTTGACCAGGTCAATGTAGCTGTACAGCACGTAGAGTTCATCATTGAATCATCTCCTCCAGAACCCGTCAACGCTTACGATAAAATTTTCTCTCAAAACGACCAAGGATATTATCATCCACTTTAAAAAGGGTCCATGCTTCGGAACCATAGAGCAGGACTGAAATTACTAGGGTCTTATATAGAGTTACTACACAGTTGCCTTCTCAGCCCAAAGAAACAGCGTTTGGCAAGCGTTATTTTTCGTTTGACTTCTGAAGAGATGTCGTTTTCAGATGTAATAGCGGGGCCTCAAAGTTATAGTTGTCGATTGTGATATTCTGGCCGATTCGTCGATGTTGGGTGGCCCTTCTTGTTGACAGCATATACTTTGTTTTGCCCTCATTAACCGCTAGACCCATTTTTGCCTTTTCTGTTATTATACTCGCAAACGTACCCGTGACAGATCGCTATATTCTACCAATAATATCAATATCGTCGGCGTATGCAAGCAATTGAACAGTCTTTTGAAAAATCGTGCCTCATATGTTGGCATATCAGTTTTTCACAATTCTTTTAAGTATGATGTTGAAGAGGTTACATGACCTTTTTTGTCATCAAAGGTCTTGGTTAGGTCGTTACTGACCTTGATGCAGCAGCGAGCTTTCGGCATCGTCATCCTCCCCAAGCGGGCGAGTTTATCACGGATGCCAAAACTAGACATGGCTCTGTATAGCTCGTCTCTGTAAATGCTGTCATAAGCGATTTTAAAATCGATTAAAAGGTGGTGAGTATAGCTCTGAACTTCTTGGGTTTTCTCCAGGATCTGTCGTAGTGTGAATATGTGGTCGTTTGTGGACTTACCGGTCCTACAACCGCACACTGATAGAGTCCAATCAGATCATTGACAAATGGTTTCAGGCGCTCGCACAATACGGCAGACAAGATCTTATATGTGATGCTTATATAGTTGGCGCAGATTAGTGGGTCTTATTTCTTGTGGACTGATCAAACGATTCTGAGGTTCCATTCATCAGGCATACATTCGTCCGACCACATCTCGGAAACAAGTTGGTGAATGATGTCTCTCTCTCTACCAAGTCATCTCCTGCAGCCTTAAATAGTTCGGCGGGTAGGCCGTCCGTCCCTTGTTCGACTTCAGCTTAGATATTGCTATCCTTACTTCATTTTGATCGGGTGGACGGAATTCATGACTAGCATCGTCATGGCTCACTCTGCCTGACAGCGGAATTTGTGTCGTCTTCGCCATTTAGCAGTCTGCAGAAATGGTTTTTCCATGTCCCCAGCACCGACTGTCACTCCACTACAGGGCCCCCGCCCAATTATCAAGTCTTCGCCCATCAATGATGTTGTCTAATAAAAAGCGGGGGCAGATTATTCTATACTGGTTTTATCGTAAACATCTTCAGATTACAGTCTCTGAATGGTTGCTACGATTTGACCAGTTACAAGTTGCCGGTCATAGGTCTTGTTGGCGGCTTGACCACCGGTAGTCCATACCAGGACTTAAATCACGGTACCATGGGAGTCAGGAGCGCTCCGGATTTCGGTCCGGGCCTGACTTGTTAGAGGTAGGCCCCCTTGTGGGAGCGTCATGGTGGCTGTGGTTTAAACCCAAATCGCGGGTACGGGCTTCCTTTTTGGTTTAGCCCATTGTAGAGTTGCAAATAAAGTACTGGGTGCTGTGACCCTAAGAACAGCAAGAGGTTTTAGGTCGGCCTCGACGCATACCAAGGGTGGAACTTGTGCCTCCAACACAAGTTCTGCTTTGGTATAATGTATAAGCGAAGTATTAATATATATAAGCGAGTATTATTAGCGATGGCAAGGCGTATCCTTGCTCCCTATGGATGTATGGGCATCTCGTAAACATAAGGCCTTATGACAGGTGGTTTACGTTAAAAATCCAGGTACGTTCTGTCACTCTACTACAAGGTTTCCTTGTTTATCTCTATAGGTTTTCGTTCGGAACCTTTTGGTATAACTTTCGAACATTATTCCTGGAGTAGCACCTCTCTATTTCATGGATCGGCCGCTTCTCATTTATGCTGGCTGCAAAGGACTTCGCGAGAGGTTGAGGGTTGATCGGCAAAGATGCTGGCGGCTTGTTGCGATTGTAACCATTCTTGCTTGCTATAGTAATGTTACGGTCCGCAGCGAAATCGAGTAGCCGAATTCAGTTTCCAGACGTGGTGTCGTGTAGGTTATGTCTTCCGATTGTGCTACCAAAGATACCCTCCTTTCCAATTTTGGCATTAAAGTCGCCTAAGACAATTTTAACGTCATACATCGGACATTGCTCGTAGGTTTTGTCGAGGAGCTCGTAGAAACTTTTTTTTATTAGCATCGTCCTTTTCCTCTGTTGGGGCGTGAGCGCATATAAGTCTAATATTAACGAACTCACATGTCGAAAGCTCATGACTTCTTGCCTAAGTCTGTCGATTACAACAAATCCACTGCTTACGTTCCCTATAGTAATCACCGTAGTGAACATCACAGTTTTTCATCTTTCTTTTGCCCGGCCCATCCCACTGCACTTCCTGGATGGCGGTGATATCTCTGTTATAGCAGTCTAGGGCCTCTGCTAATTGTTCGACTGCACGCGGCCTGTATAAGGTCCTAACATTCCACGTGCAGATCCGAAAGTCATTGTCCTTTGTTCGATTTGTAGAGTCGTCAACAGTGAATCCGTCCTTATCCGTAACAATTACTTTTTTTTACGTGGTTGGGCAGTTAACCCCACGCACGACCCGCAACCTGGAGGACCAGGCCATTTTTGTAAACCCTAGAACAAAAAGGGATAGACCTAATTCCGAAGCCAGTAACTTGTTTCGGGGATGTCAGTGCTGCCGTTGCTGCCGTTGCCCCTAATTAAAGGTTCATCCGCCACCAACTCTTATCCAACACCCTGACTGTGTTGGAGATCCCCATACACCCGGTAGTCAAGTACATTAAAGCAGCTCATATAGGGATAGCATATAAATCGATCCAACTGGCACTGTGCACGCCACCGTTGATTCCATCCTTAGAATTTGTCCGCTGCCGCCCGGAAACAGGAGGAAGTGCCTTTGTGAGATTGTACTATTTTGCAGTATTTAATCACTTTTTTGTTAGATTTGATTTCATATTTGCACTCAATTAACACTTCTAAGGATTCATGGTCACTAATTTTAAATTTTTTCACATTTATGTTTATTATTAGTTAGGACATTGTCAACTACTGTTTTAGAATTTGGTGTTATTCTTGTAGGCTCAGAGTTAAGCATTATCGTTAATTATGTTTGCCATTCGATGTTGGTATGTCCAGCCAGTTAATGTTTATATCACCAAGTATAATAAAGCTTCTATTACACTGTTGTAAAAAGTCTAACCATTGCTCGAAGCCAACACAGAATTCACTTTTAGATGACATATGGGATCGGTATATTGCACTGAGGTGTATTACTTCACTGTTGTCATACCTTTATTACAGGGCAGCAGTATTTTCCAGCTACATGTATCTTTCTGACATCGAAAGCGTGAAATGCTCTTCTGACATAAATTATTATACCACCAGCATAGCTGAATCACTGTTGCAGTCAAATAACCTGTAGCTTGTTAAATTAACTCTGTTGATTTCATGCTTGTCTGTTACGTGGGTCTCAGCAGTGATGATTATGTCGAAGTCGTATGTTTTAATTAAGCTTTGGAGGCCAGTAAAGTTATTTTCCAATCGTTGAATATTTAGGTAGACACATTTAATGCAATTTGGTTGCTAATAAGCTACTCGTTCTTTAGCTACTTTTAATTTGCTTAGGATTATCGGACAGTTTATATCGGATGCTACATGATTAACATTTATTTCAAGGTTAAGGTGTTTGTTGTTTACGACAGTTTTTTGAATTCACAACATTTAAAACATGTTGCTACTTTTAATTTCATTTTTATTGTTTCTTATTTACATTCTAGACAAAAATTATTAAATTTAATTTGACACCAACAGTTACTGATTCTAACTTCCTGGCACTTACTTTTTTCTGAAAATGGAAAAAATTGAGTATCGAGCTGTTATTAAATTCTTATTTTTGAAAGGCAATATGCCTACGCAAATCAAAAATGAGTTGGACTCTGTGTATGGGGACTCTGCACCATCATTTAACACAGTGAGCTGAATTTAAACGTGGCCGTATGAGGTTGGGAGATGATGAACATTCGAGACGTCCAAAAACTACAACCACTGACGATAACATTGCTAAAGTTAGTGGTGTTAGATGACCGACGAATTAAAGTGAGAGAGAGAGATAGTAGAGGTTATAAAAATGTCCAAAGAACGTGTTTGTTACATATTAAATCAAGATTTGGGCATGAGAAAGCTGTCCGCGCATTAGGTGCCGCGTTTGCTTACGTTAGACCAAAAACGTGTTCGAATGAACATTTCCAATGCTCTGTTGGCGCAGTTTAGGTGCAATAAATCCGAGTTTTGGCGCCGATTAATTACTGTAGATGAAACTTGGACACACCATTATACGCCCGAAACAAAAATTCAGTCAAAACAGACTGCAAAGGCGAGCCGGAAACTGATGGCGACTGTTTTTGGGATAGTAAAGGAGCCACATTTGTAAAAAAATAAAATCCTGTGTTACCAAGACAACGCGCCGTCTAACACCTCTGCGAAAATCCATGAATTACGGTTTGAACTGCTTGACCATCCGCCTTATTCACCAGATCCAGCCCCAAGCGACTTCTTTTTGTTCCCTCATCTAAAAACTGCGCTCGGAGGACAAAGATTTTCGTCAAATGAGGAGGCAATCACCATTATTTTGCAAAGAAAAACGCCAAGTTCTATTTGGACGGGTTAGAGAGATGGGAGCATCGCTGGGAGAAGTGTGTAGAGTTACAAGGTGACTATATAGGAAAATAAAAAACAACAATTTGAGAAAAAATGTCTTGTATCGTTGTTCGGTCGGAAACCCTCGTAATATTGTATTTCTAAGAAAAATACTTTTAGAAAAAAACTTAGATGCCATATCTTTTGAATTGTGTATAAAACTTAAAACTATGGCCCAATTCTACTTAACCTACCTATCTTGCTTATCTAGAATCTGGATGGTGAGTACTCGTAGCCTCTCGCACCGGGTAGTTACCATCCCAATTGCGATTTCAAGCACCTGCCATTCATCAACATCGTGCACACGTACCACCGAGATTTAATCAATGGCATAAACCACTGGTTACTTCTCAGAGGCGCGGCCTCATGTTAACTAACACGACCTTTCCACGAGATTCCCCTATCCTTAATCTAACTTCCAGTTAAGAGGAGTATGTTGCCTTAGTATCATACTGACGTAGGAGAGCTAGCCAACCCTCTGCCCTTTTTCTCGGCTTCAATCCGATCCCTGTCCATAATCGCGGGACTAAAACGGAGGAGCTCCTGAGCATTGGGAACATACCTGCCATAGATGAGCCGCTTGTTCCTCGCACCGCGGCACAATGTGGGAATTCGCACAACTAGCGGAATTTTATTCAAAAAATGATATGCTCCAATTGAAGCCAAAACCGGTTTTTCCTAAAGTTTAAACACTCAGTTGAACGATATGATAGAATTATTGAAAAAAAAAAAACGAGCCATGATGCTACAGTTTGTGATAATCTCTGAGGTAAATGGCTTGTGCAGACAGCTTGGAATTTTATTAATTTTTCGTACTGAAGTGCGTGTATTTTGAAAGTTTTATTTTTTTTTAAAGTAAGTTTATATCAAGGAATATTAATGTAAGTTAATTTATATATTATTTGGATTTTAAAATTTTTCTGGTGGTGTACAAATTTAAAAAAAATAGTGTTTTTTAGTTATTTTAACATTCATTGGGGGAAAAAAAAACCATTGTTTCACATAGTTCCCCCTTGAAATCAGGCTCATTGCAGAGCCTGATGTCTTAGCTATTTGAAATCATCAAAAAGTTTTACGCCTTCTTGCGCGCCTTTATAATTTAGCCATTTTTCGCCATGGCTAACGAGGCAAAAAATGCTTTAATAAAACCTAAACAATAAAAAATTGTTCGTTATTGTTTGCTTTTGCATTATGAAAGTATATATAAGTAGGTATAAATAAACATATGTAGATCTTTATATTCATATAATATTTATATTTACCTAAATGTATTTAAGAAAATTCATATAGAAAACAAAATTTCTTACAGATATCCATTCAAGCGGTTAGTGATTTACCAAATCGTTATGCGTTCTCGTTTAACATTAAATATGTGCTCTTGATTTTGTTATTAAATGTTTATTGTGAAAAGTGTTAGTCTTCGTGTTCTGTGCCATGTGGTACGTAAATACGAGGGAGGGTCAATAAGTCCGTGACTTTTGGATTAAAACAGATTTGTTGATAAAAAAATAATTTTATTTTTCAACGTAGTCTCAGTTGAGCTCTATACACTTTGTCCAACGCTTCTCCAATTTTTTTATCCCTTCCAAAAAAAATGATTTGTCGAGGTCCTCAAAATGACGAGATGACTTCATCATTGGAGTCAAATCTTTTTCCACCAAGCCATTTCTTCAGGTTTGGGAACAAGAAGTAGTCGCTCGGAGCCAAATCTGGAGAATAGGGTGGATGAGGGAGCAATTCATAGCCCAATTCATGGATTTTTGCCATGGCAACTGCACATGTGTGCACCCTTGCATTGTCTTGGTGGAAAAGAACTTTTTTCTTGGCCAAATGAGGTCGTTTTTTTTTCAAATCGTCATTGAATCGGTCCAATAAGTTGGCATAATATTCCCCATTGATTGTTCTTCCCTTTTGAAGGTAGTCAATGTGGATTATCCCGCGTGCATCCCAAAAAACAGTCGCCATAACTTTATTGGCTGACAAACCCACCTTGGCCTTCTTTGGCGCCGATTCACCCTTAGAAACCCACTGTTTTGACTGTTGTTTGTTCTCTGGTGTGTTGTGATGGATCCATGTTTCGTCCACGGTTACAAAACGGCGCAAAAACTCCTCCATATTGCGATTAAACAACGCCAAACCTTCCTGTGAAGTCGTTACACGATTGCGTTTGTGGTCGACTGTGAGCAAACGCGGCACCCATCTTGCGGAAAGCTTTCTCATGCCCAAGTGATCATTCAAAATTGAAACCACTGAGCCATGCGAGATCCCT
Source organism: Volucella zonaria (assembly GCA_963966105.1). Lineage (NCBI taxonomy): Eukaryota > Metazoa > Arthropoda > Insecta > Diptera > Syrphidae > Volucella > Volucella zonaria. Next base: position 118,166,922 of record OZ014531.1, on the reverse strand, counting down.
ACGGCTTCCACAATCTCTCGCACTTTCAATCTTCGGTCGGCCAACACCATATCGTGAATTTTTTCGATTGTTTCGGGTGTAGAGACCTCAACTGGGCGTCCAGGACGTTCGGCATCTTCAGTGCTTGTACGGCCACAACGAAATTCAGTAAACCACTTTTCTACCATTGAAATCGATGGTGCAGAGTCCCCATAGTATTTATCAAGCTTAGCCTTGGTCTCGGTAATGGTTTTTTTTCGCAAGAAATAATGCTTAATAAGCACACGAAATTCACTTTTTTCCATTTTCTCCTCAAATTAGTGAGTAGTCTGATAAAAATAGCTGTCAAACACAAACTAACTGACGCAGCAAGTTTAAATTTTGACAGGAGTCAACTGACAGATGCCTGTTCACAGGAGCAGTGTTGCTGTTTCAGTAAAGAGGTCAGAAATTCAAAAATGCACGGAATTATTGACCCGCCCTCGTATTTCATGCATTTCAGTTTTAAGCACATACTCGTAGACACTTTCTTGAAATTTCATTTTCAGAATGTCTTTCCATGTAACTAAAAAGGAAATGTTTGAAGTCTGGTTATTAAAAACCAAAAAAAAAAACGCGTTGATGCGCACTTTTCGTTTGTTTTGAGTTTTTTTAGCCATGTAAAATTTTCAGAAGATGCAATACAATCAACCAAACAAAGTATAAAAAATCTAAAGTTTGATCAACGGTGGTCTAAAAGTTGTACATAGACATCTTGATCGCTTTAAAAATGAAAACGCTTCCTGGCTAGATGAACATTATTTCATCTGCCACAGCAAACTTTATGTGAAATTCGAAAAGTGTTGGTAGACCCAGAAAAATATTTGATGATTGCTGTGACAAGATTAAAAAGAAAAAAGTGCTGCCCCTGTCACATGGATATAGCCATGATGAAATTGATGATGAACTGCATATGGAATTATTCTAAGAAAGAGTGGTAAAAGGGATACTGCTGCTGTGGTAAAAAAAACTGTCGGAAAGTTCTCCACAGAGGGGTTAGTTTTTGAAAATAATACCTATTTGTAAAACTTTTATTGATTTAATTTTCATTCATTTTAAAGGTCGATTTTGAAAAAATCTTTAGGCAAAGACCCATCTTCAGAATCGAGCTTATCTGCTGATGAAGCCTTAGTACTTATTGTGGATGCACAGCTTTCAATTCACCAGTATGAAATTATACGACTAAAAGTCAATTTCATTGCAAAAGACCTATTGCCTTCATACGACAAAATCAAAGAATCGAAGAGAAAATGTTATCCGGAAAAATGTGCTGTAACAGGATCCAGTGCAGAATGGGATCTTCAAACTTTAGTTGACCATAGTATTAGGCGTTTATGTTTTTCGCAGAACAGTGTGTTAATCTCGCAACATCTTAAAACTGGTTTGAAGGAATTGACATTGCTTTTTAAATGGGGATGCGGTGGAGCACAGCAAAAGTCTTGAAACAAAAACCCAGTGCCGGAGAATTCTATGAAGAGAACCTTTTTAGCATATCGATGGTTCCTATTCAAATGTATTACAATATAGAAGACCAGAAGCAAATCGTTTGGAAAAATCACGCTCCTTCATCAACAAGATATTGTCGGCCTATTAAGCTTATATTTGCAAAGGAAATAATAAATTTGATAAAACACAAAGTGTTTTAAATTTTTCAACAAGTAAACTCTTTATCATCCGTTAATATTGACGAATACGGTTTCGAAGTTGCCGTTAAGCCTGTGTTTTTACTCTCAATGGTAGATGGTGAGGTTTGTACTGCCCTTTCAAACGTAACATCATCTTATTAAACTTGTTATATTTGCGGAACAAGGCCATCAGAAATGAATAATCCAAAAAGATTTATGGATTAGATTTATGAAATGTGTCCTTCACATAGCCTATAGGATTGAGGTAAAAGTTTGGCAAGTGGAAAAGCAAGAGCATAAGGACAATGTGAAAACCGGGAAGAAAATGATTCAAGAGAAATTTAGAAAAGAGACTGGATTAGTTGTTGACATACCTACCCAACAAACAGGTAACACAAACGATGGAAATACAGCTAGGCGGTTCCTCAGAGATGAAACCAAAACATCTGAAATTACAGGCGTTGACATAGAGCTTATAAAAGGGTTCCACATCATTTTAGAAGCACCCTCTTCTGGGTTTCCTATCAATCTTGATGCATTTGATAATTTTGTAACTCGATTAAGAACTTTGTACATTGAAAAATATGGCTGGTATTATATGCCAGTTAGCGTGCACAAAGTGTTATTTCATGGAAAGCAAGTTATTACATCTTGTATCCTTCCGATTGGCCAACTATCGGAAGAATCGCAAGAAGCCAGAAACAAAGGACAACAGAAAATATAGGGAACTTTTCACGTGGAAAACGTCAAGAGTGGACAGAATGACAGATCTAATTCATAGACTGTTAATAACTTCGAACCCTTATTTAACTGGTTTAAGGTGCGTTCCAAAAAGAAAAATAAGTTGCTTAGAACCTGATGTTGTGGAACTTTTGGAGTTAATAATTTAAGAATAATAAACTAGGGGAGATAGACCCCCTCCTCATACAAGTTTTTGCTCGTTTTAATGCAATCTATCGATTTAAGACATTTAACGGATCTTTTAGGACAAATATAATTTATGTGAAAAAACGGTGATGTCGGGACTCATTTTCCAAGAACTTTGACCAAAACAAAAAAAAAATTATAACATTTCATATTATGGATATTTAGCACTAAGCTAAGAAAAAACAAATCAGTGAAGAATTCAAAGCACAAGCGTTAATAATTTAATTCCGCTAGTTGGGCGAATTCCCACACTGTGCGCGGTGGCAGAGGTATATTACTGGGATACCATCCCTGTATTGTACTAACCCTTTAGCATCAATATAGAGAAAAGCCTCTGGCGAGATAAAGCCCGATAGAGATAAGCTCTCGTGGTACATTTCATTGGGGTAATAAGCCCTAAAGATCAGACTATTATCGTTGGACATTGCCCTAGCAACCTGTCTTCGAATCAGCTTAATCAATTCTATTCAGATTAGTCCCATCGTAAAGGACTTTGCTGGGATAATATTTTTTGTGCTCTGATTCTGGTGCTCTGTATAAGCCGAGACAGGTCCTAAGACACATCGAATACGGCGCTACATTAAACCACATGGGACAACCATACGCGATGACTGGCCTGATTACGGCCACATAGCATATAACCTTCACCCTAGAGGCAAATTGACTGCTGTGAAGTAGCCTTCTTGACCCCACCAAGACAAGCATCTATACGTTTGTCAAAATACAAATACTTATTGAGCCAGATACCAAGGTATCTCGATACACTTCTCACTGTTAATGGCAGTCCGTACTGTCCAATGAAGCCCAAATTTCGCCAGTTATAACTGGCAGAAGCCCATCTCAATGGTGTTCTAAACAAGATTATTTCCGACTATGGTCGGAGACAGAAGAGTATTGATGACTTCGATTTTTGGACCTGATTTGAACGCCACTAAATCGTCTGCGTGCGCTACGGTATGATTGAGGTCACCTATGTAAATATTAAACAGTATCGGAGAAATGTTAGCCGTTTTCAATTTCAAAGGTCTTGCTGGAAATGACGTTGTTACATTTAAACACGAACTTCTTTCCCATAAGCATGTCATATGACTGCCATATATAGCAGAGGTTTCGGCATGCCCATTGTGGTCAACTTATAGAATAGCCCTTCTAACCATAAGGTGCCGAAGGCCTTTTCAATGTCAACGAGGCAGGCACCCGTACACTGGTTCTTCTATTTGCTACACCTGTATATTGAGACACACGACATTTATCCCAACGTACATTTAGTTTTTCCGTTTCAAGAATTTTCGAGTTGGCAACTTTGTCAACTTCTATAATTGCATTATAGCGCCTTGTTTTTGTTTTTGAAGTATATTTTGACACATTTAAAATTTCACTCACTTTTGACTTTTGTTTTGACATTTGACAGCTTGTATTAGATCTAATTCGGAAATTTCATCACGCAATCCGAAAATAATTATTCGCGGCTCTCGTGGTTCATGTATTTTTATTTCGTATTCATTCATGTTTGTTTGAATTTTCATGATGAGGATACCTCCATTGTTTACATTTTTTACTTGATATTTTAAGTGACATATTTGTATGACTCTTGAAATACTTACTCTCTTGTTTTGATTATTTCATTTCATTCTTTTACTGTACGCGCGTAGGTTGGCTTTTGTTTTTGTGGCTGCATAATATTTGTATCTTGAGTGTCCTTAATTATTTCTACAGGGTTTTTTCTTTTTTGTCTGAAGTTATTTTTCCAATTGATCCTGTTGCTTAAGGCTTTAAGCATACTATGGCAGTCGATGCACATAAAGTTTATACGGGGATTAGTAACGATAAGATTCATATCGTATTGAGTTACTCCGGCGCATTTGATGTGCAATTTTTTCCCACACATACCACTGCACATGATGATTTCATCATTTCTGTGTATTTTCTTTTTAACACAGTTAAAGATTTTTAAACCTAAACTGAAAAGCTGGTGGATTTTATATGAATGTTTACGCACTCAGGTTCACACTTGTGTTGTTTTTTGTAATTTAAGCTCTTAGTTTTGCGATTACGGTGACGTTTATCGTGTGAACGATTTCAAGACCGCCGTCACCATAAAAAATCACTCACTCCTTTCCTTTCTGCCCGCCAGCAGCAGGTCTGTCCCTAGTTGCAGCCTAACTGGATAAATTTTATCAGTGCCAGGCGTCTTGAAACTATCAAAGGAAGCAACAGCGTGTTTGATGCCGTTATACGTTACCAAAATCGATGACAGATACCACCTATGGCGTGTTGTGCTGCTCAGCTCACTTGAGGATTTGAGCTAGTTGTGAGCTGGACCTAATGAAGTTGCATAGAAATTAAGCCTCAAGCATTGGAGTCTGTTTTATCCGTCTTTTTTGGTAGATGGCATCAGATCTTCTGAGGGCTTTCAGTCAAGCTAATTTTCCTCTTTTGAGGACTTTCACCAGCCTACCTTTTCAATGAATCGTTCAATCTAAGTGGCACTTTTCGTAATCGGAGTAAGCTCTATATGTGTTAGGTGGACAACTAAGTTATCGCTGTTCTTTTTGATGGAAATACAACTTTTTTTGTGAAAAAATGGTTCAAAGTATTGCTCATCGTTAGCTACAACTTTTTCTCATTTTTCTGGCAGAGCTCGGAAGCTATTAACGAATCAAGCCATTTTTTGATGGCTTCATATGAGCGGAACTGCTGATCAGCCAGACCATTGAACGCAACAAGTAATAATCGGACGGCGCAATAGCTGGGAAATATGGCGGGTGGGGCGGGACTTCCCATTTGAGCGTTTCCAGGTAGGTTTTAACTGGTTAGGCAACGTGAGGCCGAGCGTTTTCATGCTTTAGAATCACTTTTTCGTGCCTCTGCTCGTATTGTGGCCGTTTTTCGCGCTGTTCTCTCCGCAATCGCACCATTTGAAGTCGACACCATTCCCCAGTGATGGTTTCAGTGGGCTTCAACAGTTCATAATAAATAACACCGACCTGGTCCCACCAAATACACAGCATAACCTTCTTAGCGTAAATATTCGGCCGAACCGACGACGTAGAAGTATGACCGGGCAGTACTCATGACTTTTCTCTCTTTGAGTTGCTGTAATGAATCCAATTTTCATCACCCGTTATGATGCGATGAAGAAACCCCTTCCTGTTTTTGTCGCTGGAGCTGTTGTTCACATGCGAAAAAACGACGCTCAACGTCCCTTGGCTTCAAATCATAAGGAACCTGAGTTCCTTGTTTTTGAATCATTCCGAACGCATGCAATCGATGGGAAATGGCTTGGTTGGCAAATCCTAATGCTAAAGCAAGCTCTTCTTGCATTTGGCACGGATCTTCATCGAGTAATGCCTCCAATTCAGCGTCCTCAAAGGACTTTGGCCTTCCTTCACGCGAACGGACGTCAACATCGAAATCTAAGTCTTTGTAGCGACGGAACCAATAACGGTACCATGTTTCATCTAGGGCAGCATCTCTGTAAACTTCTTGGAGCTCTCGATGCGCTTCAGCCGCCGTTTTTTCGAATGAAACAAGAAATCCAACACTTCTCACAAATGACGATTTTCACACAACCAAAAGTATATGACGCCAAGACAAAATCACTAATGTGTCAAAACGGTTTGTTTACCTTATGTCTAAGCTTGATTTATGACGTTTTGGATGGTATGTCAAAATCGACCAGCACTTACTGCTGAAGCATCCATTTTTGATGAACCGTTTAGCTTAGAGTTATACAAATTCAATATGAAATAAAATACTTGAAGCTAATGCGTATGTCTATGACCTTACCTTTGTTTAATAGATAATTTTATGCCATTAGTGCTTAAATATGAATTTGATCGAATGAAGCGTAATCCTGAAGTCCAATTTTCGACAACTTTATAGAGCAACTGGGGCTGTAAATCAGCAATCATACGGCGAATGTTGACTTCCAAATCGTCCAACGTCTCTGGTTTATCGGCATAGACTAGTGACTTCACATACCCCTAAAGAAAGTAATCTAAAGGTGTGAGATCACAGAATCGTGGAGGCCAGTTCACAGGTCCATTACGCGAAATTATGCGCTCAGTAAATGTTCCCCGCAATAAATTGATGATGTCGTGTGCTGTCTGGCATTTTACGCCATCTTGTTGAAACCAAAGCTCTGTCACGTCAATGCCATTCAACTGAAGAACAAAAAAGTCAGAAATCATCTTTTGATGATTCCACCATACCATAAGCCACTCCAAACAGTGAGTTTTAATGGTTTTAAGGGCGTTTCGACAAAGGTTTCTGGGTTTTCTCCACTCCAAATTCGGCAATTTTGCTTGTTTACATATCCATTTAACCAAAAATGGGCCTAATCGGAGAACAAAATTTTGCGTCGAAAATGAGGATAATTTTTCGTCCCATTCACCGAACCCACGACGCACATAATGGTCACTCGGCTAAGATCTTTCCGTAAAATCTTCCACAAAGTGGATGAGCATAGCTCCAAATGCTATGCACGATGGCGAATCGACTCTTTCGGATTCTCCTGAACACTGCGCTCCACAACTGCAATAACTTCTTCTGTTTATCACTGTTTGTCATCGTTTGGGATGCGTATTATCCACTAGTGATGCTGTTTATGTCAACCGTAAAATGGACGTAGCGCACGATAAATTTGGCGAACCGAACCATGGTTTTCAAAATAAGCTTGCACAATTTGCACGCGTTGTTCTGCCATTGATCTGTTCCTCGTAAAATGGCAAAATGTACTAACCACAAATCAACTTACAATCCGTAGAAACAGTGATGCCAGTTTAAAAACCAAAAGAAGCACCCTTTAGTTCTCAGGTGTCCCCATGTACGAGTAGTTTTGTGTAGATTCAAGGGTTTTGGGTATGAAAACGCATCAGCACACGTTGTCTTTCCCTGATTTGTCCTAGAATTCAGAAGATGGCGCTGGTCAATTTCAGTGGTTTAAAGACTTTAAAAGTCTTGATTCGGCACTGGTTTGTTAAGCCATTCTAGAGTTTGCTTCACTCAAGACATTTTCGTTTTTCATATCGCAGTTATCTGCTTGAATGCAAGCATTCTCTCATTTGGCTAACTCCCACAGTTGATTGATATAGTGTTCGCACTAATCACAGCGCAGAACAAGACTACACTGTAAGCAGGCAAACCTAAATTCACCATTGCTGACAGTTTTTATACGAAATTTCGTACCGAAAAATGAACCACAGAATGTCCAATTACACATGGACAATACATATGGACCACCAAAGGTTCTCGAAAGACATTCGAAAAAAAGTGCACTTCAAATGGTGAAAAATCTACAATACTCCCCACACTAGTAACTCAATCTCATTGCATTCATTTCTCAGACAAAAAGTCATTCTGGTGGTGAGACTAATAACATTAACGTATGAATAGATATACGGAATCTACAATTAGAGCTAAAGTCCTTCAGCATTTCATTGGAATCAACCAAAATTGGAACGGAAAACGAGCCTGCAGAGAAAGTTTCCGCGTTTGTATAGTGAAACATGTGTTTTCTATTCATTTCTATTAAAGCTCACCCGCATTTTAGAAAGCTTTAGCGCACGCACCACTACCAACATGATATTACGGTATTTTACCGGCGTAATGACGTAACAAAAAACTTCATCACAACATCCTGGAAGGTTATGAAACGGTTCTGGCATACCCCTTCGAAGAGGATGCCGACAACCGACGATGCTCCAGCTTCATTTCGCAGAGAGTCGGCCCTATCGAGAGCGCTCGTGTTGCTCATTTTTATGAGAATCCTTCGAGACTGAATATGTATAACCCGGCACTAAACAGAAACGAGTCAACGTTCGAGGCCGGCGGGTCATTGCGCTGCGTTTCGAGTTTTTTTTTCTCCATTTCTGTTCCGCTTCTGTTCGCCCGGTTTGCTTGTTAATGATATACCATAACCACCCTCTAGCCCCCTGGAAATTCACGAAATTCCTTATGGCACTATAAATACCGTTATACGTACATACAAATAAATACATACATATATACAAATACTCTTCATAACTATATATTTTTGCGCGCGTTACTATACACGATTATTTTTTTTGTTATTATTATTTGTTTCTTTTTTTTGTTCGTTCTGTGCTGTGCTGTGTTATGTTATGAATGTGAATGTTCATGTGCATACGCGTGGGGATACACCATACGAATATGGATACGAATATTAGTGAGTAAATATAGAAATTCTCGCATTATAGTGAATCCTTTTTCGGCTACGTACATACATATCTATAATGTCTGCCATAAGTGCATCCCGGAATTCCAGTCGATCACGGTGTGGATGAGATGACAACATTTTGCATGCGTATAGTGTTAATCAATACATACATGTGTGCATATGTATATATGTATACAAAAATAAGCCGGCAAGTTGTAAGAGTCCTCTGAGATTCAGGCAAATACACGTGTGTATGATAGCGGAACCACAAAAACTACCCTGCAACCGTAGACAGTAGACCCGTACGTAGACGTCTACGAAGGACTCTCCACGAATTTCCTGGAAATGGCGGTATAGAGCAAAAAGTGGGAGAAAAAAAAAACAAATTCGAAGTCCTTTGAAATAGTTTTTTTTTCAATTTAAGTTTGCATTTCTCGCACTTTAAAATGGAAAAGATACGATACTAAGTGTAGATAAAGTCTAAACAACAGGACGTGCTAAGGGATATTCAGAACTCTACAGAGAGGTGAGTAATTAGTTATCCATTTGACGATTTTTAATTGAATAGTGTTAAGAAAACGCACAGGCATGTGATGCCAAAAGTTATTGTATATATTTCCTCCTCCCCCTAGCCAATACAACAAACAGGACTCGTTAATTATAGTTTCTTCCAAACTTGTTGTCCCGTCTATGGTATTCCATTCTAAAAGCGGCATCCAAATTTCATGGTGCACATAATCCCATCAAAGCGATGAAATTTAAGCTTCTACTGCTACCCAAACTATTTGTATCTGTGGTCGCTTTTCCTGTGAATCGAACTGTTTTTCTTTTACATGCATAGATAGATATCCTTTGGGTATATGTCGTGCATACAAACACAATTATATTTGCGAATACACGTATTGTGGGGTAAAAATTAAGGCTCCCCAATGTTACGCTGTTTCAGTTACCCTCGTTTGTAGATCGGTACTTATTCCCACATTTGCACTGTTCTGCTTCTATTGTGTTCTTCGGAATAAGTCTCAATCAATGTATTGGTTTGCGTGTATTTGCGCAAGTCCTGGCCGAACAAAAACAATGGATTTTAATATTTGAGGGGAGTTGGGGTTAAGGATGAAATTCAGTCAAGTAGTAGTGGTGTACGAATTAGTAGTATGGTAAGACCCGAACATATGACTGTGATTTGCTATCTGGAAACCGGTGAGAAATTATTTCTAGCCGCATGGGCCAGTAGAACAGATTATAACAGTTTGCAACGGATAGCCAAGCGTCGTACGTCTATACTCGTACACACATATAATTTTATGTATTCTTCGAGAGTTTTCGGCTTTATTATGGAATATTGTTACACAAGAATATAGCGCCAGGAAATGGGGTTGGAGGCGGGAGAAGTTAAACAATGCAAGGACACCTGTAGGAGTATGGTATGTCGTTTGCTGAAGGATTTAATTCATTGATTGATACTCGTTAGTTGGTATTGTTGGCATTGTTATTGGGAGTCTATTTTGGGATTCACTGATGCCAAATGCTTGGGTCAATAATAGTGGAATTGTGACATTTGGAGACATGGAGTGACAATTGCTTCTAAAAGGATTTTCTAATTTTTGGAAAGTTTTATAGTCGAAACAAATAGGGACATGTCCTATCTATTTTTGTCCTTCGACTCACTAATTTGAATCTTAACAAACGACAGAATGAATGAATTGACATTTTTGTTACACAAGCAAAAAAAAAGAGGACACATAACTGTACCACCCGCACGTCAATCAAGGATCAATTGGCATGTACAATAAATTCAATGTTGCCAATGGTGTGTATAGTATTAACCTGTCATTTGGATGAGCACTGTATGCATGTGCATGGCTGAACGCCCGGTTGGAGAAATATAATGAAGTTGAGCATACACACTTCGAAGCTTCAAAACTTCGAATAACAGGAAATATGTGCACAGGAATTGTATTAGCTACATAAACAATCTGTGTTCTTGTTTTACCGCTTCCTTTTTTTTTATTAATTTTTAAAATACTTAGTTCATAGAAGCATCTCGTGTTCCATGTTCATTTCTTCGATGATATCAACGACACTTTTACTTCGTTCGCTGTGATTTTACAGTTGAATTTTCCTACATAATCCGTTCTGGTCAAGCGTTAACACTTACACCTCTTCCCATAAATTCCTACACTCAGCTCCACTTGGTGATGTCTGGGAGCCTTGTACTTCGGACTAAAGGTAGGGTATCTAATCCCTCTCGGAGAGAATTCGCACACTCCTTCTTCATCAGGATGGCGACGAAAGAATTCGATACACGTATCAACGGTAGCATCGACGGCTCTAATTATTTTGAGTTATTTGGCGCTCACCACCCTTAAGAGCTACTTCGAAGTATTTGGCGCCCAGGTCTAAAGGGTTCTGTATTGTTGTTTTGAGACCCTAGAGTAGTAATGTCGTCGCGAGAAACCTCTCTCATACCCTCAGCGCGGCTAATGGATGTAGATTTGTAATCCAAGGGAGATTCAGGCATTAAGTTGTTAAGTTGTAAGCTTTGTAAACGCCGAATAAATTTCGTCAAAATCCGGTTAAATGCTTTCATGAATATCGAAGCAGAAGCCGCCAAAATGGGTTTGACGGCAACGACATCAGCGCAGAGATCCGACGGAAAACTACTCTTGCCAACAGAGCCCTCTCTGGTAAGACCAAACTGGCTACATACAATACCCTTATCATCACTGTCCTGCTTTATGGCGCAAAAGCCTGAACCATGTCGTTTCGACAGAAAGATATTGTGTGTGATTTTCGGTCCCGTTTGTATTGACGGGGAATGGAGTAGGAGATTCAACCATGAACTGTACGGGCTGCACAGCGACGTCGGTCTAATCAAGTGTCTACAGATCCAAGGTCTGAGATGGCTATGGTATGAACGAATGGACACCACACCGTGTTCGGAAGTCTACAACGCATTTCTTCACCAAAATGCTAATCTTCTATGCTCTGTATTCGTCTCAATATTCTACATAATTGAAAGAGTACATCGCACTGCAAGTTGTGTTTTACAAAGCTGCTCCTTTGCGACATAGAATGTAACATACCCGTTACGGCGTCGTATTTAAGCCTGAAACAAGAAAAATACCCTTGCTGGTAAATCTGATTTTTGGGCCGTGTGATCATGGCCAACAAAGCTCATTTTACGCCATGTGGAAGCGGTAACATACAAAATGTTTAGTATTAGGGCACTCAATCCCCAGAATTAATTTTGGAAGCGCCTTTATAAAAAAAGAATCATTAGTCGTTACTTTTACGAAGACGATAGTAGTGAAACGGCTACGGTTAACAGACTACGATAAAGCACATGATTTTCACCCTCTGAACTAAACGAAAATGGCATGGAAAATTACTGGTTTCAATAGTATGGCAATATGCCATACTGCTCTCTTGAAGCAATCGATGTTTCCTCATAGATTGTCGTCAAAATATGTGTGATTTCGACCGGCCACCACGTTCAGCAGAACTGGCTCGGCCTGACTTTTCCTTCTGGGGATATTTGAATAGCAGAATTTATGCAATTTATGCAAAGAGTCCGTCAAACGAATTAGGACCAACATACGCAACAAAATCGCCCGAAGGGGGATCAACTCACACAACTTCATTTTTCTTAAAGGATGTGTTTAGAAATAGGAACCATTTCTTGTACCCTACGATGGTTAGTATGCAAACATGTATGCATGATAGAAAATAAGCAGTGCTTCGAAATACATACTCGTATTTGCGCCTTCTCTAGAATAGATCCTTATCTGCGGTCATCCAATTGCCATCTGGTCTCACTGGTATTTGATGCTCCGTACTTATCCTTTAAATTTTTCTGATGTCCACTTGAACTTTTGTTTTCCTATTGGGACGCCACCACTTTCGATGCTGTTGAAATACAACCGATTTTCAATGCATTTGCTTCTATAGCAAGATTGTTCTTGAATCCTAGGGTATTGGGAAATTCTTAACCTTTTCAGTGATTCACCTAAGGCACTTGTTGGGTTTTTGTTGCGCTAATGGGCACGGTGCGATGTTGTGCATGTACGTACAGAAGGCAAGGTGATAACAAATTTTTCTTACTCACATCTAAAATCCAAGCGTTAACATTTCGTAGCTGGTAGTGCAAACAAGTTGTGCAAAACAATCCTACGTGCGCTTGGTTGGTTTTTAAAAATGGAAAAGGCATTGTTTCTATCGCGTATCGCAATGAACCCGAAAATCCTCATCTGCAACTATATGCACCTCATACTTGAGGAGCCTCGCCTTTTGATTGAGTTGGATCCACTTTATTGAATCTGGTATGTCAGTGATTAGATATCGTAACTTCAGAGGACAGATCCCGTGCAACGAAATTTGAAGAAACATATTTGTCGGGAGGGGTGTTTACTACGTTATCCTGCTGTCAAACGTTAATACCTACTAATGTATATGCATTTTCAATCGTTAAGGCTTTAACATGTCATGTATGGAATAGCATATCGGGTAAATGAAATTCACGTCTTTGCCGGCACATACGCACTCTTGTGTCGAAAATTTTCATGACACTTTTATATAAATGTGGGTGAATTTCGTTGATACAGCGCTCAATTTGCTGAGATTGTTGCTATAAACCTTGGACTGCAAAAAAACTCTGAAGATGATCTGGGCGGCAAATTCTGATCACCAAAACCGAAATTTACAGACCAGGAAATGGCTCATGCAGTAATTGAATTGTTTCTTGGGCTATATGGCATGTAGCACCGTGTTGTTGAAACCACATGTCATCCATATCTAAGGCTTGAAATTTAGGCACAAAAAGTAGGTTCCTATGTCGGGATAGAGAGCACCATTAACCAGCCGCATTTCCAAAGAAGAATGGTCCTATAGTGCCTGCAGCCCAAAATCCGACCCAAACATTGATAAGTTGTAGATGCAATTGTTTCTCAGCAATCAGTTGTGAATTTTTTGAACCCCAAATTCGACAATTTTTACGATTAGCAAAGCCGTTGATATGAAAATGAGCCTCATCGCTGAAGATGATTTTGTTTGAAAAATCAACATCAACCTGTTGTTGCTCCACAATCCATTCAACGAACTCTCTTCGCTATGCGTGAGCAGTAGGCTTCAGCTTTTGAGTTAATCGCACTTTGTATGCATGAAGATACAAATTTTTCGTGAGAATATACTGTGGAGAGCTTCTCGAAATGTCCAATTCTTGACCTCTCTTAGCAACACTCTCACGATCATTATCATCATGAGATCATCCATGCCTTTATCCCATAAGTCTATATTCAGTCCGTATGGATTTGCCTTTAGAATGGTCATGCAGCACATAATTATGTATGCGTTGCTAAAGCAACCATCACATTCTTGTTCTTTACTCAACATAATATTTTGAGAATGCACTACGAATTCCGAGATATCATTTATAATTCGCTTTGAGCCCAATTCTATCAACAGATACACATAAGACTACATCAAGGATACTTAACTTCATCCATTTTGTTCATAATATGAGATTTTATGGTAAAAACTATTGACTTTAGGCAAGTATTGACAGAGCGAAAATACAATATATGTATAAGTTGCTTTTAGTGAGTTCTAAAAATGATTAGACAATAACGATGATGTAGATATTTAAGTATAGTTTCTTAGCAAAATTTGTCTGAAAAATAATTTTGTCCACGACTAGACTTAGATGGCAGCTTACAGACCGGGGTCTTTACCAACATGCCACTCCAGCCAGGTCGATCCATAGCTTGCTATACCCAGGTAGGGTCAAATTCCAACTGCTTGTGCCATCTTACGAGGTAGGTGGGGACCTTCTTTATTGCGTTGTATCCAGGCGGTCGGGGAATTTTATTCGATCTAAGCGCAACTTTCTAATAACATCTATGTCCATGCATAGGTGGTATAGTTCTTGGTTTTCTACACTCCATCAACGCAAACAGCACCGAAGATCTCACGGATAACATTTCGAAAGAGCTTTTATCCGTTCTGGGTAGTGCTCATGTCACTGCGCCAACGCCGAATGATAGGGCCCGCAAAGTGTCTTCTTTTTGTTTGCTGCGCAATTACATTCTTAGCTAATAGAAACAGAGGTTGACAAGAATCATTCTTCGATTGATCACACTGCGCTGCGACGATTACTATGGATCACTGAATTGCCTTGATAGATACACTTTTTTTACTACCTCAAAATTATGTGCGCAACTACGAGTAAGTTCTCAATAGATGGCTCCAGCAGTAAGTGCTTGTCGATTTTGACTTATCCAAAACGTCATGAACCAAGCTTAGGCATATGATAAGCAAACCGTTTTGATACATTAGTGATTTTATTTTGGCGTCACATACTTTTGGTTGTATGGAAATGTCTGATTTTGTGCCAAATAATCGTTATTTGCGGGAAGTGCTTATTTTCTTCTTTCATTTGAAGAAAACGGCGGCTGAAGCGCATGAGAGCTCCAAAAAGTTTACGGAGATGCTGCATTAAGTGAAACAACGTGCCGTAATTGGTTCCGTCGCTTCAAAGACGTAGATTTCGATGTACACGACCGTCCGCTTGAAGGAAGGCCAAGCCTTCGAAGACGCAAATGCAAGAACAGCTTGCTTAAGCATTAGGAGATACCCGCCATTTTCAAGCGATTGCACTTGGGTTCCTTGAAGCCAAGGAACTTTGAGCGTCGTTTTTTCGCATGTGAACAACAACTGCTCGAACGACAAAAAAGGGAAGGTTTTCTTCATCGCATCATAACGGGTGATGAAAACTGGATTCATTACAGGAACTCAAAGAGAGGAAAGTCATGGGGACCGAATATTCACGCTGCGAAGGTTATGCTGTGTATTTGGTGGAACCAGGTCGGTGTTATTTATTATGAACTGTTGAAACAAAATGAAACCATCACTCGGGAATGGTGTCGACTTCAAGTGACGCGATTGCGGTGAGCACAGCGCGAAAAACGGCCACAATACGAGCAGAGGCATGAAAAAGTGATTCTACAGAATGACAACGCTCGGCCGCACGTTGCCAAACCCGTTAAAACCTACCTGGAAACGCTTAAATGAGAAGTCCTACCCCGCCCGCCATGTTGCGCCGTCCGATTACTACTTGTTCCATTCCATAGCACTTGGTCTGGCTGATCAGTAGTTCCGCTCATATGAAGACATCAAAAAATGGCTTTATTCGTGGATATCCTCAAAAGATGAACACTTTTATCGTAACGTTAATCGAGCTCTGCCAGAAAGATCGGAAAAAGTTGTAGCTAGCGATGGGCAATACTTTGAATGATTGATTTGTAACCATTTTCTCACAATAAAGTTGCATTTTCATCAAAAAACAGCGATAACTTAGTTGCGCAGCTAATATTTGTCCGCTGTCATATTCGACCTTGGTTGCCCCTATTTGATGACAGCATATAACAATTTCGTTTAACTTTCATTAGCCGCCAGACCTATTTCTGCTGCTTCTGTCTCAATATTTACATTGTACCTATGGTATAAGCTTGCAGGATGCGCTCAATTCATTAAAATACGTTGTCAAAGAAGTCGGAGTCCTATATATGTATCATCCTGTGTTATACCGTTTTTTGCATCAAAAGATTCAGTGATGTTTTGTATCGACTTTGATTGGGAGTACGCCATATATCATGTTCATTCAAACAAACTTGACAATGTCCAAATGAGCATATAGATGCTGATAACCAACCTTAAAATCGATGAGCAAGGAAGGGGTATTGATTTCATATTTTTGAGTTATCCCTATATCTGTTGCAAAGTGAATACCTATTCTGTGGTAGCTCAAAGGACCTTTCTGATTATTAACGATCTCATGTCTCTTTAGTTGACGAAGTTCAGTTTCTTCGGTCCCAGATAGACGATGCTGCCATTACATTTATCGGACTAATAAGACCAGACCAGACATTTCAGATTAGTTAATAAGCTTGTAAGGTATAAAATCATTGTTTTCAACTTGAAAAAACTGGCTGGCTTAGTCGTCGACTGTTGCGGATATATTTGTATTGAACTTGGATACTGCTTTCTTCACTTCACTATCGGCCTTCATCCGGTTTAAATGCTACTCTATGACAGTGGTATGCCTATCGTCTTTGATATTTTACAGTCTGTAGATGTCATTGTTTTAAATTTTCAGCAACGATTGCGTTCCTGCTACGCTGATTGCCCGATTCAGGCCAAGGTTTGATTTTTATCGTCCTGACACGTCGTTTTCACCTTTGGGTGCAATTTTTGAACTTCATTCCTACAGTACCTTCTTTTGATCACCCCAACTTCCCACTTTTCCCTCTTTTACTTTCAGAGAAAACCGTGTTCGGTTATTCTCATCTGCTGGTACGTGCCACATTAATTCTTCTTTTTTTTCTTTTTAATTAAACTTTATTTCGAGAAAACTTATTATAGAGTTGACAATATTTAAAACGGAACTAAAAGCTAGTGCAAGAAATAATAGTTGTCAATGTGACAAGAAGCGAATACATGTTTCGAATGTGAATTATGTAACATTTTTCTTAAAAAACTTGAAGCAAATATCAAAGTTTGCTAGGTAGTTCAATATATATAATAACTAGAGGCTTAAAAAAAATAGTCAACCACTTTTTCAGATTATATGAGCATAAGAAAACTGTTTTTACTCTTTCGCATCTAAGGATTACAGGTAAAGAATTAAAGAGATGAGCTGCAGTAAAAGGTTAAGACTGGGAAAAGTGTGTTTTTTTACCAGTAGGTAATATGACGAAGTCACTGTAATATGTAGTCTACCCGCATAGAAACCAGAATTTTTAAAAAATATTTTTAAGACTTTATTGTCTTAATGGTAGAATATCGAGGATCTTAAATAGTTCAAAACTGGGCACAAAATGGTTGACCCTGTACATAACTCTTATTGTATGTTTTTGTGCTACTAATAAAGGTTTTAAATTACTGAAATAAATCCATCCAAATGGGATAACCCGTACTGTAACTTAGACTTCAGTAGACCATTGTAAACTAGTTTTAATACAGGAAAGGTACAGAAGAGATTTAAGTATCTCTGTAGAGCTGTTTAACTTCTCTATTTAGGTATTGTTTTAGGGAGGAAATCTGCTCCCTGCATTATGTGCAGCTACACAACTATTTAAAATCTTCCACATAGCCGTTTTCAAAGCAAACGCTGTTACAGCTAGCAGCTTTCTTAAAGGTAACAGAACTACCTTTAACAAAGAACTAAAAGTTCCCGCCATTAATTCAGAAAATTAAAAATAGAAGTTTATTCATCTAAATCTATATTGTCCTCTGTAAAGTAATCCCCATCAACTGCAACACACTTATGCGAGCGCTTGATCCAATCCTCGAAACATTTTTTATATTCGGTTTTCGGTATGTCCATCAGTGCTTCCTCCGATTTTTCCATTACTTCCTCTCAGCTGCTGAACGCATAGTGGTAGTGGTTTTTTAACTCGACTGAACAGAAAGAAGTCACAGGGAGCCAAATCAAGTGAATTCGGTGGCTGTTGGATGGTACTCGTATTTGTTGCATTTTTCGTCAAAAAATTACGAATAATGATGGCACTGTGCGACGGTGCGTTATCATGGTGCAAAATCCACGAGTTTTCTGCCCACAATTCTGGTCTCTTTCGGCGATATGCTTCACGCAAACGCCTCATAACGCCAAAATAATACTCTTTGTTTACTCTCTATCCTTCTGGCAAAAATTCATGATGCACTACACTGTTGTAATCCATGAAAACCGTGAGCATTGCCTTCTTTTTTGACTGAAAACGACGGGTTTTTTTTTGGTCTCGGCTCATTTGGTGAACGCTATTCACTTGCCTGATGTCTGGATTGCGTGTCGTACTCATAAACCCAGGTCTTGTCTCCAGTAATGATCCTTTTGATGAATGTGGGATCGGATTCAGTCTCGCAAATCATCTCTTTTGCGACGTCAACACGGTCTCTTTTTCGCATGAAATTGTGGTCTTTTGGCACCAACTGTGCTGCTACACGACGGAAACCCAAATCATTAACCAAAATGTTCTTGACGGATCCATAGGCAATGTCAAGTCCTCCGCTGTCTCTCTGATGGATAATTCGCGGTTATTGACCAACATTTCGTTTACTCGTATTTCATCAATGTTTTCGTCGGTTTTCGATGTCGATGGTCTGCCATTGCGTTCATCATCTTCGATTGACTCACGACCACTTTTGAACCGCTCGTGCCACTGGTAAACGACCGTTTTCTTTAGAGAATCGTTGCCGAAACACTTTTCCAACATTTCCAACGTTCGCGCACCATTAAATCCGTTGTTGCAAAAGCAAATTTAAATCCATTTCTAAAATTGTAAAAAATCGCCAACACACACGGAGTTAGATGTACTCTTGGCTACATAACTTTTGCAAATGTTAAGTTATAATGCTAAGATTTAGAGGGAATATCAACAACAGATTTACCAACTTAGCAAAGTAAACAGAACTCAAGTCGGAACAATGGGAGCGAAACAAGGTGGTGTCCCCCGGGAACTTTTTGCTCAAGGTGGTATGTCAGCAACCAAGGGTACTCTTAAGCAACTCTGTGAATGGTGTATTAAATGAAAGTCATCACATGTTCTCTTGATATTAGAAACGCATATACATATTTCGTGTATATGTGTATCTCTAAATCACAGTTGACATCTTAAAACAGATTATAAAAATTTTTATAAGATTACCCAAGGGCTGACAATACTCAGCGAAAGCAATAATTTTACCTTTGAAATGGTATGGGGTCCAAAACAGAACCTTGGGGGATACCCATAAATAGAGAATCCTGTGAACTAAAACAGATTTTGAATTTTACCATTTGTTTCCGTTTTTTAAAATACGAGGCAAAGAAGTCTTAGATAAACTCCTAATACTCGCCTGATAAGGCTTATCTAATAACAAAGTATGGTCCACCGTATCGAACGCTTTGGCAATATCAATAAACAGAGCAGCAGAAATTCAGACCTGTACATATGCATCTCGCCGGAAAATCTAAGTAAAGCACTTTGTGTAGACCTTACACTCCTGAAACCGTATTGACATTCATTAAAAAATTTCGTTCTATCTAACGAGGAGATAATTCTTGACTTCCTACATCTTTCAGCAATTTTAAAAAAACACAGACAATACGATATTTGTTAAACTCCATGGCGTTTCCTTTTTTATGGATGCGAAACGCTACAGCTGTTCTCAAGCATTCCGGAAAGTTTTCCTGATTAACACAAGAGTTAAGAATAAAGCTGAAAACATCTGCAGTATTAAGAGAAATTTGTTTCAAAACTGAGCTAGAAATCCGGTCTTAAGAGACATTATTATTTTATGGATTTCTAGTGACGCAAATTCTACAAGGAAGAAGGTTTGTGGTTGAAAATCCATTTGTTCTAAAGTATATTCACATCGACGAGTGAAGCTATCCACATTTGAAGAATAATGCTAAGAATTGAAATTTGAAGAAAATCGCTAAATAAATTAGCAACTTGCAAATGTTCAGAAATATTTAAATTGTTATAGTTTGCAGTCAATTAGATCTGTTTAACATTTTATTCAGAACTCCCCATTACAATTACCGATGTTTTCTGCTAACCTCTTGATAAAGTAATTATCCCTACAGAGTGGAATATTCGATTTTAGCTCAAGACACAGCTTTTTATAATAATTTCTAAGTCTTATATTGTTAGGAGGTTTTTTAACTTTAGAATATAGCGGTTTTTTCATTCTAATTTTTTGGGGTGAGGAAGCAGTCATCCACGACTTAAGAAGCCTAGATTTGTTGTTATTTCTGCTAATATACTGGCTACAGTCTGAAATGTGAGACTGCAACTTAGTGAAAAACAAACCAAAAACAAACGATGGATCCGGTGTATTGAAAACGCTCTCAGAGTTCAAGAGCAGAAAAATAAATTTTATTAGAATTGCTAGTAATGGTTTTTTAGTTCTGCGCATTTTATAGTTGAGATAAATAATGGTTAAACTGTGATAAGCTATTCTGTGAAGCCTTAAGAAGATATTTTCTAAACAAGAATTGGTTGATTTAAAAGCGATTCAAAACCAAATGAAAACAAAATCGGTGACAAATCATCAACATTAACATTCAAATCACCTAAAAATATCGTATTCTTGCAAGTTTGAAATTCTAGAGATCTCCCGAATTCATCCAAAAATGCCCTTCAAAATCCATGCTCATTTCAACCCACAACCCACATATACGAGTAGTGTTGCATGTACATTTCCTGCTTGGATGTCAGTGCCTTACGGCTTTCGTTTTCGAATCAAAAGTTTCTTGTTTAAGAAGCAGCATTCCTGATGCTTTTCCGTCAGCATCACCATTGGCTCGCACCTAATACAGGTGATGCAGACAATGATCTGAATCCGGACGGTAAAGGCTCTGTAGGTTTCTTGTAGTGGTTTGACTTTGAACTTTGTCATAATATTTTCCCTATGCTGCAAAATGACTATGATAAATCTATCAGCTTGTACTAAAGCTGCACATGATGCAAGGTGCATCTCTAGATCTCTACAGTTGGATTTGCGGGTCCGAAAAAAACAATGTAGGTATTCGATCTTAGTTAGACTGAATTACCCACATAAATGAATCTCCTCTACCTCCTTTATCCCATTATTAAGTGTTATATGAAGGCCTTTGGCGTGTATACTTTGATAATGCAGTCAACGGCAAGAGAAGTTGTTGCGGACCCTTCAATATGTGATATTCTTTTAATAGATGTATTGAAAATTATTAGACTTAACAATACTGCCTTCTTGGACTCCAACATCTACTTTGAATTAAAGATCTTACCACCATAAACTGGAGAGCAAAAGTGTAACAATGATCTCTAAATTAAACAAAACTTGAAAAATTTTTACTAAATTTATTTTAATTCGCGCATAAAAACTTATTCTAACCGTTTTACATTTATTGATAAACAAAATAATTCAACAAATTGAAAATTTCAAAGAAAAACAAAATAGTAAAAAAAACAAAAAACAAGACAAGTCGATTGTTACACTTTTGCACCGCATACAAAAAAAATAAAAAAAATTGGTTTTTAATAATCTGTCCACAGTCTTTTGTCTTTTTTAAAGAATCAAGCCATCGCGGCATGCTTTCATAGAGTTTACGTACGGTTTCCGGCGAAATTGCGTACCATTCTTCCTGCACCCGGTCCGATAATTCCGTGATTACTTTGGACACGTCCTGTTAACTTGCCAGCTGCCTTTTTAAATAAGCCCATAAGTTTTCGATGGGATTCATATCCGGACTCTGGGCAGGCCATTCCTTCGTGTGAAATTTTTGACAATTTAGCCAATTTTTCACGAGTTTTGAGGAATGTTTTGGATCATTGTCCTGTTGGAAAATGTTGCGATCTTCTTCCATTCGCATCATATCCACAGCAACTTGCAAATTTTCTCATCCATCAATCTTGACCACGGTGCCGATACCGTTAGGCGTAATACACCCAAAAATCATCAAACAACCTCCTCCATCTTTAACCGTTTGTATGACTTGTTGTGGTTTTAGAGGACCTAAGGAGCTTGTTCAGAACCAAGAACGGCCATCTGACTGGAATCGGTTAAATTTGGTTTCAATACACCAAAGAACCTAAAAAACAAAAATTGGATTGCAGCAAAAATGACAAAGTAATCAGAAATTGAGTATTACCCGTCTCCAATTATCAAAAGTCCAGTTTTCATGTCCTTGCAAAAAGGCTTTCTGTGACAGAAAATTTTTGGCTGACAACGCTGGCTTCTTCTTCTTTTCTTTAGCTTTGTAGCCGACTCTATTTAAGGCTCGACGAAGAGTCCAAACACTTGCCTTTATCTTCAGTAACCGGATGCCGTTGCTTGGCAAAGCCATTTTACCTTCCATTACAAGCCTCCCAATGTGTCTCGCTTCTCTATCCTCAATTTTTTTTGGCCTTTCTCCCTTGTTCACTTCACCTCCTTCAAAATTGCTGCATCTTTTTATCCTCAAGATGGACATTTGGATTATTTTTAATAATTCTGCGATCACCTTTTTAGATTTCCCTTCTCTCAACAAATCTAAAGTTTGTTTTTTTATTTCTTCACTTAAACTTCTCATTTTATAAAATCTTTTTATCGACACTACCAATTACTTCTAAATGGTGCCACCAAATGATCAATACACGATAAGCAAACACGAAACTAAAAGCAAATTTTTGTACTCGCTGCAACGCAACGGTGCAAAACTGTAACAAAGCAGTTGTTGTACTTTTATTTGTGTCATTTTTGTATCGTTGGTTGCAAATATAAAAAAAACAATCGGAATATGGTATGTAGAGAATTCGTCAAACTTTGTTCTTAGAAAAAAAAAAGTTTCTTCCACGATTTACGAGGGTTTTCGAACTTTATTTTTCTACATAGTCTCCTTGTAACTCTACACACTTCTCTAACCCGTCCAAATAGTACTTGGCGTTTTTCTCTGCAAAATAATGGTGATTGCCTCCTCATTTGACGAAAATCTCTGTCCTCCGAGCGCAGTTTTTAGATGAGGGAACAAAAAGAAGTCGCTTGGGGTTAGATCTGGTGAATAAGGCGGATGGTCAAGCAGTTCAAACCGTAATTCATGGATTTTCGCCATGGCAACCGCAGAGGTGTGAGACGGCGCGTTGACTTGGTGAAACAGGATTTCCTTTTTCTGCAACTGTGGCCGTTTTTCCGCAATTTCTGCCTTCAGCTTGGCAAGTAATGATGCATAGTATGCTCCTGTAATGGTTTTTCTTTTTCGAAGATAATCGTTTAAGATAACCCCTTTACTATTCCAAAAAACAGTCGCCATCACTTTCCCAGCCGAAAAAACAGTTTTTTGGAGCCGGCTGGCCTTTTGCAGTCCACTGTTTTGACTGAATTTTTGTTTCGGGCGTATAATGGTGTATCCAAGTTTCATCTACAGTAATTAATCGGCCCGAAAACTCGGATTTATTGCGCCTAAACTGCGCCAACAGAGGGTTGGAAATGTTCATTCGAACACGTTTTTGGTCTAACGTAAGCAAACGCGGCACCCAATGCGCGGATAGCTTTCTTATGCCGAAATCTTGATTTAATATGTAATAAACATGTTCTTTGGACATTTTCATAACCTCTGCGATCTCTCTCACTTTAATTCGTCAGTCGTTTAACACCATTTGGTGAACTTTAGCAATGTTATCGTCAAGTGGTTGCAGTTTTTGCAGAACGTTCATCATCTCTCAAGCTCTTACGGCGACGTTTAAATTCAGCTGGCCAAAATTTCACTGTGGTAAATGATGGTGCAGAGTCCCCATACACAGAGTCCAACTCATTTTTGATTTGCGTAGGCATATTGCCTTTCAAAAACAAGAATTTAATAATAGCTCGATACATAATTCTTTCCATTTTCACAAAAAACACTCACATTGACTCACTCAAACGACTGTCAACTAAAACCTGTGCGTCCAAAATAACCGAAACTTCGGTAAGTAACTGTCAAAAGACGCACAACTAGCATTCACTAGCTTTTATTGACGAGTGCCGCTATCTTTACGTTGCGGTCGGAAACTTTTCATGCGTCCTATGTGTTCTTTATTTAGTAATGCTGTAACATTGTTACACTTTTGCTCTTCAGTGTATGTGCGTTTATGCGGGATCTCTCGGTGCTTCGTCAAATGCTTCGTCCAGATGGATGAAAATAATCTGTAGATCTTTGGCATGCACCGATTAAGATGATATACAGGGTCTCTAGATAGTTATCCGTAGACCTCATTTGTGACTTGTCCACACTGAAGCTGCATTGACTATTTTGATGTTCGATTGTATTGTGCTGTCAACTGTCTTAGAACTCGTGTTAATCGAATGGGATTTTACCATCACTTATCGGTATTTTTTACTGTTTTGTGTGACGTCTTTGTCTTTATACCGCGAAACAAGAAACATCTGGTTAAGCATTTGAATAATGAACAAAGGTTAAAAAGTTGTATACGAATGGATCTAAAATGAATACCTAAGTAATTGCCGTAAAATTTGAAAATATTTCAATGAAATAGCTGATGTATTGAAAAGAAACGTTTCTGCTGTTCATTAGTTCACGTTGATAAATTCAGTAAAAAAAAGAAGCTAAATTAGAGTGCGAACTAATATGAAAATACATGTGGCCTTCGACACACTAAAAGAAAGGGTCTCAGATACACGAAGTAGTATATCGAGGCTCCTACAGGTTCCACATATGAGAAAAAGCGTAACCCGCAGACATTTAAATGTTAACAACTTAATCAAATTAAGGATTAAAAGGATAAGATAAGGCCAAATCCACCGATGATTAAATCGCTAATTGACGTCATTAGTTTTAAGAGCGCACTCATTCAAGATCGCCGAATAGTAACTTAAGGCCACAAAAATAGGCTTTTTTGTTGTTTTTCTTCAGGAAAAATATAAAATAAATCGAGTTTACAAGGGTAGAAGTTTATTGTACTTACGAGTATGTATGATTGGCTGAAAACATAATTTTTATACTCGTAGAATAATGTATATAAAAATTGCGGCTGTACCGCGTTTTTCAGATGACCTCTCTTTTTTGGTAGGGTCTACGGCCATACCAACAGCTCCTGTAAATTATGATGAGTCACTAATTTGTTTTTTATTGTACATAACAACAGCTAGAGAAGTACGTAGGATATATTGATTTTTGGCCGAATGGCGTACTTCCGAAATCAAACTTGCAAAATTCGCAGAAAAATCACAGAAAAATCGCCAGAATTATTGCTAATAACAAATGAATTATGCCACCTAAAAAAAAATTTTGTTAAAATTTTAAGTGAATTGGTTGAAAACTGTTCAAGTTATGGGTGCTACCAACGTGAAGAATGCAGTTTTGTCATGAAAAATTTTGCAACACCTTTAATCCGCGATGCCTGCACCATATAATTGGTCTTCTAGATTAGCATCCTGCTCTTTTATTTCGATTGTATTGGATTTTAATGCGATTCTCCACTCTTTTGTCGATCTTTCTGCAAACTTTATGCGGTCTTTGCCAATCTCCAAGCACATTTTGGCCGTATCGGGCCGATTTCTAAGTCCATCGCTTTCATTATGAGCAAAATTGAAGCAAAGCCGTCATTGTAAAGGCAAACAACACAGTTCCACCACTAGAAATAGATTTTGGGGCCAATGTCCACACAGTCGAATTAAAACTTTCATTACAGTTTTGAGTATAACCGCCGATGCATCGAGTAAGAAGATCGTCTCTGCTCAATTCTTCGTAGACTGTCTTGATAGCTTCATAAATTTCAATCGGAAGAGCTGGTTTATGTTTGTACTCAGCTAAACTCTTTGTAGCTTGTAGGTTAGGCGGGTAACCATTCGCTTTTGAACATGATCTACACACTCTTTCTTGAGTATTGTGACATTCTCATAGGGCTTAGCATCAGTAATGCCTTTAAAAGTCTTAGAATCACCGTCACCAATATAATGGGTGCATTTTACCTGGTGCAAAGCTTCGGATCGCTGAAACATCTCAGCAACTGCATCGTCCTTCATTTTTCCTGCTGATCCATCGTGATTCACGTCGCACTTATCTTCATGATTTTGTGCCCATTCCGTATATTTTACGGGATATTATTTATTCTTCCAGTACTCACAAGCCTTATAGTATTTTAATTTCACTGCGCAGTCTATAATTTTTGCACTGTAAAGGCCAATAAGAGTCACTAAGCCAAACAAGGAAGTAAACCCACGTTTTCTCCACGATCCATCGCCTTTTTTAATAGAAATAGTCATCTCATCTTCCGCTGCTTTCATCATATTATTTTTACAAACTAGTTTAGTTGCAGTTGAAATTCTTTTGACAACTTTAACATAGAAAGAGTGAAATATAAGCCGAGATAATTCCATGAATGCACAAAACTTTTTTATTCCGCTCAAACCAATTCCAAGTAATCTCATGGAAAGTATAATCCTACGGTTTATTTCATAGCCTTTTTCAATAAATAGACTACTAGGTTTCACAGCCTGTACACATTTTTCACTGGACACTACTATTTTGATTACCACCTTCCATAAATTTCACTGGCGCTTTACATACTTTTCAAACGACAACGCTTGAAAAAGCTGAACAAACTGCAATAAAGTTTATCAAACTATAACAAAAACCTGAATTCGCTTCAATATCGTACATATCTTCCGATTGCTTCAATTTTTTCGCTGAAGTACTAGCATTCATTTCGCTTGGTGCCTCTAACGCGTGTCGACTCAGCGGTCTTCTTGCAGATATTTCTGGTCTCTTGCTGTATGTAGGTGCCTCTTTTGCATCTTGTTGACCACAATACACTTTGTCACTCATTATAAATTGGTTCTCACAAAACAAAAATTAAAAAGTTAGCACTATTATTGATAAAAAACAAACGTTCCTCAAATAGGGTCCTTCTCGAATGTTTCACTGTACGAAACTGATTGAAACCGACGTTTCTAAAGACGAAACAAGCAATAGTTTGAAAACTCTTAGTCCATTAAGATACCGTCCCTCGTTTCGGACATAAGAGGCTCGCTGCCTACCTGGCGGCCTTGTACTATACTTTGGAAAACAAGTACTTCTAGATATTTTACGGGCATAATCTTTTGGGATATCGTTTTTGAGGTCTTAAGGGACCACTGAAAGCAATAAAAAAAATAGATTTTTTGAAAATTCTAGAGTGGCCTAACACCTTAAATTTATACCTAGAGAATACAACCGAAAAGTTTCCTTTCCATTACCCCATGGAAATAAAGATACCCGAATACACATATCTTCAATAAACAGCTCTGGCATGTATCTATATACTCGTAGTATAGCAGATATTTGGCAAATGTCAGCTTTTTTAAATCATTTTCGAAATTAAATTTTTGAGCCACACAGCAACTCGTGGCATACATACTCGTACTTGTCCATTTGCGTGCAACAACTTCAATCAAAAGACTCTTTACTCCCATTAGAGCTTCCTGTCGTGGATTTTGTGTATGGAAACCCTCATTACTCGACAATGACCTTTTACTGTACACGTTTCACTAACAAAGGAACCGTCTTTCGGAAAGCTTCCTTGGAACACCTTATCATAAATATGCCTTCTAAATGATGCCTAAAATTAGTATTTTACCTTCTTCAAAATATATAATATGGGATATGAGGCGAAGAGGTGGTACGGCAGCGACCGGAGTCGTTGGCGCTCGAAATGATTAATGGTGGCGTTATTAAAAAAAAAAAAATACGGCGTCCGTCATTTCAAGACCATTTTGCACATCCTTAAAGCATTCACATTTGACTCCCCTCATTATCCAAATCACCAACCCCCAAACAAGATGGTAATTTAATTCTCATAAATAAAATATAAACATTCAACTCAGTATGCCAACTGTACGGCCAACCTTATACCATGTGCCGTATGACTTATGCCGATATAAGGCTAAGATACAAAAATATTAATTCTCCCTAAATACTCCAAGACACGTATTTGCATTCTGAGAGCTTGCATTCGATTTTTTGCAAAAAGCAAAAGGTTCACTGCCATTTCGCACTGCCCGAAACCTATACGGATGCGTTCCACACACAATATGAGCAGCAACACCAATTGTGTATATAGGTACTATACACGCCATATACTGTATACACCGTCCAGTCCTCATCTTTTGGTCAATTAATAGTCTTTGAACGTACGCAACTCAAGAACCGGAAGTTTTAACCATTTTCATGAGTGAAGAGGTACGACTGAAGGTAACCCCTGCGTTAAAACAAGTGGAGGTGCTGGAACAGCTATGTACGAGTACGAGTGTATGCTAGTGAATATGGATTTCACAAATAGATCGACACTGTAATGGGGCACATGGCTTGAGATACCATGTCAGAAGGAGTTCCAACTACAAATACGGTGTATGGAGTGTCCGGAGTAGTCATAGCTCTAGGAGGAGGGAATGTATCGTGTACGTCAACATGTAAATCAGGTGGTAAATTACTCGGGACACAATGCACAATTCTGGACTAGCATGGGGTATGGGGCATGGAGTATGCACTTTCAAGCATTGGAAGCAGAAGGGTATAGGATGGAGAATGGAGCCTTGTGCTGTCAGTTTTGGTCGACATGGTGTTGGGTGTTGGTGTAACTAGTGGCAATGGGGTGGTGTTGCTACTGTGGTAAATGGCAACAATGTAAGCTGCAGTGAATATAGGATTTGCAGTTCACTGCCGCATTGATGATTGATTGCACGTGGAATGCAGCAGTTGATTTTTGTTTGTTATTTTAGCTTCTCGAAGTCTAGTACAGAGGGATGGAACATTGGAGCAACTGTAAGTAGATTCAGTGGAAACAAAGAAATAATTACGAAACTATAAATGGCATCGACATGAAGGGAAAGCACCGAGTACTACACAAATGGTTTATGTTTTATGTCGTGGATGGGAACGTAGATAGTTTCTGATGTTGTAGTCATACGTACGGGTATTGTACTGAATGAACGGTCGTGAAAGGCATGGACAATTAGGGAGTAACAAATAAAACATGACAATGGTACAGTTGGGTTAAAGTCAAATCCCGGAACTGATGTGTACTAAGTCTAATTTTTGGAAAGAATTGATGACATTAGACGTTCTGTGCTTAAACATTTGAAATGGAAATCATATTTGTTTCAACTCTCTTTTGTTCACAGAAGCTTCATTAAATTTTTCGGAACCGGCTTGGCCCTAGTTCGACGCACTATTCCCAAAACCACTGCAAAATTATTTTCTTCATTGATCCTACTCGGTATTAAGGCTTTCTAGTGATTCCTGAATTCCATCTTTATAACAAATCAAAACTGACATGACAATGAACGAAACTAAAAGTAGCAACTGTCTATTTTTGTATACCGCCTAGCCATTATGATTTTGCTCATGCTGATATGGATAGTATTAGTCTATCAATGAAGGACTTATCTTGGATTTCTTCCAAGCGGTCCCTACTACATACTTCATCCAGTATCCTCGTATCTGACAATATTTTATAGATGAGAGCAAATATTGCTCTTCACGGGCAGCTCTCATGCAGCTTTGTAGCGCTTTTCTTAGATGCACCAAACCAGATGAATTTTGTTCAAGTGAAGCCAAACAAATACTGTACTTAACACTGGCAGTTAAGACTTTTCGAGGGACTTATGCGAAATTCAATCGAACACTGACAGTCTCTGGCCATTGCGGCCGTCAGATGTTGAACTTTCCTAGAGTTATATAAGGTTACTGTCGTCCTCATCTGGTTGCACTTAGACCAGTTGTATGTATGATATATTGTGATACCACTGGGAGAGCGTGCGAACAGCCACACATACATCTTAACGAATTTGTCAATTTGTCAGTAATATTCATCGAAAGTGATAACTGCCTTAGTATTGCAGTCATATGTATATGTGTCAACGCAGAAGATGAGGACATCTTTATTCTTGCAGAAATCATTGTGAGGAATACTCAATCATCGCGCATGTCTTTCGATAGCAAACTGTCCTTGTTATAACCTTTATGGACTTAGAGATATCGCTTCTACTGAGGTCGATCATCTCTCTTAATCATTTGTAATCGAGCATGATCAAAATAAGCCTGATCGTCTCAATAAATTAGACTATGACCGACCATAGAGAGTGCGTAGGATAATGGAGGGTTTGACCTTTTACAAGCTATCTACTATTTGTTTCTACAGATTCAAACCATCAGTTGCGAAGTGCATTCAGTCCCAATGTTCTGAAATCCACTAGAATGGCAAACTGTGCCTTTTGCATATCTCGCTAAGTCTTGAAATATCCGCGGAGGGTAATGGTTTCAGCCTTTGAAGCCGCTTCAATATGTTGGCATACTGAAGAATTGGTGTATTCAAAGGTCCGCAGTGAAAACCCTAGTGCTATTAATCTGTGCTGTTGTAGAGCTGCCTGTGAAAATGGACTTACTGAGAATAAATTCACATTATCTCTATTCGTCAATAGAAATTTTAAGGTCTTTTGATTTGAGGAGGCACTATACAAGCATACCTAGCATTCAGCTCTTTCTATAGGTGAATCTAGCAATGTTGGGACAGAGTTTGTGGCAAGCATCATTCCGAAAATGTCAATCGGTAGCAAATGAAGCAGAGTATGGAAAGCCACTACAGGTATTATGGCAAGCTGCATATCGTTGAGTTCCTCAACGCGCCGATAATGGTTAAATCAGCCTTCATAGGCAAAACGTTTCGTTCTTTCTGGTGGTTTTATGCTTATTCTTTTTTTTTCCAATGCAAGCCACTGCAAGCAGTGGTATCAGCATTTTTTTAGTCAAGAGCACTGAGTTTTTCTTCTTGTAGATCAGTGGCTAAATACTGCATTTATTAGTCTACTCATGAGAGTAAAGTGAATCATGGTGCACAGAGACTTTGATTAATCTTTGAGGAAAAGGATGACTGAGGAATGATAACGAGCTTCCTCGATATCAAGGAATGCCAAATTTGCATACTCCTTGAGTGGTTAAAAGATATTTTTCATTCGGTCATAAAAGAAAGCGAGTTGGAAAGGCCTCAGCGATTGAGGATAAACTTGATATTCAATTCGGAAGTTATTAAAAAGTAAGTTGTTGTACGGAAATTTAAACAGCCCTTACAATTCTGCAGAAAAGAATACCATCACATTCATATCAAACGGAATTTTGTATAATATTTTGAAATCCTTATCTTAATTCCATTTTCGTTTGGAATTCAGTATCTGCAGGTCCCGATTATTTTTTTTTGTAATTTTGGGTAACTTTTCAGCATGCCTATAGCTGTAACTCGGCTTGAACTTGGGAAATGTTAACTCCAAGTACTCTAACATCTCAGGATTTTAACCTGTTCAGTAGGGCGATCTACGTATCATATACTCATAGAGGCCAAATAATTTTTTCAAGTGGGTTAACGTGAGCCATTTTCGGTAATATTTTGACCACAGTGCAGTCAAAATAGTTACTTTTTGTGCATCACTTTTTCCTAAATATCTTCTCTTCTCTTCACATACTACAACACTGCTTGATAACTTATTCCAAACGGAACTCTTGGAAGAAGATCTTCTTTGAAAAATAAGTATCTACAGCCTCTTGCCCAAGCAGCCAATCGGAGTATGTTTTGCGCTGTTTTAGGCTTGAGTTTTTCTTTTAGCTACATCTTGTTTAGGGGCTCTTAGGCTTTAATTAACATGCCTCTTCACTAGGCCCTGTTGCTTGCTAGCTATTTCCTGTTTCAAAGACAAGTTAGCTGAGGTATTTTTCCATTTACTCTGCATGCTTTTTCTCGATGATGCATTCGATGACTTTTGGAATTTGCTAATGAATTTTCACTTCTTTAGTAGTTAAATCTCCTTCTCTACACTCTTTCGAGGCAGACAACGCCGTAGATTTCTCGAAGCACTTTTGTCTCGAAATGTTCGAAACGTCACCTCATCCTTTTTTGATAAAGTTTATGCCTCTGTGCCATAGAAGAGGACTGGGAAAATTAATATTTTATGGGGTGCTATTATTCAAAGATGGTTTGTTTGCATAAATTGCGCTAGGTAGACAGATCTTGACAATCTCAAAATTATACCTATCTATTGTGAAGTTTTTCCCGAATCATCACTATGATGTGTCTATTCTTATGTATCTCAATATGTATTACATTTACCGCCTTCGTCGTCTTCGTCGCTTTCGCGTAATGTTGATTCTCATCTCCGTTTAACAGTCTGCAGAAATAGTTTTTCTACATCCTCAACTGAGATTGCTTCTTCGTCCGTGCAGGCTTCCGTTCGTACTTTGTTGATCTGTCGCGTTCTTTTAGAATATTGATATACTTTTCAAGCATCTTTCCCTCTATAACATCTCTCAGTCCCTTGTTGGCTCTTTTGTCGTCTTTCTGAAAATCTAAGACTCGTCTTTCCTTTTTTGCTCGTAGGGGTCACAAGTCGCTCTAGTGTTCTTAGGCATAGCTTCTATTCTCTGTATCTATCAGCCTGCATCAACGGCAAACCAGGGTCTTACAGGGGTCGGGCAAAATTTAACACATTAGAAGCAGTATCCTGGATGCGTTGTCAGCAGGTTTGCTACTGGCTTTCGGGACAAGATAGTGGCGGCGCAATGCATCGAGCAAAGTTAAGGACCACTTAGTACATTTTTTTTGAGGGTTTTGAATACTTAAATTTTTTTAAAGAGCGCGAACGAAACTATTTCGGGTAGGGGCATACAAAATCCAAGTGCAATGGTATTATACTTGGAGGTTCCATAATCGAACATCTTCACAGTATTCCTTACGGATATCCGCATTCGTAATTCGGTCAGAAAAAAATCAAAATCAGTGGTGATCTCGTTTAGACATACGGACTGCTGAAGGCATGTCTTGCGTCGATCACAAACCATGTGGTTGATGGTTGATCAATCTATCGATCAGGAGGCCATCAAGTCTACTACCTGCGTTATTAATCACCGTTTCTTTTGCAGTTGCGTTTTTTTTTAACTACAAATGAACTGGAGATGCCATGACTTTAACCTAAAGTGTCTGAAAACTGTTTCGGGAATAAATCATATTTATTGCATCCTGCAACACTTGTTGATTGATTTCGCTATTGTCATTAAGTAGTTAATCTTTAAGTTTAAGTCTTTGGGCTGTTTCCTTGTTCTATGTCATATTGTTTAATAGTTTTCCCATCGTACCTAGCCCTCTCCAATATAAAGTGAATGTTGATGGCAGGACGGTCGATTTAATTTCCAAACAGCAGGTTGTGAAAATTTGGTTGGTAATAGTGCAAGGCGATCTTTTAGAAAACAAGAGATCAAAACCCCTAGTGTTCAAGTCCACCACCTGTTAGTAATCCTAAGAGTCGTTGTCCTATTGAAATTTCTAATCTCTCCATTGGAAGAACAAATAACTTTGAGATGAATTTGTATCTGCTGGGCATTGGTAAGGTCTGTTGTCAAGTTTAGATTCTTTGAGAGCTGTCGATATTGTTAGAAATGACAGTCTTACACTTTTACGAATTTGATTAAGTCAGCGTTTGCTACCTTTTTATATGACGCATTTAGTCGACGTCGTGTAGTTAAATTATGTGACATCATCAATATGAAAATCAGATTTGAGGAGTCTAAGTTCAGTCCAACCCAAATCCAGAATCAAAGAGATATGTTTTTCTATTGACCTGTATTTAAGCATGTGCTAAAACTCAGAGAGTTGCTACTTAAGTTTTGAGATATAGCAATGCCGGTGTAGATACATATGTCAAATTTGACATCAGCGTCAAACAGTTTGACGTTTGATGTTTTTAATGGTACACGAATGTTTTGCCATGTGAGTGCTATTTGCGTTTTTTACAGGGACTTGAAAAATTCATATCAGCCAGAAAATGGAATTAAATCGTGAACATTTTCGTGCGATGATTTTTTATGATTTTTGAGGTTTAATCCAAGTATGCCGATCAACTCGCTTCGACTTTTAGTGCTGGTTTTCCGAATTCAATCGTGTTTGTCGTTCGCTCCAGGATGAATTTCGTGAAGGTCGTCCAAAATCGGTAGCTGTGCCAGAAAAGAATGATGGTGTGCGGGAACTGATATCGCGCGACTTATCGTGAAATTGAGACATCCTTGGGCATTATTTCCACTCGCATGCATTTAACATTGCATGGACATTTGGCCGTCAACAAGATTTCTTCGCGTTAGACACCGTATACCAGGTAGGGTGAAAAGTAAACTCCTTGACCTCCGGAATGCGCTGCTACTGCAAAAGTGCCTTGAAGTCCGTTCATATTTAGGCAAACATGCCAAATTTCAGTGGGATACCGTCTTTAGTTTTGTTTTGACAGCTGATTGTTGTTGACGTGTTTGTCATCATGTTGAGTATGGACAAAAACGATTTTCGTTCTCTCATAAAACATTATTTTTTGAGAGGCAAAACGGCGAAGGAAATAAAAGAAAAGTTGGATAAATATTATGGGGTTGATGCCCCGTCAGATTACACCATCAAATATTGGTTTCGAGAGTTTCGTAGTGGCCGCAACTCCATTACCGATCAAGTCCGCAGCATCAGGCCCTCCGATGCGGTTACAGAGGACAATGTCAAAAAAATACATGAAATGGTGTTGGCTGACCGGAAACTGAAGGTGCGCCAGCTAGCAGATACCACAAAGATTAGTACTGAGCGCACACGCCATATTTTGGGCAATATTCTGCATATGAAAAAGTTATCCTGCTGCTGGGTGCCGCGAATGCTCACTCCTGACCAAAAACACAAACGCAAGAGAACTTCGGAAGAGTGTTTGGACTTGCTGATGCGGAATCGGGCGAACTTTTGGCGTCGATTGGTAACTGTTGATGAGACTTGGATCCACTATTACACACCAGAGAACAGAATGAGTACCCGGCAATGGACTGAAGCCAGCGCGAGTGCTCCGAAGCGGCCGAGGGAGGCTCGATGGGTCGGAAAGGTTATGGCGTCGGTTTACTGGGATTGTCATGGCATACTTTTCGTGGACTACCTCGAAAAAGGAAAAACCATCAACAGCGAGTATTACTGTGGATTATTGGAGCGATTGAGGGCCGAAATCGCTGCAAAACGGCCTCACATGAAGCGAAAAAATTTTTTGTTTTTGCAAGACAATGCGCGGCGCATAAGAGCATCGCAACCACGGCTAAAATCAATGACTTACGGCTGCAATTGCTGTCGCATCCACCGTATTCACCCGATTTGGCTCCCTCGGACTATTATCTCTTCCCAAACCTCAAAAGATGGCTCATCAATAAAAAATTCAGCTCACACGAGGAAATCATCGACGCCACGGAGAAGTATTTTGCAGACCTTCCGGAAAATTTCTTTTCGGACGGGATCAAGAAGTTGGAAAATCTCTCGAATAAGTGTATCAAACTAAAATGGGACTATAAAAAAAAATTTTTCATTCCCAAGGAAGTTACTTTTCACCCCACCTAGTACTTTGGCAATCGCTCAAAAAAGGCTCATGTCGATTGGTCCAAAGAAATGTTGAAAAAATTCGATTGCGGCTTTTTAAAAGATTATAAATCCTGACAGGGCTACGAATCATGGATTTATACATATGAGCCCGAAACTAAACAGCCGCCGACTGTATGGGGTTTTCTTTGGACCCTTGCCTAATTAACAAGACTTCTTGAATGAACGAAATTGTCTAATAAAAAGCGAGGGTAGGGCAAATACTGATCTTACCCTAACGCCGCGGACGGTTGCTACGAATTGACTAGTTACAAGCTACCGGTCATCGGTCCCGTTGAGTATCTGGGCCACCGGTAGTGCATACCAGGACTTAAAGCAAGGTACTGTTGGAGTCACTGCCCTCCGGACTACGATCCGGGCCTAACTTGTAGAGGTTCCACTAGCATCACTGTGGCTGCGGTTTAAACGTAAAACGCAGGAAAGATCTTCCCGTTGGTTTCGTCCTGATTTAGAGTTGCAAAAAGTACTGAGTGCCGTCACCCGAAGAAAGACCTAAAGACGGTCTCGACTCATACCAAGTGTGGAGTTTGTGCCCTCAACACATGTTCCGCTTTGATGTTA
This sequence comes from Volucella zonaria, assembly GCA_963966105.1. Taxonomy (NCBI): domain Eukaryota; kingdom Metazoa; phylum Arthropoda; class Insecta; order Diptera; family Syrphidae; genus Volucella; species Volucella zonaria. Next base: position 118,130,656 of record OZ014531.1, on the reverse strand, counting down.
TGTGTGAGCATCCAGTGTAATTAAGACTTTTTAAGACAGGAGTTGGGGTGGAAAAAGTGCTTCGAAATCTGATTCAGAAATACACATGGAAAGTATTTTCAAAATCAGTAAAGCCATTTGCGATGATAAATATTTGATTTCACTTGTTTTTTTTTTTCAAAACTTAAGTAGCAACCTACTTATTATCGACATTTTTCCAACAGTTTTGAGCCTATAATTACAGTAGCAGTGGCTTCAAAATGGCTCTCTACCCATGTGTGCTTATCAAAATGCTATATATTCAAATAAACTATTCATAATCCAACGGCTAGAGTAGCTTCAATGTTATTTTTTGTAATCTTTGAGATTCCAATTTCTGATTGTTCCATTGAATATTTGAACTCAAAACTCATTACATTATCTGCCGGTGGTATGTGTACTTCAGATTCTCCCGCTCTTTATACCCAAAATGTATTCCTGCATATGTACTTATATGTATGACTGCCTGCGGAGAAACCTTTCAATCTAACTAAACATCTTCAGAAATATATCAGATTTCAGAATGTATCATGCATAAGTACCATCCATTTTGCAATATTCGATAACTGATATCTTCCAATGATACTTGAATTGTTGAAAATGTTGAAATGCTGCATTTACTTCCCAATTTGCTGGTATCTATAATCGGCATTTATAGTTTATTTATTCCAAGCCAAAGAGTCTTTGCCCTGTACACCCTTGAAGGCTTGTCTTATAATTTGCAGAGTAACGAGTCCTCGTATATTTATTTTGTTTTTTTTGGTTTGTTTTTTGCTGTTCTTACCCCATAAGAACCTGAAATTTGCAAATCTTAGAAGAACAGCAGTATCCTTGATAGTATCACAGTTTGGATTGGCAATGGAGTGATATGCATTACTCGGGAATAGATTCGAGTACGACTATGAGTACGATTACGAGTAAAAGAAGGAAAAGCGGTACGGGTAGGAGTCGGAGTAAGAGTAGGAGTAGGAGTTTGAGTTAAAGCTACAGAGCACACGGATATCTGGTATTCATTACATGTGACGTATAGAGGAATATGTGCGCCTAAAAGTTTTTCCTTTCATTTATTTCACAGATACCCAGCTGAATGATAATGATCATCGTCATCATCGCCCCATCTTTCACAAAGGACTGCTAGCTGGCAGTGTAGCTAGTAGTATAGTGGGTGAGAGCCATGACAATGTCTTCTGCATGCTAATGTCTTATCCAACACATGCACTTGGCTATACCGTTGTAGTCGACTTTCGACTCCGACTTTGGCTCCGTCGGTTGTCTTCATTGTCGTCGTGGCTGCTGTCGTTGTTGTAGTTGTCGCCATTTGCTAAGAGTCGTTGCTAGCTTTAGCTGTTGTCAGCAAAGTTAAAGTCGAAGTCATTTGTGTGGACGTTGTCATCCGTTTTGTAGATTTCCAGCGCATGGTCGCCTTTTCTTATGACAGAGGAGACAGAGGCTCAACTGACTGACTGACTGAAAATACAAAACAACAAATTCATTCTCTAGTCAGTGTTGCCGTGAATAAAATCATAGTACTCGTAGTCGATCAAATTTATTTTAGTTTAGTTCTAGTAATATTTCTCTATACTTTGATTTGATTGCGATGAAAACACTTTCCATTATGGCAGGAAGCTGTAATGTCAACTGAAATTGAATGTTAATACTGGAGAAATAACCAGGATTCTCGTTGACATGTTCGTAGTAAACTCGGTGAAAGATTGCAGGAGTATAAACCTCAGAAGTAATAATCGATTTCGGACAGCTAGTTCTAGCCAAGATCTAAAATCTATGTATGTTAGTATTGCTGAGAATTTTACTTTCATATTAACGTGTTATGCCGACTCCTTTTGCATCATACTATCTTACCATCAAACTTTTTGAACAATAAATATGTAAAGGTTTCTTTAAAAAATATGCGTTCCAGTCCGAAAGTCCGCTGGTCCGAACCAGGCAACAAAACTCGAATTTAAGCCTACAAGGGCGATTGTCATTGAAGCAAATAACCAGACAAAAAAGAAGTGAGAATGGCAATATCCAAACTCAAACCTGATAAAGCTACTGGACCTGACGGCCCAGCTGCTGAACTATTCAAAAGCAGAAAAAATTGATTGGTAAGGAGCCTACATTACATTCTGTAAAACTTGAAAAGAGTGGAGAAGCCCCAAGTAAAGAACAAAATGTCAACATCGTTTGTCCGATCTTGAAGAAAGAAGGTCCCCTGAGATAGGGGTCATAAGCCAACCCCAGAGACATACAATTTTAGAAGTTCTTCTACTCGTATTTCCGCATATGCAGGCAGGCTGTTATTGCTTTATTTGTAAGTACAGATGCGGAAGCACCGAAATTGGTGAGGAATACCAAGGGTCTATCAAGAAGAATGCAGAGGATGTTACACAAGAGCAAAGGATTATCCGTGTGATCTTCGGTCCGCTCTCATTTATTTATTCTGGGTGACAGGTCACAGTGGTTATGATGGTAATGAAAGAGCACACGAATTAACCAGAAAAAGTTCGGCCTCAACACTCATGTTGCTACGACCATTCTGCGGGTTATCAATTAGCTCCATAAGGAGCTATTTAAATAACTGACTAAAAACAAAGACATTCCATTACTGGACGGAGATTGAAGATAAAAGGCAAGCTAACAACTTTTACCAACCCATTTCCTCAAAAGAACAAAACGACAGCTTTCTAGGGGTGAGATACTCGCAGTATCCGGATTCCTAACGGATCAAAAAAAACCTTATGAGAATAGCATAAGACAACATCTGTCGCTTCTTTGAAACTGTAATCGCCCAAGCAGAACACGTATACGCCTTCTAGACAAGCAACACCTTAGAGTAGAAGATATCACTCAAAGATGTAGCCGAGTTTATTACAATTTGAGGTAACCTGGCCGCAGTGATGAGGGTACATAGTCTCACCTTCCCAACTAACCTAATCTAATCTAATCGATGTGGTTGGCGTCGAGGAAGTGTAAAGAATAAGAACTATAGGGGATGTACAGCGACATGACTCTGGCCAGAAGGTTAAGCTTGCAAGAATTACGATGTCTAGGTCAGCAAAGGCAATTTGTTGCGTGCGAATTCTAGTGATTTGATATGCAATGTTGTAAACAGCTACCAAGACATGTTGGTTAAGATATGATATGGTAGTCTCGCTCGGTCAACAATTTCAAAGTCATAGTCTCAGAAGACCTATAAAATCATACGATAGGAATACATACATTGATGAATCAGCTTCTCAAACGAAGTGTAATCACTGCTATTGGTGACTGTAGCCTGAAATTTCTCATTGGCTTTATAATTTGCTCGGCAGACATCGAATAATGTATGGTTCAGCAATTTGGTGACCAGCCCTAAGCAAACAAACCAACCGTACAGGTATATTATCAATACAAAGTGGATTGTGGATGTGGTATACATAGATAAATATCTTCAAGCTCGGTCTTGATAACGTCGAGAGTTAAAGTATGTCACCAATCACTCAGCGATAAGGCCAAACAGTTTAAAATCTACGTCTGCTGCGTATCTGTTCAGATTCTCAGAAATTGTGAGGCCAATAAACTTGCTAAAAGTGTAACTAGCTAAATATATATTTACGTAACCTTCAACCCAAACATAGGGGTGAGATTCGCTACCCGTAAAGATGCGATAGAAGAGATTAATGGGAGATACCAGTTCGGGCAATATGTAACTTGATCAATGAGATGAAATTTTGACCACCAAGATCTGATACGCGCAAAGTATTTTATTTGTAAGCAGCATTCTCGTAGGCCATCCAGCATTACCGGCCATTGCATGACCGATAGACATGCCATAGACTTTCTATTCACTTTAATTACTTTTGCTGGAGCTGTGGAGATGAAAAGCAGGAAGAAACCCCGTCTTATATGATACGAAATTACTCTGAGTTCAACTCAACTTGAGATCGAAAATCTTAAAGAACTCACCCAAGTTATGAAGAGGATGCTTATGGATTTACCAAAGCATCACATAATTCGGTCTCTGGGAAAATCTAAATCAAGCAGATCCCCATGGCTTTCAGGTGTTTAGTAGATTTGAAGGTACTGTAACCCTGTTCAGTAAGCTGCCATTGAAAGTAAAGAAGTAATACGTACAAGGAATCGCTTCTGTTCAACGTATCCAAAGGAGTACGAGCCTAGTGCGCTTTTGTTCCAACATTCTCCCGATATACGAGCAAGCATTGTTATAAAAGGTACGTGGTCCAGCTTCGGGCAACTATTGTTCCGATTTTTCTGCCACTGCTGGAATTTATATACGAGTGTGTCATTCAATAAGAGATTTCCCATCATAATATTTCCTTATGCTGTCAATAAGAAAGATCAGCATTTGCCTGTATTTTTTATGAGTTCGTAGAAACTCGTTGGTCGTATCCATGAATCCATCGATGAACTCTGATATCAATTACGGCTAAGAGCCTCTTATTAGTGGTAGGGTATTGTACAATTAAGAAAGGGGTCATGCAACCGGGCTTGATTTGAAAAACTTAAAAGTTCTTTCAGAAATGCTGAACCTAAGAAGAAGGACTGTCGACACGTAACTAAAATTACAAATTTTGCGCTATATAAATTTAAGAAAAACAAAGCTTTCGGATCAGAATACCTACCTGCCCAACTGTGGGAATCACTTGGTAGAGAGCATACACTAAATCATTTTTGAAATTTGGCCAGAGAAAAGTATGCCTGCTGAACCCCAGCATCGTTTGCACGATCCATAAGAAAGGCGACTTTTTAAAACTGCACCACCTACAGTGGCACCAATCTCTTTAATATTGGTTGAAAGGTCTTGGAAGGAAGGTCAAACGCGACCAACTATTCACACTACAGCAAATCCTAGAGAAAAACCCAAGAAGTCTAAATCGATACGCACTACGTCTTTATGCGCCCCCAAGCGTCTATAGAAACCAGCTATATACGAGTAGGGCTACCTAATATTAGAAAATGCTTTGGCACACTGTACACGAATGAATATTTTTCAAAACTTCGTTTTTCTGTTTATTGGGTCACGAATTGTAGGAAATCTTATCCGAAATCGTCCCCATTTGCTTTCTAGCCATTCATCGATTGCTGTACGCACATCATGCATTGGAAAATTTCGCACTGCTCGGACAAGGGGGCGCTTTTTTGAGCCATGTTTGAGTCGTTTTTGCCTTATGAGCTGGAGCGGAGACTTGTTGAAAGGTTCACGATTTATTTGGGAATAGTGTTCTATTGAGGCGCTCCACAACACCTTTTTCTCTGGGGAATCCTCAACAAACCATAACAGAAGCTGAATGGTGTCTCGTAGAACTCTCGGAACAAGTTCAGACGCATTTCGTAATGACAGAGCATACACTCAATCGTTCTGTATGTTGAGTGATTCTTCAACGGGGAACATTTTCTCGACAGAAAAAAGAATTCGTCTGAATTCTATTTCAATGCTTGTGTGAGTAAGGGGCGGTGTACCACTTATATGCCCTGAGTCTCAAATAACATTTTAAGCAGCGCGATATTATGTCCTTGCTGATATCCATCTCCGGAGACATAAATTTCTGCTTGCGGACAGATTGTAACGAATTCGATTCTCCACGGCTTTAGTGACTTGTGGCGTTCGCACGGCTGGATTTTGCGCGGTCCTTCTATTTCACCAGTATCCTCAAATACCTTCATTGTACGAAACATAAAGTTTCGTGTGATTTTCAGTGGAAGCAAACATTTTTGCAGGCCGATTACGACAACACAATTTTTGAGCGACCCCCATTGCAAGATTGCAAACAACTGACGTCAAAAACTTTTTACGCGGGAGCTTTGCATAAATGTCACTTGTCAAAGAGCCCGTCAAGTTGCAAGTGGATGCATTTATTGAAATTATATGCTAGTTCTCGGTATGTCTGTGCATTTACTTGTATACTGTAATGACAATGATATGGGCAATCACCATTTCTTTACTTATTTCAAGGCCGCATATGACAGCAGCTATAGAAACGGTCAATACGGATCCGTGTCTAGTTTTGTGATCTCTGCGCTGCACAGTGACTTCTTTTATAAAAATTGCGCGAAATTCGCAAGCCAGAATTAAAGACTTGAGTTTCCAAAAGTCTGTGCAGCCGTTTGTATATGATATCGACATCATTAACAGATGATATGATATGATGGTGTAACTGCTATAACCTTGATTCTGGCAATGACAAAAATAAAACCAAGATTTACTCTTGTAAATTGTTATATCTTTGGATCTAAGAAGGTAATGAGGTCAAGAAACACTGGCTATTCTATATATAAAAGACCCTCATTAACGTTAGCGAAGGGGGATGATAACATCCTTAGCCGTTATGAATGCAAGATATTTGGTCCCGTATGGGCTTTAAAGATAGTAACCTGAGAAGGCGAGGTTATATAGTGAGATGAGTATTCGATTCCTATCCGGAGGGTCAACGCAGCTGAGAAAGACAACGACTCAGGTGGTTCACATTAGTTGAAGTAGACCTTAAACATCTTAGCGTGCTTACGTGGAGACATATCGCCAAAGACGGCCATTATCGGTTATGTTTTTGTAAACTCCGGACTGTGGAGCTATATAACTATGTTTTGTACGTTTATATTACTTAATTCGTCGCAATTTCTCTCAATATGCAGTAGCACCATCCTAAGCGTTGTTCCTATCTTTGTTTTTTTTTTTTGCATAAATATCTAAGCTGTGAATGTGCAAGTTTTCTAAAAAACTATATGTATTCACCTAAACTGTCAAAGCTATTATGTACGCATATAACCCTGTTCTTTAGGGTGAAAGAACATTCGGGGATTCAAGAATGTGTCGGTTCATAGGTTCTATTGTTCTCCTAAAGGGAAGCCATTTTATCTTATTTCTCTTGCTCTTCGGCTGTTTAAAATCACATGACTTATTTTTATTTTTTAAGCAAAAGAAGGTCGTTAGAACTGAATGTCTCTAACTAGTACTACACATATCCAATCCTCGTAAAACAAACGGCAACACTGATCCCACGTATAACCGAATGAGGGGGTATTTTAATTATTATAAGACATTGCCAAGATGATGAAGTAATTTCAATTGTCAGATATCCAAATTTAGCTTCCGACAATACATGACATAAATGTTGCTTTTTCTTCTTCTCTTTTTTTTAAATTAAAGATACTGCGAATGAAAAGGAACAGCGACAAAAAGAGCAGAATTACTTTAGATACGACGACTATTCGCACCGTAATTAAATGCAAGATTCAAATTCTTTGGTTCTGGCTTTTTGCATTACTTCAGTGTTTCTGTTTTTTTTTTTTTTTTTGGATTTGGAAAACTGTCAAATTTGGGTAGGCAAACGTCAAAAGGTATCGCATCACATTATAAATTCCATTGAACTCTGGTTGAGAATGTTAATTATGGATTGAGAGACATTCAGTGTGCAACAAAATTAGTAAAACATGAGCTCGTACTTAGTCTTTGTACGAGTAGATACTTACGTGAGGTTTCCTTATTCGGTCGGAGTAATGATTAAGTAGTTAGAATATCGTCGCAGGCAGATAAAGGAGTTGCAGTTACATACACACATACATAGGTGCATTCTTGTATTGGAAGTTCGATTTATCTTCTACTTCATTGAAGTTGATCTGGGGTGTCAGAGCTTTACCACCAAATCCTAATTTTAGAGCAGAAAATTTGTTCATTTTCATTTGGCAGGCAGCAGGCTCACCTGCTATCGTTAGGTGTGCTGTTTCCGTGTAGATATATGAGACAAGCGGAGTTCCTTATGGTGAATTCTCTAATAAGCTTGCCTAATGTCTACATTGTAGTTATTTTACAGCTTATTATGGTCGTTGGGGTTTTCCAATACACATACTTGACTGACCAGCTAGTAAGTTAGTCCGTGCACTTACTTAAAATCATGTCTGGCCGTTAATAAATTTAAATGGTTCCAGTCGCTGCCTTAAACTTAGAATTACGAGTATGTCCATTCAGCAGGAGTATTTGAGTTCGATGATTTGGTTTTGAATCTGTTAAGTAGGAGGTAGATGGAGAGATAGTTGTTATTAGCACTCATACTTATCAAAGTACCATGAGTTCGGACTGATTAATTAGGACTACAGCGTTCCTAGGTTAAGAACTGCAAACCTATCTGAAAACCGCAATACAAAATAAACAAGGAATGTCAAGTCCCAGCAGTCAGAAGCTATGGGGTATACGAGGAAAGGAGAACGCTTCTATTGATCAACTTTAAAGCATAACGAGTATTTATAACGATGACTTTCTTGACAGTTGCCTGCTATTGCCTATCTGAAAATATAAGCCACCATATAACCACTGAGCAAAAATCGTGACCTCCAAAGGTGTTGCCAACGATGTTACAAAACTAAGTGCTACGTCACACGGCTTAAGATCTAAAAGAGTGTACTTAAACTCAATATTTTCCACGGTGCTTCGAATTGCCTGCACGTTGAAGCCATGACGACGACCGACCTCACGATGAAATTCACGTTGGGTATTTTCAACCAAAATTTTTTTTAATAATTTCCGTAAGACGATGCATGATAAAATGGCAAACCTTACTGAATATTTTGGCAGCTGGATGTCATGGATAACTTTGACAATAATTGGAAAAACTGTCATTGCTATCTGGTCACCCGTTACTTCGTTGTCGAATGACACAAATTTTCTATACGCACGTGGCTTTGATTTGGATTTTTGTATTTAAGAGGACGTATGCTGAGCATTACCCATTTTTGAAAATAGTGAATAGAGAATATATTAACTGCGAACCTTTTTAAGCAATATCGAGATTTCGATTTTATTTGGGCATTTGAAAAACTTAAACTAGATAACTTTTAGGCTTAGCTACTTCCGATTGTGATGAAGGAAGAGGCCACTAAATATATCCAGCTATAGTCGCTACTGCTGCTAACCCTGAAACAATTTTAGTAACTAGTCAGAATGTCAGAGCGTCAATTCATTGTTCACAACGTGAGTTCTGCCTTAATTGGTTGTCAATTCTCTCTTTAACACTTTAGTTTTAACAAAAATGCCTGGACATCTGCAGGTCAGTAATCGCTGACGGAACATAACCAGTGATTTTCTGTCCTAAAGCTTAAGCAGGTAAGCGTTATCAACGGTTGAGTGCTCTATAAATAGGATAATTTTATTTAATGTACAAAAAGAAGGTTACTGGTCTTAACTAGTGGCAAAGGGTATCTCATCCGATTGTTCAATGAAGTTAAATATCTGGGTGTTCCTCTACACTACAAGTAAAAGCTTCAGCACTCAACATGTCGAAAACGTCGTAAAGCTTGGATTTGGATTGGATTGGATTTTCTTGCTCTGTAAAAGATATAATATGATGCTCGTTATACTGGTAAATATCAATCCCTTTCAGGCCCATGTAAAGGGCTATCTGGCACTGAAATTTCAATGAGCTTGCGTTGAATATCCTTTAATACTGATCTTATAAACATGCAATCACACACGATGACACCCGAATTCCAGATACTGCTAGAATGAAAAGTCAACACACCTTACGCGTATACAGATATGTTAGATCCAGAAAGGGTCTTATTGATGAACGACATACTTGAATTTCACACTTCCTCAGATGAAAGCAAGCGTGTGTTAGGTGCGCAACTAAGATGAAAATGCAACTCTATTGTGTACAAATGGATCATTCAAAGAATTGCCCATCGCTAGCTACATCTACATTTTCCCATCTTTCTGGCAGAGCTCGGAGGCTAGCCACGAATCAAGCCATTTTTTGATGCCTTCATATGAGCGGAACTGGCCATGTGTCATCGAACGGAACAAGTAATAAGCGGACAGCGGAATATCTGGGGAATATGGCGGGTGGGGTAGGACTTTCCATTTGAGCGTTTCCACGTAGGTTGGGTAACGTGAGGCCGAGCGTTTTCATGCTGTATAATCAAATGAAGTCGATACCGTTTCCCAGTTATGGTTTCGTTGGGTTTCAACAGTTCATAATAAATACCACCGACCTGGTCCCACCAAATACACAGCACAACCTTCGCAGCGTAAATCTTCGGCCGAGCCGACGACGTAGAAGCATGACCGGGCAGTCCATATGACTTTCTTCTCATTGGGTCGCTGTAATGAATCCATTTTTTATCACCCGTTACGATGCAATGAGGAAAGCCCTTCCTTCTGTTTTGCCGCTGTAGCAATTGCTCACAGGCGAAAAAACGACGCTTAACGTCCCTTGGCTTCAAATCATAATACCCAACGCATGGAAATGGCTTGGCGGATACCTTCTAATGCTGAAGCAAGCTCTTCTTGCATTTAGCACGAATCCTCATGCCTCCAATTCAGTGTCTTTGAAGGATTTTGGCCTTCCTTTACACGGACGGTCATCCGAATCCATATCACCCTCTTTGAAGTGACGGAACCAATCACGGTACGTTGTTTCACTTAGACCAGCATCTCCGTAAACTTTTTGGAGCTCTCGAAGAAAATCAACACTTCCCGCAAATGACAATTAATTGGCACAAAATCAGACATTTCCACACAACCAAAAGTATATGACACCACAACAAAATCACTAATGTGTCAAAACGGTTTGCTTATCATATGTTATGTGTACGCTTGGTTCATGACGCTTTGGACATGTAAAAATCGACGAGCGCTTACTGCTGGAGTCATCTATCGACTTAGAACCTAGTTACACACCTAATACTATGATGTATTATGAAGAGCCTTCATTCCTTTAACTGGCTTGTTGTGATATAGAGGCTTACGAGTCAAAGATCCTAAAGTTCTGAAAATAACCAAGTTGCGACGTCGAACTAAACGCCAAAGACGTCCAGATTTCTATGAACAGTTTGTCTCAGCTGTATGGGGCTTTTCCGTAGCGTGGCTTGGTCTGCTCTAGATGCACTGTTGAATCTTCCTCTACTTGATATTAATTTCATTTGTGGCTACACACTGAAAGCTGTTCTTGGTCTTCACCAATGGCTTCAAACCCAATCTCAAATGCGGCGCTGATGTCTTTTAAGAGACAACAACTCAAAAGTCAGCAGACTGCAGACAACTTACTGTTGTGCTAAGCACCTAAATGGGCTAGGTAACACAACATCCTGAGAAACTTGATGTGAAAATTATGACGAAGTCCCCGATCCCTTCCTCTGTCAGTATCCGGCGACAGGCTCACATCAGGTTGCAGATACGCGGAGCTGATGTATAGTATGCTGGTGCTTGATTGAGAAAATTCACTAAAAGGAGTACAGTCTCTGTCTGAGTGCTCTCTTTCGAAAAAAAACAAAAACAATAATTTAAAAGATAGAACGAAGACTACCTACATGAAATGAGGTATCCGCAGACACAGTCAAGTTGTTCAATTAGCTCTATCCACTAACAATCCCCAAACTAGTTCAGATTACTCTAAACAAAGTCGAAAGCCTGAATTCACTGAGCCGAACGAGGTTCTGAGAAATCAGACCGACGGTGAATTTACTCGATGGATATTCAAAAGAGCACTTTCTCGGCTTTCCATGACAGTTGCATTTAAGCACAGCTGTGTTTATTTTCTGCTCAGGTTCTGGAAAATTGCCAAACCTAGTTAAACCTGCTTCAGTCTGCTTTAATATGAACAAATTCTATGAGGTGGGATTTAGCTAGAATCAAAATTGGGTGAAAAAGAGTTTTACATTGGAGCCCTTTCATGGACTCTATGCCATAGTTGAACACTAATAGAATGTATTCGACGAAGAAGGTAGGTAGGTCTTGAAAAAAAAAACACAGAGCATATTGTCTTTAACGTCTTTCACTGAATAGATTTCATATTTGAAGGCGGAATAACAGGAACATCCATTATAGGATCAATAGTAAGCCGGATCAAATGACTTTTGCATCTACGAATATGTATAGATGGTGGCCACGCTATTAGACTGATACCAACGATGATAACGAGGAAGAGATGGAGCGCTTACATAAAGCTTAAGTACTTCCACCAAATTCTTTATTTTTCTGGGTATTTTTCTTTCTCGAGAAATGTACACTCAATTACATACATAAATATGCATACAAACATATGTATCTGTAAATAACCCACCAGGCTTTAAATTATAAAAGATCACCAAACACCATCATCTAGTTTCATTCATTCACAAATGTTCGTACATACGAGTACGAGGCATGTTCGTTCAAAGTCTTGTGCCACGTTTACATTTTTAGCTTTCACTGCTAATTCACTTATTAAATGATTGTGTCATCCGGATCAGAATCATTGTCAACATACGACTACACATCACTCGTCGTACTCGTCGTACTCGTCGTTTTATGAGATTCCATCACCATCAGACAAGCATTAAATCCAAAATATGTATGTACCCGTACTTGCTCTTTGTACATACTGATGATGGTACTGGTTTTGGTACAGATGTGTCTTAAACATTTTTTTTGTTTTTTTTTTGTGCTCATCTTTTATTAAACTGCCCTTCAAATCCAAATAATGTGGAAATGTGTGACTGACCTAAGTCAGTTTAAGATACGAGTATCACAGGCACTTTAGAATTTTGGATTCGAATTTGAAGAGCAAAAGCTACGAGTACAGAGATACTCGTACTTATGAACAATTTTGTTGAAAGACAAAAATGTTTTCTGATATAAAACCATCTGTACAAATATTTGTATCTGACAACAGGTCCTTGTGGTTTATCCGAACTACAACCAAAATCTAATGAAACATGTGAGTTAAAGTACGAGCACTGATGAGCGCGTAACAGCAAACGGCACGTCTATGACTGGGAAATATCTATGCAAATTGTCCTCTCTGGTGACTCTATGGGAACTTAGTCATATGTGTGTGCCAACACAGATGGCAGATGGAAAATTGTCGATTATCAAAGTTTCCGCAGTGGTAAAACGGCGGCGACAGCAACAGCGGATGATGCGCCATCTGATATTCGCTATACGAAAATTCGCCATTCATTCGGTATCCAACATCATTTGCTATTCTTTCTTTTATCATCTGCTGCCGCGTCCCGTATGCCCCATTGTCCCCGGAAGCAATGGGCTTGGCATGGCATAGTATGGCATCGCATGGCATACATTCCAAAAGATACGAAAAAAAACAAAGCGAAAATTATGCGAAAATTCCAATGCCTTGCCTAGCCGATGTCTATGCCGTAGGTGGAGGGTAATGCCTAGTGCTCATGCCTAGTGCGTATCTTCTCGATTACTTTTCATGTGCAGTTGGTTTTTTTTTTTTTTTTTTATTATTTGCTAACCATCCCCCGTCTGACAACGATTTATGAATTCAACAGAATTTTTTTTCCTTCGAAATGGGTGAGAGTTCAGGAATACTTTTCCTCGACAATGCATGATTCATTCGCATATGTTCGAGATACGAGTACGATAGTAGGACGGAGCACGGAAAGTACAATTTAATTCTTATGTGTAAAACACTCATAAAATGAGCAGATCTAACTTGCTACCCACAACCGAGAGCTGCCGCGGACAAGACACATGTATACACAGTGCGCTTCTGGTTGTTAATGCCCTGCAGCCTATAGGGTCATTGGAGCAATGGGGATGACCTTTTATCTGGAACAAGAGGGGAACCGTAAAGAAAAAAATTAATTGAGTTTCCTTTATTAGGAAATAACTCGAATCGAAATGCAAACAGCTGGGAATATGCTGTAGGTCAAACTGTGGGGATTTGGCGATTTTTTGCTTACTTCCTTTCAATTTTATTTGACAAAGGACATATGTACTCGTATGTTCACGTCTGTATCTATTTGAAAAAAAAATTATGTTCATGCGTTCGTTCTATGGCGGAGACTAAGGGCCAATGTCTTGTTGTCTGATAGACCTGTTGCCCCGCAGACTATAAGCTAAGTCCCTGTATGTTTATAAAGTAGACTAGCTGCCAAAACAAAGCCGAGTGGAAAAAGACAAAAAACGATGGCCGTAAAATGATGGCTGATATATATAAATTCAAGAGTCGGTAAACTCTACTGCAATAGCTGATTGATTGGCATAAACAGTAATAGGTGGCTAAAGGCGTTCAATTTAAAATAAAAGGTCACAAAACCTTATCCGCGCAAAGAAAGTAAATTTTCGTGGTAGCAGCACCAAATCTTTGACCAATTCTAGTAATCAACAAGTTTTTCCAAAGGTCTTGCTGCTTATTTAAAAAGCCAGCGAACTCATTTCAAGGCCTCTCTTGGACGTCAGTACTATTGGAAGAACCAACACGAACATCGTCTAAAAATGATACATCCTATACCGCAGGAAAATTTCGAAATACCAAAATTTAATAAAACAACCAAAAACGTTACAAAAGCAGCAACGAAAGAAACAAGATATGACGGGAACACTTCTATGTATAGGGGGGTGTATTATTGCATCTGTCTGATTTGAGAAGATATACAAATATTATCTACCATAGGCAGTAGAGGAAATTATTTCTTGTGATCCTCAAGGGCCGAAATCCGGCTCCATCTATCGGGAAACCTGTTTCAGTGAACCGAAGACTTTTGGCTGTATCGTTCGGTTGGGCCCTCGCCCAATTATCAAGGCTTCGCCCATCAATGAAGGTGTCTAATAAAAAGCGGGGGCAAAGCATATTATGGTCTTATCGTAAGCTACTTCAGGTGACGCCACCGAAGGTTGCAACGATTTGATCAGTTACAAGTTGCCGGTCATAGGTCTTGTTGGCGGCAGGACCACCGGTAGTCCTTACCAGGACTTAAATCGCGGTACCATGGGAGTCAGAAGCCCCCGGATTTCGGTCCTCGCCTGACTTGTTGAGGTAGACCCCCTTGTGGGAGCGTCATGGTGGCTGTGGTTTAAACCCAAATCGCGGCTAGGGTCTTCCTGTTGGTTTAACCCAATGTAGAGTTGCAATAATTACTAGGTGCTGTAACCCTAAGAACAGTAAGAGGCTTTAGATCGGCCTCGACCCATACCAAGGGTGGAACTTATGCCTCCAATACAAGTTCTGCTTTTGTATCTCAGGAAGGCGGCAGAGCAATGGCAAGGCGTATCCTTGCGCCCATGGATGTACGGGCATCCCGTAAACTTAACTCTACACGACAGGTGTTTACGATAAAAACCAGAGACTATGTATCCTTCGGCCACTAGGATTTACTAAAGCGCTGCTGTCGTAAGGTACAGAAACCCCCAAAAGCAGTACCGAACAAAATTTCTTGTAATCCTCAAGAACCAAAATCCAGGTCCATTTGTCGAAAAGCTTATTATCTCATTTACTTCTCGGTGGCTTCGTTGACGACATTCGAACGATGTTCATTAAATTCATGATTTTTCTATACAACTCCAGCCTCAATCTAGCGCAATGCACAATGTATCTATGCTAGTTGAAATGCTTGAGAATGGTGTAATCATATCTCAAGAGACTCTTTCAGCACGTATGTGACCTGTTTTCTTGCATTTGCTAGTTGACACTGCTCGGCTATGGTGCTCGGACAAAATCCAGTAAATTAAGATACGAAATGAAGCATCGCCGATACCTGAACTTCGCACGGGCAGCTTGAAATGGGTGCATTTCGCAGAGTCTTGGTTTCTGAATCGGCGACGATTTTTCTAACGACAGCCAATTTGATAGCAGATAGCTGATCTGTACTCTGTTCGGCTTGTCATTTCATTATAAATAGACTACGTTAGAATAATGCTTGCAAATTGTAAAATTTCTTTTCGAAAATCGTGCTTCAGTCTGCAATCCCGTGCGGTACGTTCTTTTTACGGTTGACCTAATCTTTCATTTGAGTAATTCAAATAACCATACACCACGCATACTCTTATATGTAGATATAACGCATTCGCACAGACATCGTACGGTGTGCGCCGAAGAATCTATTGCCGCTGTGGAACGTAGTCTTGAGAATTGCCGGAATGTGTCGATTCGTCACCGTGCATAGAAGCTGTGTCCATCAACTTTATTGACAATTCCCTTGAAACTCTTGGTTAACGAGCTCAAAAGATCCATCCTGTGCTAGAATTGAAGCCGCGTGTGTATCATATGCGTCGTACACTCGATGTGTGGTCCGAAACCGAAATTGCTCCTGACCCTTTTTTTAACCAACAAAATTCTGTTCAAGGATAATGCCGACCAGAACGTCACAGTCAACGAAGAATGCTACAGATCCATGATGCGTTACTTTTCGTTCCACAAATAAATGGCATTAATTTGGAAGAGCTGTGGTTTCAACAAGACAACGCAACATGCTATAAAGGGGGCGCTACCATCAATTTATTGAAAAAAACATTCGATAAGCGCATAACTTCTCGTGAAAGACCTGTGAATTGTCCTTCAAGATCAGGTAATATAACACCTTTGGGTTCCCTCTTCTGGGGACATGTGAAGTCGCTTGCTTACGCCGATAAGCTAGAGACGACTTTGAAGCCAACATTAGGCATGTTATTGCTGATACCAGTATACGCCGACGGTTGCTCGAAAACGCGATTGAAAATTGGAAGTCTAGATTGCGCTGTATTCAAGACAGCTAAGGCTTCCAAATGCATAAAATATTGAGTAAAGCGAATACCATAGCCATTACCACGATATACGATTTTTAAAGAAGCAGCTGATAAGTTAAAGTGAATTCGTTGATATACCCTTCATAGTGGTAGTTTACTTAAGGTAGCGTGTGCCACCTGGGTCTAAGTCTGCCTCTACTGCGTTATCCCTCGGGTGTGGATTCATATACTTTTCGGACCAGTGCACTATCATCTATTCGCTTTACATGACCCAGCCTCTTCAGTCGTCGGGCCTTCACTCTTTTGGCTAGGTTAATGTTGCTATAGACCCCGTACGGACTCGTCGTTGTATCTCCTCCTGTACTCATCTTCTATGCAGACGGGACCAAAAATCACCCGGAGAATTTTGCTCTCTAAGCCACCCAAAGCTCTTCCATTTTTGATAAAGTCCATGCCTTTGTGCCATAGAGCAGGACTGGGATTATTAAGGTCTTATAAAGGGTCACTTTTGTTGTCTGAAAGAGGGCTTTGCTAGCCAATTGCCTTCTTAGTACAAAGAATCAGCGATTGGCAAGACTTAATCTTCGTTTGATCTCAGCGCTGGTGTCGTTGTCTGAATTGATAGCAGAGCCTAGATAGACAAAGTGCTTAACTACTTTAAAGCTATATATGTCGAGGATGTCCGAAACGTAGGTGTTGAGTGTCCTTTCTGGTTGACAGTATATACTTGGTCTTTTCCTTGTTGACCGTTAAACCCATCTTCGCCGCATTCGTCTCAATACTCGCTAAAGCGCGGGGACGGACTTTCGAAAGATTGCGCCCTTGTGTTGGCGCATGAGTTTTGTACTATGCTTTCAAGAATGATTTTAAAGAAATCACATGATAGTGCATCGCATTGTCTGAACCCCTTTTGGATACCAAAGGTCTCGGTGAGTTCTTTACCGACCTTGATGGAGCAGCGTGCATTCTCCATCCTCATCTGCACAAACGTAGGGCTCATGAGCAGCTCTGGTTTTTCTATGTAGCGCCACTATGTTTGCACCTTGCTCAGCTGCATGCGCTTGCTGGCACTCGTCGTCAAACCGGGGGTTTCGGATTAAGTAAGAAATGATGTTAAATCATTTGGCAACAATGTCACTGACTTCTGCTCTACTAATTCTACTTTTTCGCTCCAGGGCCCATATGAGCTGTTCTACACATTATTAGAAGATGAGTTTTGATACGGCAGGGAACCGTCGGAACGTCTATAAATAGTATTTTCTAACTTTTACTGAGTTGCAAGATTCTTCAATCATCTTTGTTGGTCACAGTGGATGAGTCATAGTTTAGTCTTGAACTTTCCCTATTTTTATGAATCGTTTTTTATGGTTTATACCTATTTTACTATTTTATTGCATTCATTAATAATGTGTCTTGGCAACCGAATGAGATGTTGTCTATTTGAGTAGATTAGCTTAGTGAGCAGCAGGAAGGTATTCTAAGAATTATAATTTTGACGCTTTATCACATAACTTAGTAGGAAGTAGGACGACTTTGGGTTTTGGCCACAGAGTATGTAAATCTTATTTTACTTAGTGTAGTCAGTCATAGAAACAGACAATAAATGAAGGACGAAAGATGAGCGTCTATCTTCAGTATAGAAACTATGATTGTCAATTTTTAGCGTGTGTTAAAATTGGACTAATGAATGTGGTGTATAAACTTTTAAGTTTGAACGGCATTTTCTATTACAAAACACTGCAAAGTTTTCGAGCTTTTAAGCCGCTAAACTCCAACTTCATGTGCGGTTTGACTCCTTATAAACAAATGCAAGAAGGCTGAGGTTTGCGGGTTCTGGAAACCGAGAAATTAGGTCTGCGTAAAACTGATTCGTAGCCCATTACCTTCTAGCGCCTTTATCCAATTGTTAAGGGTTCCCTAAAGGGTTGACACATCGTTACCTATAACAACACTATCACAGAGGAAAACAAAAGAAAAGTCGATCCGAATAGAAAATCTTAGACAACGTTAAAAAGGAACTGTCCCGCATATTTCCCTACTATGCGACATAAGTTTGTAATTGTTACAATTTCTTGTGTCGCTTTTGCCTTTATACGAGGGCGGGTCATTAATTCCGTGCATTTTTGAATTTCTGACCTCTTTACTGAAACAGCAACACTGCTCCTGTCAACAGGCATCTGTCAGTTGACTCCTGTCAAAATTTAAACTTGCTGCGTCAGTTAGTTTGTGTTTGACAGCTATTTTTATCAGACTACTCACTAATTTGAGGAGAAAATGGAAAAAATTTAATTTCGTGTGCTTATTAAGCATTATTTCTTGGGAAAAAAAACCATTACCGAGACCAAGGCTAAGCTTGATAAATACTATGGGGACTCTGCACCATCGATTTCAATGGTAAAAAAGTGGTTTACTGAATTTCGTTGTGGCCGTACAAGCACTGAAGATGCCGAACGTCCTGGACGCCCAGTTGAGGTCTCTACACCCGAAACAATCGAAAAAATTCACGATATGGTGTTGGCCGACCGAAGATTGAAAGTGCGAGAGATTGTGGAAGCCGTAGGGATCTCGCATGGCTCAGTGGT
Source organism: Volucella zonaria (assembly GCA_963966105.1). Taxonomy (NCBI): domain Eukaryota; kingdom Metazoa; phylum Arthropoda; class Insecta; order Diptera; family Syrphidae; genus Volucella; species Volucella zonaria. The sequence goes on along the minus strand of OZ014531.1, from coordinate 118,111,618 downwards.
TTCAATTTTGAATGATCACTTGGGCATGAGAAAGCTTTCCGCAAGATGGGTGCCGCGTTTGCTCACAGTCGACCACAAACGCAATCGTGTAACAACTTCACAGGAAGGTTTGGCGTTGTTTAATCGCAATATGGAGGAGTTTTTGCGCCGTTTTGTAACCGTGCACGAAACATGGATCCATCACAACACACCAGAGAACAAACAACAGTCAAAACAGTGGGTTTCTAAGGGTGAATCGGCGCCAAAGAAGGCCAAGGTGGGTTTGTCAGCCAATAAAGTTATGGCGACTGTTTTTTGGGATGCACGCGGGATAATCCACATTGACTACCTTTAAAAGGGAAGAACAATCAATGGGGAATATTATGCCAACTTATTGGACCGATTCAATGACGATTTGAAAAAAACGACCTCATTTGGCCAAGAAAAAAGTTCTTTTCCACCAAGACAATGCAAGGGTGCACACATGTGCAGTTGCCTTGGCAAAAATCCATGAATTGGGCTATGAATTGCTCCCTCATCCACCCTATTCTCCAGATTTGGCTCCGAGCGACTACTTCTTGTTCCCAAACCTGAAGAAATGGCTTGGTGGAAAAAGATTTGACTCCAATGATGAAGTCATCTCGCAAACAAAGGCCTATTTTGAGGACCTCGACAAATCATTTTTTTTGGAAGGGATGAAAAAATTGGAGAAGCGTAGGACAAAGTGTATAGAGCTCAAGGGAGACTACGTTGAAAAATAAAATTATTTTTTTATCAAAAAATCTGTTTTAATCCAAAAGTCACGGACTTATTGACCTGCCCTCGTACTTCGGGGAGGGAATGGTAAAATCTTCGTTAAGCACGCGTTAAAAAGCCCTTTTCATATTTGCAAATTTCTGATCGCTGAATTTCTTATATTGCTGGTCGCGTGTTCGAAAGAGCATTGCTCCTACATCAGTAGAGACGGCACTGCACGAGGATGTAGATGACCGCCTTCCTAAATATCGAAGGAGCATTTAATAATGTAAACACCGGATTTATAGTGACGGCCTTGAACAAGCTCCAAGTAGAAACACAGATAGCACAATGGATTGGGAACATGCTAAAGAACAGAATTATAAATCCAGAATTTGGGAGAAACGCAGTTAGGAAAATGGTTGTAAGAGGAACTCCATAATTAGCAGTTATCTCTCCCGTAGTCAATCTGGTGGGAGAAAAACATCTTTCAACGATCAGCAAACTAATGGCCGACTCCGACACACTCACAAAATGGACAACACAAACGAACTAGTGTTGTTCACAAGAAAAAGGAAGCTAAAAAAGCTTAATCTTCCCAGGATCAACGGTGTTAGGATACAACTTTCAACCGAAGCTAAATATTTAGGAATCATCGCTTGGAAGCGCAACATGGAAGAAAAAAAACAAAAAAAGCATTAGGGGCATTCTACACTTGCTAAAGAACCTTTGCTAAACGTTGGGGACTAAGACCATGTATAATACACTGGATAACTAGATGTACATGGTCATAGTTAGACCCATTTTTACCTATGGTGCATTGAACACTGACGTAAGTTCAAAGACTATCGTGCGTCGCAGCAACAGGAGCGATAAAGACGACTGCACAACAGATAATACTCAATCTCCTTCCTTTAGGCGAATTCCTTAAATGCACGGCTTTCAAAAGTTCGATCAGACTAAAAGAATTGGGCCTATGGACGCACCGCAATTTAGGGCACACGTCTATAATACAGGAGTACGAACAATCAAAACTGACAAAGTATAAGTGAATACATCGTGCAAAGCGTGGATTTTGATAGGAGTTTCTCCACATCGTTTCCAAGTGAACAAGACTAGTTAACTAACACCGCCACCAACAATGGAAAACTATACATCTACACGAACGGCTCCAAAATAGAGAGCTGGTGTTAACTGTGAAATGTTACAGATCCAGGGCTCCTTGAAGATTAGAGGTGAATTTAGTATTTTTCAGACAGAAATATTTGCCATTCGTAAAGCTGCTCAGGTTGTACTACTCATAACTTCATCCCTCAGAGACCTATAAGGTTGCGGACAGTCAAACGTCAAACAGACATAAAACCTTTAGCGGTTTCACTTGCTCAAATTAACAGATTTAAAAAAGTAAAGTCTGCGAATACCCGAGTGGATATCTGTGGTCATCTGGATACACAAAAGTGAAACGGAATGAGAAAGCGGATGAACTAGCATGAGAAGAGTAACACATGCATGAATTGAAACCCCGAAACACAAAATAGAACTTACAGTCATGGAACGAACCAACAAAGCATGGATCTGCAGGAGTGACTGTGTCATCTAACCCTCCCTTTGGTCAAACCTAGACAGCAGAAGAATACGGAACACGTACCCTCCTCTGACTCAACAAAGAAAACATCCGCGTTGTCACATTGTCAGAATGGCCAACAGAATAGGAACATCTTTTCAAGATTAATGTAGTAGCTGTAGTAACGAAGAGGAGACAGAGACTATCAAACACTTGCTGTGCGACTCCCCTAACTTCCACATACGTCGTGCTAAATACCTGGGGTTCAGGCCTTTCGAAGAACTTGAGGATTAGCTAAAAGCTCTGACTGGTTTCCAGCCAACACAGCTAGGTAGGACTCGTCGTAATTATAATAAAACTCGTAATAATAAAATGATACACAAATAAATTCAACAGCGAATCATAACAGAGGCCTCCGTTTTGATTTCAGGAGCACAGCTTGCTCAGATGTGCACCGTGTAGGTGACATTTTTGGCCACCCTTTCGAGTATTTGAGGATCCATCTCATCAATAACACGCTAAATATTGGCTTTTTGGAAAAAAAAAGAAATAGGACCGATGATGCCATTACTGTGAAGACCACACCAACCAATGATGTTTTATCGGGGTACTTGAGTCTCATAAGTTTCTTCTGCACTTGTCGCACTCCAGAAACCACAGTTTTGCTTTCCACAAACCCATCGAGCTCAAAGTGAACCTCGTCACTAAACAGAAATTTTCGATAAAAATGAGTGTAGACTTCGAGCTGCTCAAGAGCAATCCGCAAGGTCCTGTCGCAAGCCGTGGTCATGTCGCTTTTGTTCCTACATCAGCTAGATCTTATATGAGCATAGGAAGTACTTTTCGCAATATTTTACATATAGAGGATTGACAAAGGCCAAACTGTTGCGATTGACGCCGAATGGACAACTACGGACATTCAGCCACATTCAAGCTCATGGGTCATTGAGTTTGTGCTACATATGTAGAATATATAGGATCATCCAATTCGTGGTCCGGATTTGACATCCTGTTTCAATCACATTCATGGAACCGAACTGTCATCCGAGACTGTACTAGCTGGAGTGAAAAGTAACCTCCTTGATCGCCAGAATGCGCTGCTACTGCAAAAGGTTATGGTACCTTGAAGTCCGTTCATATTTAGGCAGACTTGCCAAATTTCAGTGAGATACTGTCTTTAGTTTTGTTTTGACAGCTGATTGTTGTTGACGTGTTTGTCATCATGTTGAGTATGGACAAAAACGATTTTCGTTGTCTTATAAAACATTATATTTTGAGAGGCAAAACGGCGAAGGAAACAAAAGAAAAGTTGGATAAATATTATGGGGCTAATGCTCCGTCAGATTACACCGTCAAATATTGGTTTCGGGAGTTTCGTGGTGTCCGCAACTCCACTACCGATCAAGTCCGCAGCGGCAGGCCCTCCGATGCGGTTACAGAGGACAATGTCAAAAAAATAGACGAAATGGTGTTGGCTGACCGGAAAGTGAAGGTGAGCCAGCTAGCAGATACCACAAAGATTAGTACTGAGCGCACACGCCATATTTTGGGCAAAATTTTGCATATGAAAAAGTTATCCTACCGCTGGGTGCCGCGCATGCTCACTCCTGACCAAAAACACGAACGCGAGAGCACTTCGAAAGAGTGTTTGGACTTGCTGATGCGAAATTGGGCGGACTTTTGGCGTCGATTGGTAACTGGATTTGGATCCCTCGGACTATTATCTCTTCCCAAACCTCAAAAGATGGTTCATCAATAAAAAATTCAGCTCACGCGAGGAAATCATCGACGCCACGGAGGAGTATTTTGCAGACCTTTCGGAAAATTACTTTTCAGACGGGATCAAGAAGTTGGAAAATCGCTGGAATAAGTGTATCAAACTAAAATGGGACTATATTGAATAAAATAAAAAAAAAAAACCTTTAAAAAAAAATTGTTTCCATTCCCAAGAAGATTAATTTTCACTACTATATGTTTAGTTTAAGGTTTGCCATTTTACAATATGGATCCTTTAATATTCGATGAACGTGTTAAAATTGTGCAAACTAACTACAAAAATAGTGATTCTCTGGTAGGTACGTTTCGCGCATTATGAGCAGATTATGGTCAACATAATTGTCGAAATGACTAGCTCTGTTACAGATGTCTTAAGACCTACACATCTCCGAAATGCACGCTCTACACAAAATATGGCTGTCGTTAGTGAAAGTGTCTATCGATTTCACGGCGAGCAAATTATGGCGTATTTTGCATTTGAATTTGCATCTACACCCCTTACAAAGTTTAACTAACTCAAGAATTGGAGCCAGCTGACCATGGAATGCGTAGAACATACGCCGATTGGGTGCTTGAACATCAGCGATTGGATGAGCAATTTTCACACACCATTTTCTTCAATGATTATGTTCATTGTTGACTCGGTGAATACCTTAACAAACAAAATTGTCACATACATATGAGGAAGTAAAAATCTACATTTTGTTCTGCTAGTGTCATTGGTTCATACTTCTTCGAAAATGAGGAAGGCGCTACCGTCACCGTCACCGTCAATTCTCATAGCTATAGCCAAATGTTAACTGAATTTTGTTGGCCTCAAGAGGAAGATATGGATGGGAAGACATGTGGTTTCAACAAGACGGTACTACATTTCACACTACATCACCCGTTTTAGCTTTATTGTAAGAAAAATTTCCTGGACGAGTTATTTCCCTTTTTGGTGATGTGAATTGGCCACCAAGATCGTGTGATTTGTCGCCTTTGGATTTCTTTTTGTGTTCGTACACACAATTCGCAAACTCTTGAAGATTTGAAAACGAGTATTCGTCAAGTAATGGTGAAGTTACCGCCCGATATGTGTCGGAAAGTCATCGAAAGTTGTCTTGTCAAAATCAGGTCCTGAAAGGACTGACCGTGGAGGACATTTGAATGATGTTATATTGCATTCATAATGGCAAGAACCAAACACTACTCGTATATTGAAATAAAAATTTGATCCAAATCGAAATCATAAATGTGTTTTATTTAAATTTACTTTCGGAACCACAATATGAGGATGACCCTGTATATAACGAACAGCGAGCTCAGTTGATTGATTATGAGGACCAACAATTTGGATTCCTCAAAAAGTTCTAAGACTAGTTTTGCTTTGGTGACGGAACCACATTGTATGGTTCTTTCTATAGCCACAGTAAAAATTTAATTTAAATGCGATACTAGCCAGCAGTATTCATTTGAAGTGAGTGTGTTTACTTTTTCCTGTCACGCTTTTTTACAGGGGAAAAAAGAGCTGCATAAAGGCGCTACGGTAATATTTCAAATGTTGATAATTGAGCAATGTATAATATAATGAATTTTACGATTCCTATGGCGCCGTAAAGTAAGTGTGGTTTTCAATAAGACAGACCTGGAAAGTCAGATATCAAACATGATAGTCTGCATATTGTGTATATAAAGGGCTTTATTTTTCGAGTATACAAATTCAATATGAAATAAAATACATGAAGCTAATTTTAATGTCAATGATATTAGCTTTGTTTAGTAGATAATTTTATGCCATTAGAGGTCAAATACGATATCGGGCATTTTCGCGTCACGGCTAGCTCGAATGAAGCGCAATTGTGAAGTCCAATTTTCGACAACTTCACCGATCAACTGGGGCCGTATATCAGCAATAACATCGAATGTTGACTTCCACATCGTCCAACGTCTCTGGTTTATCGGCATAGGCTCGTAACTTCACATACCCCCAAAGAAAGTAATTTAAAGGTGTGAGATCACAGGATCGTGGAGGCCAGTTCACAAATTGATGGTGTCGCGCGCCGTGTGGCATGTTGCGCCATCTTGTTGAAGTCAAAGCTGTGTCACGTCAATGCCATTCAACTGAGGAACGAAGAAGTCAGAAATCATGTTTGTATAGCGCTCTCCATTGACGGTAACATTCTGGCCGGCATCGTTTAAGAAATATGGGCCGATGATTCCACCAGCCCATAAAGCACACTAAACAGTGAATTTTAATGGTTGTAAGGGCGTTTCTACAAAGGCTTCTGGGTGTTCTCCACTCCAAATTCGGCAATTTTGTTTGTTTACATATCCATTTCAGCAAAAATGGGACTCATCGGAGAACAAAATTTTGCGCTGAAAATGAGGACTAAGTTGAATCATGTTTTCGGCCCATTCACCGAACCTACGACACGTATAATGGATATGCGGTTTAAACTCTTGCACGAGCTGGATCTTATAAGCTTTTAAGCCAAGAACTTTCCATAAAATCTTCCGCAAAGAGGATGGGTATAGCTCCAATTGCTGTGCACGATGGCGAATCGACTCACTCGCGACTATGTTGACCATAGTTTTGCCGAACTGGACATGGTTTTCACAATAAGTTTGCACAATTTGCACTCGTTGTTCTGGCGGTAGTCTACTCATCGTAAGATGGCAAAACGTACTAACCACAGATCAACTTTCAGCTGTCAAATTGACAATCTGTTGAAACAGTGTTGCCATTTTACAAACCAAACCTCTAAAAAAACACCCTTTATGTCGAAAAATGGCTGAGCCACCTGTGGGGGAGCAAAGCCCCCTGACCAACAAATAATAAGTTTTTGAATTTTGTCAGGCGCCTGCCTGACAGTTGTTTACATGTCCCTGACGAGATACCGTGAGCGGCTGAAACCTTCGAAAAGGAAGTTGAAACCCCTTTTGCCGCGAAGTAGATCACGCACATACCTGTAAGACATAGTCGCCCGCCTGACATGATCAAATTTTTTTATCTTTTTTCCCAGATTACCCACGGTCTGCTTTACTGAAAACCACACTTGGTATAGTAGTATTGCCGTAATGAGTGTTTAAGTCGAAGCATGATATTTAAATGGTATTTACAGTTGAAAAACGGCCCACTTCCATTTTGAACGACAATCTTGAACGCGAGCGGCTCGCTCTCTCATCTAATCCGCTAGCGCCTGCTTCTTGTTCCTGCGCATACCTCGTTAATGGTAACAGAGTTTTTGGATTTCAGTTTCGCTGGCTCTGGCCCTGCCGAATTTCTACTATTCCCTAACCTAAAGGTTGCCATTAAAGGAAAGCTTTTTAATGACGAGGAGGGGTTCAGTGAAGGATTCTCCTCTACGACCGGTCAAAAACTATTCTTCTATTCATATTGCGAATTGTAGACCTATGTACATATTTTCAAAATACGTTTGAATGATATCATACAGCGTTGAAACTTATCTCAATTGGAAGATCTATCAGACAAAAAACACTGCTGTTACGTGTATGGATACTATAATGCTGAGCGCCGTTGCACAATTCAAAATAAGTGGGTTCCTCCCATATCCAACGACTCACATAAGTGGAAAACTAAATCCAAAATCTGGGTACATATTTGCATCTCGCAATGCTAATACCTTATACCCCGATGAAATCAAAACTCATTGACCTCTTCTAAACTAGGCTAACATAACATCATAAAAGCAAGCCCCCCTTACCGACAAATTGAGCAAGGTTACATTATTTAACACAAAAAGATGTCCAAATTTTCCGATAATTTCCAATTCAAAATTTTTTCAACTGTTTTCCAACAAATTCATCCGTCGATGTATCTGGATTTTTACACATTTATTATCATAAATTTCCTCCTTTTTCTCTTCATCTTCTGTCAATTTTGGTTTTATGCAAATTAACACCTCGTGTTTTTTGAATTTCAACATTTTTCAAACATCGATTCTCGAAAAAAAAAAAAATAAATAAAATAATAAAAATGACCCTAACCATTCTGTGAAAACAACGCGTCCGACGTGTCAACTCACATTAATATACGATTTTAAAGAAATTCACCTCATTAGTATTTTAAACAACAGCAACACACACAACGGTAGAATAAAAATTGTTATATCGTATCTGCAGCAATTTCCCCTCCACAAATATTTTACGATAAAAATGCACGGGACTAAAAAGAAATCCAAAGCAACCACATTCACCACCATTCTGTCTGCACAGGTGGAATTAATTCGAATTGAAACAAAACAAATGCCTACGTCACTACAGTTAGAAACCGGCAAAATCAACTCAATTCCATTTCGTTCCAAAGATACAATACTTTTCTCTCTCGCAAACAAAATTCATTGCTCTCTCATCGGCCGGAGAAAAGAAAGAAAACCATTCTTACGATCTTCCAAATATCGTAAACTTCTAACACCACAAGTCTGAGTAAGAACAATATATTCGTCATTTACTCTCGCATCCGTTCACTCTCACGTTCACTTTTACGCGCATACAAAACGTTAAGTTGAAACCGAAATGGAATTGAAACCGTACGTCATCTCGTACACAAAGCCGATGCCGTAGCCGTATGGATGAAGTGTTACCGTATCTCGACGATTAGTCTTGTTTATGCCGGTTGCCATGCAACATAATCGTCTACGTTCTGTGCGTGTATCTTAATGCCGTCTAATTGCATCTTTTACTGCAACAAAAAATATCTCTTTCAATTAATGGAGATACTATACTAATAACGGTCGATCGTAGATGTGACTACAAACACAACATTTCACACTTTTCGTTTTCGAGTGTAATTTCCAATTAAAAATCTACAACTTCGTGGTCAAAAAAAAAAAAAATAAATAAATAAAAGTAATAAAAAATGCAGACGAGCAGCTTTTGAAACAGAATTTCGGTTCGGTATCCCAATTGGAATACAAACACAAACAAACCCATAACACAACACCACACTGAGGAAAAAAAAAGTAAACAAGTGAAGTTCATATAGCCATACGAGGCAACACAACTCGTCGAAGTTACGTCGAGTTTGAGTACGAGTACGAGTACGAGTACGAGGTACAAGATACAAATATCGCTGTGCGTGTGCAATCCCTCCATAAAAAAAAAAAAAAAACAACAACAACAAAAACTGTGTTTGGTCCCAAAGTTCGTTGGTCGTGTTACTTTTTTCTGTTACCTTTGCCTTTACCTTTCGCTGCGCTTTGTTTTGGTATCGAGTTTTGTTTTTGATTGCACCCTTTTCGCTGCTGGACTGGACATAGTGTAGTGCCCCCATGACCATTCACTCATTTTGTGTTTTGTTTTCAGTTGAGTGATCCGTTTGGAGATACGGTGTTTTTTTTTTTTGTTTCTATTTAGTTGTTTGTATCGAAAATCCAATCCAGTTTAACCAAACCTGTAACCTCCATAAAGCGTCAGGTTAGCCAGACACCGACCAGCATCAAATGCAAAGCAAGTGAAAAGCAAAACCATAAATGTCCAAATAAAGAAGAATAGAGAGGCAACAAAAAAAAAACACAACCACAGACAGACAGGAAATTTCATAGAAAATAAACAAACGTGGAAAACCAATAATAAACACCAACCAAGTCAATCAGATAGAAGAGACCAACAAAAAAAAGACGCGCTGCCAACTACACCGGTATGTCGATATCTCGGAATCTCGGTAACTAGTGGATGATGGATGGTGTCGTATTGTATTACTGCTAAATGCAGTCATTGTGCAGTGTATCTAATATCCACTAATTCCTTTTAGAGCGTCATCTGCAATAATTTATTTACCTTTTTCTTTTTTTGTACGAAACGTTCTTTTTAGAAAATAAGTATCTATCAACCTTCCGTAGATACATTTTCCATTTTCATCGTGGTCTTCCCTTTCATTTTTGTTGGGTTCTACGAACTAAACCCTGAATTCTGTACCGCTACACACTTCTCGGCCAACAGATACAAAACCAAAAAAAAAAAAAAAACACAGACAAGTTGCTTTCCGGTATCCATTACGTAGAGCCACAGCCGTGGATACATTCAACCATAGCCACCCCAAAAAATAAAGAACAAACATCTCTACCGATACACCACCAAAACATCTAAGGCAAACGGCTACCCGCGAAGAACACGAAGAAGTATCTTATAAACATTTTTCTTTAAATTTATTTATTATTTTTTTTCGAGAAGATGCGCCTGGTATTTTAAACTCCTTAAACGAAAAAGATACTTGCACCACAGAATGCATTTTTCGTTTGCCTCTATGGCGTCCAGACAGTAGTAGATAGTACCCTACAACTAGACTCCACAAATTTCTTTGCGTCATGGAATAGCAAGAAATTGTATCCATCAAACACAAAAAAAAAACAAAAAAAAAACCACTACCTCTTCCCTTTAATGAAAATGATTTTCTAAGTTAGGTTTGATTTTTGTGCGTTTTCTTAAAAAAATAAAAAAAAATAAAAAATAAAGTTTCAAATTTCTTCCTGTGAAAGATAAATCGAATCCTAATTCTCTTTTGTTTACAATCTCATTATAGGGGCTCTATACGATACAAATTTAACAACAGTGCTTAAACGATATATATGTAAAATTATCTCCCCCTCCCCCACCACCACAAAAAAAAGTGCTAACTATAAGAAAATATAAATTGTGCTTAAAAATAAATTCAATATTAAAAAAGTGCTAAAAAATTGATAAAAATAAGAAAAAGTATCACAAAAAGTGAAAAACGCGCCTAACGTGTTACGTGAGTGCATTTGTGCATAAAAAGCGATTTAAAGTGAAAATTTAAAAATATTTAAAAAAAAAAAAGAAGAAAAAATCAAGTGAAATAGGAGAAATAGTATAAAATTAAAATCTCAAAACCTTTTCTTATAACTAAACGAGAAATATAAATAAAATTCACCATCAACATGGATATACTACCGAGTGGGAATATCTTCCGTGAATTGCAGGATATTTGCAATACTGGATACTTTTCATCACAACCATCGATCGAGGATCAATGGCAACAGGTGAGTTTGTTTTTTGTTTTTTGCTGTTATTTTTATTTTTATTCTACGAGTATTGATAAGAACAATTAAGATAGATATAGGCCAGAGATAGGTAGTATGTGTGATAGATAAACCCAGCGAATTGATAGGTATTTTTATTTTTACGTTGAAATACAAATATTTCTATTAACTACAATATTTAGATAATTACCTACATATCTGTGATGTGATGGAAATTTTGTGACGCTGTAGAAAACCAGTGATTAATTTGAGAAAGTGCTCAGCTAAACCCAATGGCAATTGATTCAAATTTATCAAATTTGCACAGATTCTGGTTTTCTGATTAACTTAACAATTAGAGTTAGCAAACCTTGGGTTGCAAAATTCAATCACTTTATCTGAATTGGTAGTCATAAATCATTAATCAGTATTTCGTCTGATATTCTTGTTAAACATTTATGCGTGCTCTTCGCCAGGGTCAGGTTAGAGTTTTTTTCTGAGCAAAAATATATAAAGTCAAAAGTCATAAAAAAACACCGAACCAACACACAACCGACTGTCTAACTTTCTATTAAATTATAATCCAGTAAAATAGGCCTGCTAGATGCAGATATTAAATACGTTTTATGTTCGAGGCCGATGTTTATTTTAAATAAAACACAATTTTATATAAACATAAAAATATACGACACTGGCTCTAAATTATACAAAAAAAAATTCTTTATCATTTAAAAATGGTTTCGGGCATACGAGTACTATGAGCATCGCCACGGGCAATCACAAATCGTATTCTGTCGGTTTAATTTGTTCACTTATTAGAGCATCTGGGGTCGTATATCAGCCGTATATTGTATTCTGAAGCTTCAACCGTAGCTTGTTTCTTCAACGTACTCGTGTATTTCCAAATGTAATAATCAAGTGGCGGTCAATTTACAGGCCATATCGCTGCCACGTGAATTTTAAAACAAACATTCGTTGATCATCTTCCTTTATCGGTCACTATTGACTGTAACGCAGGCTCTTGTTTCATTCTTAAATAAATAAGGCCCGATGTTGCCACCAACGGTAATAATACTTATTGATGTGTCCTTAAAACCAAAAATGAGTTTCACCGCTGAACACAATATTGCCATGAAATTCCGGATCATCTTGCAATTGGTTTTGAGCTCATTGAACAAAGGTCAGACGCGTGCCAACACCTAATGACTTCAATTCCTGTGCCTGTATTTTTTTTTATAATCAACGCACGCTCAAGGCGTTATTATACCCTTAAAATGTTGGCACACAGCGCGGCGACGGAAACTTAGGGAAGAAGAAAAGAGAGAGGTGCCTATTGAATCTTTTAAGAGATTAGACCAAGACCTATAGAGCCCAAACTTCTGTGTACGCTTGCGAACTGGAAAATTCTGGTCTTCGTTAACACTGTCCTTTGTCCAAAATTCATATAGTGTTACACTAGTGCGATATCTATCCACAACACGAAGTGTAACACCTTTAGATGGGTAACTTTGATGAAATCCTCGACAAGTTTGTATAATTGAGTATTCATTTCGGAAATAATAATCCTTCGAAAAATATAAATTTTGCAGCTTTTTTATCGGAAGCCTGCGGCTCTAAAATAAACCCCCTTTGCATGGTCTTCCACCATTATGTATAAAATGTGATCTAACGTGTAGGATATGAAAAGCCTATTATTTACAGCTGGTGCACGCTGGGTTGGAATACGATGACAAATGTCATCCATAAATTTCGAAAATTTACCATGGAACGCTACGCAGCGAATGAAAAATTCCAAATTGCTGAATTTTATTATGAAAATTCACATTCAATTGCGGCAACGATGCGAAAAATTTGGGCATATTTTGCACGTTATCATATGTCTTCCGGGACGTGTGTGTTTAATGCTTAGTACAAGCTGTAAAGAGCCAAACACCTCAATCCTTCACCGTTCTCAAGAGTTTGACCTATCCACAGCCACATTGCAGCGAAGAATTTTAACGAAAGATTTGGCTCTCCATGCGTACAAGGTCCAATTAACGCAAGAACTGAAGCTGGCTGAACACCAGTAACGCCGTACGTTCTCATATTGGGTCCTAGAAAACATGCTTGTTAACATTGATTTTTGCAAGAAAATCGTGTTTTTCACATTCGCGGCATAAGCAAATTTGCTGCATCTGGGGCACTCAAAATCCACGACCGATTCAGAGTAACTGTTTGGTGCGGCGTACTTTTTCGAAAATGGAGCGTCCTACCGAGACATGATAAACAATATTTTATGACCCGAGCTGGAGGATGTGGATTCAGACGACATCTATGTACTTTCAACAGGATGGTCCTACGTGCAATACAAGTCGCGATATAATCGAGTTATTGCACACGAAGTTTTTTCGCTTTTCAGGGACATCCATTGGCCGCCAAAATAGTGCGACATCGTTAAACTTCTTTCTTTGGGGCTAAGTATATTAAAAGCAAATCATCCGCAAACAATTCCAACTCTAAAAACAAACATTGAAGCCGCCATCGCCGAGATAGAGCCACAATTATGTGTGATTGAAAATTTCGAGAAAATCCTGAGGACATTTGGTAGATATGTATTGTGTTCCATAAATAATCCCCATGGGTCTACTCTATAAAGCAATAAAGGTTTCAGAGATATCTCAACAACTGTTTGTTTGCGAATTATTTCAAACATATTTTTCATAATATTCCCGCAGATTTCTGGTACTATCATATTTTGGTAATTTTTTGCGAATGTCGTCCTTATGTATGAGGATTGTGGAAAAAGTCGGGGCAGTTGTTATGTGTGATGAGGCACCTTCATGTTGGAAAGACATGTGCTTTAGCTCCAACTAATGTAAATCAGGCACAAAAAAGATTGCATTGTATTATGATGCCGGCTTTTCATTCCGCAAAGAAACATGGCCCAATAATGCAGTGTGTAATGGTCGTTAGTATACTCGTATCATGTGAGGATTTTTATCATCCAAATAGTGGCTATTCAGCCCCGCCAAGTCATAATGAGGCTCATCCGCTTATGATGATGCTCTCCAATCCGATCCGATCCCAGGCTATTTTTCCAGAACTATTGAGTCAATTTGATTTTATACGCGCAAAATTGCAACTTTTTTGAGAATTCTTAGAAACATGACGGAGACATCCACAACCCGGGAGTTCCAAAAACATCCTGCCTCACTGCATCAATATGTTCTGGCACATGTTTGCTCCATAGTTGACCAGACACGTTGAATGTTTGATTATCATAGCGCTGAATAACATACAAAAAAAGATGCAAAACTGAACAATCATTCTAATAAAATGTTTGAACAGATTAAACACATTATCGGATCACTCTCCAGGACAGTTAAGTATGAATAAGAGGCCAACAAATCGGTTTAAAACGTGGAACTCACCTTGTAAATTTTTTTCTTCGCCAGAAATGATTTCCGAACTCAAACGCGCTTTTTTATTGTATTAGTCAAGCAGATGTACTTAGGTGGCCGTCGCCGCAGTAGCTTAATCCGTCGACTACAACACTGAAGTCCTTGGTTCAATTCTCAGGCTATACACTGTAAAACAGAAAAAATCAACCGGTAATGGCCGACATCTGAAAGTATAAATTTCTTTCACCATTCGGAGCCCTCAAGTAATCGTAGGTCTCTCTGCACAAAATGACAAGCTCTACAGCATAGGAACTAGGCCATATTTCAAGCCGTATTCACCCAATGAACAAGTCAATATTTTTCAATTGCTTGATGGGCATATGCCTCTTAAAAGAAATACTTACGCTAAAAAAGGGTAAGTATTTGGTAATTGGTAAAAAAAATTGTGGACGAAGATGTAGACGATCGAAAACGGAACGTAAATTCCTAAGTTCAATTTCAGGATGTCTGCATCTCGTCATTTGGCTGTTGTCGAACGCCTACTCTCCATAATCTAACTAAGCCAGAGTTGATGAAATATTCCTCAAATTTATAAAATATAATCTTCTCATAATACTACTGTCAATATCTTACTTATACCTAAGAGCTGTATAGTCAAAGACCTTCAGGAAACCGGTACATATATTTTCTTTCATTTCTAAAGTAATCGTTAGAATCAGATTATGTTGATGTGTCATCAATTTGGCTTCCGCGCTAATCATATCTGGACCTAAGCCATACAAGATAGATATTTGAAAAAATTCTGTTTACCTTTCTACTGATCCTTCACCTTTGAAAGGCTTTTGATTGTACAAGTTAGTTAGGCTTCATATCTTGTTGGTCGGGAGCGAGCAGTATGTGTGAATAATAAAATATCGGACTTTATGTTCAATACGTATTTGAGATATACCACAGGCATACATCCTGGGACCTCTCATATGCAGTGCCTGTCCGACCGTTCATAGCGCCGCGGTACAAGTCGTACACAAGCGTCCCTCAAATTTGTATGCCTAAAAATTTTCTCAACATAAGTAACTTGAAATTTGATGTGTGTTTTTTGAAGAAAAAATTATATTTTTTGATGATTGTTTTACATTTGTTTTGTAAATTTTACAATTTTGTAATTTATATCACTATTAAATATTGGGAGTTTTCATGAATGTTCAATAAAAGGAACCTTTTCTGGCTTACTAAGCCGCAAATTGTTCGATGATATCCTCATATTGAATTGAATCAGCTCATGTCCAATCGATATTGTGGCTTAAGCCATTTAGTCGTTCTTCTGACATCGAATTGCGTAAATAATTTTTAGTTATCTTTAGCTATGAAAAAGATCTTTCTGCTGTTGCGACCGATACAGGAATTGTTAAAAAAATTCTGTACGCGATGACAGCATTCGGAGTTAGATTTTCCATGTCGTTGGTCTTAATTACGTTTAGTATGTAGATGACTCGAACAAAATTCAGATTTTTCAGCAATTCTGCAACCACTGTCATCTCTGAAAACAGTTCTTCGCCATCAATGTTAGATTCGTTGCCCCTTGAAAGCGTAGTTTGAAGCTGTTTACACGACTTGAGCAAATTTCCATTTTGTCTATTTTGATCGAAATCGGTAAAATTGTAGAGAAAGGAGAAAGTTGCACTGTGCTTTTCTAATGAATCAAATCGCTCCTCGACTGCGTCAGTTGCAACTTTCAATACAATATCAATAAAATTGTTCTTGAAACTTTCTTCCGAATTTATTTCGTGTCCAGCAGTTACACCTATACGACAGTTCGGAAAAACTATCTCGATTCCCATTTTCTCCCAGATTTCTTTTGCATCACTAAAAACCTTTTCAGGTCCAGTTGAACTGTATTCTTCCAAAAATGTTTTAGTACATCCCAAACACAATACAGCGGCCTGTAAGTCCGAATCAATTGATTGCAATACTTTCGAAACAATGTTAACTTGACTTAAAACGTCGTACTACATGCACACTGCACACACGAAGTGATAATCGATTTTGTCGATAATTGCTCCAGCTTCATGACGAACTGTATTCTTGAAAGCGGTTGAATTCTTGATTTCGTCCAATGTAGCAATTATATTGCCAAGATGCAGTCGAAGTGCGCCGATGTTTTAGCGCTCATTCAAATGATTACAAAATATATTTAAATATTTGCAGCGTCCTTTTATATATCGAAGTCTCGCGCCGTGTTTTGATATAATTTTTGGTAAAAATGTGTATTTATTCGTTTTCTCTTTGTGAGTAGACACAAAATTTTTAGCTCGCGCGCCCCGATGCAGTGCACTGGCTGAACTGGCGGTTGACATCGGATCCGGTTAGATAACAGCCATTCCCTCGGCTCAAATTACCACTGCGTTAGTTGCATTACTTTAATAAAAAGCTAAAATACTAAATAAATACTAAAATACTAAAATAAATAAGTTCATACTTTCCAACAATCCATCTTAATTATGATCATCAAAAACGTCCAATATAATTAGATACATTCAACTTCCGCGTATTTCTTGTTCAACAATAGTACAATAATTTCTTACATATGCCATTCGACTCAGGAAGTGGCTTCCAAACCACATTAGAGAAATAAGAGAGACGATACGACCGGACAGGGTTTTTTTTTTTATTTTCGCAGGAACAGCGGGAATTTGAATGGTTGTCCAAAATAGGACAACAATGTCAAATTTAAGCAATAAATAACTTTCCCTTTGAATATCGGATGTAACCCATTGCCTGAAAAAAACACGAAGCTAAAACATCTTTGCTTACCACCTTCAAAAAATGTACACCTCTTCAGTGCTTCTAAGCCCTTAGAAAAAAATCTTTTACCCAGGATAGGCAGTGGATTCCACTATTATGTGGTATTCTACCCACAGCGTCCTCGTTGTTAGCGATTTGAACTCGAAGCTATAAGGGAAGAATATTTCAACGGAGGATGTAGAGCAAAAGCCCTTAAAAGGATTTAGTGTTCTTCTGAAGACAATCCAATATTCACTTGCATCACTGCATTATTGTTATCAAAAAATGAACGAAAAATTCTGAAATACTATTATACCGAACCCTAGAAAGAAATTTAACATTGAAATAAATCATTCCTGATTTAGTCAGTCCCACCTGTCAGCATCAAAAAATTACGAATAGCATCTAGCTATTGCAGCAATACATAACCGCATCGTTGGAAAAACAAGAGAGGCAAAATTGAAGGCAATTTTTCTCTGCGCTGCGTCAGTTGATATTCAGTCTTAATATGTAGATACTTCATTTTGAATGGTCTTCCTCAAAATAATTGTTTTCCTCAAAATATGGGGCATTTGGAAATAAAGTTCCAAGATAACGTCCACTTGCAATATTTATAAAGTGAACAACAGGATGAGTGCAAGATAATAGCTTGCAGTCCTTCTTGTAGTCAAACGCCGAAAAACCAAAAAAAAAAATAATATGTCGTGGAAGCTCGAAATTCTCATATGTAATGGGTGGTATAAAAGTCTCCATTATGCTGCATTTAAAAGTTCTTCTTTATATTTAAACGCCTATCCCTTGATGTACTTCAGGCTTTTTGTACAACAGTTCCCTCCCTTCGGAATATTCTGCACCAACAATGCCTAAGAGCGCCCGATATGCAGTAGTTTGAATAATTTGCAAAGCAATGTTTTGCTATGGGCTCCGTATTTTAAGCACTTTTAAGTTTCTCCTTTGGTTTATATGATGCCAGATCAATTTTTGCGACAAAATTCAAAAGAGCGAACCAATTTTTATTCATTCAGAAATTCAATATCTTTTGGCTGATTCTTATATAGTTAAATCTTTTGAAATTTTCCATAACCAAAATTGGGTGCAGATATACAAGACTCTTGTAACTAAAGTTAAGAAAGCACGTTTCCGTTTTGTTATGGGCAATTTACTTCCAGAAATTAAACGAGCAGATCAATTGATCTGATTATATGGTGGATCTAATAAATTTTAAAGGTCCGTTAACCTACTGGAGAGAAGTTAATGTTGTTTTCATTACCAAATGAGCAAAATGTTCTCATGTTGCCCCAGAGGACCTCAGACCTATAAGTCTATCATCTTTCACAACTGATTGATATCCATATACTACCTAGAATCGATCCACGACTTTTGTCTACGGCTCAACATGCCTAATGTAAAGGAAATTCGGTGAAACGGCTCTACATTCACTGAATAGCCACATTATAGAGAGTACACAATGGTCGCGTTCCTGGACACAGACGGTGCTTTTAACAATGTCAACACATCCGCAATAACAACTGCGCTGACAACTCTGAAGTTAGATGACTCAGTTAGGGATTCTTCCTTATTCTACGTGGTAGGATTATCAACTCCAAACTGGATGAGTTCGTGGAGGTACGCCGCAAGCCGGTGTCCTTTCACCCCTTCTCTTGAACTTAGTGGTCAATGAACTGCTGATATACCTGGAAGTGGGCAGTAGCAAGGTAGTTGCCAATGCGGATGACGTTGCTATGGCCGACTTAGGACTTAGGAAAGTATCTCAACCCCATTAAAGATCTCTTACAGCAAAATCTTAACAGACTAATCCGTGTTGCGAATCGCTGTGGATTGGGAATAAACCTCCATAAAACTGACCTTGTTCTCTTTTTCAAAAACTATAAAATTCCAATCATAGACCCTCCCTCACCTCCCTCACTAGAACCAAAGCTGGATGCTATTAGAAGAAGAACCTGTTCGGTCAACATGTCTACGACCATATAGCTCTGGCCAACACTGGATCTGAATCGCTCTAAGGGTTTGATCCTTCTAATTTAGAAGCATCTCTGCGCTATCATAGGCAAGCATGCAAAAAGGCTTTGCGTTTTTACAAACGACTTCTGCAGAAGCTCCATGGACGAGGAGGAGGAGGAGGCAATTCTCCACCTACTTCGTACATGCCCAGCTCTGTCCCAAATAAGAAAATTCTACTTAGCTCCTTTCTTCTACAATGACTTAAGCAATCTAAACAATATATGTAGATATCAGCAACTTCCTATGCTTCATCAGAAGCTCAAATTGGTTCCAAGAGTAGAGGGACCACAGATTCACGTTGCATCACAATGGACCAACAGGTCGTGTTATACGCACTCGTTGGCAGACTCCCGTCCATTAGGATATTCGTATGACACTGAAACGGATGTTGAGCTCTTCAAAATGTTCGTATTCAATAGGCAGCTTTTTTGGGGATGCGGTCTTAAGGCGTACCATCAGGGTGACACTTCTGGAGGTATAAGGATGTGTCAAAAAGAAATCATGAAAAAGTGTCCAAAAACAACGAAGTTATACTGGTTGAAGTAAACGTATTCTTAAAACCATTTTTTTTAAAAATTTGTCGAAGGAAATTTCTTGAAGGTTGAATATATGGTACGTGAATTTTGTCAATCAGCAATCAAATTTTAAATAATGAAAGGGGAATCCAAATTACGGCTATCTTCTCATCGTTCACCGTGTTGGATCCCTTTAAATGTTATTATTTGGCTTCTTAACTCTACTCCTGTAGCAACAAATATCATTCTATGAAGTAAACTATTTTTTGTTCTGGTATGCCAAACTGTGTTCCTGCATCGAAATAGGATAACCAACGAGGAGTAGTTTTAAGTTCCTTGAGTACTCTGCAAAAGACTGACTGCGTCCCGGAAAAGAAATAAAATAAAGGAAAGAGAATTTTCTGGCAGCATAACCTTTTTGAAAGTCATGGAACCAGCACAAACTGTCAGCGGTTCGTCATTGCAGGACCAAAAACCCTTAACCAATTATCGACTTACCAGGAATATGGCCGTTTCTACATTCATTGAGAGCTGACGATTTTAGTCTTAAACTAAAAATGTAGTAACTTTTAGATAGCTTGTCTGCCTCAATGTTTGAGAATTGCTTTTTTTCTGGTTCCAATGATCCTTGTATACAGATACGGGTATTCGGACAGTGCTTTTGAGTTCCGGAAATAAGAAGAATCATCTAAGCAGTTTGTTGCTTTTTTTTTTATCGTTCCCCAATATATCTATCACAATATTAAATTATCTCCGTTTTGTGATTTAATTTTCTTCAGATTTAGATCAAGTGCAACTAGTATTCCTCAACGCCCTACTACTCATCACCTCAGGGGTGTAGCAAGTTCGCGTTCGAATATTGTATTTCTGTAATACGCTTTCTGCCTCTCAACGCTTGATGGTTCTAATTTATTACCCTATCCGACTGATTCAATGGATGCATAACAAATCGCATGTAATGATGTCTTTAACTTAAAGGACTTCTAGTTGCCCACAGGTTTGGCTTTTCAAGCTTACCAAATGCTTCAGCAGATGCTATAGTGGAGCCTTATTACCTGCTAGCATACAAAGATGAAAATTTTTTTTTCTATAATTTTTCTGGAGCCTTAGATATTTCATATCACGGATCCCCAATCTAGAAATATACCGATACCGATATCGCTACAATTATGAAGAGCTTTTATTTGTTTTATATAAACTCTTGTTTCAGCCAATGTTTATGGTGTTTTGGGCTTTGCAAAATTTTCCTTTAGGTACCTCTCCATGTCTAAATTGCTTGTGATGTAGACTTATAGGTGCCTGTATTCCTTACCAAATTCTGTCGATTCCCTATTTATGCAATTCCATTTCTAATTTCTTGTTTTCGTTATCTTGGATTTGGAAAGATTAATCATTTAATTCCACTAAATGCAGCACTCATGTCTGTATATCGTTACTTGAAAAAAGAAACTGGAGAGTTTACTGGAAGCACTAAATCGTCCGCGAAGAGAAGTGCCAGACAGCATCGACTATCGAAAGTGTCTTCGACGAAGAGCGCAAACAAGGTTGGTCTTAGAGCACATTTAGGCTCTTTTCCCACGTCTGGGACAATGCAATACAGCTTATATAGCCTTACGATCCACCTTGTCAGGGCGGCCTTAAAATACGTTTCAGCTTTTTCTTCCGACTCGATTATGCTTATCAAAACAAAAACATGATCGACTGTCACATAGCCCTCAGATGGCCGCGGGATAATTGTTTATCAGTCCGTTCTTTTTGACAGGTTTTTTCAGGCTTCCAAATCTTTAAATTTAGAGAGCAATACATTTCTGTTTAAAAGTTATCTGTCGTGTATAGCACGGAATAAATCTAACATTTTCATCGGTTGACAGAAAGGCGAAAATAAGATGAGATAATACCATTGCAACTTACAAATCCAACCCTGGATCCAATCCCTGACAAGAAGCACTCATGGTTATGCTTTCTGAATTCGTAGTTGTTACGCTCTAGGGTCTACAAATCTATGATATCATTTTATATACTAAGGCTAAGCAGAAATGTTTAGCGAATCTCCCTAAGACCTAATTCTCTAACAAAAAAAAGTAGCTTTGCTGTGGAGAGCCGGACAAACGCAAAGGAGATACTCGTACCTTACCCTTACGTACTGTAAGTATAAATTAAATAAAAGTGATCTTTTTGTTGCTCCGACCTACATATATTAAATCGGTAAAATTTCTCTATAACATGCCTGAACATTTGTTCCATGCTTTTGATGTCTTTGAACCCAGCAGCCCACATTCAACTAGTATCCCTTTGTTGTAGGTTACAAGAATTTCAATTATTGGCTGAAGTTTCATTTGATGTGCCAGATATTTTACACATGTCTTTATGAGAGTTTGAGATACTGGTACTTTTAGAGAGGCACAAAACAATATAAAAATACCTAATCTAGCAAGATTGGTCCTGATTTATGGCTGCCCTTCCACAATGCCATCGATATTCTTAGCATATCTTTAGGTATTGTGTCCAGGCTCCTTTATTTTTGAATATCCGGTATGGGCAGAACTTTATTCAATTCAATAAATATCTAACTGATGGGGCAATCTGTCCATATGTATATGTACGAGTATATCTATATTTATTTATTTTTAAAACTTTCTCAAAATGGAACTGGAAATTTACAAATATATTTCGCTTCGTAAGCAATATCTTTTCAAAATGCTCAACACAGCACAGGCAGCTTCGAATACCTAATTTAATTTTATTTCCCTCGGCGGCTACGACTTCCTAAACGAATTTCAATTACAAATATTTGTTACCATACCAACCTACTTTGCTTTTCTTCAGAGTAGACTTTAGTAAGTATACTTACCTCCTGGTACTTCATATATCTTCTACTCCTTACATAGTGTTCTCTTCATATTTCTTATCAGTGGACGTTCCTTTCAGGAAGCCTAGAAAACAAGAAACAAAACAAAAACAAAAACACGAAAAGAACGGCGCTACGCAACTTTTGTGCGTGGGTTTTTTCTACCTCGAGGGCAAATTGTTTACATTCGCATATAAATAAGACTAAGGATTTTCCGAATATCGAAATTGCCATTTGTTCTCTCTCCCATCGTTCTCCTTCCCCAATTTTTTTTTTTTTTTTTTTTTCATAAGAAGTCTTTATGTATAAATATATGAAAACAAAATTCTCCACCGAACAAGAAAAATCTCTATACCATAGAAACTAAATTCAATTTATTTTTTTTTTTTTCATTGCTGCTGTATGGTATGTGCTTATCGTTATTTCTATGCTACCTCGCACCCCGCCAATTGTATGCTACTGCCGATTTTATGTTGTTTCACCTTTCATCGGTCGAAAGCGTAATGTAAACATAATTGGTTCAATCAACGTTTATCTGTGTACTAGTACGTATACGCGTAGTATAGAATCAGCGACAGACTCCCCTGTTCGTTACTGCGTGCATCCAATTAACAATGTATCTCAAAGCAGAGCTAAGCTTTTCAAGCAAATGGCGTGCTAATTATCTTCTAAACAGCACGGCACTGTGGCGGTTGTCGAGAACTAAAACAATGGTTTACCGTAGCGACGGTATCTATCAGTAGTCTTGCCTTAACCTAAGTATTAAGCATAGAGTATGAGAATGAGACTGAGTATAAGTATGAGTATGAGTACACTACCCCAGAATACATTATCTAAGATACAAATAGCTACTTATGTGGATAGATACGAGTACGAGCACTTACCTCACCTGTTATCTCTTCCTCTTCATACAGAAGGTATTCGTATCTTGCGGTGCCTATACTTACTTGCGTGTGTGGAATCGTGTATCTATGTATATACACAATTGGCTACAGTGGGAAGAGGCTAATTTTCTGATAGATCTCCTGGCATCTTTAAGATACTCACCAATTTAAATAGAGAATTTTCTTTTAATCTCCTAAATATACATATATGTACTCCTAGTCTTAGAGGTATGAATCATATGATTTTATAAAAACAAACACTGCACTCAGTTGTGCTTGTGACCCCTAAAAGTGAAACTTTTTATCGCAGACGTTTATAATCACATAGCCAGCAGCCGCGATCGACGACAACGACAACGACAACGACAACGACAACGACTACGACAGCGCTAGCACTAGCTATAGCTAGCTTTAGCCTGTGCTTTAGCTATTTGGTTGGTGTCGAAATTCATGAGGAATTTCAACTCGCAGTGAAACCAAAAAAAAAACAAAATGAAAATAAAATTTCGTTTAAGTTGTGAGTTTGAAAACTGCGATAAACGGTGCTAGGTTTTGATATTGGGGGTTCGGTCATTGGAATCATACTTTTATTCTACTCACCCCTTGTGATTAATGTGTTAACTGGTGATAATAATTTGTTTTTTATTATTATTTCTTGGAGAATTTTTTTTATGATATTTTGCCGCTAACATTAACGCTGACTAACTGAATGAATGCTTGGCAATGTATATTCGGGAGGCTTTCAGATATCGTCATCAGCGCTGACTTTAGATACGTTACGAGTATTTGCACAAAAATTTAAAAAAAAAAAAACAATTTCAGTATCGCTGAAACCTTGCAAACTTATATACATACATTCTTTAAATTGCTTTTTCTTTTTTTTTTTTTTTTTGATAAAAATGTCAATTTATGCAAAGGCCTTAAGTTTAGCTCGTGCTGAAAAGAAATTTGTCGAATAAAAAAAATTATCAAAAATTAAAGCGCGAATGTTTATAGAAAAAAATATGTATTTTCAGACCAAAGAGTTGTGTGAAAAATTTTTAGATAAAAAGAAAAGCAATAAAAAATACAGGAGCGATAAAATACAGTTTTTTTTTTTAACCAAATTTTTTTTCTTTCGACAATTTCTTTTTGATGTGCAAATCACGTTTAGCTAGTTAGCGATGAAGTGTTTATTTTGTGCAGCTTGGATTGTATAAATTTTTGCTAAAATTAAGAAGGTCCAGAATACGCTTCTTGAAATGGCAATAATATCATAATAAAAATACAAAATAATTAAATACACCACCAGACAATTAAATTTAGCCCAGGTACTAATAGGGGAGCCAGATTTATATGGTATATCTACAGGACGTAGCATATACAACGTCATAGGGGTTTATTTCTTATTTTTGAGAAAATGTTGAACTTGCAATTTACATAGCTACTGGAAAATTTGAATAGATGTGCTTGCTCATGTCTCAGCTTCAATTGCAATTCCCTCGACCTTTGATTTGGCAGCATTTCGGTTTCTGGCGGTCTTTAGTTGCAGCGATTTCTTTTCAGCTATGATAGTTTAATTGCACTATTTTTCAAACGCATTTGAGCCAAGAAATTCTCAAGATGGCTCAAAAGTGTGTCATGTGTGGATTCGATCGATTAAGGTAACACTTCTAGGACATTCGAAAATGTTAACCATTTGTATGGATTGTCCAGACGTGCTTGTTGGGGTTGACAAGCTGATGTGACGGCTGATGATTGACGATTCATTGAATTCTGAGAACCAGAAAGATTTATATCGCATTAGACATTGCCCATTTCTTGGATTGGCCCAGTAGTGGAAAAATGATTTTCTTATCACAGGGTTTCTTTATGTCCACATGGTGGCCTCTGAACAATTGAGTTTACAAAGGTTTGCACCTACAGTGGCGAGCAAAACTGAATACCAAAAATGTAAAAGCAGCGTTATTACATAAGTTATAAGTTATTATAAGTCAGAGGTGCAGTATTTTAATAAAATTCATTTTATTTATTTAGTGTGTTTAATTAAATGTTTTTTACTTAACAATTAAAAATTAAAAATAGTTCATAGTCCAAAGTATTCACTTTTGCACGTTTTAATCCTTGTAGCTAAAAACTAGCTCCTAGTTCATAGCCCTTTGTTTCTTATTACACTTTTTACTCGCTTTGGCATTGATTCTACCAATTTTTGTCTAATTCCGTCTAGAATCTTCTTCCATTCGGTTTGTACCCTAGTCCAAAGTTCGTTTAGTGAAGGCGGAGTGAAAAGTGACCTCCTTGACCGGCAGAATGCGCTGCTACTGCAAAAAAGGTTATGGTGCCTTGAAGTCCGTTCATATTTAGGCAGACAAGCCAAATTTCAGTGTGATACTGTATTTAGTTTTGTTTTGACAGCTGATTGTTGTTGACGTGTTTGGCATCATGTTGAGTATGCACAAAAACGATTTTCGTTCTCTCATAAAACATTATTTTTTGAGAGGCAAAACGGCGAAGGAAACTAAAGAAAAGTTGGATAAATATTATGAGGCTAATGCTCCGTCAGATTACACCGTCAAATATTGGTTTCGAGAGTATCGTGGTGGCCGCAACTCCACTACCGATCAAGTCCGCAGCGGCAGGCCCTCCGATGTGGTTACAGAGGACAATGTCAAAAAAATACATGAAATGGTGTTGGCTGACTGGAAAGTGAAGGTGCGCGAGCTAGCAGATACCACAAGGATTAGTACAAGGATATTCTGCATATGAAAAAGTTATCCTGCCGCTGGGTGCCGCGCATGACCAAAAGCACGAACCCGAGAGCACGTCGAAAGAGTGTTTGAACTTGCTGATGCGGAATCGGGCGGACTTTTGGCGTCGATTGGTAACTGGATTTGGATCCCTCGGACTATTATCTTTTCCCAAACCTCAAAAGAGCTCATCAATAAAAAATTCAGCTCACGCGAGAAAATCATCGACGCCACGGATGAGCATTTTGCAGACCTTCCGGAAAATTACAAGTTGGAAAATCGCTGGAATAAGTGTATCAAACTAAAATGGGACTATATTCAACATTTAAAAAATTTTTTTTTTTCACTTCCAAGGAGGTTACTTTTCACCCCATCTAGTATTTGTAGGTGGACTTTCGTATCACAGAAGTTGCCGTTTAACAATGGCATATAAATTCTCTATCGGATTCAAACCGGACTTTGTGCGAGCCATTGCAATTACGAAAAAAGTTGGTTACCGAGTCAGTTTTTGACGATTTTGGCGGTGTTTGGGGTCGTCATCTTGCTGGAAGGTGATCTCTTCAATGGGATACACGCATTTCTCAACCAACTCCGGCAAATTTGTCTGGAGTATTTCATTATCCCATCGATTTTCACTAAGGGTCCGACATGCCATCAAGTAAAACAACCCCAAACCATAAGACTCCACCTCCACCGTGCTTTACGGTCTCCTTAACTTGGTGTTTGAGAACTCGTTCGTTAGGTTTGTGCCAAAAGTATTCTTTCCCATCTGATTGGTAGCAATTGATTTTTATTTTGATTGACCAGTACCAAAGGGTACTTTTCCAGTCTTCAACCGTTCGATTTTTGTGGTCTTTGCAGAACTTTAACCTTGATTTCAAGCAGGCTTCTTCTGCTTGATTGCCGATGCAAGACCGATTTGTCTAAGAGCTCTCCTGGCAGTCTAGTCACTAACGTTTTTTTTTAATACCCCTAGAGGCCGCCTTTGGTGTCTTTATCTCATTTGTTAGAAGCATTCTTTCCATCACCCGAGCATCGCCATCCGCTAACAAGCTCGGTCTTCCGCCAACATTTTTTGGGGGGTTACAGTTTTTTTTTTTCTCTTGGACCTAAATCACTGACGCACATTGCAGAGTTTTGAAAATTTTCTGGAACTGTAGCCATTTTTAGACAACAAAACAATCTTATTTTCAATATCAATCGTGACTTTTCCCATTGTCCTATAAAAGCTTCTATTGAAACAAATATTTTGTTGTATATATAGTATTTTTAATAATACCGTAAAATAACATTTCGAGCGCTAAATAACTGAAAATTAATATTGTGTTCCTACAATGGTGAACTAAATTTCAGAATAAAGCTAAAGACAAAACAAAATAAGATCGTACAAAACTGAGTACTTCAGAGTTCCCAATTTATACTCGGATATATATACATATGTCACTCTGAAGAAAGTCAGTTAATGTAGTAGAGTTTGTATTGTATCATAAAATACATTCTTTTTTTAAAGTTATATTTAGAAAATATATGTAAACTGTACTAATTTTCAATCCTACAGGAAAATAGAGAAATTTTCATCCTTTTAGTATTCAGTTTTGCTCGCCACTGTATGTTTACCGTGCTTTGCGTAGGAATTTTAGCTGGTCGTTGTGTTTCCTCAATAACGACGTAGATGCCGCTGCTGATATGATCATATACACCATTCTCTTTGGAATGAGATCCTTTATCCCTCATCGGCTGAAGTGTGTCGAGCAAAAAGTAAAGCATGGTATGACTCGAGCTGTATACAGGCTGTCGGGGTTAGGGAACAATTTTTTCTCTCCTACAAGACTGAGTCGACGGCCGAAAAAAATCCAGGAATGACTGTAACGCCTTTCTTAGACATGTGAAATTTGAACACGACCAAAAATTGAGGCAAAAAATACTACAATGCCCCAAAGTATTGTAAAATTTTGGTCGTTTGTCAAAATCATCAGAGAATTCGCCTCATCCACCATCCCAACGCTCATATATAATGACATTCCAGCTGTCAGCTCTTTGAACAAGGTCAATTTGCTTGCTTAACAGTTTGCGGACAGCTCAACACTTCCAGATTGTGCCTTGTCTCCGCCTACACTAGTGTTGAGTGGGTCGAATCTTTAATATAAGAAGCAAGAGTACTTAAAGACCTAAACCTAAACTACTGCGTAATCTTTTAGGACTCTTTCCGAGTAGACGGAAAACAATATTTGTCCAGCCCCTCCCTAAATCTTCTTCTATCTCCTCCTACAGACGCATTGAACTCGCGTTCCTTCTTTCCAAGATCATGAAATATCTCCAATCATGAAAATTTCTCAATGACCGGTAATAGAGTTTTCGTGGCAACAGATCCACTGGTGATTTGATGAGATGTCACGCCGAAAAGTGGAACCAAAGCGTTCATCAATCAGGCAGAAGCAGGATAGTTGCACTTGATTTGACAGAGTTTAGCAGTAAGCTCTTTTGTCGAAAATGTGAGGATTTGGGGTTAACGACTCTCTTCTTGGAGAACCACTAATATAATCAATTTTAATCCTTCCAAAACACAATGCTGTATGCTGCCATTAAAGCGAAATTTAAACACCCAGTCATTATCCATGAATGGTACTTGCATCGTCGAAACCGAAAAACTTTCCATTCTTGGTATGAGAGTCAATGACAACCTACGCTGGAATGACCACATATTTGTTGTCGTTAAAAATGCTGAGAAATATCTATTTTACCTCCAACAATGTAAGAAATACTTTTCCCCCTCTGATCTGGCCACAATATATAAGTCGTTTACCTGCCATGGAGTTTGGAATACAATGCCCACATCTAGTCAGGTGCTCCTAAAACCACTCTGCACCTGCAAGACAGGATTCAAAACTCATAGGTGATGCTAATATCGACACCGACGAAATGTTATATTGCTATTTACACCACCAGTGCTCCAGTGAAATCCCCAGTAGCATTCCACCATTTCAAACCTTTAACCGTCTCCCTTTGAATATTTATCATTTTACCCACTTTCGGACGTATTCGGAAATATCGCGATTCTTTCCTGAGCCGTACAGCTCGCTTATGGAATACCCTGCCGAGCTCTCTGTTTCCTAGTCATTATAACTTGCAAACATTCAAAACCAATGTACATCGGTACCTCTCTTTATTTCCTTCAAAACTTTCTTTCGCCCGTGCTTTCTGCAAACATTGTTAGGGTACCGGTACACACAAGCCTTTGAACGCGTGCCAATTGTACAAAAAAAAATCGGTATTGCTTGACAAATCATTAATAACGGGCCTACACCTCAAAAATTTCATAGCATTCGACCTAATTTTGAGAATTGGCCCTCAATTCGCTAAACGTGCCTCATTTCATATCACATCACTCTAGATTGCATCCGCTGTGTGTTAAAGTGTGGTGGGAGATCCAGAATTGTCGGTTCGGGGACGATCGCACCAGCTGGGCTTTTTTTCGACTCACACACATATAAAATCCAGCTAGTGCAGGAATTAAAGGTATAAGACCATGGCGTGCGACAAGCGTTCGCGGATTAGCTAGAAGTCGACCCTTACTCGTAACTCTTGGCTCAATGAGTCTGTGAACAATCAAAATTGCTGTTTTCTCGCTGAGACAAACCCTGAAAAGACATACGCGACTCAACTGCTCTCACAAAAGTACCTTGTTTTGGTGTGGTCTTCATTCTAGTCCCATCATGGGTTCTTATTTTTTCGAAGCTAGCATTATAGTCAGTGGAAAATGTTACCGTACAATGAGCAGTGGTTACTTTTTCGAAAATTCGGACGACATGTGCGTCCAGCAGAGTGGTGCTACTTGCTATTTTGCCGATTAAACCAATTATTTATTGCGAACTCAATTCAATAATAACATTGTAATGCAAAATGGACCCGTAAATTAACCACCGAATAACTGCTGTTTTACGACACGAGATTACTTTTTGTGGGGCTATGTTAAGTTTTTGGTGTATGATGATAGACCTCAAAGTATTCAGGCTTATTGACGCTATAAAGCCACAATTCTCGAAAGAGTGCCCCAGAATTCAGCAGACATCATGCGCTTTGTCAAAAAGAGCGCAGGAGGACCTATACCTGAAGTCATATTCAAAACATAATACAACGAGTTTTAAGCTCTTTTAGAACAGACCCTTTATATTCAAAAGTTTAAAGTTTAAAGTACGAATACAGATTTCTCAGCTTGGTAACTTAGTCTAGCGCTTTCATTTCAAATCAAAAATAATATTGTTCAAACAACGACAATTTGATCTACGGTATTCGACAAAGATTGGTTTCTGGAGAGAAGGTCTTTGTAATGTTGAATATCTCTAAATAGAGCGAAAGTCCTTGAGCCGAACTGTTAAAGAACAAGTAAACACCGAACAGATTACGAACGATCTGACCTAGGCTTCAAAATCCCTTCATCAGTGTTACGTTTTAGCAGAGCTTGCAAGGTCTTTGATGATCAATAGGTAGTTGCAACTTACATTAGGATTGGAAATGTCTTTTTTGCTATAAGGTATCAAGTTATCGCATGCCTTCTCAAAGGCGAAGACTTATTTAAAAGTGCTGAAGTTGTGGTTATTGATGTTTAATCCTCTTCAAACAGTTCGAAAATATCCATCTTATTTCGGTTGCCATTAAGTTATTTTATGATTTTGTTTTACAATTCTTCAGAGTGATCCCACCTTTACTGTTGATTCTGAAGAAAATTTGGCTCATTTGGGCAACTCTACCATATGTCGCTCTCGGACATATTGTTTGCATTTTGAAAAGATGGATGGTATTATGTAATTGCAGGGCGTCAATTTATAAAATCGGCGGTTGACTTAGCCAAGAAAATCATCTTCAATGATGTACTCGTACATTTCCACTTTAGCGGCTACAAACAAATGCAAAATAGCCGTACTTGGATAGCGAGAATTCACAACCATGAACGAGTATGTTCCACTACGAGTATTTTAATTGACTGAGTGGGTGAGGTGATTCGAGTGAGACACTTCTAGGCAGCAGGATCGCACCATGGCACCTGCATTTTTGAACACAGAATTAGAGAAGCCTAACTTAACTTACGAGTATGTCAAATCTTTGAAAATCCGGCTTTTTGTTTAATTTTTGTGGGCTGAATAGTGTTATAACCTGGCATTGAAAAGTTGTCATGAAAGTCTTAATTAGAACATATCGTTCCCTGGTCGACTTCGACATTCCGTATGATATAATCTATACGGAGGGGGATAACTGGGAAACAAATCCAGTAATCAGGTCAAATGAAATTGTAATTTTCACAGATGGCTGAAAAACAGAGGAAGGAATAGAGACCCAGAAATAAGAGTGTCTATAAGACTACCGGACGCAAGCAGTATCTTCCAATCTGGGGTCCTGACTGTCCGCAGGGCGGCTGAGCTAATGCAGATGAGATCGATATCCGAAAGAGATATCGCTATCTACATCGATAGCCAGGCCGCTCTCAAGACAATGGAACCGCCCAATATCAATCCTGATACCGTCAGGGGCTGTCGCACAGTGCTCAAGGCATTGTGCAGTCAGAACCGGCGTGACTGTGCTTGGTGACGGGACACTGCAGTGTAAAAGAAAATGAACAAGCTGAGATTGCAGGAAAAGGAAAGCTACTCGATAATAGTGAGGTTGCCAATATCAAACCACCCATTTGCATAGTAAGGGGCACTATCGAGGAAAAAATCACAAAGACTGCCAACCTAAGGTGGTCATGTCTTGAAGGACACAGGGTACCCAAGGCTTTTTGGCCACTTTTTGACGAGAAAAGATGTGCATCAAAGGTTAAGGTTGCAATTTAGTTTCGTGTCCAGAATTAGATATTTCGAGCTGTTCGAAATGACCATTTTTCCTTTTTTCATTTTGGGAAAATTGAATCGCAGTTGATGTATCTGGATTAAGTTTTACATGGATGGGTGGGTGTTACGTTAGTTGGTTGTTAATTCTCTTGAAATAAATCCATTATCTTACTTAAGATACTTAATTATTTTTCCTGTATTATGATAAATATTATATCCACAAAATTGATGATACGTTTTCCGATATTCTAACAGAAATTAGTAGAAGACCCATAAGGGTCTGCTTGCAAGGATATCATAGACCGAGTGTGTAAAAGCAAGTCCAATGTTAAAGTAATTAAAGGCTACTTTTAGATACTTGCGAATGATATTCAATGCGACACTTATATGATATATTCCACCATAAAGTCTTCCAAGGAGAAGATTATGCTTACATACTTTGTAGGCAGAATCGTATTGGCTACAGCATTTGTAATGTGCAGTAGTAAAATCATCTCATCTTGGCTATCCTCATCTGATGAATCTTTTTGCTACCTACTCCAAACAAGTGATTGAATAATCTGCTTAGACTCGCCTCTATTGAACTCGGTCCTACCGTTTCTTTCTGTTTGTAACTTAAAACAAGAATGGATAACGCA
Source organism: Volucella zonaria (assembly GCA_963966105.1). Classification (NCBI taxonomy): domain Eukaryota; kingdom Metazoa; phylum Arthropoda; class Insecta; order Diptera; family Syrphidae; genus Volucella; species Volucella zonaria. The sequence continues at coordinate 118,078,965 of OZ014531.1, read as the reverse complement.
AAAGACAGCATCCGAATACATAGGTCCAAACTCCAAATGAACAACAATTTTTATCTACTCTTGGCCATTGTTTACCTCAGAGCTGTTGTGGATCTGATCTTCGTCTTACTACAGTCCTTGCGTATTTTTATATATCAGAGTTAAGGCAAAGACCAATTAGACGTTGCTCAAAGGAAAAATCACAAAAGTGTGGTGCCAACAGTCCTTCTCATAAAACATATTTCTTAGATTACACCATGTACATCTACATTTTCTAGAGAATATTGATTATTGCAGGTTCTAAATGAGCTCCATTTTCTCAATAAAATCAGATTTGCTCATAGTGCAATTTAAATCAGATCTAAAGATTCTGCAGGGCACAAGTATGATCCCCGCCTTCCTCTGAAAATGCCGTTCTGGCAAATGTTTTCGTTTGATATAATGAGTAATCTAAAAGGCTAACGCAGTTGCGTCTGGGATATGGATGTTATCAGTTAAGTTTATGGTAGCCTTTCCATACAAAGTTTAAGTTTTATATAGTTTTACGATATATGAAAATATTTATAAATAAATCTACAGTTGAAAAGAAGAAAAAAAAAAAAACCCCAAGAAATATCAACAATGTTTATTTATCCTTATCAATTCTTCGAATTGGAATTTTATTGACGAACTTTATAGGTACTCTTTGGCTTTTTTTTAAGTCGTTATAACGTAGTACTATCGACGCACAAGGGCAAGTGCATTTTGCCAAGAAATTGAAATAAAAAATTCTATCCAAAGCGGTTAAGTTTATCGCCATGACTAAGTAAGCATTGTTCATATGTACTCGTAGATATTTCGAAGAATTGCTTACCTTGAAAATGTTTTTCACTGTAGTAAAAACCCTTACATTTCCAACAATTATAACATGTACATAGTATATTTTTAATGAAATCTTTGTCCGATATTTTGTAGCTTTGACCAGAGCTGCCAGAAAGCGAAAAGTTACCAACTCCAATCGGCCAATTGATGGCCATTCCATTAATTTCGCCGTACTGACAATTTCTAATTATTCACTCCTACATCTAGCCATCAAGGCAAGTCAGCAAAAGTCACCCGTTTTTGTGTTTTTTTTTTTTCTTGCCTATATGTGACTCCTTGGGGTCTGCCTTTAGCACTAGTTGGCTTCTTGCAAATCAAATGACATAGAAGGTCATAGGGAAAGCTATATGCGGAAGCCCAGTGCTATGATGACGGATTCGAATTGTTGGTCCTTCGTCTTGTTTTGTCATTTATACGGTGTGTCCATCTTCAATGTTGCTGGCTTTGCTGTTTTCAGGTTTTGTTACTTTGTTTTGTTTTCGATTTTGCCTTCATTTGATTGTATTTTGTGTAAGGGAAATAGCACACGATAATGCTCAGCATAAAGATCTGGCCAACATCCTTGTCCCGATCATTAATCATCCCTACCATTCGCAATTAATCATTAACTTTGAAGTTAGAGATGATTTTGCTCTTCCTGATGGGTGTTGTTGTGGTGGTGTTGGTGGTGGTGCTAATTATGGTGTGGGTAGAAGGTATTACAGAATACAAAACATTGAGAAATAAATGTTGGCAACAAGAGAAGAAGATAGGTGTTCTAGATACAGTAAAACTGAAGGATTACTTTACTTTATTACCTAATCTTGTTCTGACATTAATTGAGAGATACTGACCGACGTCCTTCCCTTGTTTCCCTTATTTGAATCGATATGGCTACTAAGGATGATACAAATTAGACTTAGATACTTGTTCGTTCGTCTGGTATCTGGTTATTTGGTCCATTTTAGCTTGTCATGTGTAACCCTAATTAATCCAAGGAATGGAGATCTCTTACAGTAGACACGTATGTATACGTATGCTCGTACTTCGATGAACGACAAGCTGGCAAATGGGTTTTGCACATCAAATTGTTCGGATGCATAGGTGGTTGAGAGAAAAGATTGACATCATTTTTAAATGGAATTTGCCTTGAGTGACGTATGGCATTGTGGAATGCAATTTGACGTTTTAATGGTTGTTTATGCATTCTGATTAAAGTCGGTTGGATTGAAGACGAAAGGATTTTGACGTCTTAAGATAAAAATGAAGAGAACAAGTTTGTGCATCGATTACAAGACAAAATCTCCTCTATCTTAGAGATGCGGGCGATGTATATTCTCTTTGATGGTTAATGTTTAATTGACTTCGGTTCGGTTCGGTTGGGTTTTTGCCAGTAAAGAAGACTACACATATGTAGGCCAATTTTAGCAAGTTAAAATACTTCGATAAAGCGGTTTTCTTATCGACTTAAGGACCCTACTTTTTTGGCAGATGAACAAAATGGGTCGAGCTCTCGGCTTTCCCAGTTCAATCGCTTTCTAGTTGTTGAAAAGTCTCTTTTTGAAATCTAGCAGGTATCTCGTTTAGAGATTCGCGACATTTCACAAACACCTTTAGTCTTACCGTTTATGCTTTTAGGGTTAGATGGTTCTTAAGATTTACCACATTGCAATTCCTTACTAGAGCGGTCTACCACGAATGGATGATGAAAATGCGACGAATTCCTCTTAGTTGTTGCAATTCATATAGTTGTATAGGTCTTGGTATACATTGGGCGCAGGGTCTACAACCTTAAACCATTTTATTGACCACAGTCAGCCAGAGTAATGATGGGATGTGCCTTTAAATACGGATCGTTTGTCTTTGCTTTTTCACAATCTGACTATCGGGAGGGTGCTGGTAATGTCTTCGGAATTTTCATTAGTGAAAGCAACTTCCGTGTCCAGAAAAGCTCATATATTGAAGTCATTTGTATAGGGCTCACACTGTTCAGAACTAAAAACGGCAATTTTTCAGCTTTCAAGAAGGGACAACTTTCACCCTAAAAGCAACTCCTTCTCCACTGATTACGTTCAGCGAGAGAGACCTATGATTTTTTTTGCCGTCTCCCAACTTCTTTTCATAAGAAGAAGTTTGCGGAGATTCGCCATTGATGCGAAGTGGTAGCAACATCAAAAATTATTTCTTCTGTTCGCTATATTGTCTGTAAGTTGAGCCAAGATTCTCTGTGTTCAGAAGAAAACGGATCCTTTGGGAAGACCTTTCTGATGGCTATCGACAAGTTCCGTCCATGTTATGAACTCTTTTGCTAGTAAGCACTGACCTGTACTGATTATGTAGGATACCAAATAGAGCAGAACTCAACTATTCGATTGATAATGGGACATTATAATTTCTTTTGGTATAGGTTACATTTCGATACATAAATTGGCTATAGACTTACTTATTTACTGACAACAGTAAGGAGCCCTCTGTCTCCAGAAAGAAGCTTCTTTTAAACACCTATCTCTGCAATAAATCTCTTGTAAGAAAAGATAAAAATAATTTTTGCAAAAGCTGTATGAAAGATTACGAAGTATTCAGTGTATCTCTCATATCACTATCCAACTCTTGTTGAGTTGTTTTTTTTTTAATTTGATTAATTAATAGATCTTATATCTTACGAACTAAAAGGCCTTCGTATAAAATTGTATTATTTTAATTTCTAAGCTCTAAGATGGCATATTTTACTCGAGAGCTATTCTAGGAGCTTAATTATGTAGAGTACCCTATATAATTACATTTCACATACGATCTCTACGTTGAATCATAGAAACAAAGATGGCCTAAAGACTTGTATTTTTTTTTGAAGTAGCTTGAGATTGATTAAGAATCTTGACAACGCTCGACAAAAAACAAAAAAAACATAACAGAATGTCCAACTGTTCAAGATAAATGTTTCATGTCCCGATCTAAGATGTGTGCTTTGATGAACCTAAATTTCATAAATAAATTGGGACATTTACTTTGATGATAAAGAGCAACTCACCCCATGAGATTGAAGATTGAGCTATCATTTGCTCACATGAAATTTGTGGTATTCGTATCACTCCCTGAAGATACAATTTAATGGTTTACAAAAGCCAACTGTATAATGCTTCCCTGCGGTGAGGCGTGACATAATAAAATAGCCACCAAAATAGTTTGGACACTTTTAGAGTCAACTTGCCTACGCGTTTTATTTTTGAAAATTCTTCCGGCAGCACAGATACTGAGTCAACGAACTTTTTCGGACACTTGCCATCCTTTTATTATTATTTTTTTTTAAGTATAGGGAGCTTCTAATAATAAATTTAATTATTTACATCTTAATTATAGCACACCCTAAATTTGAGGTAATAAGATACGATATGAAACGCTTGTTACTATGGACTTTCGACCCATTCGTTTTGTCTGTACCTTTTTGTTAGAAGTAGGCGGAATTTTTAACTCTATTGGTGGCTCATCTCTCTGACAGGTTGGAGTATCTTAATATATCTCCATTTCGATCAGAGTGTTCTGTAGAAGAGTTTTGTATGTAAATTCTAGACAAGTTGCTGATGAGAAGATGCTTAAATTTCAATACATAAATTGGCAATAGCTAATAGACTCGGGGATGAGCTTAGCGTAACCACTGCTATAGTGCATTTTGATCGACTCACTGCTCAACGCTCTCAGTGTTTCAGATATTTAATCTCACGGTATACAGATAATGTTGATGCACTATTTGTTGGATCGTGCCCAGCGACTGTCTGCTCCAAAGCGCGGGCAGCCCTAGATGCCATCGATGATTGGTGACCTAGAAATGGTCTTCGAGTCAATCCTCTCAAAAGTGGGGTTGATCCCTTCACGAGAAGGAAACAATTCACTGGTCGAACTCATTTAGTGCTTAAACCCAACAGCAATAGTCTATTGTCTGATGGAATGGCGACAAATTCCTGTTGGTGCTTAAATGCGAAACCGACTTTTTCTATGCCCAGAAAAAGTTTCGGCTTCGTTTCTTAAACATGTGATGCCTTTATATTAAATCTAGTTTTCCTCAAATCTGGTTATAGAAGTCATAGTTTTTTAGTATCCAGGCGTGCGGATATGGTGTGAGGCTCGTTGCCAAACAACTGATTTAAGTGAAAATTTGGAAAAAAAAATTCTTTAACCCATTGCTACCGTATTTACCAATTTTCCAATTAGTCACCTTACTTGTGAGCCATATGTTACTTCCGTCTTTCCCTGAATCAAAGTTCCCTCATTCTCTGAATATGTGTACACATTTGCTCATGTCAAACTGGAATTTATCGATTTCTTTTCTTCGTCTAATATCCTCTTTGTGTCCTGATTTCTATATTCTCTATTCCTTTTTTTTTTATTTTCCAGTCTCTCCTACCGCTTTTAAAATGAATCCGAAATTTGCTACGAAAAATATAAAACGAAGTTTCTTTGTAGACTGAAATATGGCGCAGACTAAATTGCTTCTCTGTTGTCCTAGAATCATTAAGCGTTACGTTACTCCTCCAACTCCTTATCTAGCAGGAATAAGTGTCTATGCATAGCTCTGTATATGTATAGTTAGAAATGCAGGCAAAAAAAAAAAGGAAAAAAATTCTTAGAATAGGAAAAACAAAAACAAAATGTCAATGTATCCCTATCAAGTTTTGTCGACATTTTGTGTGCCAACAAAAAAGGAAGAAAGAAGAAAGATACATCGAATCCGACAGCTTGGATGCCATACTTTACTCTGGCTGTGTGGCCCAGTAACCAATTCTCTTTTTGCCGGGATTCAAGAACACATTATATTCGCACTCATCGTATTCAGATATACAAATCTGTATTTAGATATGTATAATGTATATGTACATATAAAAAGATACGACAAAGAATGTAATTTTTATTTTAGCATTCATGTTTATCTGACACACATGATAAGTGAATGAGACGTAGTAGATTTACTTTGATTTAATCCTTTTTTCTTATCCTTTTGCCACATTATAATGCTTTGGGTGGGTATGAGTATTAACGTAGACCTAACCGACGCGGACAAACTACAAGGCGTATAAAAAAGGGGAGGATTTTCTCCAAAATTCCCAGTAGTATTGCCATATATTTTACATTTCGTGGGTTGTTTCTGGAATTTTGATATTTGATAGTGGTGTCACGGTTTCAAATTGAAAATTCCCTTTGTTTATCGGGAAATTACCATGAAAATTTTATCATTCCTTACTTACAATATGTAAACATGACTGGTATTCTTGACGCGCAAGCTGCTTTTATAAATAATATAGATAAAATAACGCTTTTGGGGTGGGACTTGTTTAAAATGAGGAACCGCCGTATTCGGTGCAACAAATCGTCCATGGACAATTCATTAAAATCATCGATAGTTCTGAACTTCTTTCACTTAGATTCTATAGTGGGAAACTCCACTTTAAAATCAAACCATATTAGCAAGGCTAGGCTTTATATTTACGGCATCACTCGTTTTTAGGCGAAGTGAAAAAACAAGTATCACACCAAGTTCGGATCACTATGGTGCTCCGCTGTTTCATTGGGCTTAAAGCTGAGAAAACACAATAGAAAATTCGCAACAAAAAAAGATTCCATAAATAAGTAGTGGAAATGTAGAAAAGATAGCGACAATCTACAAAAAATACGGAAAGCCGGATACGTGCTGTGTAAACAACATATGCATCCCAATATGGGATAACCGCCGCGGCATCCAACGCTCTATGCAGTTTGAACTACTTGAGGAAGTCCCATGGCGCAAGAAACCTGAATAGGCCAACGACAACTCTCATTACCTCAGCGAGGCTACCGGCCTCAAGCTATTTACCTTTAGCCTTTGTCCCGGGGTTATAGGACTTGGCACACCCGGTTGGGAGACTGCTAAAAATAAGGAAGACAACGTTTATTTAGATGTGCACTTGGTATTCGAGGGAGACTTAGGCAAACAGTGTTAAGTTTTCAGTATGACACAATCCTTATGAAGTTCAAACTCGGAAATATAAAAAAATTTGCGTTCGTGCTCCGACAAAGGATAGAATCGCACCATCAGAGACGAGTTATATGACGTCCTAGACCGAGCTATGCTACCAAAATTGTGGTAGGTGATCTTGACGCAAGACTGGGTTAGGAATTTATGTAAAACATATTTTAGAAATTATTGCAGACAATCTAAAAGAGCTAACAGGAACATTGCATATGGCACCTAATGTTTCGCACTACATGAAACTTAGGAATCATCTTGAAGAGTTGGGGCCTCTTTATCCCAAAATTGTGCTATGTGGTGACTTTAATCTTGATATTCTAAGTAGGAAAAATAAGCAATTTGTTAATGACGTCAACTCCACACATTTTCAACCTAACAAAATACCCTCTTTGATCGACATTTTTCTTGTTTCCCAAATGGCTTTCCCAAATGGACTTAGTAGAGCATTATGACCAAATTGCCTCCCCAGAAGTCTCTCAGCATGATATGATTATTTTGTTTTGAAATGCTATGTCTCCTTGTTCAAATTGTCCATCGATATCGCTACTTTGTTTAATGACAATCTTGATTGGTCACCAATATATTGCTCGTCAGATATAAATGTGCAATCTTCTGGACTAAAAAAAAAAAACACTGACTATCTTTTTAATAAGGACGTGGCTCTCAAAAATAAGAAAATAGAAATATCCCTTGGCTCACCCAACAGGTAACTTAGTGTACTTTAGGTGGCGTAGATATAAATGTTCATTCATGTATGACCGATATCGACAAATCTGAAACTGCTGTAACCTCTTTGACTCGTAAAAGGTTTTAGAAATCTATTCGCCAAATCGACATTACCAAAAGTAATTCTGACAACAGTAATATTGACCTGACACTAGCCACTAGCAATCAAATTGACTTCTTCTTTTTGTGACGCCTTCACAACGGAAGACCACACCTTCTGTCCTTTTAAATGTTTTAATGAGATAACCGAATGTGAGGCTATTTGTTTTTGTAAAGCCGAACGCTGTAGGTTTGGGCAATATCCACCCGAAATTCGGAAAAATTCGATTGCTTGTTCTTTTGAAACATGTAACACATTTTTTTAATACACACAATTATAATGCGCGGTATTATCACCGAAGAACGGAAGCAAGCAAAAATACGCCCGGTTCCCAAATCAAGCTCGCCAAATAATTCCGATTACGGGAAAATTGCTATCACTTCCTTAGCAAAGTGTTTGAGAAAATCGTTAGCCAACAGGTAAAGACCTTCCTCGCAGAAAATAATTTAATAACGAATCACCAATCTGGTTCTTGATCTAAGCACAACTGCATCACGGCCTTGTTGAAAATTACTGCAGATATACGCTCTACCATTGATGAATATATGTATGATATCACTTCTGGTTTTCCTTGACTTCTCAAAAGCATTTGATTTAGTAAACCACGACATTCTCATGTACAAATTAAGAAATCAATTTGCTTTTGATGGTCATACGTGTGAACTTGTGGCATCATATTCTAACAATCGGAACCAAGCTATTTATCATGGTGACAAAAAATCGTTGAGTCTGCCAGTAACTTCCGATGTGCCCCAGGGATCTGTCCTAGGCCCTCTTTTGTTTACGTTGTTTATAAACGATATTTATAAAAGAATAATGTACAGGGATTATTATTTATTGTAGCTACTCGTAAAACTAAAAATCAATGAATCCATTCCTACCAACAACTTAACTGGATCGATCACATAAACTACATTGTCTCTAAGATATATGCCATTTTTAGAGGACTAAGCCCAACAAAACAGTACTTGCCCAGGATTGTAAAGATGAAAATAATTAAAGCTTCCGTTCTACCCATAATGCTGTACGGGTGTAAGGTTTTTGAAAGTCTAGATTCTTCGTCCTCAAGAAAATTAAATGTTGCATCGCCAAATTGGTGGATGTTCATTGGCGGCAGTGTTGAAATATAGAACTGTTCTCTTAGTCCTACTCTAAAGTACCGAGTTACTTGTTCGTAAAAGTAAAGTTCGTTCGCTCTCAAAGAACCTTAACAAATACACAAATTCCCGAAGAGCAGCTTCCCACTAATATCAAAGAATGCAACTTGCATATTTGAAATATTAATAAATCTTAAGTAATTTTCTATTTAACATCATGTCTGAGAATGGATTTAGGATTTTAGAACTTGTGACGGAGCGTGACCTTATAGTAGCCAGCACGTGGTTCCCACATTTTAATATCTATACAGGGACTTTCGTCAACCAGGTTAATCATATTGCGATCGACCCAGACACTCTTCCAGGATTCTCGTTGTCTCAACATTCCAAACAGCCAACATCGACTTGGATCATTACCTTGTTGCAGCCAGGGCACGAATGTGGATACTACAGGCACATACCGTCACTTTGAGTTTGCTATGGAGTTACATGTGCTTGGAAATGTAAAAAAAATGCATTTTTTGTTATCCAATAGTACAACATATTAAGAATATATTCCGAAAATTTCAAGTCAATCGGAGTAAAACTCTAGGAGAGCGAGCCTTTGGAAATTCCTTTCCGTAGACGCGGTCGGACACGTGGGTCGCAGGTATTTCAAGATAGCTGCTTAGTTATTGTGTGTCGGCTTTTCTCGCTTTCTAATGATCGAGTTACCTTAATATGTGAGACTTGGTAGAAACTACTAGATACGGCAGCGTTTGAATAGTTCCAATCATCAAGGACCAACTGGTAATATGGAAGTTTCATCAAAACTCTATTTTTGAAGACGGTGGAAACGATTTCTCAAAAACTAATCCACTGATCGTTTTGAAATTTAACTTCTTCCAGAAAGAATTGTATAGTGATTGCATAGAGTTTTTTTTTCATTGATTACAACTTATTTTACAAGGCAGTATGTGGTGTAGATTTGACCGAAAATGGTACTTTTTTGTATATAACTCTGTCAAAAATTCAAATTTAATTTTTCTCATGAGTTATCGTGACCACTGCGAGGATACCTTTTTCTAAGGGGCCTCCGAAAACCAGGTTCCAACGGCAGAATTTTCAAAATTTTTTAACGAAAATTCTACAAAAATATTGTTAAAATCTTGTTCTGTTGTATTGTTAAAAGTTTAAATAAAATAATTCTTTTATTATATTAAAAAAAAATTAGAGAAAATTTGCTTTTTTTTAAGCTTCGAAATCCATATAACTCCTTAAGGGTCTCGTCCACATTGGTTCACAACATGCAGAAATCGGACGCAGAATAGCTTTGCAACTTTGGGCTCAGGAGGCAATCGAATAGCAGATCGCTCTTGTAAATCCAAAGTTACCTTATACGAGAATACAAGAGTTAAGGTCCTACTCAGAGGCGAAGACCTTATTAAAAGCGGATGAAGCGGATGCGTGTGATTTTCAGTAACATTAGTTTGCCGCCTCAAGTTTTCAAAAATCATCTATAGCAAATTCTTCTAGTAGCGAAGAAAATTACGCATACCAGTATCCAACTATGATACTGCCTTCTAAGGCAAAACTCAAAGTGAGATCACGCAAACTTTTTGGGGCGAGTTTGTCTCGATCAACACGCTGGTCACCTCATCAGATATTGACATTTTTACGGTAAAATGAGTCCTAAAAAGCATTGCAGTAGATAAGTGATGACTTAAAGTGCAATCCGTACTTGACTACAATTGAATATGCATGTAAATTAAAAGAAGCCATATTTTTTACTTCCGCATTGGCTAATGTAAGTGATGTTCACCTTTGCAGATACTTAGTATTTACAAGTATCTTTGACCCTGCTCGTTTCAACCAGTGTTTGTTTTGGAGCCACAAGTACTTTCTCTCCTATTAGTACGTGATTTCGAATTATCTAATAGAAAACTGAATTGCCTGAGATGCAGATATTACGATATCTCTGGGTGGGTGTTTTTAGAGAAGGATTGAAAACTGTCCCAGTAATCTTGCATAGGGAGAAATACAGCTACAATATTCATCGATCAGAAAACGTAGCCAACGACAACTGGTTTATCCGTTCTGCTTTCAATCTTATTCTTAACACCTCTGCATCGAAAGATTCCCATTTTAGTACAAATGAAACAGTATAAAATATGACGTACATACTAAGGACTAGAGAAAAAGGAAAAATTCCCTCTTCGTTAGCGTAGAAAAATCCCTCTTAAATAGGGAAATTTCCCATAAATTAGAAGCACTAACGAGTATCTACAATTTTAAAAAAATGTTCGTATCCTTTGGTTCTTTTTCTTATTGTTTAGAGTAAGATTGACATTGAAGAGGATGTTAAGTGTTACCCTGATTTGCGAAATGATAACACGGATACTTTGTCACAGGCAGACACCATAAAGATACTCTTCCACGAGTGGAGCACATACGGCCAGAGTAACCTTGGATCTGTTAGGAGAAATTATCTGTTTATGCACACGTTCCCATCTTTGAGCATTGGTATTTTGCCTTTGAGATACATAACATACATATACTCATTTCATATCATTTATTGGACCTGATATGGGAAGGGATTTACTTTACCGTGTATTTAAAAAAACAAGAATGGACTGGGGTAAAGATAGAGTTGGATACAATAGGGTATACCACTGCTTTGTTTTAAAATTCATGTTTACCTCCGTATCAGGCTAATTATGGCCGTAGATTGTTTTTTGTTTGAGTTTTTGGTTAATTATGAGAGCAATTTTCTGTGTCGAAATTGGTTTAATTTTTTTCATTTTTTCGAATTGGAAGGCTTTTGTAGTGTTTTATGTTGGATACAAGGGTCTTTCGGCAAAAAGGACGCAATTACTGCTGTCAGGAGGATCAATGCTGACTATAAATAGATACATATAAATACTTTTGCAATTAAATATTTAAATTGTTTTTGAAACAGCGATTACGAATTCTTTTCGAATTGTATTGTATGGTTGCCAGTTTGTTATGGTCACAGGGATCAGCGGTTTTAATTTATATTGTCAGCACAAGGACGTACTTTACTATATGTCATATAGATAAAGATGTTAATCCGAAACAATCCAAATTGGATTATGGATTTCACTATTGAACTCGGGGTAGTTCTAGGAAAACAATATTTACTAGACCTTAAGCCTTTGGTCATATTTTACAGGAAATTCCTTACAATTCGGATTAAGCTTTTACCATCTCCATTTGCGGTCTGTTTTGGGAATTCACATTCGATATGAGGCTTAACGAGAAAAGGAAACATTAGTTTACAGACTAACTAGAATTGATGACTTCAAGATATGTTATAGCCGGGAGAAGCTCCTGCTCTATGGCGTAGTCTGATAATACCACCTTGATCAAAATGTTCCTGGCGGCGCTACCGTGTGGCGCTCCCATTATTCCGATTTGAGTTCTGTTTTTTTTGTTAAGTTGGTAAATCTGTTGTTGACACTCCCTCTAAATCCTAGCGTCATAACTTGACATTTGCAAAAGTTACGTAGCCAAGAGTACATCTAAGTATTATTGTATATGTTGGCGATTTTTTCCAATTTTAAAAATGAATTTAAATTTTGCAACAACGAACTTGTATTAAATTTTGTGTAAAAAACGGATTTAATGGTGCGCGAACGTTGGAAATGTTGGAAAAGTGTTTCGGCAACGATTCTCTAAAGAAAACGGTCGTTTACCAGTGGCCGTGAGTCAATCGAAGATGATGAACGCAGTGGCAGACCATCGACTTTGAAAACCGACGAAAACATTGATGAAGTAAAAGAAATGTTGGTAAATAACCGCAAATTAACCATCAAAGAGATATCGGAGGACTTGAACATGGATCCGTTCAAGACAGTTTGGTTAATGATTTGGGTTTCCGTCGTGTAGCAGCAAAGTTGGTGCCAAAAGACCTCAATTTCATGCAAAAAAGAGACCGTGTTGACCTCGCAAAAGAGATGATTTGCGATGCTGAATCCGATCCCACATTCATCAAAAGGATCATTATTGGAGACGAGACGTGGGTTTATGAGTACGACACGCAATCCAGACATCAGGCAAGTGAATGGCGTTCACCAAATGAGCCGAAACCAAAAAAACCAGGTCTTTTTCAGTCAAAAAAGAAGGCAATGCTTACGGTTTTCATGGATTACAACGGTGTAGTGCATTATGAATTTTTGCCAGAAGGACAGAGAGTAAACAAAGAGTATCATTTTGGCGTTATGAGGCGTTTGCGTGAAGCAAATCGCCGAAAGAGACCAGAATTGTGGGCAGAAAACTCGTGGATTTTGCACCATGATAACGCACCTTCGCACAGTGCCATCATTATTCGTAATTTTTTTGACGAAAAATGCAACAAATATGAGTACCATCCAACAGCGACCGAATTCACCTGATTTGGCTCCCTGTGACTTCTTTCTGTTCAACCGAGTTAAAAAACCACTACCACTACGCGTTCAGCAGCTGAGAGGAAGTAATGGAAAAATCGGAGGAAGCACTGATGGACATACCGAACACCGAATATAAAAAATGTTTCGAGGATTGGATCAAACGCTCGCATAAGTGTGTTGTAGTTGATGGGGATTACTTTGCAGAGGACAATATAGATTTAGATGAATAAACTTGTATTTTTAATTTTCTGAATAAATGGCGGGAACTTTTTGATGGGTGGTAAATGGGGTTAAAGCAAAGCTGGTGTTATGCAAAAGAACATCAAGAGTGGCGACTGATGTAAATTGATGTACGCCAAGTAGCCAGTCGATACAAGGGACATATAGTGGTCTTACTGGTAGCCCAACAGAGCCCCTGGAGCTTAGATTATAGCCTGATTTGAAGATGTAGATGTCCTTAAAATGAGGTTGTTCGTTTTACTAAAAGAATGGCGCTTGGGTTGAGTTGACTCAATTAGCGCCCCCATTTGATGCTTAGTATAAACTGCTGATTTCCAGTAATTTTTGGCATAAGATGGTGTATGCAACTAAAAAGATTCCTATGGCCTGTAATAAAACTAATTCTAAATTCACAATGTTTCGGTTGCAAGCCTTCACATAAAAACATACGTTGTTGCACTCACTAGCTTCTAGGATTGTTTTTTTTAGACTGCATGGGTTCACTGACATACGAGTATATGCCGTAGGCGGACTCATAAAGCCAAGTTTTGAACGTAATTCCACTGGCTTAAACCTATTAAAACTAACTCATACCGGCTCATACTGATCCATACTCAAAGTTTTGATGATCGTACGCGTAGATAGTCGTTTGACTCTTCTCCTAGGGCTACTGCGGATGTATATACATATAAAGTCGCCTGGCTTTTGCCATAGTCTGAACCGAAAATAGGAATGTAGCTGAATTTTCACAAAAGGCTCCAAAACTATTCAAGGAAATAGCACTAGAAGGTGAAAATTTTCAACTGCAGCACGCGTCTGCCTTTCCTCGCAATCTTAAATGTGGTTCACAGACTGCGTTCAAATTAATAATCAATTCTTAATTAGTTTCTGAATGCAAGATTACTCTCACAATCGAAGGGATATATCTGAGTCTGGTCTTGGTCCTAGGGCGCCATATAATTACAGGAAATAAAATCGTATGTGACTTAGATCGTTCTGACTCCTTCAAAATAGGCTCCATTTGAAGCGGTATATTTTCTCCAACGAACAATCTCCATAGATTTTATATAGGCAGATTCCGGGATCGCCCTCATTTCTCTCAGCGAATTTTCTTTTATGCCTTGAATCGGCCCCGAAACGAGTCCCATGAAGTGGTAATTTGAGTTTTGGAAATGGGAAAAGTCACAGAGTGCCAGAGAAAATACTGTACTTGCTGGATCATAATGGTAGCGATTTTGTTGAAGAAGGAAGAAGTCATTCACAAGGATGGGCTTGTGACATCTCACAAGCCTTATCGTGGTACAAAATCTTTCGGGGTATACTTTCCCTCAAACTCTTCATGACTCTTAATTAATACAGTCTATTCACTGTTTGAACGACCGGAAGAAATTCCGAGTGACCACCACGAATACCGAAAAAAAAACCGTGAACAAAACCTTGACTCGCATCGAGCGACTTTGACATGGTTTTTTCGGTTTTGGTTCATTTGAGTGGCACCATTTCGATGCTTGTTAGCTTGATTGCATGTCATGCGGGTAAACCTAAGTCTCGTCACCTGAAATGATGCGATCCATAAATTTGGGGTTCGAATTGACTCGTTTTAACATGTCTGCAGCAATTCTTTTGCCATGATCCATTTGAAGAAACTTCAGCTCTTTTGGAACAAGCCGCGCTGCGACGCGTCTCATGCACAAAACTAATTCCTGAGAGATGGATATTCCTTGTGAAAGCTCTCCCAAACTATAGTGACATCACCAACTCGGTGGTTTCCTCAGGCCGCCTCGGATGAAACAAGTTTTCAACAAATTCACGATCTTCTTTGAACGTTATGTACCACTCAACGCTCTTGTTCTCGATATTACAGAGTCCACGGAGGTTTTCTCCAACATTTTCAACGCGTTCGAATAAGAAATTCTGTTCGCAAGACAAAATTTCAAACAAACACTTTGCTCAATATCTTTTTCCATAGTAAAAATCGCCGATGGCACTTGAGGTTAACTAATGTCTTCGACTACTGACAACAAACTGGTTGACGGATGGCGCCCAGACTCAATGATGACGGCGGCCTGCACTGCAGTGGTTATGCTCTTCGGAAATCTTAAGTTGATTGGGACGATGGTGATTCAAATTCTGGAAAACCACGGCAATGTATTGCCTTTTATATCAATTTCATCCTCCCTTTAGTCGTCACCTGATTACTATTCGCTATTTTTTTTTTAATTTAGCGGAAGACGTTGTAATCATCGTCAAATTAAATAAATGATTCCATGTGAATTCGTCACCTCGATGCAACTTAATCGCTTGTTCGTTTGACGATATTCTTTTAATTATTCAGCGAATGAGAGCAACACTAAGGCCAATGTCACACGAGATCCAGAATGTCCGCTTGCACGAAAAGAGCTGTACAGTTCGACTTCCTATTTCTGCAGCAACAAAATCACCAGTTCGTTGGGTTAGACATACATATATCCATAAGATCGGAGTCAAATGGAAGCCAGTGAAGCGAGCTCAAGACTCCATGACATGAATATAAAAGGGGTTGAGATCTAGTAGGCCAGACTTTCTGACAAAAGCTCCCATACATCCCAAAAAAACCGTCCTAATATTGAAGGCTTGTTAAAGAATCTGAGAATGGAGGAAACATTCCATATAAACGCACATCTACCGACTAAAGCAGTTTTGACTGCGGACGTTCTTGTGCTCTGTTCGGTAGCTACGGGTATTCTTATGGGAGTACGGAATAGGAAATAGGGAGCTGGCGTGTCCTTCGCCAACGACCAGACCTATGATGCACTTTCTGACATTAAAAATTTATCCAAAGTGGCTAGGTAATTGCAGAAATTACCCTCTCCAAACAAATCAGGCACATTACACTTTCCCTCTATACACAAGTAGAATAAGTAAGTATGCACTTCTTCCAAAGAAGTCACAGGAACTCAATTGAAACAATTGATTTCGAACACAACTCAACTCCAGGCAGCGCCGAAAAAAAAACTCTCTTTAGTCCTATTTCGTGGATAAAAGCACAATTCTGCGATAACCTCAAAAGAGTTGTGTTTTTCAATTGCACGTCCTTCCAACCGTGTATTCGTATCATCGCATTTTTAATTGTATATCTAGTTTAAAATGAATTTCAATCTCAAAGCTGACACAAATCCAATTGCTTTTGTTTACGGGTGCATTCCGGCTTTTGAGAGTTGCTTCAGGACAGAAGAATTAGGACACGTTCGCGTTCCACTTTTTTTGTTTTTTTTTTATTATTTTTTAGGAAGATTCTTTTATATCCCTCGCACCCGTGTGTTTGTTTGTTTGTTTGTTTTTTTTCTTATTGTAAATTTGTTGCTATCCAGAAGAGAATCACCCGGTATCCTTGTGATTAGAGGGAGATCCAGATTCTTTTGTGTTGTTCTATTCATAGAAATTGCTTTCATTATCCTCGATTATTTGCTTACCTGTGAGTAGCTACTCGTATCCCGTGCATATAAATCTAAACTCCTTAATTAATTACCGTGACTGGTGTAATTGTATTCGTATACGCATTCGTATTCGGATTCGTATTCGTATATAATGTGTGGCTGCTTTGCAGGGATCAACAAATCCATATACTCGTATTTATATATGCATATTGCAAATGTATATATTTAGTGGGTCTTATTCTATGCTTGCACGAAAATAGGTATGTATCTGCAAGGTCATATGTGTATACGAGTTTTTATATGGAATAAACATCTCTTTAGATATAAACAGAACTACCTACTTGCCTGGGTTTTTATAGTTTTCGTTTATGAACAGAAAAGTTGCAGATATACTCGTATTTAGTGGGGTGTAGTGGAAGTAGGAGGAAGTAAAACTTTTCGCCAAAAACATTCATAAATAAAACTCCCAATGTGTCCAGACTCATTGGAGCCGTCGTCGTTCACTCATCTCTCGCCAAAGTTATTATGACAAATTGATTGCTTGTAATATTCCTCCTCCTACTGCTCTAGCTGCCCTTGTTTCCGACAACTCGATTGCTATACTGCCTCCAGACGACGAAGAAGACGAAGACGAAGACGAAGACGACAACGACGACGACGATGATGATGACGATTTCCACTCGACCCCTGGTACATATATATATATGTATTTTTTTTGGCAGCGTCACAACACCCTCTTTGCCTTATCCAGAAGAACAAAATGTATTCGTATCTATGGCCTTAAGAGCAGCTGTATGTGTGCCTTTTATGTGATTTTTAGTCGGTTCGGCGTCTATCAGAGCTACCCCTATTAGGTTTTGGGAAAAGGCAGATTCACAGTTTAGGCCCGCATCTTATTCCCCACTAATCCAACAACAAAGTCGATGGCTATATGACTATGACCATGTCTATGACTATTCAAAAACGAGAGTAGGAAGTTATTTTTCCGTTGGAGATTAATGATTTTACTTTTAGATAGATGCAGGCAGGCTACGATTACAAGCAGATGAATACAACGAAAATTAGGGCACATAAACGAGATATTATGGGAAGTCTGAGAGAATACTTTTTGTACGAGTATCTGGGTTTGTTGTTGCCTTGGTACTTTTTGGTTTTTCTTCTTTTTTTTTTTGAATTTTTTCTTGAGTCGTATCTGGCTTAAGTTCGTTCCCTTGATCTGAGACTGTGATTTTGGTGCGGACAGTTGGGTGAAGAAGGCAAATCTCATGTCACTTGTGATGCCAATCGCACTGCTAAACGATCGACCTATCACACACAATTTGTATAAGGAGTGAACAGTGGGCTGAGCATGTAGGACTGCGAATTGCGAACTGCGAACTGAGGCCTGAAATCTGGGTTCCTAGGGTGTGCAGATTCTAGTATGAGGGTGTCGAATTTGGGAACAAAGTTGAATGACATTGCCAAGTGTATTCATTAGAAAATTGAAGGAGTACGAAAAGAAAAAAAACTCAAAATAAAAGAATAATTGTATATGTTACTTTAAGAGGGTGGTATCAATGCTAGGTGGGCTGAAGTTTGAGAAGTGGAGGGTGATAGATAAGAAATTCAGGGAAGCTGAAAGGGACTGGCCTGGTATATTCTTTTTTTTTTGAAGATTTATGGTGGTCCGATTGATGGGAGGGGAAAACTTTTTCAGAAACTAAATGCAGTAGCTGATTCGTTTGTAATATTTATTTTTTTTCTTTGAGATTAGATACCGTAACAAGACGTAAATTACCGAAAAAAAAGTAGGGCAAAAGTAGGGAAGGGCACCTCCCCCTTTTATTTTGAAATGAATAGGGTGAGAAGGAAACGAAACAAAAAAAAAACTGATACGGCAGTCGTAAATTATAGAATGTTTTTTAAAAAGGAAACGGAAACCGCGTAAAAGGGAGCTTGAAGTGGGGAGAGTAATAGGGTGGCTTTTCTGAAGACAAGGGAGTGTTTTTCTGTTATCCTAAGATTTAATTATAAAAAGATACGAAATCACTTTTTATTTGACACCCCGTAATGTTGGTGTAAGTCCTATTTTGTTACACTTACTTTTGCGGAGAGAGAAATGTCAAGAAACACAACTTCTTACTGCAAACTTATTTATAAAGCTTCCGTTGTTACTTCCGCCGTTTGATTTTTATTCATAAAATATAGAAATTTTAGATAGAAGAGTCTATTAAAAGATCTTCAACTACCCAGCGACTTTCAACATTGTTTTCAATTGTATTGTCCCAGAACATAATAAAGATTTATTTGAATGAAAAATGACTTTCGGCAACTCACATTCAAGGACACCAGCGTCAGTATAAGCAAACTCAAAGCTGAGTGCGCGGATTAGAAGGGTGCATTCGCAGTAGATACCGCATAACAATACGACCAGTGGCAGAAGATTATTAGAAGCAACCAAGAGATTGTTCAGGAGAAGAAAACGGTTCGCTGGAGGACAGTTTCATAGTCAAAACTGAGTGGGACGCTAAAATTTTCTGCAGAGCTCTCATTACGTACGACTAGCGATAGATTTGCATCATGTAACCTTCAAAAAGTACAATCGTTTGGGCGATATTGTTTTGGCGATTGAGCGATTGCTTCATGAACGTGATAGCTGTCAAATGCAATTGTCCAAGCGATAACGATTGAACGATGGAAATTTTAATATCTTTTCATATTTTCATATCTGGTTGTGTTGTTGAAAAGCTCTAAAAGTGAAAATTTATTTTAAGGCAATGATTCGGCGTAATCTATTTTATGTTATTGACAGTCAAAATGAAAACGAAAAGAAATTTAAGGTGTTACGAACGCGCAGTATACTTAGGGACACACCGGATCCTTTATCACTTCCATAAAGTTGGTAAATTATGATCGTGTCGTATCTCAAAAAGGTCATTTTTATTCTTGGAATGCAGTTTTCGGTTCAAATATATTTCTGCTATATTAAGACTTTGTGTCACTTTAGAGATTCTAGGTGGTGGAGGCTTCCAGTTGTTGACAGAGAATGATTTTGCACAAAGCACACTTTAGATGATTATTTCTGTCTATTATCCTTTGCCCACTGTGGATAAAATGGTGCGGAAGTGAAAATGAAAAAGATAAAGATTCCCGGAGATATGTTTCACTTAAGCGCAGTATAATTTTTATTGATTGATAAATATGCAGTATAGGGTTATGTACGGAATAGCATATCGAGCAAATCGACTCCATGGCTTTGCTGGCACATACAGTGGTGGTCAGAGAATTACCAACGATAGGAAAAATACATGACCGTCAAGTGTCATGCTTTGTTGGAGGCCGCTTATCAGCTCTATATGCACAGATCATTGATTATCGTGATAATTGATGGACGTGAACAGTTTTATATGAACAAAGAACTAAAAACGATGTTGAAAATATTTCTTTCTTTGCATATAATTGACGTAAGTTCACTTTTTAAGTATTTTATATAATTAGTAATATAATATAATTAATAATAGAAAAAAAAAATTAGGAAAAAAAGTCATGCGTTCCAGAGTTGTGGCAACTTCTGGTAGAAGCCTGGATGGATGGTAAAGAATCCATGGCAGCAATCGGAAGAAGGTTTGGGTGCTTCCAGAAGACGATTTTTGGAGCCGTACATGCTTTCAAGAGGACAGGCAGTTACGAAAACCCCGAGAAAAGAAAGTAGGGAATAAAACAACAGCAAGGGAAGGCAGGCTGATTACTCGAGTTTCGAAAGCTGATCACTTCTTGACTTCTGCAGAAATTAAAGAAGTCGTTGGGCCTCAAATCAGCCAAGAAATATCAGTTACAACCATATGGCGAAGACTGCTCGAAAATGGTGTTCGTGGGTGCATTGCACGAAGAAAGCCGCATGTGTCGGCAGACAAATTCAAAAGACGGTCAAACTTCGCGAGCTTTCATGCCAACAAACCCATTGAATTTTAGAAAAAAATTCTGTGGGGTGACGAATCTAAATGTAATTTGATGGGAACATATTGGAAAGTGTTCGTAAGACGTCCACCTTACAAGAAATTTAACACCAGGTACACAATTAAAACGGTTAAGTATGGGGTAGGAAATGTTAAAATTTGGGGTGCAGTCTCTTGGTATGGTGTAGGTCCCTTAGTGCACATCCAAGGCAATATGGACAGATTTATGTACAAGGACATACTAAGAGATACGATGGAAAATCAAAACATCCAGCAGACCTTTTCCAACAAATTCAAAAAACCGACCCGACCCGTGGGTGGTCGTGGGCTTGTTGCCATAAACCTCAAAGAAAAATAGTCCAATAGCGATAAGTCTCATGATCTAACCGGCCAATTCTGATCACCAAAACGGGAAATTACACGACCAGGAAATGACTCATGCAGTAGGTAATTGAATTGTTTCTTGGGCTCTATGGCACCGTCGTACACATCCATATCTTACAATTTAGACACAAAAACACCGTAACTGGATTATCATATCGCGACAGCGAGCACCTGATTAATTGTTATTGCCTGACCAGCCGCATTTTCAAAGAAGAATGGCCCGTTGATGCTTCCAGCCCAAAATCTGCACCAAACAGTAACACGTTGTTGATGCATTGGTTTCTCAATAACCACTCATGTATTTTTTGAACCCGAAATTCGACAATTTTAATGATTAACAAGGTCATTAAGATGAAAATGAGCTTTATCACTGGAAAACCGGTATCCAACTGATGTTGTTTCATAATCCATTCAACTCTTTTCCCTCTGCGTAATCAGTAAGCTTCAGTTCTGGAGTCAATTGCACTTTGTATGCATGAAGATGCAAATCTGTCGTGAGAATACGCTGTTGTGGGCTGCTGAGGATAACGTATTTTGTTGAATGACTTGTTGAAGGACGGCTGGATCACTAATTGATCCAGTCTCCCTGAATTTTTGAATGATGAAGAAGATAAATCACTGCCAAACCTTCATTATTTTCAAAAATGTTGCTCAACAATGTTTTGTTCTTCCGTGTTGCGCTCCACTTCTAGTAGCCCTGAACTATCAGTTGTCAGCTGTCTTTTTTATCGTTGTCAATACTTTACCACACAACCTATTTCTGCTAGAAATAGGATGCATCGACGGCAGTCACATATTTTTTCAAAGGCCCCAACTAAATGACGAATTCTATTTTAATAGAAAGGACAAACATTGTTTAAATGATGTGATTATATGTATGAACACAACTTAAATGCACCTCTTACAATGTCAGTTAAGATGCGTATAATGGCAATGGTACAATAGATATGCTGGAAGTGCTCATGATTCTTTAGTTTGGAAGCATTCCAATGAAAGGGGTTTTGTTCGCACATACTCGTATGTAATTTCAATTAACGCAAACATAACTGTGATTGTACATATCTAAAGCCAAAACTTGTTTTATAAATTTAAGTGGACAATATTACAGGTGTCAGTGGTTATACGTTAGAGCCTTGGTGGCATCGACTGACCCGAGTAAGTACAATTTCAATGGTGAACATCAAGGCAAGGCTAGAAATATTAATATATTGAAAGGTGCATTTATGATTTTATTTCTACTGGTATAAATGAGTCTACGCTTGAAACTTCAAACAGGCCCTCCAATTCTGGCATTTTTCACGACTCTATAAAACAGTTGGCGCAGAGAATTAAGGACGAAATAAAGGACTCAGTTTTTTCTTAATATTTCGTTTCAAGTGTTTATAAAGAAAATTCATCATTTTTCTTAGTTCAACACATATGTACTTATAAGATTAGTCTAGTAACTTACTCACTAATTTAAGGTAGCGCTACAGCCCGGGGTGGACCTGGGCCTCAATCATCAAGCGTCTCCAACCATGCTAAGTTGGCTAAGATCACCTTCCACTAGCGTACGCCATCTGATTCGCAGTCTTCCTCTACTTCGAAGACTTTTCGGACCGGAGCATTGACTCACATGACCCATCTGCCGCAGTCGTTGGACCTTCGCTCTTCTGGTTAAGTCGATGTCGCTGTAGAGCCCGTATAGTTTGGTTGTATCTCCTCCTCCATTCACCGTCTATGCAGACGAGAACGAAAATCACCGGAAGAATTTCCCATCCAAAGCAGCCAAGAGCACTCTCATCAATTTTTGACAGAGTCACTCTGCGCCAGGAAACAGGACTGGGATTATTATAGCCTTATATAGGGTAACTTTTTTTGTTCGAGAGAGGGCTTTGCTAGTCAATTGTCTTCTTAGCCTAGAGGAGCAGGATTATTCTCCGTTATTCGTTTGAACACAGCGCTGTTTTCGTTGTCCGAATTAATGGCGGAGCCTAAGTAGACAAGCCCATTTTCGCCGCTTCCGACTCAATACTCCATCACAATACTGACATCACGCTGCTTTCGTCCGATTATGTCAATATCATCGCCGTATGCGAGTAACTAAACGGACTTTTGAAAGATTGACAGCGCATAGCCTTGTCTAAATCTTTTTTTGAAATCGAAGGTCTCGGTGAGATATTTACCCAGCTTGATGGGGAAGCGTGCATTCTCCATCGTATCCTGCACAAGCGGACGAGTTTGACAGGGATGCTAAAACTAGACATTTCTGCCGTAGTGTGAATATTTGGTCGATGGGGGACTTTCCTGACCTGAAGCCACACCGATATGGACCAATCAGGTTGTTGACGAACGGCTTCAGTCGTTCATACCATGCGGTAGATAGAATCTTGTAGGCGATATTTATCGGGTATGCTTTCGTCCGACCATATTTTACAGATGAGGTGGTGAATGCTCCTTACCAAGTCATCGTATCCCGTTTTGAAAAGCTCGACAACCAGGCCATCCGTTACTGCAGCTTTGTTGGGCTTAGGCTTAGATATGGCTATTTTCTCTTCCGTTAGAAGGAAGAAATTATTGGTCTACATCGTCCAGGTTAAAAGGTTCATTCTGGCTGATAGCGGTATTTGGTTCGTCATCGCCGTTGTTTAGTCTACAGCAATGCTCTTTCCAAATCCGCAGCATAGACTACTCTATTACAATGCTCCATTGTTCGTCTCTACAGGCTTCGGTTTGTGGTTTCAGTTTCCTCGACCACGGGGTTCTCATGCTCCTTCTGTTTCCTCTTGAGAAGGTGGTGTTCGTCTCTCCTCTTCTGTTCGCAAATCTCTTGAGCAGCTCTAGTCCTTATATGGCGCTTTGTAGGCATTGCTTAGCTGCATGTGCTTGCCAGCACTCGCCGCCAGTTTCGTTGGCTTTTTTCAAATGTTGCCACTGGTCTTCGATACTTGATGCTGGCGGCAGAGGACCTCTTAAAAGATTAAAGGAGACTTGATCGGAAAAGGGTCTGGCGATTTCTTGCGATTATATGTAGACGTCGGACGACAATGCACATGAACGAATTGTCGAGGTACTTAATGTAAAGGACATTGGTATTACATTGGAATCTTATCGTCCGTTAAGATTCTTCAACTACAAAAGCATCAGTCTCCTGAACGTTGCATACATGATCCCATTTACTGTATCGTATGCACACTTGAAATCCTGTTAAAATCTTAACAAGTTCTTTTAGTATGGCTTTAAGAGTTCTAAGTCTATCACAACTTTAGAATAGTTTGGAATTTTGTCTACTATTTAACTCTGACGTCTGATCAGACGAGGTACTCCTCCAATCGCTGATTCTTGGGCTCAAGAAGGCAACTGAATAATAAGGTCCTGTCAATTAACGCTAATCGCTCTAGCTCTTCTATATTTTCGGTCGCAATTGATTGATTTTTGGTCCCGGAGATGTAACAGCGAATTCTGCGAGCTACAGTCGCATGACTCTAGGATCTTAAAAACGAATGGATGGTCCGAAGGGCTTTGGATTCCTACCCGAGGGGACAACTCAGTAGAGGACGACCTCATCTTAAGTGGTGCGCACTACCGGAAAAATCCAAAATTATTTTGGAGTGCGTAACTGAAAGCAGTTCGCCAAAGACCTGGAGAGGTTAATTCATTGAGGCCCAAGTCAAATACGTAGCCCCTTCAAAAAGAACGCTGCGTCATATAGATCGGTTATAACATTGCTAATTGCAAAGGCACAATATTTTTCAAGGCTTTAACTACTCCAATACGCTGAGAAGGTTGCCATTATAGGAAGATATCAGCGAGCGTTCATTGAGTCGAAATACAACTTAGCTGATGAATACATTATCTTACACGAACCACATAGTCCAAGCAAGAGGACTCTCTATGAGTTGAAGTGTTGGTATTTATGAGCAAGTATTTTTCCTACAGAAAAACGGGAAAAATCTGTACAATGACGTACAGAAATATTCGGACCTCGAAAAGACCACGTGCAGCCGAACAACAAGCGGAGTACCTAGACAGCTATAATACAGATATCACCGACATCCAGGATATGCTGGGCAAAATAAGAATGGAAAACTGTTTCACATACTACAGTAACCGCTCTAGAGAACAATATCGCATATTTGGGTGTTGATTTGTTCGAATGGATTGTGACAATCTGCCTCAAGGCTAAATTTACCAACCTAAGCCTGACATGCGCTCATGCTCATATGGAAAAAATATGGGATGCTCTCAAAGAATATTCCAAACTTCATGCCCTTAGTATAAAGTTAAATGCAAAAATTAATTTTGAAGCCAATAAGAGCCGAACAGAAGCCTGTTAAGATAAGCCAGGAAATTTAGTAACAGATTCGCTGTCTGCAGACTATTTAATGGCAATACCGACCAAACTGACAGAGAACACGAACCCTTTTACTTGGTCGGACGGAAGTACGTTTGATAAAAGGAACCTCAGAATCAGATCCATAGAAAAGGAGACTCTAAACTGCGTTCACTACATGCCAGAGACCTGAATGGGCTTTATCATCACAGTTTTAGGCCGGATAAGTCTAGAATACCCAACCGCTTTATCGATTTCAGGGCTGTATCTATGTATAGATACGAGCTGTATAGTGTCATGTCTAGTTTTGGCATCCCTGTCTGATTCTCAAAGAGACTTTTAATACTAAAAGGTGATTTAGAAAGAGAGTGATATGTTCTCATGCGACGTCTCTAACACCATACTTGAGGAATTACGCTAAGTTCGCAAGCCAATATCTGGTGTACGATTTCCAAAAGTTTGTGGCTCCTTCTTGCTTACGCTGCTGACTTTGATATTATTAGCGGACTGCAGCGGCCGTCACTACTGCGTTTAGAAGTATTCAAATGGAAGCGGCAAAAATGGGCTTAGCAGTAAATGAGGACTGTAAACAAGAAGTGACGCTCAACATCGGTGAATCGGAGAGAACAACTGTAACTTTGAAGTAATAAGGGACTTTGCATACCACGGCTCCTCTACTAATTCTAAGATATCTAAGAAATCAAACAAAACTCGCTGTTTTTCTAGCATACGAAGTCGATTGAGTAGTAAAGCCTTGTCAGGCAGTAAGTTACAGATTGCGCTTACTGAATTGGTTTATTAGTTGCAACACTGCTCCATCCAGGGCTGTAGCGTCATTTAAGTAAGTAAAGACAGAACGGAATCTTCGGTAAAATGTTGCAAAATCCAACTCTTCAACTCGATATCGTAGCCTATCATTTTCCAGAGTTGTAAATTGACGGCTGATTTGAATAGAATTACCTACCAAATTGAATGCGTTCAAGAGGCACGCGCCAAACATTATTTGTACATGAAATCTGATAATATGAAGCTGGTCTAGCATAAACACAGAAATCGATCACAAGCAGTTGAGCATAACGTGAATTGCGTGAATTGCTAATTAAAAAGACGAATCTTACAAATTGGGCATTCTTGTTAGCCAGACTGTTTTAAAGGGGAGTCTGCCGTTTTCCTTTTTCTTTAGGATGCTTCAGTTTATTATTATCCCAGACAGAGTTTGTCCTTGATTTCAGAAGTGATTTTTATATCTTATTTTAACAAACACGCAATACCTACCCCACTTGCTCCTGAATCCCTGCTCGTTTTCTTAAAATAAATGCAACTGACGTACATCTGAAGGCGTCTGCTGAATGTAGGGAAAGCTCCACAACAAGTACACAACAACAGCCTTCAGTCTCAGTACCAGACTCAGTTTCAACTTCTCCACCTCTCAACCTTTGCACCAACCTTAGTCACAGACTCATGAAAAAAAAAAATAAAAAAAAATATGCTCTTGACTCTTTTCGAGAGTAATCTTCCAGCAATTAGAGCAGATGATTAATTTAATTCCCACCAATTAATTTAATCAAATTTAATTTCAACTTAACACCATGTCGACACAATCACAATGTGGAGAAGTGGAAATGAAAGCACTCTCATTGTCGGCATGGCACAAGGTGAAATATGAGCCAAAACCAAAAGAAAAGAGACTGATGAATGTTTTGTTGCAAAAGGCTAAATCAGTTGGGACAACAGGAGGAGACGACACCTTCAAATATATGTACAATACAGGAGGTGGAAGAGAAAATGCAATAAATTTTCTTGTGAAAATTTTCAATCATAAAACGGGATTACTCAGAAAACCGCACGCACTTCACAAACACACACACGTCGTCGTCGTCGATGTCGTCGGTCCGTAACCACATCACAATGAGACGACATTAGGAGGATCTTACATACAACACGACAAGTATTCACATAGATACGAGTATGTATGGTCGTGTGCATATACACAAAATGTGGTGACATGATGAATGGGAAATTTTACGTTTTCCACCGGAAGCGGAGAGATATGGTTTAAAGGTGAGTACTTCTGTGGTGTGGCATTTTGCAACCATCTTTCCAGTGCATCTACTGGTTTCGAAGGAAGTTTATGCAAAAAGAAAAAGTTTCAATTTTGTTGCACACACGCTGAGAATTGTCATATGAGTAAGAGGGCTGATGTGGGAACGTAATCGAGTGATGAATGTTTTCTATTCTACCATCTAAGGGAAAATGGTTGGAAAAGTTAGAACGATAGTTTTCACATAAAAAAAAATGGTTAGCTGGGATTCGAATAGAATTATTGGCAGTAAGAGTTTGTTGAGACAATGGTATTAAGTGCTGAATGAAGGATGATGACTTTTATTATGAAAAACAATATAAATTGTTGCTTAAGGGAAGCAGGTTATCACTAAAGGTGTACAGAGGCCTTAAGTTAAGTCGGAAAAATTCTACATCAACGGATGACATTTAGATTTCAAGAATCGTGCCTCAATTTATTATGAACAGGCTTTGCGAATTGTTGATATTTTATCGTAGAAATAACGTCGGCTTAATCAAAAATTTTCCTAAATGAAAATGTTATACATAGATTGTATGGACTAGAAGACGGTCCTGGTCCCGGTCGTCGAACTCAGAAATGAGAATGTTGGTACTGCAGTCAAGTGCGCACCTGTGCGAGGTAGATTAGGCGGGGTATTCCTCTACTGAGTTGTCCCTTGGGATAGGAGTCGCAAACTATTTTAGCCGGAGAGTTAATATTCATTCGCTGGAGATATCCTGGCAATCTCAGGCGATTGATGGGAACTTTATAGACCACGTCAATGTACATAGCTGTATAGCTCGTAGAGTTCATTGTTAGAAATATTTTTTCTGCAGAGCTGGTCAACGCAACGTCTATGCTTCTGCACCATAAAGCAGGTCTCGCATGATTAGGGTTTTTTTTTTAGTGAGACTCTGTCTAATAACTCTATTCTTCGACCAAGGTAGGCAGATAGGTAGGTAAAAGTGGCTGTTGGAAAGACCAACTCACTTAGGACTACTAACCCGTTGTGATGCCACTTGGATCTGTGATCCTCTTATTTACGGAACCAATTAGAGCTTATGATGAAGCGTATATTCTTTAGCTCGTTTAAGTTATTGTAGAAGAAAGTCCCTAAGTGAAGTTTTCTTCTCTGGGAGAGAGCTGGCAATGTACAGAGTAGGTGGAGGATTGTCTCCTCTTTCTCCTCGTTCATGCAGCTTCTACAGAAATCTTTTGTACAGACGCCAAACCTTTTTGCATGCTTGCCTACACGTCAGTGTCCAATGGTGACACCTATGATGGCGCTGAGATGTTTGCTATTTAGAAGGATCAGATTCTTAGAGCGATCAGATCCAACAGTCCATCTAAGTTCTGCTCTTTTATTAGCATCCAACTTTAATATTGATTTGCGCGTAGCGATAGGTATATGCTACCCTTTTCCAGTAGAATAGGTAGAGTGGTTCCATTTTTGGCGAGCTCATCGGCCCCTGGAATGTGTCTGTGGTCGGGCAACCAACAAAGTTGAAGGTTGAACTGCTCTGCCGTCTTCGTAAGAGTTGATCGGCATTCAAGGGCGGTTTTAGAATTTAATGAGACTGAGTCCAGGGACGTGATAGCGGCCTGACTATTCGAAAAGATGAGGATATCACGTTTTTCTTTAGCCAGTACAGAGCTTCTTTAATCGCCAAAATTTCCGCCTGGAATACGCTACAGTGATTTAGAAGAGGGAAGGAGAGGCTTAGATTTAGCTTATCTGAGAAAACGCTGCTATCAATCCCGCTATCGGTTTTAGATCCATCTGTGTAAAAGTGGATTGACTTGTCCTCCATGAAAGCATCTTCCTTTCAGAAAGATCTAGAAGGGATGCTTACATGAAAGTCTTTGTCAAACCAAAATTCGGGTATGGTGTAATGTTGTTCTCTGTGCGGGTCCCCAATATATTAAGAATATTATTGTGACCAAATAAATTATTTTTCCACTGTGTAGTCGCTTTAAGGCGAATAGCTGTAGTCGGCGTACCTCTGCTGGTACATCTTTTAGCAGAAGCCCCACCCAATCGTCTGTCTGCAGAGTTGACAACGTAGTCGTGATTGCGGTTGTGTTGCCGTTGTTAATGGCGCCCTACATGTCAAGGAAAGCAACAATTGTGTACTCTCTATATTGCAGGGATCGTTCGATGTGGCCAGTCAGTGAATGCAGAGCCGTTTCCACCGACTTTCATTTATAGTAGGCATGTTGAGCCGATGACAAAGGTCTTGCATCAATTTTAGCTCGTATATAGATATCAATCAGTCATTCTAGAGTTTTCAGATGGAAAGATGATAGACTTATAGGCCTGAGGTCCTTTGGGACAACATGAGAACATTTTCCGGCTGTGGGAATGAAAACTACATTGGCTTCTCTCCATGACAGTGGAATGTGGAGCAGTTTTGCACAGCTCTTCACATGGGATTATATCTGAAGACCTGTGTAGCTCGCAGGTATTATATCGCCCGGACCAGCGGACTTATATGGTTTGAAGCTATGCAGCGCCCAAAGCAGTTTGTAAGTGCTATTCCTCGTTTGATTTATGATGTCCTTTCATTATCAGAGTTACTAGCGAAGGTAGACTACTCGTACATATTTAACTATTCTATTGTCGGTATTGTGCGTCATTTTTGTACTTGCAAATGCACCAGTTACACTAGCTGTGCACTGCTACTGAAAGCAATGTAATTGGTTTCACAAAATCTTAGAAACCCGTTCGCTTTCTGTCATCTGAGTGAGAAATTATTATTTTTCGTTTTGAAAAATCTCTGCACATCTCTGTAAGATTCCTTCGATCATCGTTTTCCATCACCATTTGGTAGAGATGCTAAAACTAGACACGCCTTGGCGCAGCTCATCTCCATACATCCTGTCATTTGCTGCCTGAATTCCTCAAGTGGTGTGTATCGATCTGGACTTCTTGTGTTTCCTCAATGATCTGCAGTAGTGTGAATATTTAATCAGTTGTGGACTTACACAGACAAGATCTTGTGCGCCCGTCGGACTTGGTCCTATTTTTTAGGAGGAGAATCACGAACCTTATGAGATCTGTTTAAATGCGGGCAAAGCGTAAGTAAGTTGGCAATATAGCCTGCACGTACTACGGTTTCTTGAGATGCATTCCAGCTTTCCCCAGCTTCATCCTAATTGAAGAGGCTCTTCTGCACTATGTGTTTCTTGACCCGCTCCGC
The DNA here is from genome assembly GCA_963966105.1 of Volucella zonaria. Classification (NCBI taxonomy): domain Eukaryota; kingdom Metazoa; phylum Arthropoda; class Insecta; order Diptera; family Syrphidae; genus Volucella; species Volucella zonaria. Next base: position 118,048,309 of record OZ014531.1, on the reverse strand, counting down.
GAATTCCATTGTCAAGCACGATAATAAATGAAGATGTCACCTTTTCTTACGGTACGAGTATGTCTAATTCACTGCCACATTCGTCTATGTTTTATTATGTCTATAGGACTTTTACCAGTGCTTTCATTGAGCTCCTAGTTCTGAAGTGTAAAGACCTATTCAAATAACAGCATGGATTCGAAATTTGCCTGGAATAGACGAAATTTTGGCTTACAAGCTCATATCATTGTATCGTCTTTTCTCGATAACATGCTGAACTTCAAAGGTATTAAGAATACTTTTCTACCTTTACTGGTTGCCTTGCGATGCTAATTTTTGAGGTTAAGTTAAGAAGGCTGATGACTTTATTTCAACGACACTTGCTGGTCCTCCCACTCCAGTTGTCAGTCGGTGGATGTTTATATTGCTGTGGGATATCAAATAAACGTCATCAGCGTACTCAAGGTGATGGAGAACTCCTTCGTTTTTCATAGTTATTTCTGCGTGGAATACATACCAATAGAAATGATATTGGAGAAAGGAAAGCTCGGTTTCCCAGTTTCTCTCTGCCAATGGGTGCAAAAGCGTAAAAGCACAAAAGATGCTGTTGGTACTTCCTTTAAAAGTTCCTCTAGAATACCATCAAGTCCTATCACCTTCTTCTTCTACAGTGCTTTTATTGTGATTGTGTTCTTATCTTTACTGGTAGCTAAAGAGCGAATATGAGCAATAGTTATTCCGCACACCTCACCATGACTCGTTCTTTAACCCCAGAGTTAGTTCTGATCAAAGACAAATAACCATCGTACGCTTTCACTGGATGTTGCATAGATCACTGACAACCACTCAATTCGTTAGTGATTCTGTAAACCGTTCTGCTGTCAGACCAACTACAATAATTTGAAGATTATTTTGCTTCAGTAACCATCGCATCGGCATAGTTTCGTTTATCACGTTACACGCTAGGATGCATTCCTCTCGTTTTTAATCCGTGCAATCACATGAACGCGTTCCTGACTGTTGATAGGGTAGCTCCAAGGTAAGCTCTATACTTAGAAAGTCAAATGCTCTGTTTTTTTTGCCGTTTTTCAAAAATATCTACCACTCTAGAAGTAAAAATATTTTTAATATCGGTGTTATGTTTTTGAACGGCAACTACCTCGTCCTGTTTGTTTTCATTTTTTGCGGAATGTGTTACCCTTCTGGTTGCCATAAGAAGGAGTTATTTAGCCGGTCGACGTTGTCGTCGGAAGTCCGTTTAATGCCGTTGTACTCGGGAGTCATTGTAATGTTCACAATTTGGGGGTGACAAGCATAAGATGGTCATGTTTCCTCCACGTCTGTTTCGAACGTCTTGACATATAGTAGTTTCGAAGGCGATTGTTTATCGATATTTGTTTTCCTTAAGCTAACCGGTCCAGTCTAAATTTTTATTATCAAAAAAGTATCTTTCCGATAATTCACGAATGCGATGTCAAAAATTCATTTAATTTTGGATTGGCATTGACAATTTAAAAATCTCTGTAAAAAATGTCCGATATATGTCAGATTTTCTTCATAACAAATCACAGAAAATATTAAATATTTCCCCCTTTTTGCAAGACATGCTGTTTGACTGACTTAGAACCATCCGCGTTCTACAATTCTTCGACACATGCATAGAGATACTCCTACGGCCTCTATTTTTGAAATATCTTACACACACACAATAATGTTTTTCTATTTTTAAATTAATTTATCTTATTTTTAGTCCGCCTGCTTATACATAAAAATTAATTTGTCGTCTTCTTCGACTTTGGTTTTTCTTCATTTTCCTGTTTTGTCTTGATAAGAAGCACACTTGTCTTAGATTGGTTATGTTGGGGAGAAGAGACAAGCTTGTCAGTTGACGAGTTACATCCAAATAGTCTTGAAAAGACGTTGACGTTTCTGACTTATGGATGTCGCGTTGTGGTCTCTGGTGTTGATATTACAATATATATCGACAATTCCCCTTTATTGTTGCTTTATTTATTTCGTTTGATGTGTATCTTTCCCTTGCGGCAATTTATGCTTGTGCTTCTGATTAGCCAACATATGCTAAATTTCGTGTGTGTATGTGTTTGGACAAGCCATTCAGATCTTCTGTTTTTTTTTTTTTGAGTCGAAATTTGATGTCGAATTTTTAAAAATTGAATTGAAGGTATTTGTTTAGTATTAAAAATAGAATTCCTTTAAGAGATGGGAAATATGGATAGTATGCCATGCAGGGAGCGGGTTCCCCTCGATGAATACGGTTCATTGATGTTGTTCCGGATTGAGCAGGGGATTCCGTATTTGATTTGGATGAAAAGCTGCCACAAGAAATTCTCACGATAGGGGGATAAAAAGAAGCGATTGAATGTCTTGGATTCACTTCGAAATCCCACGATGGGCTTGTACATTTGTCGGGGTCTTATAATGCGTTTGGTTGTTATTGCCGCATTTTTGGTTCGAAGAGTTTCCACTTTTTATATCTCTCTAAAGTGCTGCGTTGAATGATCTACATGGGAGTACTGAAATTGTCATTTAATTTGGTTCGGTATAGGCGCATAGGTCGCAACTTGTTCTTAAGAGGGCTGCCATTACACAAATTTCATTTTCAGATTTACAGAGGCCACAACTGATAAGTAAGTAATTTTATGATAAGTAAGTAATTTTTACATAAGACAGTAGATGCAGATTATTGTGGTTAAAGGTCATATCTTTTCTTCTGGGACACACGTTTGCCTCTTACCAGCTCACAAGCTTAACATTGATTTGTGGAAGGAAAGGAATTATATGCTTACTTCCTTCTCGGTATAGACGCCCCAATGCTTTGAGCTACAGCTTTGATTTTCGAAAATCTGCTCTCTAATAAGTAGTCCTCATCTACGAGTCGATCTTCAGGAAATTTACTTGTGTGGGTAAGTGAAGGACATGATCACCATTCTACTCTTGACTACTAATACATACTACCGAATACTGAGAGTATAAAATATGGGGAATTCTTTGATAAAGCTATACTTTGAAGATATGATTGGACCAACAACTTCTCAAGGTAATTCTAATACATCTTGCAGATGTAGAGGGCCAAGTACTGCATCTACTCGTACATATCTTGATTATACAATATGTTGAGGGTAAGAGTAACTTGATTCTTGTGCTGAGAACATTCTCCAAACTTTGAATAACATTCCGAACACAACTGTTGCCTTCCTGCTTCTGCAAGGGAAGGGAGAACATACTTCCTATTAGAGTTATCTATGTATTTTTTTACTCCCTGTCTAGCAACGCTCAGTTGAGTCCGGGTAATACAAGTACTCAGTGCAGTTTTTATTTTTAGCCTCCGATTCTAGATATTCTGCCACAGCTTTGGGCAGACATCGTCAGCGTAGTCGAGGTTTTTAAGATAAGAGTTCATAATCCATCGTATTCCATTGCTACTTTCGGTCGATGCTGCAGGGTATGTGATGTACATAGTGATGTACTCACTAATAACCCTCACAAACAAAAGCAGTGACGGTATGCATCTCCAAATTGGATTTCAAAATGTGACATCTTATTACTGTACCATTGTAACACCAGTAACGTATATGGTCTTAATAGCTATGAGTTTTTCTTGGATACAAGGATAGTCGAAACCTGTACTCATCGCGTTGTTCTATTATGCTTCATAATTGGTGGATTTAGAAGGATTAAACGCGTTGTCGAGAGTTGAAATCCGTTTTAACATCATCGTAGCCGAAAGAATGCACAAACCTCTGGAGTTTTCAGAATCCATTTCTTCAATTGTGGATGCTTGATGCTCACACCTTACTTCCATTGCTACGGAAATTGGCCATTTTCTCACACCTTTCGTTCTGCCGATGCATTTGGCGTCGCATAATATACTTCGGCATGGACGCCGTCAATCCCCATCGCTCGTTTTTCTTTTTTGCAGCTTTCATTGTTATTTCGGTTTTAGTTAGAAGTTCGGGCAGTTCGTTCCTTCGAAAGACTCATTCGAATTCGAATTCATATCAAAATCGTATTAGGGACTAAAGGCTGTAATGAAGTGTTGGCTTCACTTCGTTAGATGATATTAGAAAGTTAAGTTTGCACTTCCGGCCACCAATGAGCCCTTTGGTGATGTTAACAGTCCTGCTGCCATACTTACTTGCTGCCCCCCCCCCCCCCCCCCCTCTCCACGGCGCTCCTTGTGGCAAGTGAGTTGATATACTGACATTTGGAACACACTACCTCCTTCTTTTTTACTCAATATCTGGCTTCTACTTCACCTCACTATTAATGAGGCGGATGTAATCCGATTTCTCGAAGTTCATTCACTCGTCTGAAAGTGTTGATAACCATGTGCTGAGACTTTCTTGCCATTTGGCGGCATAGATAGGCACGTGCCCTAGTTGCAAAACATTTTTCACAGCATTCCAGCGGTCATCTATTTTTCTTGCACTTTTTTATTTGGTGGTCGTTTCTACCTTACAAGGTCTACGCTTATCGGCATTGAACTTGGTATATTTGGTGGTAGTTTCTACCTTACAAGGTCTACGCTTATCGGCATTGAACTTGGTAATGTTGAGAAGGTTTGAGGGGTTAATGTTAGCAAATGTAGTACTAGGTCTTATGAGAAGTTGATCTTTATCCAATGTCTGCTCCACGTCCGTTTTACATGTCTAGGTGACCGCTTCTGAAGCGACGGTTGATGGCAAAGTGATGGCAAAATATCCGATTGACAGTTGTTCGCTTCCTGTCAACTTATCTCGTGGCAGGTGTTATGTTTAAACAGCGTAATTACACATAATGACTATACGGGTGGTATTCCAGAACTCCCTAAATTCATTGTTACCATGCCGGTTTCCAGGAGCGTGATCTCCCATCAAGTGCTTAGTTTACACAGCAACAATACCTTGGCGTAGCAACATGCCATCAGCATAAAGATGTCTCCATTAAAGGGTTGCTTATTAAGGGTGACCAGATAAGATCGATAGGAAAATAATTTAAATAACATAAAAACGGTGTGAGATGAGATAAAATTGATTCTGGCTTTATTCGGAAGCTACGTTCATGCCATTATGTGTGGAATAGCACATCATGGCCGCCTCGGCTTCGCTGGCAGTGCTTCAAGTGGTCAGTCCAATTATTGATGACTCGGTTCAATATGTGCGGCATTTTTCCAGTAATAGTGTGCCGAATGTTGGCCTCGAGCTCGTCCAAAGTGGTTGGCTTGTTAGCGTAGACTAAGGACTTGAAGTAGACCCAGAGAAAATAATAGAGTGTTGTCAAATCGCACGATAGCGGCGGTCAATTCATGAACGCTGGCCCTGAGAAGACCCAGTCGCCAAATTTCTCCTTCACAACTTCGAGCGTTGCGTGGCTTGAATGGCATATAGCGCGTTTTGTTGGAACCAGAGCTCTGACCACAAAAAGTCGGTTAACATCACTCTATACCTGAGATCATTGATGCTAACGGTGTCTCCTTCCTCATTTCGAAAGAAATAAGGTCTGATGATGCATTGATTCTTGGCCGAACACTTGAGAATTGTGTTCGCTCCAACTATGTAGAGCAATTCTGCTTGTTGACATAGTCGCTGAGCCAAAAATGGGCCTCATCCGAGAAGATAACGCCCGGATCTCCGGCCAACATTTCCAGCGCCGAATTAGCGAACTCATGGCGTTGTCTATGGTCGTCCGGCTTCAATTCTTGCGTCAGCATAATCTTATACGGATGTAGGCTCAAATCTAACCGCAAATATAAACCGGGTTAACTCTCCAGCGATACCCATTTCAGACGATCCGCGCCGAATCGATATTTCTGGGCCTTCTTCGATACTGGCCGCTACGGCGGCTATGTTTTCTTCATTTCGCACCAATCTCTGTGTGGGTGGTGGCTTAAGATACAAAAGAGTGTACCCATGCTCAAACTTTTCCACGGTGCGAGGAATTGCCTGCACACTGAAGCCGTGACGACGACCGACCTCAATATGAAATTCATGTTGGGTATTTACAACTGAGCCGGAATTTCGAAAATATTTTTTAAGAATTTCCGCACGTTCGGCAAGCGTAAAACGATGCATGATGAAATGCCAAACCCTACTGAATATTTTGACAGCTGAATGTTATTAGTAACTAACATTGCTATCTGGTCACTCGCTACTCGTTAGATAGCGCTCAAGTGGCACAAGAAATATTCTTTATCATCCCTAGTCGTGGTTTTTATTCGGAAAATAACCATGCATGCTGGTAATTTTTAATTCTCGCCTCTAAAATCTAGCCATTAGTGTCCGGTGACTAACAAACTTTTCAGGATATGAACTGCTTTGCCTCACTTCAGAAATAACGTCAGTTCTACTCTTGAACTTTACTTGCTCCCAGCTGGTTTACCGGTGTAGAGCAAGACAGTGCCTTTTCCTGGAAAATGGAATACAATATCATGAAAACATCGTATTCACTTGAATGTGACGTTGGACTCTAAAATACGGAGTATGACTTTTTGAAGTTCATCTTGCCAATTTGGTAATGACCAGGTGGAACAGAAACTTTTTCAAACATTCTTATCTTAATCTATACATGTACATATGTATATTGGGCTGCGGATTCCTTAATATCTGCGTTGTGCGTTCTGCGCTAATACTAAAGCATCTTCTAGTGTACGTACGTTTTATCGTGCTTATGCTGGCTTAATTTTCTTTATTAGCTTTCTAAGAATTTTCGGTCCAGGGTGTTAATTAGACTTAATCTTCTTTTTTAAATTGTATAACAATATTTTATTTGCATTTCCTAACAAATTTTTTATCTTTCTTTGCAGGTAATTATCATATTTAAAATATCTTAAAGTGTACTTCAAAAAAAGGTATGATATTTTCACAGTACTTCCATTTGCATCTATACATACTCGTAAAATATTGTATGCATAAGTATGCCTCCTTGTTTCCTTTATTTTTTAACATTTTGTTTGAATTGTCAAAGGTCTTGTCAATCAATCCCATGATATCGTTTTTTTTTTTTTAATTATGTGTCCCTTTGTCTGTCAATGATTTTGTATGAAAAAGAGTTAAAAACCCAAAAATCTGGCCTAAGCACACATGTCCTTTCCAATCCTTACTCTACCCGTTTGAAAAAATCAACACAATTCAACGATGAACCACCTTAAAACATCCGCCCAGTCATTCACGTAAAGGGGACATTGTCTGTACGATTTTACGTGCGAATTTTTAACTCAACTGGAAACCTGTGTGCGGCTATATCACCATCACCAGGGCACTTTGTCATTTTTCTGTCATTTCTACTGTTAGTCCTCATGAAATGGTGACGTCAAACAAAAAAAAAAAAAGAAGATTTATCTGGAACGATGAGCGTTGTAGGTAGACGAGTATCTCCAATCCGTATATTTCACATCCCATTTTGCCAATTTGTCAGAAAAGTAAAGTGTGTACATGTGTCCCTGGTAAAAAGAGGATATAAGGAAAGGAATTAAAAAAATAACAAAAAAGATCGCATAATAATTGCTCCAATTTTTTGTTTGCAGAATAACACACAATCGATAACTGCCGCATCGTCGTCCCGATTCAAATCGAAATAGCAATCAACCATTGCTTTGCGTTCCATTTCAGGGCAATTAAGTCACAGTTTCCTACAATTTACGAGATATTCGTTCACTATAACACACAGATGCGTGTATCCGTCCGTATCTACCTATAAAAGTAGGACTGATAGGGGAATCGAAAAACCAACGAGTACTCGCAACATGACATATACGAGTTCTCGTGCGATTAACTAATTCGCTTTTAACTTGATAGACTCTGACAGGATACATTCCCTTTCAAGCAAAACTCGCTTTCCTATGTCTTTAGCGAATTTATTTTCATGCCTCTGTACCCATAACTACATTTACTACAATTCGCTTGCATCTCAGCCATCAACATCTTCAACTCCATCTCCTATTCCATTTCCTTCACCAGTAGAAACGATAACGAATTTGATGGCGATCTTTATTTGGAAAGTTACATTCTGAAGATGAACATACACGCTTTGACGGTTAAGGAGTTTAAGGTTTTTATCATATCTTTCTGTTTTCTTTTTTGTTTTATGTCCTACTTTTCCAATATAGTGTTTTCCATCTTTCTAAATAGGATAAAATAAGAAGAGAGTTGAAAGAAACTGATAAATCCACATGACAAAAGATGTGTTCTTTATCAGCGGCTAAAGGTTGCTACGAGCATGCGAACAATGACAAATTGGAAGACTTCACTGGATTTATAAATCTCTGGAAATGGTAAATTTCTGGGGTATGAATTGAGGGTGAATAGAACCATAATTTCTTTAAGGACTCTACGACAATGATGGACAAGCCTTGGAAATACAAAACTGAATCAAACATTTTTGCAATCCTGTAATCCAATTTGAGTTGGTTTTACGAGTAGAAGGGAGAAAAAAACTAGTTGAGCGAGATGAAGGAGCGGAGCAAATCAACGTTAATATCGTACACGTGGGTAAAAACAAAAATCAGGGATTTGCCGTGCACTTAGACGTGATACTCGTATATGCATACATCGGAATATTTGAAATATTGGTTTGATAATAAAGATATAGTGGCTTTTAGGGTTGAATCCATCTCCATTTCTATAAATATTTCTGTTCACATCTGTTGGCCTTTGATTTCGAATATTTAACTTGTGTTGACAAGCTAAAACAACAGTCATCCCTGGTTCTTTATGTGAACCAATTGTCTGATAAGCTTATTTATTTCTACTCGTATCACATCCACAGCGCGGCAAACTTGATAATTTCTTTAGGGTCCTAGAAAGAATTACGAGCATGTCCTTTCAACGTATTTTCCTAAATCTTTCTATTCCTCGGTAATAATAAATTGAACAAGTCCTTATAGCATAGTTTGTTCCTCATTTCGGAGATTTGATATTGCCATAAGATTGCTTCAGTTTACTTTTCTAGTGACTCTTTTTAAGCCGATCGATGCATAGTTCACTGTTTATCCTAAAATAGGTCCTAACGCAGTGCCTTGTGGGATACCGCCGCATAGATGTTCCTACCCCGTAGTCATAAATTGAGTCCCGTACAAGCATTCTTTCTAGTGACTTCTTTTTGGGAGATTGATGGAAAATTCAAAGATATACTACGAAGATGAGATACGAAGACTACCATGAAGGAAACAGTTTCGGAACGATAAACTCAGCGCGAATATGCATACTCGTACTAAAATCATGCAATTCAGACTTAAGCAAGAACGGCACTTCATTACATATTGCAGTGGTGGACACTAAATGCAGGTAGATTACCATCTACTCGTACGTATTTTGGAAACATCGACTAAAAGACTTCATAGTGATCTTGGGCAAATTACTAGCAAGTGAGCACCGGCTTTCGCTGACAAAATTTTTTGTGCAATCGGGCGAGTTCTGGAAAGTCAACAATCAAATATTGGCAGCCAATGCGGCTTTGTGAGAGGCAGGTCAACATACGAGTATGATGCAGTTCAAAATTTACAGGTAATAATGGAGAATCATCACAACGCTTCAAAAGAGTTGCAAACCGTTCATCGATTTTGGAATAGCGATCGATAGAGTTTCCATACAACTTATGCGGACCGCACTAAGGTCTCAAAATATGCCCAAGGCATATGTACATATATAGAAAGTTTAATTCATAGCTGGAGTAATCGGGGAAGGTTCAAACTCAAGTATACCCAGACAGTATACAACGCCCAAGGTATTGTATTGAAGCAGCACATTACCGAGTGCACAACGACCTATCATGGCGCTATCATATTGGATAATGGCGCTAGAAAATGACTGATTATGAGTCAGTGGTAGTATCTGCATTGTCGTTTTTTCCGGCTCGCGAGCCCGACTCTTCACATTTACTTAAAAGAAGTCATCGAGCCCAAGTGCGGCTAAAAAAAAATGCGATGATAAAGTCTTCCAATATAACCTTCCGAACTTTGACAGTTGATAGCGGCCATATTGTTGAAGCTATATCTGTCAAGTTGGCTGTTCAGTCTGTTTTGCCTAATCACCATGGACGGACATAGCGTTCAACAACACGTGCAAATGACATAATTGTTTTATCAAAATGGGTGTACTGTTCGGGTGGCCCCCGCCCAATTATCAAGGCTTCGCCCATCAATGACGTTGTCTAATAAGGAGCAGGGGCAGAGCATATTACTGGTCTTATCGTAAACATCTTCAGATAACGCCTCTGAAGGTTGCTACGATTTGACCAGTAACAAGTTGCCGGTCATAGGTCTTGTTGGCGGCTGGACCACTGGTAGTCCATACCAGGACTTAAATCACGGTACCATGGGAGTCAGGAGCCCCCCGGATTTCGGTCCGGGCCTGACTTGTTGAGGCAGGCCCCCTTGTGGGAGCGTCATGGTGGCTGTAACTTAAACCCAAATCGCGGGAACGTGTCTAACCCATTGTAGAGTTTCAAATAAGTTCTGGGTGCTGTGACCCTAAGAACAGTAAGAGGTTTTAGGTCGGCATCGACTCATACCAAGGGTGGAACTTGTGCCTAAAACACAGTTCCGAATTGGTATCAAAGGATTGACGGAGAGCGATGACAAGGCGTATCCTTGCTCCCTATGGATGTATGGGCATCCCGTAAACATAAGGTCTACATGACAGGTGGTTTACATTAAAAATCTAGAGACGTTCTGTACTGTTCGGGCGTTCCGCTGATTTTACGGTCGCCATAATCGTCCTACCGGGAGGACTATTCGTGTAGTGGATAAATTTGAGTCCACTGGTTCAGTAAACGATAAACCAAAACCCGTACGTCGACGAAACGCAAGATCTGCCGAAAACATCGCCGCTGTCCGTGAGAGTGTGCAGGAGAATCTGAGGCAGTCGATTTCACGTCGTTGACAAGAACTTGGCCTTTCGCAGACCACAACTTGGCGAATTTTGCATCGTGACTTGGGCCTGCACCTGTACAAAATTCAAATGACCCAGGGCTGAAGATAAACGACCATAGACAACGACATGAGTTCGCTGAATGGGCTCTAGCGCAGTTGGAAACTGACCCTAGATGAAAAATCATCTTCAGCATTGAGGCCCATTTCTGGATGAATGGGTACGTCAACAAACAAAATTGTCGAATTTCGGACGATACCAATCCACATGACGTCCAAGAGCGTCCAATGCATCCCGAAACTGTCACTGTTTGGTGTGAATTTTGGGCTGGCGGCGTCATCGGTCCATATTTCTTTGAGAACGACGTTGGCCAGGTCATCACCGTCAACGACGAGCACTATAGATAGATGATTACCAACTTCTTTTGGCCTGAATGGGATGATATGGACACCAACAACATGTGGTTTCAACAGGACGACCCTTTATATAGGTTTAGGGTGACGACGGTGACTTAGATGACATGGAAAGACTGCAGTATTCTATGACAGAAAAACTCTGCTTAAACTTAAAGGTTTGTGTTATACAATACACGGTAGTCCGTCGTACAGTTTAATGTTTGACGATATACGAGTAGTATAGAGACAGAAGGGAAAAAGTAACGAACGGCAGCGGGTGTGACAAAACGTGAAAAGATCGTTCAACAATTGCCGTCGAAAAATTCTGGTCCAAAATGCAATAGAGGCTGAAGTTTCAATCGATGTTCGAAGAAGAAACCGTATAAAAAGTAATTGGATCACTGAAATGCAAAATCATCAAGAAATTCTTGGCCTCATTAGAAAGGTGATCCAAAATAGAGCGGTATGTAGAGTGGTTTTAACGTCCGCAATCTTAGCCAGGCTTAAAGAGGAAGGAACGCCGATACGTGGGGGAAATATGTAGTATGTAGATGTAATTATACGCGTTACATATTTGAACGATTAACAAAAGAAGAGGAAATAAAAAAAAACTTGTTGATCCTAAAATGAGTCCAAAAACAGAACCTTGTGGGATGCCACTGAATAGATTTCTCGTACCCTCAGCGTTCTTGCTCACTTTAGTTTTTTTTATATTTTTTGTTTTTCTTGCTGTGATTGAGATCTCTCCCGGCGACATAGCCGCCTTCCAGTTGTATCCATCCGTGACACTCAGCCTCCAGTTTGTCACATCAAGCTTTCAGGCATCCATGAACGATTGGTTCTGAAACTGAGGGTTGAGATTTCTTTTCGTCTCGAACTAGGGAGAAGAAGGGGAGGAAAACTTTGCAACGACAATAAGGTCCATACCCAATTATTCAAGATTTTCACGAGTGGCTTACTGGCCTCTTACCGTGTTAGCTATGTATTTCCGCATACATACGAGTATATATTGGACTGCAGCTAGGTCCTGGAGTATCTCAATATGATCTGTTTCAGAATGAGTCACTCAATGCACTCGCATATTTAGATCACTTATACTCGTAACACATATAAATAGTGGCGACCAAGCCGACTAGCAATTTGAGCAAAGCAAAAATAAAGTGTGGCATCGCACAATTTTGTCGAGTCGGGAGACGAGTCGACTAAATTGGCCTAAGTTATTTGCAAAGTGCAGTGCAAAGACTGATCTCTTATTAATATAAAGTTTAACATTGACTTGATTTTCTTATAGCGCGACTGTACTCACATTAATGTAACCAGGACTTACCTTCGTTTGAAGACCTTTATGTACAGAAACTGAAATGTCGAGTTTTCGAAATCATATAGACTTAAAATTAAGTTGTTTTGAATTTTGTTGAAGTTTTCCGTAGCAGTTTACATATTTTCAGCGAACAAGTCAATCTTAACATAAAACTTGACTGCCAGAAGTTTGGTGATATGGTAGGCCAAATCAGGACTTTTCTTGCATCACATACTCTTATGTACTATAGTGCTCTCACCCATTTTGAAAATGGCAAATGGGTGAAGGAGTATCTCCAGTGTCATCTCAGGACAAAAAACCCACTCACTTACGAGTACTCCAGCCAGCCCATTAACCACAATATCAGTCCGTTGGTATCTTTTTGTCTCCCCTCTGGTGCCCTATCTAGATGCAGCTACATCTTCAATTTGGAGAATCGAAGAGTTAATCCTTTTTATATGAGAAGATCACGAGTGGGGTTTGTGTGGGGGTAAAAGAATAATTAAAACCACAATATTGCTTTATTTTTATTCCCGGTATCTTCCATCTTTTTTCCCTTCTCATCTTACGGATATTCATTGGATTTATCTGCGAGCTTAACTAAAGAAGATCAACCTAAATGATTGAGTGGTCTGATTTTAAAAGAGGAAATTCCTCCACTCCTCCTTAGTTGTGCTGCTCATTATGTTCTGCCCTCTGAAGACCTAGCATGATTGTTCTGCCTTACAGTTTGCCAGGGGATTGCTGTAACGTGTCAGTGGTTCTGAAACTAAAGTTGTATCTGGAGAGTTGGTGATTGTGATGACGATGGTGATGGTGATGGTGATGGTGATGTCAGCGGTGGTGGTGCTGGTGGCATTTGTGGTGCGTGGTTTTACAATTCGTTCTGATGTCGAAATTCAACACCGTGTTGTCGTCGTCTCGGTCAACCGCATCCCGATCTTGGTGCATAGGACCACAGCATAAAGTTAACAGTCGTTGCCACTTATCAAGTGACTTGAGTACTTGTACTTGGATTAAAGGAAAACTCGAAACGGGTTTTGGAGTCAATTCTAATGTGTACAGAGTAGATTTAAAATGCTGCTGGAATGCTTAGTGTAACGGATGGTGGATGTATCCACGCAGTTGACGACGCCATCGTTATAATATATACGTAGCCATTGCTATCGTCTCGTATGTCGTTGTCATCTATGTACATCAGCAGCGTCATGTTGTAGCCATGTTACGAGTAAGTTGTGCGTTCGGATCTGTGGACGCATACTGGCGCGTACGGAAGAATGTAATAAACGACTGTGCGTGGGATTTTCCTGATATTATCTAATTTGATGATGCGTATCGGTCTGGTTTCTGGATTTTTTTGGTTTTTGGTTTAACGACTTTTTACGGTCGTTTTGGTGGAGGCTTGTTTTTGTAACCGGTTTATTGTTTTGAAAAGATTTTTTAAATATGTTTTTTTCCTATTTTTGTGTAGTGTCGCCAGTTGGGAAATATTTCGAGAAGAATTTGCGCCAAGCAATTAACATGTCTTGCGCTGGAGAATTAATTGTTCAATTTAGAGCTGCTGATTACAAAGAATGGTGATAGGAGAATTATACTCATGCTTCTAGGGGCATTGTTCTTACTTCATGCATCCTGGTTTGTAGCATAATGCTTAAATATCAAAGGCTTTGTCATACGGAGAATTCGTTTTGGCGGATTGTGGTTAAGTAATTAGCAGAATTGTATAATGATGGCGCTTAGTTCGTTTATTGCTGAACAGTGTACAATACAAATGCTCATTCAACCGAATTCTTGTCTGTAGATCATTACCTTTACATCTATGTTGCCCCATTTGCAAGCCAACTAGCTGGAGGCTGAACCTTATGCTATTAGATCGTCATATTTTCAAATCAAGTTGCATAATGACAGCGATTTTTATTTGGTAGATACGAGTGCCTTCCTTAAAAAATGAGCTTAATAAACGGATATTGAAAGAAAAACTGGCAGATCAGTGTTAAACTAAGTAACAAGCGTAAGGAGTAATTCCCAGTCAGAGCGGATTACATTAAGACTGCAAGCGGACCACTGTTTCGGTGTGAATAATCATTCTGTCCACACAGATTTAAGGAACAGTTTTCTCGAACGCGCATGGGCTTTTAGTTGTTGGCTGTTCCTAAGTCATTGGCAATAACAAAAAATAAATACTTCCCTGGATTACGAGGCGTATATTGTCGAAATGACCTTTCTTCGTTTTCGGTAAATTGAAAACCATTCCCATTCAGTTCTTTCTATATAGACTAGTGGTTCTTCTTTGATGAGAAATCTGCATTGATTGAAGATTAATTGATAAGTCTATAAAGTCCATATTGGCTAAGAACCTTGGCGTTTGTAGCTTAATCTCTTAGAAATGGAATGTTCCATCTGTCTTCGTCATCTTTGACTATTGCACCACTGTACTAGAGACAGTTGTAAGTTGAGGAATGCGACTGTGGTCGTATCTCTCCTCTGTTATGGAACTGAAATACCAGTGATCTTCTTAGATTTCTATAGCATAAGCCTGAGATCAATTAAAAGTATGACAGCCCCTTCAACGGAAAATATACTTTCTCCTGAATACAATAAATTTTCGTCGAACAGGCTAAATTGAATGTAAGCCAACTGTCCATCAGTAAGCGAACAAGTCTTATATGGTTCTATTCATAGAGAAAAGCCTATCAATCGCGCAAATCAATCAGTGACTTTACACAGCGGTCGCTATACCTATTCATATATGGTGCAGCAATTTGTGTAACAGCAATAGACAAGTAGACTAAATGCAAAACAAGGATCCAAAAAACACTGATATCAGCGCTAAAAAAAAAAAAATGTGACTATTATAAGCAAATGAAAACCATTACGTATAAACTCTCTTCCATTAAATAAAGGTGTTCCGCAGGGTTCTATTTTGGGACCATTACTTTTTACAATGTATGCTGATGATGTTCAACTGCATAACAATTGTCGTTTGGACCTTGTGGAAAATGGTATATGGCACCAATGAAGATCTAAATAAAATTTTAGGGTGGTCAAGATCTCACGACCTTTGTTGGAAGCTTATCAATAGATCATATCTTCCTCAAATCCATCTTGATAATAAGCCCATAAAGCTATTTGATTAGCCCAAAAACCTTTGGAATTGTATTTAACAGAATTCTTATATAAAATCATTTCTGGGCAGAATATGCACATGGAATTTTTCACGTTAGATACCGTGGGTCCTTCAATACAAGGATGATCCTTGCTAAAACATTAGTTATTCCTATTTTATTGTTTACATGCGAACTTGTTTCCAATCGAGATTTTGAACTCAGCCGAAAACTCAGTGTTCCCCACTAGTATCGCGCGCTATATCTGCGGACCCAAACGATATCTGGTCTTTGGCCATCAGATCAATATGCGGCATTACCTTGGAAAATGTCTTTGAGTGTAGGACTCTAGCCTTTCTTCACAATGTTAAACAATTACGTCAACACTCTTACGTTTATAAAAGGATTCGTTTTCCGCGTTCTAGAAGCACGTGCGTATCAGAATGTAAATTTTTTATAAACGCAATACGACAATGGTATTCTATTCTTGAAATCAAATCAATAAGTTTTTTAGTCCTGTTTATGTTGAAATTGTGATGATTGGTTTAGTTGTCTTTATATTATTTCTTTCTTTTCTTTCTTTGAGAGCAGCGGATCTATTTCTAGAGAAGACAACTCTGAAATGCACTACGGCGAGTCTCATTAAGACCACTGCAGGAGTTTGCCTATGACTGTTCTAGTCTTATCATCTTCTCTTGTAAGGACTTGTTTATACTTATCCTTCTACATTAATTTTAGCCCTGTTGGAGAGCTATTTACTGATGTTAGTTTGGCAAGATTGTGGTTTTACCATGGTGTGATACAGTTGCCTTATTAATTTTGTGGCCATGCTCGGTTGTGTTCATGTCCGCGTTTTAGCGTTGTCCATATCATTTATATCCTTCTCGTATCTGTTATTGATATTTCAGATACAATATACTTATAGCACGTGGGCACTTAGATACATCGGATACTATTGTTATCTGAAGAATCCTCTGCCTCTGAAGTTAGGTAGTTTCTGTAGGGAGGACATGTCGGTAAAATGACCTGGTAGGTACACTGATCCCATTATGGCATTAATGTCTCTTCTGCTAGGTAGTTCAATTAAGGAAGCTACCAAATCGTTTGTTAATAGATTTTATTAAAATTCTTATTCTGTCTTCCAATCGTATGTTGAGTAGAATAACTTGACTCGAACGAAGTTGGAGTGCTCCAAATTAATTTGGATACACTTTATTCCAACAGTAGTAAGCCTCTTCGGCTGCGGTTTTATACATTAACCGCTAAAATTTTTCAACATTTTAGATGAAGAGGTGCTGCTTGGTTAGATGAACTCGCATATCTCGAATTGTTTTTCTTTTTTGGTATCTAGTCCTCCGTTTTGAGTCTATGCCATTCTTGCTAGAGCTCAGTAAAAAAAAGAAGACCAAAGGCTACTTGAGCATCTTCTGGGGCATTAGTGAGCTTTATATGGTCATAATCTGCTGACGCAGATCGCAGAAACATAATACGTATTTCTATGTAATTTCAGTAAAACATGCACCTGGGGAGTTTGAATAGTTGAGTTATGAGTCCGAGTGTGTGCTCTGTACTAATAGTCAACTTCACGTGAGAACCGCCATTTTAGATTTCAAAAAGCGCTTTAAATCGCATGTTGACTGAAAAATTGGACATGAGAAAGCAAGATGAGCAAGATGGGTGCCGCGATTACTCACAATGGAACAAAAACAGCGTCGTGGCGAAGTTTCACAGCAATAAGGAGAGTTTTTGCGTTTATTCATAACTATGGGTGAAACAAGGGTCCAGCACTGCACACCTGAGACAAAAGAGCAGTCAAAACAATGGACTCAAAGGGGAGGATCGGCTCCAAAGAAGGCGAAGACAGTTCCATCTGCAGGCAAGGTCATGGCGTCAGGTTTTTGGAGTGCACGTTGGATAATTTTCATTGATTATCTTCAGAAAGGAAAAACAATCAACTGCATGTATTAGGCGAACTTATTGCAGAGTTTAAAGGATGAAATCAAGAAAAACCAGTTCACACATCACACGTAGAGAAATAAACATATTCACTTCTACATCGTATTAAGAATGAGAAACTAAGACCATCGTCCTTATCGGACTGCCAATAAGTTGTATAGAAAGCGGCGGAATACTTTCACCGATCAATTAATGCTCACTTTGGGCGATTACATTTTGCAACTCTCAGGCTTTTGCAAATCTGTAGCCGGCCGAGACATTTGATGGTACGAAACACCAACTTCACTGGTTTTGATTCAGTGATGACTGTTGAAAAAAAAAAGAATTTCCTATAAATTCTACTCTAATAGAATGACTAACCTCTGGATGCAGCCTTCAAGATGTACAGCTTAACTGTCCTAACCATCATAATTTTCCGAATGAAATTGGGATTTGTAAAACAGCATTTCAAAAAACGAGGTCGTGAAACCCGACCGTGAAATACGATGAATACTCGTTTTAATTATTAAATTAATTGGAACTATCTTCCCTTTGAGGTTATACGAGTGCATAGGTATATGAGATACTCGTGACTCATTTCACTTTGGGATGATAAAAATAGAAACAATATCGACAGAATAACTCTCGAAATTTGTGAAATTAAACATGTTTCACTTTATCTCAGCCACACTGTAGGAAAGCCTCCCTAATTTATATCCAGATCTTGAAATCTCACTTGTGTGGGCTAAGCCCTTCTTAATTTAACGTGTGTACGTTATTTTCTTCCTCTTGTTATTTCCATTTCCTTTCGCATCGTCTTATTCTGTTTGTGTTGTATCGGATTTCTGCCCTAAAAATGACACCCATTAACTGAACTTGACTTTCCTTATAATACAACAGATACACGTATATACTCGTACTCCATCTCATCGTATCATCTCAACATCATGCCACATTCACCAAAGGCATACCCTTATTTACCAGGAGAAGGCTCGAAAAGGGAGAAGCCGTTTCGAACATGCATTGTCGTAAAAATAGGGCTTACCACAACCATGCTTAAGTAATTAATGGCAAGGGTGGGACGACGGTGACGCTGATGGAGACGGAAACGGAGGCGACCGACTACCAACGACCGACGATGACGTGCCATTGAGAGAAGCACTCCCAATGTTGTCTTATATTTTGTGTTGTTTTTTTTTTTTGGGATTTTTGTCACTCCAATTCGGTCTCGTACAGCAATCACTTTTTGGCATTTTGTGTTGGGCTATCCCTTTTTTTTTGTAACTCTTTCTGTTTGGAACATCTGAAACGGTAACGGGGGCATGGTTACAGGAATATTTTCTGGTTGACTGTTCAGTGTTCTTGCCTTGCCGCAAAGTTAATAGAAAAAAATCGAGCAGCGAGCTTATTAATGGTACGAGTATGGTTACAAAAAGTTCATGAAAAAAAGGGCAAACTTGTGCAGTGTAGCGGTATTCGTAGGCAACCACCATGACTATGACTATGACATGGTGACGCTGTTAATGCCAACGTAATCGGTGTCGAAAGCGAATTTTTAGAAACGCCAAAGTTCGACATCGAGTACATATCACTGACGAAGACAGCACATCGCGTCATATAAGCATGAAGCTGTGATGAGTAGCGTGATAAAATCTTTGCCAACATTTTCGTGACACCCGTTTTTTTCACTCTCTCTCTCTCTCTCACTATCTCTCTCTGACGTCGCCGTCGTTGTCACTGAATAGGAAAATGATTACTCATGCGGAGATTGACACTTATCCACACATCCAGATACACACATACAGGGTGGTTATGTAGTTTGGGTTAGGTAGTTTTTTTTGAAAGGAATTTTTGTAATTTTCCGCCTGTTAAACTTCTTAAGGAAAAAAAAGTTGCTTTAATTTATGGCCGGGTGACATGTGCGCGCATGTGACATTCTTTTGACACTTTCTTGTTTGATAGGGGCTCGCGCCAACGAACGAACGAACGATTGAAGTTTTAGATGAGGAGACTTTACTAAACCGTTTCTTGGTTGCACGATGAAACTGTGTTTTTTCAAGTTTAACGATTGAGTTGTAATTAAAAGTGAAGTGCTCAGGGACGTGGAAAATTCATTCGTCACAATTTCATGTGAGTAAGTAGTAGTAAATAGTGAGTAGCCGGTGCGATGAGTTGTCGGAATTTTATGACAAATGAAAAGATGTCGTGAGTCGTCTAGACGATGGGTATAACTATCGTTTATGTCATCTTTGTGTGATAAATTAGCCGAAACGCGTATCGTTAATCCAGAAATCGGCATTTTCTATCTGTGGATGGAAGTGGTCTTCTGTTGGAGTTCTGATTTTTGCTTTGTCGTACTCTTCGCGCCATGTCTGGGGGGTTATTATTCGATTCGGTATATGTGCACATACCAAAGTAGTGGTCCAGTATACTTATTGTACTTTTGTGGATGTTTCTCTTTTGATGAATGGTATTTCGACATGGATATTATGTTCGAAGTCTGATTCTGTTTATATTTAGATCGGCCTAAAGTACTTAGGTGCTTGATCAGTATCGAAAATTGTGTCATCTACCATCTTCAAACATTATCCTGCAAATCGTCTGTTTCACGGTGGAACGTAGATTTGCAGCGACTACGTACGGAAACCAGAATATAAGAAGCTAATTCCAGTTTAAGAGAGCGCCTCTGTATAATAGACCTTTGCGAAAAGATCGAAACAATCAGTAAAATCAGCAGCTTAGTCAGAGTCCTCAGAAGGGTGGAATGAGCCAAGCAGGAATCGCTCAGAAAGCGGAGGCACCTACCTACACTGAGTCGAAATCAGTTAGGTACTACCAATAAAACTGCTAGTGAGCTAAGTTACAAAAATGCCATATCTGACTACACCCACCGGCTGTAGTGGTGGGTCATTCCATCAAAGTCGTCTGGCACCAATGGCAAATATCCAGTTGTCCTGCATTAACGTAAAAACTAGCTCCTGGAAACTCTGATGAGAATCTACACTGCTATTGTGGCACTGAGATGTATACACATGGATGTACTAAACACTTGGCAAATAGCTAGAATAGCCTTTATATCGAAAATCGGAAGAAATGGCTACGCTTTCGCCTCAGACCTATCAGTTTGACCTCGCTTATGGTGAGGAGCATTGAAAAAATGGGCGAGGTTCATATGCTCAAGACTGCTTTACGAATACATCATCTCTTCATAATGCAACATGCCTGCCACACTGCGCTTCAAAATCTGCTGGACAGAATTGAGAGCGCACTCGACAAGAAGGTAATTCTGCGCATTTTCATTGATATTAGGGGTACTTTTGACAACGAGACATTTGACGACGACAGACATATCGATGTAACGAACAACTGGCTTTGTAGATAAAAGCAATGCTAGTGAGTACGATCCTGCTTCCGGGTGCCGAGCGTGGAGAATATGTGATGGCTGGTGTACTCGTAAACAGAGATTGCCCACAAGGCAAAGTACTGTCTCCACTGTTATGGTGCTCATGCATATGCGGACGATGAAGCTGCACTATCTGTTGGATCATGCCTAGTGACCGTCTGTGCTAAAGCGAAAGCATCTCCAGATGTAATCGACGTCAATTCCCTCGAAACTGAGGTTGTCCTTTTTACGAGAAGGAGGAAGCTGACAGATCTGACTCATTTTGTTCTTAAGGACATCACCATCCAACTAAGCTAGGAATTTGAGTGCCATCCTCCATAATAAACTTCTTGAACTAAACATTTCTTGAATGCGCTGTCGACTTTTTGGGAATATAAAGGAGCTTTCAGCGAGACGTGGGGCTATTCATCGAAAAGGATTCTCGGGATCTAAGGCTAATTTTATATCCCATGAATCGGATGATTCAGTGTCGCTTTTACTAGACTCCAAAGAGCCGACTGTCTCAGCTGCATCCCTAGGACGCCTGGCTCTGGGATAGACGCACTGATAAATCCCCCTCGCCTTTATATAAATCGTGGAGGACGACAGCCTTAAATTTCACTTATTTTTATGTAAACATTCGTCAGTCTTCCAAGAGGAGACACAATCCTGAAATGAGAATGAATTATGTTGTGTTGTGAGTAACAGGTATAAAAACAGCAAAGTATCTGAGTTTATAACGACAACCAATATGCGCCTCAGGACTTTCTGAATTGCCTTATCACTTTAAGAATATAAGCCATTCCTAAACGGAGTTGAAAGGCTAAATTTGCTAAGTTTAGTCAGGGTCTCAGGTCACCACGGGATCGCGCGAAATGATATGACCGATAGATTTGCTACTCAAGGCTCAGAGGACCAATTCTAAGGGCTTAAACTTGCATTGAGAGTATTTTCTTCCTCGATTAGGGCTTCCACTATCAGTAGGAGCACAGTTGTACATGTGTACTCTTCAAGATACAGGCAGAACACATTCTTGTTGTCCCTTAGCAAAGAAGCCTGAATGGTACTTACTTTGGTCTTAAGGGGACATAATGCATTTGCCAAACACTTTAATGCACTAGGGATACGTGACAGCACTTCTTGCAACTCTTGCCATGAAGGTGACTATCTCCAATGTTGATATCATTTATCGAGGATTTAAGAAAACGCTTACTTTGGTGTACTCTGAACCATGTTAACGGAAATTGCTCTGTTTATACTAATAGTAGAAACTTAGTTTAGAACTTTATTTTTAGAAGAAATACTAGTCTTTATAACTGCGTTTAAATAAAGTTGATATCTTCTTTGAGTCTTGAGATATCCAGTTTCTAAGCCTGTTCCATTTTTCTTGCCCTTGCTAATTTTTGAATTTGAGGTAATTTTTCTCCAGAAAATGCGTAGTAAACATAACGTTTTACTATTTTTTTCTTACGAACGTAAAAACATTTAAAAAAAATCATCAACAAGTTTGCAGAAAAGCCTATAGATTTTATGATGCTTGGGAGAACCTGCAGCAACGGATTTTTTTCTTAGAATATTCCCAAAAATCATTTCCCAGATTACCCTTGACGAATTAGAGGACACCCTGTATATGCGCCCTCTAGTCTAGTTCTTGAAAGATATACATATAGGGCTGATATGCCGATGCTTCTTTTCTGAATAGTTTAAAGTTTATCTGTACTGTAAAGTTTATCTCTACAGTATATCGCAACTTGCTTTTAGTTTTGGTTTCCATTGAAACATTTGTCTTCACCTACATGGTTATCTCATATCGGTGCGATGTTATCATTTGCGAAAAGATTAACAAGATAAGACTCTAAGTTTGATATGCATGCAAAGAGCTTAAGATTTAAGCTCCTCGGAATCGCAGCAGCCTGTGGGTAGATTCCTGTATATCCTGATATGATATTATTCTTATTTATCAGTTTCTCTGGCCTGCAGTAACCGCTGCAAAAAGTCGCACGTGGTAAACGTTTCCGGGTTAACTTTTCAGTGTAGTGGCATTAACGTCATTTCGTTATCATCAATCTGATTTAATTGCCACCAGCTGGTAAGACTAATTAACACCTTTAGCACTTGTGTGTGACTTCAATGGCTTTCTGCGAATACGAATACGAGTACCATATCAGAGATCTAATCAAATCAGCGATC
Organism: Volucella zonaria; assembly: GCA_963966105.1. Lineage (NCBI taxonomy): Eukaryota > Metazoa > Arthropoda > Insecta > Diptera > Syrphidae > Volucella > Volucella zonaria. The sequence goes on along the minus strand of OZ014531.1, from coordinate 118,025,159 downwards.
TAAGTCCACATGCGATCAACTTTGTATTGATTAATAACTAATTGCTTAACTTTCCGGTGCTCATTTATTGAAAATGTGTATCCGTTTCTACAAGTGACAAGTGGCGCTATCTGTAAGTCCATAAATTCAAATCAATACCCTCGGTATGCGCCGCGCGTTGCATAATTTTTATTTGCATCAACAAATTCAAAGAAAAGTGCAAACCAAACAAAAAGGAAAGAAAACTAGATTGTCCACCGAGTAGGCAGGTACATAAAGTCTCACTCCACGTATACTAGTCGGTACAAAAGCATTTATCTAACCCCACCATCATCGTCTAGACTCTGACAGACTCTGGCAGACTTTGACTTCGACTCAGACTTGCTTTAGATTCCGACACACAATCAGTTAGAAAAAAAAAAACAAAAAAAAAAAACGCCTGCATACGGATAGTGCTACTCGTGGAAATAAAGCGAAATCATCTGTCATTTGCAAATCCAAACGTAGTTGCAGCGGCTGAATTATGCAAATTCCATTAGATTCATTGGATTCCTTGAGTTCGAGATGTGTATCTCAATCTTCTCCCTCTTAGTTTTGCCCCCATTTGGTGGCACCAGCACCCACTGTATAACTCATACCTACATACACCTCCAGAAACCTAGAGTCAGTGTATCGGATGGGATACTTAGCATAACCATAACAATTTCTCAACTTGCATCGGTTAAATTCAAAAGTCATGTTTGACCTATTTGCCTTAGGCGATGACGACAACGACGACGACGATTTCAATGCTGGCCACAACTACACCGGACGGTGGCACAAAACCTGGTTTTCAAAATGCTAAGAAGTTCGACGCGCTAAGTTGTGTAGTAGCTAAGCTGCAGCTACAATTCTCCATGGCATAAACAAAAGACAAAATGGCCTACAACTTATGTACGAGTATCTTTCTGACCAGGTAGCGTTAGCGTAATAACCTGTATCTTCCTGAATGTGGGCTTCAGTTTTGTGGTTGTTGCTTTTGTTTGAGTTTTTCTTTTAGATCTTATTTATTTATTTCCTTATCACCGATTTTCTAAGGTCTACTCGAAGTGAGTTGATTTTCTTTTATTGCAACATCAACGGATACCCTCTACGAATGCTTCTTTGATGGAAAAAGTGTGAACAATTCAGTAGTGAATAAAGTAGAAAGTGTGCGCACACATGTACTACTCGTACATCTATGTAAATATGGATGCGCGAGTATCTATGAAAGATGCATTTCAAATAGAAAATGTTTAGGATACATGTTTACACAGTGGCTTCCATTTATGTGCATGTGTATACGGGGGATCAATTTTGTGTACCATCTAAAGTTTCTCGCACCTTTTAACGTAAAGAGACTGGAAGATGGTGCGTTGAAAGGTTAGCACGTTGGAAGTGTTAATTATAATTTGGCCTGCATCCCGTTGCTTTGTTAGTTGGTAATTTTCCATTCCATGATGTCTCTTGTTGTTAATGCATATCTGCCTCGAATGCATTTTCCGTCTGGTAATAGATCGCTGGAATTGGTAATGCTTGACTGAGTTCGGGTCACCTTTAGAGGGATATTCAAATGCGCGGTTGTTTTTTATTTTCGAGTTGAATGGAATTTTTTTTGGATATTTCGTATGAGCCTGGAGAAATCCGACAAAGTTTATTTAAAATTATTGACGTCTTTGTGTGACTTTATTGAGGGCAAGGGAATGGTTTACTTCCGGGAAAAGTTTTACTAATATTTAAAGAAATGATTGATATCTTTGTGTCACATGAGGTCTGGCTCGCTAGGACCGTTTGATCTACATAATTGCCTGTCAGTGTGCTCTTAGCAATACGGTAATCTTTATAAGTGTCTAAGGGCTATTGCGTCAGGTGAGTGCGGTGAGAATGGTAAATATTAGACGTCGATATGCAGCTAAGAAACTGGAAGCAGCAACATAGTAGTACTGATACTGTCGTCAGCAACCTTACTTTTATATGGGACGCCTTTAGCAAAACAGCAAATAGACATATACCTACACACGAGTATGTATCATATGTAATATTAATGATCGAAATTTAGCCTAGTTATATTAAATGGCGAAATGCTAAATTGGGATGAGAAACAAATCAACTTTGATGAAATATCGTGAGGTGTCTGCCTATCTAATAATTGAACCAAGAGAGTGCTGAACCAAGCTTGCTTAGAAAGGTTCTTGCAAAGAAAATTTTTAGCACAGCCAAATGAGTTGTTTCAGTAAATTTTGACAACTGTTGTGCATAAGGTGTCGAAGAAGTTACAACTTTGACAGGCGACGAAACTTTACTGGAAATCTAGTCGAGAAAGTCATGGCGTTTCGGTATTTAGAAACCATGCTCTCATACGTGGTGCCTCCCACCTGCATATACACTGAATGTGATCAGCAGATTTGGTCAACCTAAAGCCGTATTTGAGATGATATCTAACATCCGAACTAACCTGAGACTGATCTAATTCCAAGTCGAATTCTGCAAACCTACCTATTCCTAGAAAACGGGTTTATTGCGACCAAGCGGATTGACTTAAGTGAACTTAAACTTGTTTTAAAAATCCGAATACAATAGAAACCTGAACCTGAAATCACTAGTAATGGTACCTGATACTCGTTTCTTCCAATAAGTTCGGTTAGACAATTTCAAGAGGTCATTCCTTAAAACTCCCGCTGAGTATAAGACCGTTAACTGTTTTCTCAAATCACATGCATTGATGAGTAACGAATAAAGCCAGTTTGGTATCAGCTTGCGATCTTTTAACATGGAGTGGGTTGTCAAAGAAAGCCGGAACGCGGTAATAGCGTTGCATAAGTGTGGAAAAAGTAAACCTAAAACCACTAGATAGTCGTACATATGTGTATCGAGGATGTTTGTTTTTCGGGCTACGAGCCGCTTCGGTGAACTGTCCAAAGTAGTGGACAGCCCAAGAAGTTGTCGTCCACGCAATCGTCCGTACAAATGCGGTGGTAAAAGCCGTGTGTGAACGAATTCGCATAAATCCTCTTCGGAAGGAAAAAATTATGTGCAGGGGTTTGGGGATGTCTATTAAATCCACGTCAAGGATGATTCGGGATAATCTTCATATGAAAGCCTATCGTCGGTTAACGGGACATCCCTTAACTCCTCAACTGTCAAAAATTAGGTTGGAAACATGCAAAAAGTTTTTGCAGTGGCATGCGGTTAATGGCCACGAAAATAATTTGTTTACGGATGAGAACATTTTTAGCGTGGAAGAAGTTTTCAACAAATAAAACGACAAGATTTATGCTACGAGTACGTGTCATCAAAGGAAGCGAAAAAAATTGATCCCAGGATTCAATGTGGCTATCATTTTACTTCCGTAATGGTTTGGTGGAGAGAGTCTCATCAAGGTTTCACAACCCCCCCATTTCTGTGAAAAAAGTGTGAAAAGGAGTGCAAAATCCTACCAAGAAGATGTGCTAGAGGGTGTTGCGAAGGATTTAACCAATAGTCTTCTCAATGGAGAAAGATGGATATTTCAACAAGACTGCGCACAAAACAAAAACCACATAAGAATGGCTCAGGCGCAATATTCCCGATTTTATAGAAGCGGAAGATTAGCCTTCGGGAAGTCCAGATCTTAATCCACTGGATTATTGTTGCTGGCAGAACTAGAGAACACGGCCTGCAAGATTCCTCACATAAATTTGGAAAGCCTCAAAGCACCAATTGAAGCCGTAGCGTCATTGCTATCCATGGATGCAATTCATGCCGCTATAAAATAAAATTAAATATGAAATAATTGCTTGATTTTTTTTTTTTAGAGCTTTTCATATTTGTAACAGAACTTATAGTAGGACTAGGCAATTATCTTCGAATCACATCGAAACAGTGATGTTTTATTGAAGCTAAATTTGCCAGCATTAGCCTTAAATGCGCACTCGCCCCCATAGAGGAGAAAGATGACTTCTACGTGCTCTTGGGGAAGACCTACGAGCAGTATCCTAGCTATGCCATTAAAATTGTCCTTGGCGATTTTAATGCAAAGCTAGGAAGAGAGGTCATTTTTGGTAGTACTGTCGGAAGGTATAGCCTGCACGACACCATCTCCGATAACGGATCCAGGCTAATCGATTTAGCGGCGGAGCGAAACATTGTCGTGGGAGCACGCGATTCCCACATCTCGATATTCACAAGGGGATTTGGAGAACTCCTGATCAATCAACATTCAACCAGACTAACCACATTGCGGTAGATGCAAGGCACTCCTCCAGTATTGTGGACGACCGAATATACCGAATATATAGGAAACATCTTGGGACAGTCGGTGTTGACGATTTAGGAAGAACATTTTTGTAGAAAACCAAATATTGCTGTCGTCCAGAATGATCCTTCCAACCTGGACGATATAGACCAACAACCCGGTCCATCCGACCTGGACGAAGTGAAGGCAGCCATATCTATTCTCAATTCCAACAAAGCTGCTGGTACTGAACATAAACCAACTGATCTGTAAAATATGGAGACGAAAGTATGCCTCAGGACTGGAACCTCAAGAGTTTTTATCCGAACCCTTGAGGAGACCCTCTGAAAGAGGCTGATGCCTCTTCTTAACATCGCCTGTAAGATCCTATCTGCGGAATTGTGTGAACGCCTGAAGCTGTTCGTTAACAACCCGATTGATTTCTCCCCCGCTGTGTGCAAGTATTTTAAGGGTACTTAAATGCCTTGAGCGCGTGCAATCTATAAAAAAAAATCAGTGTGGCTTTGGGCCTGGAAAATTCACCATCATCCAAATATCCACATTACGGCGGATCTTGGAAAAACTCCATGAGCTCCAAATCGATACACACCACTTACTCGTATTCATCGATTTTAAGGCCGCGAATGACATCGTCTATATGTAGAAACGAGCTATATACAGCCGTGTATAGTTTTGTCATCCCTACGAGTCTCGTCCGTTTGTGCTGGGTAAAGAACTCACCGAGACCTTCGATGTCAAAAAAGGATTTAGACAGGGCAATGCACTGTCATGCGATTTCTTTAACATCATTCTTGAGAGAATAGTGTAAAACTCATGCGCCAACATAAGAAGCGCATTATTTCAAAAGTCCGCCTAATTACTTGCATACGCCAATGATATTGACATAATCGAAAGAAAGTAGCGTGATATCAGTGGCGCTTTTGCGAGGATTGAGACGGAAGCCCCGAGATGGGTTTAACGACCAACGAGAGCAAGACCAAGTATATGCTCTCAACCAGAAGGACACCCAACACCGACTTCTTGGACACAACACCACCCTCGACAGATATGACTTTGAGGTATTTAAGGGCTTCGTCTACCTAGGCTTCGTTATTAACTCAGACAGTGACACCAGCGCTAAGATCAAACGAAGAATAACCCTTGTCAATCCCTGCTTTTTTGGGCTAAGAACGCAATTGACTAGCAAAGTACTCTCTCCAATAACAAAAGTGACCCTATAGAAGACATTAATAATCTAAGTCCTACTCTATGGCGTAAAAGCATGGACTTTATTTAAAATGGATCAGGGTGCTCTTGGCTGTTTTGAAAGGAAAATTTTTCGCTTGATTTGCGGTCCTGTCTGCGTAGACGGTAAATGGGGGAGAATATACAATGACGAACGGTTCGGGTTATACAGCGACGTCGACTTAGCCAAAAGAGTGAATGAACACCAATGCTCCGGTCCGAAAAGTCTTAGAATCTGTTCCCGATGAACATCGCAATAGAGGAAGACCGCAACTTAGGTGGCTCACGCAAGTGGAAGCTTACCTCAAAACGTTTAGCGTGCAAAACTAGAGGTAGCTAGTCAAGGATCGAGCTGGCTGGAGACGTTTGTTGGTTGAGGCCCAAGTCCACCCCGGACTGTAGCGCCACCTTAAGTAAGCAAGTAAGTATATAGTGTATTTAGAACGTGTGAGTTTCATGAGAAATGATTGTTAGAAGGTTTGGTGGCTATTAAACATAAAAATTCAATTTATTTTGTCCATCTAAGTAAGCATATTTATTCTTTTGAATAAAAGAGCCAGATCGAGCTTTATGTTGACTTTAGGTCTTTCGTTCCTGGAGAACGTACCGCGTCCAGGCTTTGGTCTAAGATGACGGATTGAATTCTACCACCACACGTATCTCAAAATTTTCCGGAAAATTCCAACGAGGACATCAAACTACCTAATTTGCCCGGAAACAAGGTGGATTTCTCTCAAAATGTTGATAGTGATGATTTTGTGAACGAGGATCGTACTACTAGCGGTAAGGGCTCCTAAAAGTACGTGTTTAAATAACAGCTGTAGGAAGAAAGAGTTCTTCTTAATAATAATGCATCTTAATTTGCTAGTGAAAGCAGTCATTTGTTTCTCCTAAGGGCATATGCTTATTTGTTTGATCCGTTTGTATATTGTAACTAAATAAGACCCTTCATCCTTTTTCTCCTCTATATGTCAGATTTTCTAGACCTCTTTGAATGAATTTATGCCCCTGAAGAAAACCTTTGTACTGCATTTCAGTTGTCCAATTGCACCCTTTACTCTTACTGCTAGATATTTTAAGAGAAAAAAAATACAAAAAGAAAAATAAATAAATTCAAAGATTAACCAATCTAGTGCTGCTAAGTAATAAGGAGAAGCACGGTAGGAAGAAAAAAAATGGAAAAACGGCTGGAGAAAAAAGAAAAAAAAACAAATCCCAGTCAAAGGGATCAGGTGATAAATATCAATTTAAAGATTATTTATGATTACGGCACTGAGTTCAAGGGTATCTTCATTTATTCCCTGAACCTTCACAGATAACCACATACATACATTTTACTCAATGAGGTTAGATCCAAGGCCAGTTGAAGGAGGTGCTCATTTCTTTTGATTTCCTCATAAAGTATCTTACGTTGATTTCGGTTAAGGACAGGGTCTTTTTGGCTTGATTACAAGTGATGGTCTAGAAGTGACTAAAGAATATGCATATATTCCAGGCCTGTATTGTAATATTGGTTTATGAGGATTCCCTTAACGAGCTTCTTTCGGAAGATTTAATTTTAAAGAAACTAACATGCACATGAAAATTGCGAATACGATAAGTTAGCTGCAATTGTCATAGGGTTTCGCTCCGACGTTGGATTATAATTTAACCGAAAAGAAGGACAGACGAAGGCCATTTGGTCTGTTCAATTTACATGACCACAATCTTTCGAACACTGCCTTAAAAACAAAATATCGACTAAAAAGTTTCAGTAAAGTGCGTAGTGTATCCATTTATGCTTTAACGACTCTTCAGAGGTTACAATCCAATTCCGAACAATGGACAAAACACCAGGCCAACATTTTTTAATCAGCCTTGATTGTTTCGGCTTTTTCAACTCCAAAAGCAAAATGCTCCAGAAATCGTCATGTTCAACACCCTCTCAATTGTCCTCTCAATTTTGTCTCCCATGAGACAGGAAATTTTGAAATGTCCTACAGCATATCCATCCCCTTGTTTCTGTTTCGTCGGTTTGACCCTTAATTGCTTAAAAACAAAAATTACACCCCCGTCAATTGTGGTGTGCCAAAAACATGACCCAACGACAACATAAAGGATATCCTCTAACCCCAGAATAATTTTTTTTTCTTCCCCTTTGGGTTGATTCGATTTATTTATTTATTTTTTCTTACATCTTTTCAGTTGTTGGTTCTCCGCTAATTGTTTAAAAATATTTCTCACTCACTCACAGTAGCTGGGGGTTGGGTGGATAAATAAGGCACCCGGAGCCAACCGATTGTATTGTCTTAATAAAAATTTCGCAGTAAGCAAACATTTTTTACACCCCGTGACGCCAGTAGAAGTACATTCAATAGCATCACAGGACAAACACAAAACAGAATGGAAAACGAAAAGAAAAAATGAAAAAAAATCTCCATAGAGGGCTAATAAACGGTTGTGTAATTTGATATCCAAATAAACCCGACTTTTGCCACGCTGTAGCGTCTACGCCACCGCTTGACTTAAACCACTTTTCACAAAAAAAGAAAAGAACAAAAAATACAGAGCAACGCAGTGAACAATACCACCACGACAACACCATAAAGAGTAACTACCCTCGTAAGTTGTATACCCCCAGGAAGGCCAACTGTGAAAAAAGTATAAAATAAAAATTCCGAATCTAAACCTTAACCCAAGGACCGTAGACCGTAAACCGTAGACCGTAGACCGTAGACCGTAGACCCAAAGACCAAACTCAAACCCGAACCTAAGAACCCTTCTTCTTGCACTTGGCCTTCTCGATTTCACTGATTGGCCATCTTCGTGTTTGGAGTAAGCACGGATGATAAAAACAACAAAAGCAATAGCTACAGTCCATTCGAATGGATTGTGTAATGCACTATCCCAAAATTTCCAAGGATATTCTCCCTTATTGGGCATTTACTTGCTTGGATACATCTTCAACATAAAGTTTGTGTGGCAGGTGGATTTTAATAGAATTCAAGAGTTGACTAGAGATTTTTCCAAGGACCATTTCTTTCTTTTTTTTTTTTTCTTTAAATCGTCGTGACAGTGGGGTAAATAATATAAAAAAAAAAATTAAAAAAAACTGTTTTGAAGCAAGTCAAAGTCAAAGTCAAAGGAAAGAGAGCTGTTGCGTACATGAACTGACTGAGGACTCAGAGATAAACTATCCTGAAAACCTCATATACCCTATTCCTTATAATATACACAAATCTGACAAGTTTTCATTTTTCTCATTTGTTGTCATTGCCCTTTTTTTCGGGACTAGGGATTCTTTCTTCTCGCCTCCCTTTATCATCCTTTTTGTGTCACTTGAACCTGTATGTGACCTGTGACACTAAAAACCATTACCGCTTAGTAATCTTTTATAATGGTGTTGCCTTTCAAAAAACGGATGACAAAACAGAATCTAGAATAAAAATACAAGAAAGAGAAAAAAAAAGAAAATCTTCACAGAGCAAAAAAAAAAAGATGTCGAAAAGGGATTGAATGGCAAAGAAATATGTATATTAAGATTCACGTCCAATGTCAGCGTAATCAAGGGTGTAAGAAAATAAAAAGGATTCATCCCACCCCAAAATTTTGGCAGGAATATTTCCTTGAATGCGGTCGGGATGTCAAAGACGAAATGGAAAAATATTTAACGGAGCATAACTTAACACCTGACACATGGAATGCGATGAAAACGGCGCTACCCCGTATACCATGCATTCATACATATACGAGTATGACATGTTGTGAAATTTATAGGTGTGAAATGTTTTGATCAATCTTCATGGAGTTACGGCCTGGAGTTGACTTTACGCTGAATTTGACTTTACTCGTGGCTTGGTAATCTTTTGTGCAGAAATTTTGATTAAGAGTTTCCGATGTTCGAATTGAAAGAAATTATTTGAACGTTGAAGGGCCACATACGAGTAAGACGTATGTATCCGTATATATTGGGTTATTCGGAGTGTAATTTCGTTTGAGGATGACATCGATGAAGAAAATAAGCAAGAAAAATAAATTGGGACTTAAATGTAAGAAATACATTTACATTATGTAAAGAGTTCTCAGTTGAGATAAAGACATCTAAGGAAAATTATTATTTGTCTGCACTCGAAAAAAAACCAAGGAAATTTAAAAGGGGAATGGAGCGAAGTCAACAAAATTTTAAATCGCAAAGTCCGTTTAACAAAAACCATTCATTGTGACAGTGGATGATTTGACAGTTTCGTATCCGACTGAAGTTACTAATCACTTCAATGAGGTTTTTGTTTCCACAGCTAATAATTTAGTTACTGAAGTATTTGATAAAAACTTTCCTACTATTGCTGACGAGGGACTAGTAAGTGATAGCTTTTTTAGTGAAAGCTGTTGTTTTAATCCCATCACATTCTATTGAGTAAGCTTTATATGTAGAGCAGGATTTCGTGATTTTTTTGTATTATTGGTTTGCTTCTTATTTGTCTGATAGAAAACAGCATGTTAAAATTAAAGGAAAATACAGTGTGCTACGTAACTTAAAGGTAGGTGTACCACAAGGGTCAGTCCTTGGACCATTACTTTTTTTAATTTTTGTTAGCTCCATCTTTTTCCAGAAATTTAAAGGTTACTCGACAGCATTTGCTGATGACATAGCCTTTTCCTACGCAAGTAAATCTCCACTTAACCTAATAGTTGACATTAACTTTGGTTTGCTGGTTTGCTCAGCATTGTATGATTTTGAATAATAAGACTAAAGTGATGTATTTCAATTTATCAGGGTCTTCTACTCTGCTTGACTGTAATCTTTTTTATCACGCATCTGACTGCCTTAAGTTTAAACTCGAAACTAACTCTGCATCGAGCACCAGTACATTTAATTCTAGTGAAACTTGCTCCAATCATTGTTTTAAAATAGATTTTGTTCAATCCTTCAAGTATCTTGGAGTGATCTTGGATAGCAAATTAAACTGGTTTGATCATCTCTGAAAAAATATTTGCTATGTTGCTCCAGACAATTTTAACATGTTATATGTTTTATATGTAAGAAAAATTGATTCCATAACAGCTTTATTTTATTTTAAGAACTGAAAATTCTTCCCTTAAGGCATCTCTACTACTATAAAGTTCTAAAACTTTTTTTTATTAGAAGTTTCTATCTTTCAGTTAGAAGAAATTCAGAACTTGCGAATCCATTCAAATAACTCTGTTGTTGTACCATCGCACAATGCGATTAAAATGCATTTTAAAAAGTTTTTTTTGATAGTAGCTTCGATAATCTTTAACAAGCTACCCGACTTCATCCGACGTATACGTAATTTGTTACCTTTCCTAACTAAAGTTAAAACATGGCTCTTTAAATTTAACCACCAACAGATTGAACGACTCTTAAACATCTATATTTAAAATAAAAATAATCCTGTTTTTCTTTTTCCCACACGCTCATTTTAGAATTATACATGTATTTGATTTTGAATTTTTGATGGAACACTCGCTGCTGGCTGTAGTTCTAAACTTGGCTATAGACTGTTCCTTTTATTTATATTTCTGGATATTCTTTTGAATTTATGGCTTTTTTTTTAATTTACTATTTTTTGAATTTATGTAATCCATACTTTCCTAGAATAACAAATAAATAAATAAATAAAATACAATACAATACAATACAATACCATGATGAAGATAAAATAAAGGCATTGATTGATGTGAGATCGCTGAGAAATTAAATTTATCGAATTCTGCCGTTCACGATCAGTTGAAACGTCTAGATTTATTCTAAAAGCTCGACATATGGGTTCTTCCGGAAAGACATTTGTGCGATCACATTGATGTCTGTCATTTGCTTCTCAGACGTCAAGAAGATGATCAATTTTTGAAGCGCAAAGGTAGTAAAAACTTTTGGTCATTTGTCAAAAACATTAGAAATTCTGCCTCATCCTCCATCCCAACGCTCACTTACAATGACATTCCAGCTGGCAGCTCTTTGGACAAGGCCAATCTGCTCACTGCACACTTTGCGGCCAGCTCAACACTCCCGGATTGTGCTCTGTCTCTGTTTGGCATCTGGCCCTTTTGTCGAAAATGCGTGCTTTTGGGATCGATGACTCTTTTCTTCAATTGATTAGAAATTACCTTTCGGAACGTTAAATTCAAGTTGTCTTGGATGGAAGTCTGATATTCACAAAATAAATTCTGGTGTGCCCCAGGGCTCCGTTCTGTCTACGACACTCTTTTTAATTTTTATCAATGATCTCTTGTTTGCCACTTCCAATCCAATATATTATTTTGCTGACGACAGTACTCTCTGCTTTTCATGTTCGTTTCCGGACTCACGTCCCTGCTCTTCGTTTGTAGAACGGGAACGGCAGCGTATGCTAAGCTCATTAAATTGCGATATTAACAGCATAACCAATTGGGGAACTATCAACCGAGTGGAATTTAATACTTCCAAAACACAACGTTGTCTGCTCTCGTTAAAGCGAAATTTAAACACCCAGCCATTATCCAAGAATGGCACTTAACTCGTCGAAACCGAAAAACTTTCCATTCTCGGTATGTGTGTCAATGACAACTTACGTTGGAATGACCACATATTCAGTGTCGCCAAAAATGCTGGGAAATGTCTAGGCTTTCTCAAGCGATGTAAGAAATACGTTTCCCCTTCTGATCTGGCCTCAATATATAAGGCATTCATCCGCCTAAAATTGGTGTACAAAGCTCACATCTGGTCAGGTGCGCCTAAAACATCTCTGCATCTGCTAGACCGGATTCAAAACCGTGCGATAAAATTCATAGCTGATACCAATATCACTCAGGCAATGGGCACCCTCGAACGCCGACGAAATGTCTCGTGTTTCACTTTGTTTTTTGGTTATTTCCACCATCAATGCTCCATAGAAATCGCCAGTAGCATTCCGCCCCTTCAAACCTTTAACCCTAACATACGTCTCGCTATGAATGCTCATCAGTATACCCTCAAGCCCACTTTCGGACGTACTCTGAAATATCGTGATTCGTTCCTAAGCCGAACAACTCGCTTGTGGAATGCCCTGCCGAGCTCTCTATCTCCTAGTCATTATAGCATTCAGACATACAAAACCAACGTACATCGGTACCTATCCTTCTTTCCCCCTTAAATTTCCTTCGCCCACGCTGTGTGCAAACATTTTAAGGGTACCTTAACCCCTCGAGCGCGCGCTAGTTTATAAAAAAAAAAAGCAAAAAATTTCAAATATAGTGCTCTTTAAGTGAAAGACGCAGGACATTTACATGCACACGCTATAAGAAATGCTCGTCGATGGTTACTCCAAGATATTTTTTGCTTTCTACTACCTAAATTGATACGTTATTGGCTGATAGTAGAGAGTAATAATTTCGGTGGTACAGGTTTGGAGAGAGTCCACTCGTTTAGATGGGACGCGTATGTGCATTATGACACCAATTCGAGACAACGTTAAATTCATCTTGCAATATCTCCACGGCAGAATTGAAGTTCTTGTGTTTGACCAAAAAAGATCGTTGGTAAATAGTATAAACAGGATAGGGCCCAGCTTGAACCTTGCGGTATACCGTATTCTCTAGGTTTTTCTTCACTCACAGCCCCAGTCATTTTGACTTTTATTGTTCTATGAGTCAGATAGCTCCTTAGCCAGTTTGCCAGTACTCCTCTTAAACCCTTTCGGTTGACACTTTCCAAAAGTTTTTCGTGCGTTAAAGTATCGAACGCTTTGCTGAAATCAATAAATAGCACAAGGACATGATGGCATTTGTTTAAGCCAGCATTAACCGTATTGGTAAACTCCCCCAACAGCAAGAGACACAGCGTTTATTTTTAGATCAACTGGTCTAATATTGTTTGCTGCAGGACCTTTCTTATCGTTCATTCGACACAACAATAAATATAGTTCCGATTCTGTTGTTTCTACTATGTAAATGTTTCGTTGAAGTTGCCAGTTCTCGTGGTCTGATATGTTGGTATTGCAAACATGTAAAATCTTTGACACCTGGTTCGAAAACTACTCCACAAATTTATCAACAATGTCGTTTACACCTTGATCAGGACTCGGAAAATCATTTTGAATGGTTTCATCTATTAAAAGTGTCTTTCTTCCAAGAAGTTCATTTACAATGCTCCATGTTTTCCTCGGATCATTATTTGCGCTTGTAAACTTTTGCTTCTAAAAATGAATATTTCTATTAACAGCATTTCTGATAATCTTTTACTCACTTTCATACGTTTTACTCCTCGGGCTATTTTTCCATCTTCTAGCTAATTGTAGCTAATTGATTTATCTTTTTCGGCTATTACTCAGCCATCTGTCACAAAAACCCATGTTTTATTGCTTTTCTCTTCTTAATCGACGTAAATGTGTACTAATCCAGTCGTATTTTTATGATGCCCATTTTCTGGCAGCTTTATTAAATACGGTAAGGACCGTCTAAAGTTCTCATCTCACACGGTTCTTTGAGCGTGAGCTAAACTTGGGCTGATCTATCTAAATTAGAAAGTATCACTGATTGTACTTGAACTTACCGAAAAGATGTACATAGGTGGTCATCAATGATAAGATTTCAAATAATAACTAAAACTATATCAGATAGTTATGCTTAGGAAATTACACTCTGGAAAGTACTATTGAAAGTTTCTATGTCAGGCCAACACAAATGCTTTTAAGCGTTCAAAGAATATGGCATACAAGATCGTGCACCCAAAGTTAAGGGTTAATCTCTACTATAGCTGGAGTGGTTTCGAGGGCCTTCCTTCTTGTTGACCGCACAAGATAAGCTGAGCTTCCATTTATCGGGCATACATTTCTCTAACAAAATCTTGAAGCTGAGTTGGTATGCCTTTTGTAATGCTCTTCAACAGTCTTGGCCTTCACCGCAACTTTTTCTATTTGATAGCGGAAATTATTTCGTACTCGTCGTTTACCGACTTACTTACAGCTCTCTGTCCAGTGTGAAGGATCTCTCTCCACTCCGCTTCAAATTGGTTTAGCTTCTCTTTAAGTTGTGTTAGACAACTTTGGGCCGTCACTCTACAGCCCATAGAGTTCGTAGTTGAATATCCTCGTTCATTTCCCGCCAATACAATTGGGACAAAAAAATCACATGCAGTATTTTCCTCTCAACAGCGTCCTAGCCTCTGCGCCATAGAGCAGGACCGGGATGATAGCGATTTTGTATAAAGCCTGTTTGGTCTCACTAGACAAGGCTCCACTGCTAAATTGCCCCTTTGGCTCAAAGAAACAGTTATTGACAAGAGTACTTCTTCATCTGATTTCAGCGCTGATGTCTTTTCTGTTTGTACAATAACTGCGGAGCCAAGTTAAACTATCTCGAAGCTATAACTGTCAGTGATAACGTTTTAGCCAGGCAGTCAGTGGTGTACAGCCTTTTCTGATGACAGCATGTACTTTGTTAGAACTCGCAACAGAACTGTCCCCGCTTTTCATGATCTTCCTTTTTTCCACGTACCAGTTAATTTTTTCTCTCTTTTTGCTTGCCGATCTTGTCCTTCTATCAAAAGCGACGCTTTGTAGGGATTTTGTTTTGGTACATGTGCTTGCCTTCACTGTTCTTTGGTGGGGTCGTTCTTGCCTACCGTAGGGCATGAGCGCATGTTAGAGAACTTAGCCTTGATGCGGATTGTTATAAGATTTCTTGTCTAAGTCTGCATCCGAATAAGCGCTGTTTCTTTTTCCCATAACAATCACAATAATACTTATGTGTATACATACATCAGAGTTTTTCATCCTCTTTATGTCCGGCCTATCTCATCGCACTTCCTGGATGGCGATGATATCTGCATGATAGCAATCAAGGGTCCCTGCCAATTGCCCGGCTGCACGTGGCTTGATTGAAGGCCATTGTCCTTCAAACATGTGTAAATGTCGTCAACAGAGAATTAATTTTTATCCGCGGCCATTTGCTGGTTCGTCACATCTTTTTAATCTCTTTCGTATAGAATTCTGAGCTCTATGACGGCATAGGACAGCAATATACGAGTACTACTGGCCGAGCGTACGCTTGAAATTTTAGCCTGCATGAGTATGCGATTACTCATTCAGTTACCGGGGACCACTACTGGGAGGTAAGACATGCACTTCGCTATGAATTTGATTCTTGCGCTTCTGGCCCAATCCAGGTTGCCATGCGCTATCATGTGACTTCTTAAACATCATACTCGAAAGAATTGTACGGAACTAGGAGGCGAACGCAGGAAGCGTAATCTTATTGGGGAACACAGGGTGGCTATCACCCGTACATTAGCTAGTATTGATACGGAAACTGCTCAATTGGGTTTAGCGGTAATTGAGGCCAAAACCAAGTGTACGAGTATGCTGTCAATAAGAAAGGACACACAATATCGACAAATTAGACGAAACGTCACATCGGCGGCTATAATTTCGATGTAGGAAAGAACTTTGTCTACCTTGGCTCTGCTATAAATTCTACCAACAACATCTCAGCAGAAATAAAACGAAGAATCACTCGTGCCAATCGCTGTCTTTTTGGGGACTAGTAAGGCTCTATCCCGGAAGACTAAGGTGGCTATATTGATCATCCCAGTCCTACTTGTGCCGCTGAAGCGGCAAACCAGATGAAGAGTCGTTTCGAGAGAAAAATTCTTCGAAATATTCAAAGACAAACTATACTAGCTGTACAGCGGCCTTGAGGTTGTTTGAAAACTGCGCGTGAATCGCCTGAAATGGTTATAATATGTAGACCGAATGGACATCCATGCTATGACCCGCAGAGTCTCCGAATCTAACCCGGAGGAACAACGCAGTGGACGGAAATCTAAACTTAGGTGGCGCGCACAAGCAGAAGGGGACCAAGTGGAGACAGTTAGCTGGGTTAACTGGAGAAACATGTTAGTTGGAGTACAGGTTCCCCTGGAACTGTAGCGCCACCTAACTAAGTGAGTAAGTACCCATGACGATGGTACGCGAGCTCATAAGAATCATAATATCCTCGTCCTTTTATTTTGCTGGCGTGCGGTCACATATCCGGCCAAAGTTATGAGGTTCAAATTTTCAAATAATTTTTTTAAAAATTTGTTAGCTGTCCGTTATAAGGGGATACAATGGATAACAAATCTCTTTGGTTTTATGGTTGTTTACGGATGTTTTCGGCAAGTAATTGTCCTAGTCACCGAAGATGGTCATTTAGTTATACATGGTAATATTCATTCTATTGCATTGAGCACTTATTGCTTGAAGAACTTCACATCAATATGTGGGTCACTGCTGCTTTCACTAGAAACCAGAAACTCACAATTCGTTATCTGGGTGAAGATTTGAAATCCACCTTCCTTTCAGGACCAGCTTTAACCCGAATTTCAGCCAGAAGAGAAACTTAGTCGAATTGCACTACATTGTTCTAAAATCAATTCAACAAGTGACTCGTGAAGAGTGATAGCTTAGAGCAACGAAAACCCTAGTTGAAAGGTCAGATAAAGCAATGTAACCATTCCTGTCGCTTTTCAGAGGACCATAGCGAATCCTAATTTTTTGTTTATGGCTGCTTGACTTATATTAGTCGAATACTTGTAGCTTCGGATACCGCTACATGCATAGAAATAGTTAACTTTTTCCTCATAAAAATGTAATTACAAACGAGTGGACAAATTAGAAGACATTTTTATGGCTGACAGCTTCAATCTGACATACTTTTTGCTGCACATATGCTATGTATCTATGAAATACTTTCCCCATAGCTGAAATTCTTAATTTGCTTTAGAACTCTCGGATGTAAAAAAGTATCTAAAACCAAACGTATTTTCAAAGTACCACCAAACTTGTCAAACTTGTCAAACATGTTGTCGTGTCACAAGAGAACTTTCCCAAGTTACAATTTCAACTTTCATAGCTCAACAACTAATTGATAAAAGAAGATAAAGAAAAATATATATGTATGTATTCGAAAACTAATTAAAACATAAATCTCAGCAATTTCCCATCAAAAGTAGACGTAAGCACACGGATACCTCCTGTGATGAATGGATGTGCCATTCAACCTTCCACATTGGCTTTGACATTGAAATTGATTGACATGCTTGGTGTTGTGATACGATTCCTCTTCGCTCTTGAAGGACATGTTGTACACTTTGATTTGCATTTACGAGTATATACAGATACATATATTTGTTTACTGTATTTCTTTTTATTTCCAAATAAGTTAAGACAATTCATATAAATCCAAGAAAATTGAAATTTAATACTTTGCCCGGTTGTCATTACGGAACCTATTCATCATTCAACATTAAGCTGGCCAGTTCAGAATGATATCTTTTGAAGAATTTCTGAAATTCCTTTTTTTTGGATTTTCGATTTGTTTTGTTTTTAAAATGGTAACCTGAAGCGGTGTAGTCTTTAATTAATTTCATTTTTGATATCAGAACTTTTGACTGGAATCATCTCTCCATAGATAACGCGCAGAGACGATAAGATAAATTATTTATGGGGCATTTGCGTAAGAAATTGTATTTTTTTTGTAACGATTTTTGTTTATTGTTTGGGGGTTGAAAAGTCTACACATGTCTTCTTAGTAACGCATTAATTAAAACAAGAAGATAGCTATGGGTAATGCTGTTAATATTTTATCAGGACATACCTCAACGGTATGTTGAAAAGTAATTGCCGCTTAAAGCAGTCCACAATTTAAGAAAATTGCAATAATGACGAAGCCATGGGATAGACTCGCTTACGAAATACGAAATCATCCGTCGATCTGAGTAGGAATCAAAGACTCAAGGTCGAAGATTGATCACTCATCCCTACGAAATAGACTAGCCATCTCAGGCGGATAATGCACATTTTTCTGACCAGTTCGATGTCGCTGTACAGCTCATAATGAAGGATTTCGAAATTGAAATCGTCTGCCTTTGAAAAAGTCACGCAGTCTGCCGTTGTTTGGAGTAGTAAAAAAAGTAAATGTCCCCCTCTTACTCTGCATAAAATGACAAAGTGAACAACACAGTGAGCGGGAGAAACTAGGCCTTGCTCCATCCTGGATTTCCACGCCAACATCTTGTTTTTTTTAACGACTGGAATTTAGATTGAATCAGAATTGTATAGAATGATTCATGACATTATATTTTGAGCACGACTTCAAGCATATGGCATAGGTTGGGTTGGTGGGTTGATGAGGTATCTGCAGCCGTGGTCATTCTATACCTCATCATGTGTAGACCAATTATGATGCCATTGTGTGGTGGAATCGAAAGGGGATGGGGATTGGATTGCGGTTCCCAGTTCTGGTTTTCGCTTTCCGTCTCGCGTTGGTTCTCGTTTTGACCCTGAGAGGGTATAAGCTATCTTGTTCCATCCGCGAATCTGAAATGAAATGAATTAGCAGATAATCCTGAGATGTCTTGGAAGTAATAACTTCCTAAAGTTCTTTGCCTCAGCCTGAGGCTGGGACAGTTGCGCAGGAAGTGGAGGGTATCCTTCCGTTAGCCTATGCCCCCACAGCCCCTGCAGAGGTCGTCGTCGGTAAGACGCAGTTTTATTGCGTACGCCCCCAGAGGATTATGGCCAGTGAGCAATCCAACAGGCATAGATAGTTCAGCTCTGCTTTTTAAGAGAATTTTACTTGTTCTAGATTTGCTGAGTTCCGGCCATAGTTGCCTTGAGATCTCGAAAGTTGGAAGATTTTTCCACCTTTCATTGGCTTTTATTTATATCGTTCGCGCCAGAGCGCAGAGTGGTGGTTTGATACTATGATCTGCCAGTCCCCTTTCTAGGAAGGACCCTTTTCGAGCTATTTCGTCACATCCTCATCGCGTGCCACTCCTTTGTGGTCGGGGACCCAGCATAGTGTAACTGTATGCCGAACGCAAAGAGGCTTAATGTCTTCGCGACAGCCTCGATTTAATTTTGACTGCCACGATGGCTTTGATGGCAGCCTGGCTGTCCTTAAATATGCAATAGTAATATCCTCGTGAGATACATATCTGGAAGACACTTCTAAGTTCAATTGTTCGAAGTTCCGGTTCCTGTCTCCATCTTTGGTCCACCCGTGAAGATGGATATCGAGTCCAGTACCATTTGGTTTCTGTCCCATTCCTCTCTGCTTAGCAAAATGCAGGCGAATGGTGTGCGATGCTATGTAGTCCGTATTGGAGTACAAATTCAGCTCACTTGTAAGGATCGAGGCGTGGCCTTTCTGGTTTGGTTTCTACCCATAAAGCTGATCCTATCTTAAAGCGGTTTTCCTTTCAGATTCTGTCATGTAGTATGTTAATTGCAGGAGGCAAAGAATATTTTCCAGCTCTGCCGTTGGCGTTGTTCTCATGGCATGAGTCGTGCCTATACATGCAATCCTCTGTACTTTTCTCATTAACCTAAGGTTGCTTAGTTTTATTTAGATGGGTCTGACGATAGCCGTGTAGATCCATGGGATAGTCTTGGGCTTAGGTCCCCATTTTCTCCCAAATATACGACTGCAAGGTCTATTCTTTGGAGCTTTTCAAAAACCGCATTGAATATTGGCTTCCAAGGATTGGACAGTTTGCGATTGTGAGCACACACAAAAAGTTTTTGAATTGCGGTAACCAGAATTAAGCATGTGATGTAAAATAGCACGATGGCCAATTCACTGGTGATTTCGGATCTTCTGCCACATTTAAACTCGCAGTGGCTACAGTTTGTTCTCCAAGCACATTATGTTAAGTATTGGCAAACCATTCCTAGAATTAATGTCGAAGAAGTATCAGTAATGACAACACGGTCTCTCGTCCTCAAAAGTAGGTATATTAACGCAACCGGAACCAAAATCAGCCAAATAATCTTGGGTTCAGAAACAAAAATATCTTTATTCGTAGAGATATGCGATAATAAGGCTCCTATGACAGTCCCTCTAGTTTTTTCTTGAGAAGGTCTTGTGGCGCAAAAGTCATCACCCAGTCGGAAGGTGCTTTAATTTCTGCAAATGGTGGCAAATGTCGATTCTACTTTGCCATTAATAAAGTAAACAGATACAAAATACACGTTAACAGGACATGAATCGCTACACTCCTAAAGAACACGGAAACCTGAATCTCGACCGCGAGGGATGTCGCAGAGGACCCCGGAGTATTGACCAGACGACGTGCCACGTAATTGGGCATAAGTCGGCGTTCTCTACAGAGAATTTTGATAAAAGACTGTAAGATGTTCCCTTGCTGTTGACCGCCAAGCGCGTGTAACCTACATTAAAGCCATCCTGAATCTCGAAAATCATCATGAGCGACGAGGCCCATTTCCATATGTAAATAAGCAAAATTATCGCTTCTGGGGCACTGAAAATCCACGTATAATCCACAAAGAGCCAATACAGCCGATCAAAGTTACTCCTGGAAGCGTCATCGGGGCTTATTTTGTCGAAAACACCGCTGGCCAAACGACTACTGTGGACGGCGAGCTGTACAGATCCATGCTCAACGACTTTCACCTTCCTCAATTGGATTAATTGGGACTGGGGAATATGTAGTTGCAACAGGATGTAGCAAAGGCGCATATTGCGCGAGCCACAACCGAAATTCTGAGGGCTGCATTTCCGGATCGCCTAATCTCTCGTTTTGGCGATTTGGTCTGGTCGGCAAGGTCGGCTAATTTAACCATTCCAGACTGCTTTTTGTGGGATTTTTTTGAAGTCTATGTCAACAGCCTCAGATTCTTGCAGCCCTCCAAGAGAATATCCGTCAAGAATGCTAGAACCTATCGGTAGAAGTTCTGGCAAGAGTGATCGAAAATGCCACAAATCGGGCCCGAATGGTCATCAATTCTGACGGCGGCGGCCACTTAGCCGATATCATTTTCTCGACTTTATGGGAAAAAAATTTTAAAGGTAACCAAATTGTTTCATTCATAAAAAAAATTGCAGCCGAAGCACATCGGGTGGCAACTTTTCCTCATCTTGTATGTACTCGTATATTGTCGTTTGGTTTTTGATTAGGTGTCATCACCAGAGTCGGTCGTGCAGCCCTCGTAGGCCGAATTTTAACTCCCTCAAAGTATAGCAAAGTTGTACATATATTGTACAGTTCTGGCAAATTGTGATCTGGTATTCACTTTTTATCAGAATTTTCTCAAGTATGATATTAAAGAGGTTACATCGCAACACTATGTCGTAACACTTTTTTGACTTCAAAAGCTTCAGTGTGATTATTTCACACCGTAACGGACTACCAAGCGTTTTGTATCGTCTTCCTGCACAAGCTGATGAGTTGACAGAAATGCCAAAACTAGACACCTTGTGCTGGCTTTCGTCCACCGGATTGAATGTCGTTTTTTGCAGCCTGCAGAAGCCATTTTTTCCATATCCTCAGTACCAATTTGTGACGGTACTATTAAACTTCCAACTTTGTCAATAAGTCACTACTTACTACTGGTAGCGTTGTAAATTTTTGCTAGAACTTCATAAAATTGTTCCATTGCTCCTTCCTCCTTTGCTCGTAGAGCGCATAAGTCACACTCTTCCTTCTATGGAGTGCCGATCCATTACCGAGTTGTTTTGCCATATGTGCTTGCCTGTAGCCCTTATCAAACCACGAGTTTCGTGTTGGGAACTAGGAAAAACGCGGCACAGCAGATGGCATCGGTGCCACTTATGTTCAGAATTTAATGCAGGTTTCACAACACCTGCGGAGTATATGAGATCGGCAAAGCTTGTAGTGGTTTATTTTCATTTCAGAAAATGTGGTGCATAAGATATACGTAGACGCGCATTTGCTGCAAGAAGGTGGTGGTCGGAGTCTATATAAGTTGTGTCTTTAAGATTTAATTGGTGTGTCTTAACGAAATAGTCTAGATTGCTAGCCTTGTCTTTAGCGTTTATTTAAAATTGTACGTGGGACTGTGGATTATTCAAAAGCGCAATGTGAAGAAACCACCGACCTAACACTTCACGAATTTCCTTCTTCCTTTTGTAAAAATTATTTAAATATCCCCAAGGTACTCCAATAATTAAATTAACAACACAGTTTGTTTCCAATTACTGAAATAAACAGATCAAATATTTTCAAAGCAATTACATACTTCACTTTACCAATTCTAATTTACTTATATGAATGAAAATGAGGTTTGCACATAGATACAAGTACGGTAACCTTCCAGTTTAGTACAATAATTGAATCATACTCGTATAATCTGCCTCGAAGAGAAATACTAAAGCAAATTAAAAGTCAGCTCTTTGTGTGTGGAATTTTATTAAAATTTTATTTTATTTCTAACGGAATTGGTTATCCATTTTTTATGCCTTTTTGACTGTACTCGTATCTGCAATACAACCGCACTCATTGCTAAGAGCTTTTATACATTTTTTGTTTTTTTTCCAATTTTTTTCTTTTTCGCAAAAGATAATTGGTATTTGCGATGACTAGTATTTATTTGAATTTTTTTTTTTCGGGAATTCATGTTGTCTTTCATCAGTTTGATATGCTACAAGAATGAAAAAATAAAAAATATATGTTATAAGTAAAAAAAATAAAGATAAATTTTCCACCACACACACATTCAGTGGCGTAAATAATAAAATTAAATACCGCCAACAAAATATATCTATAGTAATTTTTTAAAAAAGAGATGTAAAAAGATTATGTAAAAAAAAATTAATTAGAGATACGATTTACAATTTACGAGATCGTAAATCATATCTATTGGACCGACAGAAAGGATGAACAACTGATGCAAGCACTCTTATAATGGTGGTGAGTGGAGTTATTGTAGTTAAAATGATGCATGCATGATGAATTTTTGTGTTCATTATTTAAAATAATATTTATTAAAAAATCTATGTAATACTATAGATATACAAACATTTAAAAGGATTTTCTTGTTTTTCGTTTCAGGTAAATATTAGCTTATTGATTGACTTGTAAAATCAAATGCTTAGAAGTAGTCAAAGTAAAATATATAGGAATTTGCTACAACTATTTGGTAGCTGTAGCAGGACAAAAGGTAAGAACACCAATTACGAAAGACAAAATTGTGTTATCATGACAACTCAATTGACTGACTGGGCTAATCATGCTAAAATGAGCACTAGTACGCAGCCTAAAACCCGGATACCTCATCGCTGCTGTCTTTTACTATTGACCTATACACTTGTAATGAAAGATGGAGAATTTAAATATAAATAAATGAAAACTGTAGTATATTTATGACCTGAAAATCTTTAGATGTGAGTACCCAAATATACGATATACGAGAGTTGCTTGAAAAGTATCCGAACAATGATACAAGACATTTTTTCTCATTTTTTTATTTTTATTTTTCTACATAGTCTCCTTGTAACTCGACACACTTCTCCCAGCGATGATCCCAGGCCTCCTCATTTGACGAAAATCTCTGTCCTCCGAGCCCAGTTTTTAGATGAGGGAACAAAAAGAAGTCGCTTGGGGCTAGATCTGGTGAATAAGGCGGATGGTCAAGTAGTTCAAACCGTATTTCATGGATTTTCGCTCTGGCAACCGCTGAGGTGTGAGACTGCGCGTTGTCTTGGTGAAACAGGATTTTCTTTTTCTGCAAATGTGGCCGTTTTTCCGCAATTTCTGCCTTCAGCTTGGCAAGTAATGACGCGTAGTATGCTCCTGTAATGGTTTTTCCTTTTTGAAGATAATCGATTAAGATAACCCCTTTACTATTCCAAAAAACAGTCGCCATCACTTTCCCAGCCGAAAAAACAGTTTTTGCTTTTTTTTGGAGCCGGCTCGCCCTTTGCAGTCCACAGTTCACTGTTTTGACTGAATTTTTGTTTCGGGCGTATAATGGTGTATCCAAGTTTCATCTGCAGTAATTAATCGGCGCCAAAACTCGGATTTATTGCGCCTAAACTGCGCCAACAGAGCGTTGGAAATGTTCATTCGAACAGGTTTTTGGTCTAACGCAAGCAAACGCGGCACCCAACGCGCGGACAGCTTTCTCATGCCTAAATCTTGATTTAATATGTAACAAATACGTTCTTTGGACATTTTCATAACCTCTACTATCTCTCTCACTTGAATTCGGCGGTCGTCTAACACCATTTGGTGAACTTTAGCAATGTTATCGTCAGTGGTTGCAGTTTTTGGACGTCCCGAACGATCATCATCTCCCAAGCGCTCTTACGGCCACGTTTAAATTCAGCTGCCCAAAATTTCACTGTGGTAAATGATGGTGCAGACTCCCCATACACAGAGTCCAACTCATTTTTGATTTGCGTAGGCGTATTGCCTTTCAAAAACAAGTATTTAATAAGAGCTCGATACTCAATTTTTTCCATTTTCACAAAAAAACACTCACATCGACTCAGTGTCAACTTAAAACTGCTCGTCCAAAATGACTGAAACTTCGGTAAGTAACTGTCAAAAGATGCAAAACTAGCATTCATTAGCTTTTATTGACAGGTGCCGCTATCTTTACGCTGCGGTACTTTTCAGACAACCCTCGTAGCATTCAGCACCGAGGAGGTAAGATTAGGAGTTCGTAATAAGAGGCAGTCACTAAGATCACTTGTATTTCTATCACGCATATGGCATCATTAGAGTGCGAAAGAGGGTAAAACTAGCATCAGTCGTTTCTTTCAGATAAAATCCTTAAGGTTCTGCGAATATACAGTGCGTTTCATAATTATAACACAATTTTTTATTTGAGAAGTTAAAGCTCAATGAAATTGTAACAAATACTTAAAAACAAAGGTAGAATGTACCGTAATATTACTTGTGGTCATAGATCATAAGATAATTCCGCAATTCCTTGTTTCAAAAGAATTCCATTACATTTGAACTGAGCTTCGTATTTGGGTCCATTTGGGGCGTTTCATATTTATAAACCACTTGCCAATGAACTCTCTCAACGACCAGTTGTTGATAGAGCATATTTACGAAATATGCCACGCGGTACGTCACTATCGGATGTAGAAAAAGGCGAAATTTTGGCCTTAGAAGAAAATCAGCAGACAACGGCGGGTTATTGCCAATTTTCGAAAAGATCCTGACTGTTACGGAAGTGTTGAACGGTCAGGGAGAAAACGGAAGCTTTGTGCCCAGGAAGAGCCTATAATCGCCAGCAATTCAAATAAATGTTGTACAAAATTAGCACTGCTAGTTCAGGCTAGAGTATTAAAAACTATGGCTTGGAGAGCTATTCGGCGGAACCCGAACCTTTGCCATCGATAATGAATTGCACTCCACGACTTTTAGATCGTCATAAGGTCGTTAGGTTGAAATTCGAGAAGAATAACATGGGCACAGATTGGGTCTCTGTAAATTTTAAATTAGCAGATGTCTTCAAATTCTTGTAAATTTATTTTTTGTAATTCTAACTTTCATATTCCTTTAAAAGGCTATTTTTTCTGATGAATATTGATTGGTGATGAATTGGCGTAACTTACGGAAGCAGCCCCAATATTTTCAAAAGCGAAATGTGATGATGTGGGGTGCTTTCTCTTCAAGGGGTGCCTGGAAATGTAATACACTTCATCGAAAATGAACAGCAGAAATTATGTGCAAGTACTGAGGCGAAGTTTGATTCCATTTTTGGCAGATAATCATGAGACAAATTGGACTTATCAGCAGGACAGTGCGCGAATTCACACCAATAGGAAAACTATCAACTGGCTAAAATTAAATTCTGTCAACTTAATGAACTGGCCTACATGCTCTCTCGATGCAAACCCAATTGAAAATTTTGTGGAATTTGGTTCTCAAGCCCTGAGAAGTGCTCTCGCAATACAGTTATCGATGCCTTTAAAGTATGGGCTGTTCCTCCGTCCTGTTCAAACCATATGCCGCCTAAGTCCACTTCATCAAGTCGTGACAAAAAAAAAAAAAAAAAAAACACACAACGGTCTGAATTGACTGTGACAGGCTGCTCATTTTCCTCGAAAAACCGTGAACCGATAATCCCAGTTCTTCTTTTCTGCACAGAACTAGTTTCCTTGAACATTGTGGCCCACAAAAGAATTGATTTCCGGTCCGGACCCAATGGTGTTATATTGAAGCCATTTCGGAAGCGGCGCTGCGTTGAAACCACCGAACCACCACGTTAAAATAATAGGCTTCTAAGGCAAACGCACGCTGATCGTTGCTCTAACGCATGATGATGATTTAAGCACAAATTAACAAAATTTTGGGATTCCCTCTCTCTAACGAGAAAAGGAAAAAGGCGCCTGGGGCTAGTTCCATCAGTGCACTTATTTCAAATAAAAAAGTTATCTTGCCGCATCTTGTAGCCTTATTTTCGAGTATGACATTAATTATTTACTTAGGACTAGGTGGCGCTCCAGTTCGGGGTGAACCTGGGCCTCAACTAACAAGCCTCTCCAGTTAGTCCGGGCTTTAGCTATCTGCCTCCAGGTGCGCACTCTAAGTCGGTTGAGGTCTACTTCTAATTGTGCGCTCCACCTAAGATGAGGTCTTTCTCTGCTCCGTTGTCCCTTTGGGTTAGATTGAAAGACTCTGCGGGCCGGAGCATGGGTGTCCATGAGCTCTACAGTTTTTTGACTAAGTCGATGTCGCTGCCCTCCAAAGCCTGTCAATGCAAACGGGATCGAATATTTTTCGAAGGATTTTTCTCTCTTCATCCGCTTTCGATAGAGCCCATGCTTCAGGGCCGTAAAGTAGAACTGGGATGATCAAGGCCTTGTTAATTTTTAGAAATAGGGCATTACTAATCAGTCGCCTTCTTAGACCAAAGAAACAGCGATTGGCAAGAGTGATTCTTTGTTTTATTTCTGCTGAGGTGTTGTTGGCTGAATTTATTACAGAGTCAGTGTAAAAAAATTCCTTTACTACCTCGAAATTATAGCTGAAGATTGTGACATTCTGTCCTATTCCTTCGATGTTGTGTATAACTTCTTGTTGACACCATATGGTAAATATATATACTTGGTTTTGCCTCATTTACCGCTAACCTCATTTTCCCACCTTCCGTTTGAATACTATTGAACGCGCCGGTGACAGCCCACTGAGTTCTCCCAATTATGCCGATATCATCGGCGTGTGCTAGTAGTTACACAGAGTTTTGAAAGATTATGCCTCCAGAGTTCGCTTCTGAGTTCTTTCAAGTATGATGTTGAAGAAGTCACGTGACAGCGCTTCACCTTGTTTAGCACCTTTTTTTAGCATCAAAGGCCTCGGTTATTTCGTTACCGACCTTGACGGAGCAGCGAGCTCCGTCGTCATTCTGGTTGGCAGGGATGTCACAACTAGACGTGACTCTATATAGTTCGTCTCTACAAATACTGCCATATACGGCCTTAATATCAATATAAAGATGGTGGGCTTTGATTTGGACTTTTTGAGTTTTTTCCAAGATCTGCTGGAGTGTGAAGATTTTGTCGATTGTGGACTTTCTGAAACAACACTGATAGCGGCTAATCAGGTTGCTGACGAAGGGTTTCAGACGTTCATACAATGTGTCAGATAAGATCGTGTATGCTATGTTGAGGAGTCTTGTGCCTCTATAGTTGGCGCTGTTGAGGGGGTCTCCTTTTTGTGGATCGGGCATGTTCTCATCAAAGTGACTTCCGCTAGCTTTGAATTCCTCGGCCGGTAAGCCGTCAGGTTCAGCTGCTTTGTTGGATTTCAGCTTAGATATTGCTGTCCTTACTTCGTTTTGGTCATTTGGACGGCAGTTTTGGCTATCATCGTTGAATGTCCTATTCTGCTTGACGGCGGGATGTTGACTCTACTACTTTTCTTTTTCATCTCTATAGGCTTCTGTATGGGTTTTCTTGTCTTTGTACGTTCTTTTTACCTTTTGGTAAAACTTCCGTACGTTATTCCTGAAGTGCAGCCTCTCAATATCTCCGATCGCGCGCTTAGGTTTGCTCGTTTTTTCTCTTCTGGAGAAGCAGATATTCTTCCGGTGTCTTCTGTTAGTAGAGCTCACGAGCAGCTCTCGTCCTTCGCTTTACAGGTTTCTTGTTTAGCTGCATGTGCCTGCCGGTATTCTTCATCAAACCAGGGATTTCTTAATGATAGTCGGATCAAACCCAACACATCAGTTGCAGTGTCACTTATGCAACGTTGGTAGCGTTGGCACTGGTCTTCGGTACTTGATGCTGGCGGTATAGGAGTTGTTGAGAAATTTTGGGGTGCGCATTCGGTGTATGATATTGCCACTCAGAATTAAGCTCACCGTTTGGGGATTGCCATAAAGATATGTTGTAATACTCCTTCAATAGAATGGGATGTTAGACAAATTCCTTCATCCTTGAAAAAATCATCACTGTGCTTTGAATTTTCGCCGAGGCTTCGTTAATTCCAGGAGTTTAACATATCCCAAACATTTTTATTATTTTATTATTAATCCGAATTGGCATGTATGGGGCTTTTTAGATCCAAGCATGATTGTAGAGAAATCTCACTATCTACAACCAGTTATAGAAGCAGAGGCACCCTTGATTTTCGTTTCTTCGAAAATGAAGCGGGTTAGCAGCTGCAGTTACCGCGAATGAATTGCGCTACCGAATCAGGATCAACGAATTTTTATGAACCGAACTTGAAGGCGTGGATGTTGTCCATGTTTATTTCAAACTAAATGGCAATACAGGCCACACACTTTGCGAAATAACTCCTCTCTTGTGAAAAAAGTTTTCTGACCGAGTGATTTCCCGAAATGGGTATTAATATTAACCGTGCGACTTGTTTGAGAAGAGCCATGGGAAAGAGAAAGCCAATGGTGGTCAGTCGATTGGAAAACCATAAATGTGCGAAAATGTGATGAAGAACTTCATCGATAGAGCCTAAAAGTGCTTTCAGAATTCATATTCTATCGACTAAAATAAAAATCACATCTTGCTCATTAAAGAATACTAGTTTTCCTGATAAATCAGAATGGAGCGTCTTATCCTTAGATCTATATGCTTTGAAATGCCCAAAATCTCAAAATGTAGTTCATATGCATAACCTGCACGTTCTTGTAAGGACTCGCTTCGCCTTAACACTTGAATCGTATATATTGCAGGGGGTATATCCTAACGTGCTATAGCGACGAAGCTTTCGAATATCGTGATAACCGGCAAATAGACTCATTGATCATAGCGAAACCTTTATAGTCATATAGTAACAAAGCCAAGCAAAGGAGTGTTGGCCATTCCTCCCATGCTCCTACTATTGACATTTACTGAAATGCTTTTGAGGCGTTTAGTTGCTCTAAAATAGACATACATATTGTATGACTTTGGACTTTAGCAGTTCAATTGCACAGAAAAGAGTAGGGCTAATCCAAGTATCTATACATATCATTCTCCAAATTGACTTATCTTTTAAATTAAGAACATCTGTGTATTATACCGGACAAAATCGCACAAAAAGATGGCCATACCTTCAGTTTCTTGGTTTATTCAAGCCTCACCAAAAAAGTCGACAGCAAAAAAAAAAAAAGGAAACTGAGGAAGTGAATTAAGCCGTTCTATAATCTATTTAAATTTTTAAATTTCCCGTCTGGTCATCTGAAACGGATTTTCCTCCATGTGCACCAACACATTTCCAATTTAACTTGAAACAACGACAAGGATATTTTCATTAATTTTTGTTTATGAGTGTTTTTTAATTTTTTATTTTTATTTTTTGCAATGCCAGCCAGAATTTCGGATTTATTATCCTCCGGAATATAATTGCTGTTCTAGGTATAAAATTAAAATTAAAAGAAGAAAAAAGAAGAGAAATCCGAAAAATAGTACTCGAATATATTTTAACCTCAAGCTTAAAGGAGGGAGTACGTACATATAGTTGGCGTTCCTGTTCTATATTCGAATAGGAAAGGGCTTTTCCATTCCGCATTATCGTCAATGAGCACCAGTATCCGTAAAACCGAAAAATATATGAAAAAGGGACGAATAACTCAAATTAAAGAGTGTGATACTCGTAATGTGATTTTTTTTATTTTTCTTATTATTTTCGTATATTTCCTGTTGAAAGTTGCGATTTTGTTATTTTAATTGCGGAAACCTGCTTGGCAAAATAAAAAATAAAAACAAAAAGTGTACAAAAAACAAAACCATCATATTAAAATCTTCACCAGGAAACAAGATGGAAAATTAATTAATTTTTATTATGAACGTATACTCGTATCTGACAGCTCTGAAATTGACAACATTTAGACAAAAGGATACTCTCCTACATCCGGTCTGTTGTTCTCGTATGGAGAGCTCAATTGCATAAACGGACGATTAATTCTTTTGTAAGGACTAACAAATAAATGTGAAACAATAT
This sequence comes from Volucella zonaria, assembly GCA_963966105.1. Lineage (NCBI taxonomy): Eukaryota > Metazoa > Arthropoda > Insecta > Diptera > Syrphidae > Volucella > Volucella zonaria. The sequence continues at coordinate 117,994,545 of OZ014531.1, read as the reverse complement.
ATGTCAATTTGGCAGGTTTTGTATACAGACGAGTATGTATCATATACTCGTATCTGGTCCTCTTTTTTGGGGTGTATATGAGAGGACTGTTACTATACAAAAAGAATGGGATTCAGTCAGCTCTATGAATAATATGTATTACGGATTCGTCCGTGATTTAGTTTGCAGATTAAATCTAAGACGGTAAATACACCATGGGGTAGGAAAAATAGGATACGTTTTGACAATTTATCTCTTTATCAAATAATTTGTTTTTATTTCAAAATTACATATTTACTATATCTTTGAGTAGACACTTTTATATACATATATACCGCGGAAAAATATTGAAAAGACTGTGCAGATCTTACATAAATAGATCACGTGCTGCCAAAGAACTAGTGTAGGCCTTAGACTGTTAGAAAGCAAATATAACCGCCATTCAGGAACTGCGGTTGGGTGGGCTGAACAAAAGGGCGATGTACCCAACATTAGCCTAAGGAATGTCTTTACGAACTCCTTAACTCATTTACAACCAAAGTCGCGTTTAAAGTTTGAAATTAAGTTTTTTTTTTGATATATTTTTATTAAATACTATCATTATAATAAAAATAAGTTAAAGTGTTGTTTTTTATAAATCAATTTAAAGGTTTTTGGAGCTGTACCCAAGCGAGTACAGTGGTAAGGTGTGGGTTCTAATTATTCTTGGTCTGGAATTTTTTGAAACAATTTTTTTCCAAACATAGGGCAATAGCACAAAGCTCATAGTTCCACCTTAGCCTCATATGACATTCTTTGCATCTTAGGGGTTTCTCGACCCTTTGAGGAAAATGGGGTCCCTCGGCATACCCGACACTTGATGCAATACTGCGTTTTGTTGTTAGATTCTTTAGGGTGTATTTTCTTAGATAATGTCGTGCAATGCTTCTTCGGAAAGACAGTAAATCATCCTGAGAATTATTTGCAACTTTGAACAGTTTCCAATCATTTACCAATGTGGAACTAAGCATTGATATAAAAAGCGGCCACCAACATTTTTTTTACTCATATTTTTATTTTATATGCATTTACTGCTTGGTCGTGTAGATCAACACCCCATATACCTTTTTAGCGATTACTTTTGGCTGGGGTACGAGTACCTTTTTTTTCTCGGCAGACGACCAACGTTTCACAAAATTTAACGGTTTTACGCCATCGAAGTTTGTGTCCATAGTGACAACACTATTGTCGTTCCATTTTACGTAGAGAAGTTTGTTGTTGGCATCGAAATAATTCTCATAGTGCCCTCTTTTCTTTTTCTTGAATTCTTTCTTTATTTGCAAAGGACATTTTTTTGTTCGATTTTCTCTAGTAGTTGCAGTTGCTCTAAGTCGTTTCATTGTCACCAAACGCAATAACTCGTTGGAAGAGAAATAGTTGTCAAAATTAATTACATGGTCAGTAGGGACTTTTACAGTTTCTAATAGTTCAAGAACAACTCGAGAACCAAATGGCATATGAGATCTTTCTGGAGGAATATTTTTTGCACTGCAGTATGTGTCGAAGTTATATAAATGGCCGCAACTACTTGTAAGCATCCAATTTTTAAATCCGAATCTAACTGGTTTACCTCTTATAAATTGTTTTGAAGACTGATGTCCAAAATATTTTATCATGGCCTCATCAGTAGATAAATTTTTGTGCATAAAACCGAATTTTTGCAATTTCTGACAAAACAAATTCATAAGGGATCTTATTTTAGCCATTTTATCTTGACGGTTTGACTACGAGTATTATCTACCAAGTGAATAAACTTTTTTATTTCAAAAAATCGCTTCCGGGACATATTGTTTGCAACTATTGAAATTCGTGTGTCCCCGTCCAATTGCCAGTACATTAACTCCCTTGGCATTGAATGGTAGTCAAGCCACTATAAAATAGTATGCCGATAAAAACTTGTAGGTTTCGATATTTCAAAATATTGTGATGGTTTTGTTGGGAGGCATACAACCGAGTTTGATCTAAAATTAATTGGACGACATCGTCATCAAATAGTGTTTTGAAAATCTCAACAGGGCTTTTATTTTCTAAACTCATTTTTTCATATCCAACACGAGTTTGCAAAGCTATTGGTGGAACCTCATAGTCAAGTCAATATCGTTTTTAGACCATCGTGGACAGTGTGTATTATGTTATATGGTATTCACGAACTGAGTCTAGCAGAACTTATAATAGGACATCATCCTCATTGTCGTATTCTTCTTCTCGAACAAAAATCTCTACAAAACCTGGAACATCATTTGGGAAATGTTCATTTTCCAAATTTTCGATATCAATCTCTTCTTCGTCTCTGATAACATCAGCATTAATTGGTATAACGGTTATATCATAGATGGCACATCTCTCGTTGTCTTTTATTGCCTTAACTACATTTGTAAGACTATCGAATCTCCTCCCATAAAAGGAGCTTGTTGGAAAAGGATTGAAATCCATTCTGAGAATAATGCAAAAATGACTTCATATGTTTCCATTGTACCCAAGCTTGTACACCTAACATCGAAGCGACTTACCGTGGGTAATTACAACTTTTAAATGTTTTTGTGCAATGTTGTAGAACTATTTGATAAGAAAGTAAAATTATTAAAAGTAAAATAAGAAATTTTCACGAAAAGCAAAAAAAATAAACCTCGCAATATCGGCAAATTGAACAACACAATCCCATCTGATTTAAAAAAAAAAATACCGTTGTTGTTTATTTTCAAATGAGCATTGGTTTCACTTACTTGTGAAATGCCAAAGAAAAGAAATATATTCAAACCTCATTAAAAAAATGACAGATAGGTCGATGGTAAAGTGATAAATTATATGTATATTTTGTACCCAAACAGGTACAATGGTAGTAAATGTGTTAACAAAACGGGGACAGCAATGCCCTAACTAAAGACAAAAATATCGTTTTGGGTGATTTTAATGCCAGAATAGGAATACCATCTTTGGTAATATAGTTGGAAAGTACAAGTATAGCCTACGCTACACCACATCTGGAAACGGTTTCCTTATTTCCTTAATATCTACAAAGGGTCAGGACAGGCATATGATCACAAAATAGCCAACAAATTTGGACATTCTGCAATGGCTGAAACCGCACTTCTCCAGTGTTAAAGATGTGCGAATATTTCGAGAAAGAAAAGGGCTGCTGCAATCTCCCAAAACCGGCAGAAACTTTGCAGGTCGTGTGTCCTTCAACCTCTCGTCAGTGCCTTTGGAATCTGAATAAAGTACAGGAAATCAGTGCCATTGTTGCCAAGAAGTGGTCGGAAATGTATCAACTGGAGAGCAGCGACTCCAGGAATAGCCAACAAATATGTACTGTTGTGCAAGAATAGAAACTTGTATAAGATTCTCAGTCGATGTTAAGGGCATGGGAAAATGACTCCTGCTGATTGTTCAACGGAGGGAAAACCACAACTCTTCTATCAAACTGTTTCAGCTACGAAAACCATAGAAATAACTAAAGTATAACAAAGCTACAAGACTAGACGGTAACAATGAACCCACAAAATCGACGAAGTGGATAAAACCACTCAAGAGACAGGTAACTACGTTGAGGTAGTAAGGGATTTTGTCTGCCTCGGTTCTGCTATTAAGTCTGATAATGACACATAAACAGAAATCAAACAGCATTAGCCCTAAGTAGACAACCGGAGTTAATGAACTCTACGTAGAGTCTATACATGTAAGACCACTATCATCTAAATTCTTTCCTATGGCTTTACGAGTAGCTGGTCATTTTAAGATTCCTTTTCGTGGATTTCGATTCCATTTTCATTTTACGAGCTGTACAACGAAATCTACTTAAATTTGCGCATCAGTCGCCTAGGATGGCCTAAGACATGTAGAAGGAATTGATATTATCGCTGCGGGCCAAAGTCTCCTTGACCTTAAGCATCTTGGTGTGGTGTGCATAACTAAAGGTAGTCCAAGTCAAAGACCGCTCTAAGTGGAGTGGTTCTTTAGTTAAGGTCTACGTCTACCGCGGAATATAGCGCCATCCAAGTAAGTGATTTTGTAAACATGATCTACGGTTGATTGGCTATCTCTGGAGCTAAATTGGTTCTTTGGAATTAGTTGTTTTTGTAACGATATTTATTGTCGGCCCCAATATGGAGTGCGGCTTAGGATTCGGTATCTTCTAGCTGCACTTGACACTATTAACTCATAAGCTATCCGGGAGGTTCAACTCCTTGTTGACAGTCACACGGCTTTGAAATCTGTCTACTCACTTCATTACAAATATTAGGCATAGCTCGGCAACTTCCGTCAGTCTGCAGAGGAAGTTGTCTCTCCAATTGGAATGATACTTTCTGTTAATAGTCAATCGCCGGAGAATTGGAAAATTGTTTTCCAAAGTAGTGGCCGGTGATGTTGGCAGAATAAGTTGACGGTGGTCCTGATGGGGTCTTTTGATCCCATCGGAGCAAGATATTATTACATGTGAGTCGCACTATTTGCTTCAGCTCTAGATAGAAGAAATTCGGAAACATACTCGTAAAAAGTAGTTCTTACCTGATGAAATCATATGTGGACGTGAAACGTTATGTTTTACTTTAGGAGTACTCATACAGCATTCCATAGACTCTTATAAGGGGCATTCAAAAGGGATTAATTCGTATTTGAAGCAAAAAATAAAATTCCATCTTAAAAGCGATGATTTACCAAGAGATCATCAGAATTAGGACTCTCGGCGGGACTACTCTTAAACAGCCTACTCGATCTCTATGTTCTTGGACTTGGTTCTACCTTTTTAAGATTGACAGAGACTTGGGCTTATTGTTCTTCAGATTTGTAATAGGCCTGCTCGTTTTCGCCTTATTGGGTGGTATTTAATGGTTATGTCAATTAAGTAGCCTTTGGTCCGTCCACTGGCCTTGGGATCGCTTTTTGTTTTTTAGGAAACTCTAGCCCACTGGTAAATTTGTGTTATTAGGATATGACTTTGAAAAAGAGTATTCGAAAATAAATGCTTTCCTTAAATGTCCAGGTCGTTTGTACTTGTAGGCTTTCTATTTTCTTAAGGTTCTTGTTGAATTGATGTTACAGTGCCATAACGCTTTAGCTGCGATGCTAATGCTCAGATTACTCTTTGGGGCAGTTGCAAATGGAACGTGAGAGACAGTCATCACTTGGAATTTATACTAACGTCTCACCCGGTTCTCAGCAATGTTGTCTCTCAGGCAATGGTAATGAGATTAGCGGCTGGAAAGTATTGTCGGAGGTTTCTATGTCAGAGTATAGGTACATCGAACTCAGAATCGGATGCGAGGTCTCGACCTTGTTGAAGAGGAGGAATCGCGGAAAACCAACTGAGTTCAACAGTACTACCCATAAACTCAGGACAAAATAAAAACTTGAGTAGATGTGCAGAACCTACCCCCTACCCTCACCAAGTGTCTTGAATTTGGATGTCCAGTCCAAAAGCAATAATGCAGATCGCCTGTTCTCGATTTGCAACGACTTCGTAAAGAAACCAGAAAACTTCTAAGCAGGTCCCTTAAGACTTATTTGCAGATAAATGGAAGCAAAAAGAAGCTAACTCGGATTTTGAAGAGACTTTTGCGCGAAGTTCAAACCTGTCAGCGAAAACAGCAGGCTAGTCAAAGTCCTTGCAAGAGTAAAATCTACCAGGCTGGAATCACTCAGAAAATTTACACTGACTCGAAAGCCCGGCCTCTCTGTCTCATGCTTGAAAGTCACTTCCCAGGTAACCAAGTCAGAAGCGTCTCACAACCAGATCCTGTCAACGATGGTGCTAGTGACCAGAATAATACAACACGCCGTTGCTGGTATGTCTCATCGATTGTGGCTATGCATAAGGCCATTAAGCATGCGTTTGTTTCCTTTGAGTCGTTCCAACAACGCAACTTTTGACTGCATGTGTAACTCGGCCAGACAGCACTTCGTAGACGAATCACTAGTTTTGTCGATAAAAGCAATGCTGGTAAATAGGATGCTGACTGCGGCCAATATATGACGGTGGGGGGAAACCATGGTTGTCCGTGGCTCAACGTCGACGTCTATGCACAAGCATATGCGGATGATCTAGTCTGTTGGATCGTGTCTAGGGACTGTCTGCTGCAAAGCGAAGGCAGCCCTAGACACGATCCACCATTTGTGCACTAGAAATGACGTAGTACAAAACTGAGGCTGTTCTCTTTACAAGAAGGAGGAAGCTGACTGTTCTGACTCATCTAGTGCTTAAAGGCATCACCATTTAAATATCCAAAGAAGCTTAATATTTGGGTATCATTCTGGATAACAAACTTTTATGCACTAAACATGTTACGTTGAAAGCCTTTACGACGCTGTCGGTCGGTCGGACAGTGCAAAGGAGCTCTCCGCCTGACATGGAGCCTGTCACCGAGAAGGCTCTCTTAGATCTACACGGCTATGATAAAGCTAATTGTATGCTATCCATCGGTTGTCTCTTAGAACAGACTCTTACGAAGATATGTTAATGCTGCTTTTACCAGACCCCAAAAAAAGGTCTGTCTCGGCTGTCTGGGGGCTTTCCTCAGCACGCCTGGTTCTGCTCTAGACGCATTGATGAATCTCCCTCCTATTGATATTCGTACCAAAGCCGTCTTCCGTTTAAAAAGAAGAAGTGGTCTTTGGTACAACATGCACTGGAGCTTTGATGACTTTGTAGCCGACTGTCTTAGATTCTGGTCTGTTTCATAGACACCAGAACTCCTGCTGAGGAAAAAATATGAAATCGACTTTCCCTGTGCCCAAGACTGATTTCGGCCAGAGTCTGAGCCAGAAAAGGAATGTAGACGGGTCTTCACAGATGACTCCAAAACCGATCTAGAATGCACCGCTGGTGTCTTTCTGCAAGACGACAACGTTAGATTTCACTCCTTGTTAAGAAAACGTGCGTCTGTCTGCCAAATGGAGATACGAGTATACGCGATCCTCATGGCATGGAAATATACAGGGTGTCCCCTAATTCGTCAACGATAATTTTCGAAATGATTCCTGGGTATATTCTAAGAAAAAAATCGTTCTACAGCAAGGGTATATCTCCAATTTTGACACAATTTACGAGGATTTAAGGAAAGGCTTACTTTGGTAAAAACTTCGTGTAGGACTTGATTTTTAGAAGAAATACCAGCCTTTATAACGGCGTTTAAATAAAGTTGATATCTTGTTTGAGTCTTTAGATATCCAATTTCTAAGCCTGTTCTATTTTCATTGCCCATGCTAATTTTCGACTTTGAGGTAACTTTTCTCCAGAAAATGCCTTATTAACATAACGTTTTACTATTTTTTTCTTATGAAAGCAACAATAACAAAAAAAAAAAATCATCAATGATTAACTTCTTTCATTCTTCCCCATACAAAAAATCCAATACTTTAAGGTCAGGACATCTTGCAGGCTAGTGAACTGGTCCATTTCTTCCTATCCATCGGTTACCGTATTCTTCATCTAGCCAATTCTTAACCTCACGGCGATAGTGGGCTGGAGCACCATTCTGTTAGAAATATGATGAAGCTATTTGAATCAGTGGAATGTCCTGCAAAAGTTCTGGTAAATCATTTCGCAAAAACTCCAGGTGGTTTGTAGGATTCAGCCTAGATGGTAGTTTGAAGGGGCCGATTAACTTGTTTCCAATTACAACTGCCCACATATTGACGCTGAATTTGTGTTGAAATGATTTATGTTTCCCTGTATGTAGATTGTCCGCAGCCCATGTATGAAGATTATGAAAATTTGTGATCCCATCTCTTGTAAATTGAGGTTCGTCCGTCCAAAGAATTCTGCTAATAAACTCGTTGTCATCGAAGCTCCGATCCAGCAACCAGTTAGAAAACTCACGTCTCTTTTTCAAATCATTGGGATGCAGTTCTTGTAGAGGTGTATGGTATGGATAAAGATTTTCCCCATGCAGTAAATCAGAAATTTTATGTCTGGAAGCATTGAATTTGCAAAGCTAAGCGTCTGATGTTGATTGATGGATCAGTTGTAACAGCTTCCAGTATTCTTTCATCATCCGAAATCCTTCTTACTTGTGGAGCTCCTACATTCGGTCGTGTACTTGAAACTGAAAAATTATTAATTCTTGGAAAACCAGTCTTGTTGTTAGAAACGTTTTTATCTACGTTTCTAAACTAATTTGTTTACCTGCTGCTGGTTTTCCCAAGTAACATAAAATCTATGGGCTTTTCTGCAAACTTATTGATTTTTTTTTGTTTATTTTTATTGAGTTTATGAGAAAAAATAGTAAAACGTTATGTTTATCTCGCATTTTTTGAGAAAAGTGACCTCAAAGTCAAAAATTAGCATTGGCAAGAGAAATGGAGCAGGCTTTGAAATTGGATATCTGAGGACTCAAATAAGATATCAAGTTTATTTAAACGCAGTTAAAAGGGATAGCATTTCTTCTAAAAACAAAGTCCTACACGAAGTTTCTACCATTAGCACTAACAGAGCAATTTCCATTAACATAGCACAGGGTACACCAAATTAAGCGTTTTCTAAAATCCTCGATAAATGATGTCAACATTGGAGATGGATCCTTACTGTAGAACGATTTTTTTCTTAGAATATGCCCAGTAATCATTTCCCAAATTATCGGTGACAAATTAGGGGACACCCTGTATTTTGAAGAATTTGTGTAGGGGGCGAAGCAGTTGCATCTGTAGCGAGAATGCAAGCATTCACTGAACGCAGTCGGAACGTTAAATTCTCTGAGTCTTGTCTGCGTCCCAAGTCAGAATGAGATCACGGGAAATTAAATCGCGGATGAACTTCCTAGACAAGGCTAAGGGGAAAATTTTTCAGGGCCTGAACCTACGCTAGGTCTGCTTGCGCCCTTGGTTATGGCTTCTATTGATAGTTGAGTTTCATTTCAGCAAAACTGCAGATGGTATGACTCTTCAAGTTGCCGGCAGACTAAGCAAATCCTTTCTACCGTCTCTAAGAGGTTAGCTGTCTTCCTGCTGTTCCTCAGTAGGAAAGATTGCAGGCTGCTTACTGGTGTCGTGACGTGGTATTTTACCACTTTTGCCAAGCCACACTGACAACTACCTCTGTGAATGTCTGGTTTACGCTCGCATTGGGCTGTAAATACTCGGGGTTGACGTGTTAGGTGCTGGTATTGTAGGCAGTCTATTACTGAAGCCCTTACCCGTCGTTCTTCGAAAGACTGAAGAATTCTATTAAAGGTAACTTACAAGGAGTACAGTAGACTAGTTCTTTGAGTGCTCTGTTTCGACGGAAAAAGAAAACAACTGTGAGACGCTAAATTTCTATCGCTTGAATTGCACAAGTACGAATATTTTGTACAGACATCTATTAGAGTCAGTTGGTCAGATATAGAACTTAAAGAGCGAAGTTTTCAAAACCTGTGTAGTAAAACGCGTACTCGTATGTGTCGTTCTATGTATGTATCCATGTCCCCTCATTGGATGCTCTTAATGCACATAAGGTTTTTTTAGAGGTTTGGTTTTTAAACTGGCAACACTGTCTCTACAGGTTGTCAATTTGACAGTTGAAAGTTGATTTGTGGTTAGCACCTTTTGCCATTTTACGATGAATAGATTAACGCCAGAACAACGCGTGCAAATTGTGCAAACTTATTTTGAAAACCATGGTTCGGTTCGCCATACTTATCGTTCGCTACGTCCATTTTACGGTCGATATAATCGTCCATCTGAGCAAGTTATTCGGAACACGATGAATCGTTTTCGCACCACGTATGCTCTAGTGGATAATACGCATCCCCAAAGACGACAAACAGTGCGAACAGAAGAAGTTATTGCCGTTGTGGAGCGCAGTGTTGAGGAGAATCCGAATGAGTCGATTCGCCATCGTGCATAGCAATTGGAGCTATGCCCATCCACTTTGTGGAAGATTTTACGGAAAGATTTTAGCCGAGTGACCATTATGTGCGTCGTGGGTTCGGTGAATGAGACGAAAAATTATCCTCATTTTCAACGCAAAATTTTGTTCTCCGATGAGGCCCATTTTTGGTTATATGGATATGTAAGCAAACAAAATTGCCGAATTTGGAGTGGAGAAAACCCAGAAGCCTTTGTCGAAACGCCCTTACAACCATTAAAACTCACTGTTTGGAGTGCTTTATGGTATGGTGGAATCATCGGTCCATATTTCTTTAAGGACGATGCCGGCCAGAATGTTGCCGTCAATGGGCAGCGCTATAGAAACATGATTTCTGACTTTTTTGTTCCTCAGTTGAATGACATTGACGAGACAGAGCTTTGGTTTCAACAAAATGGCGCAACATGGCACACGGCACGCGACACCATCAATTTATTGCGGGAAACATTTGCGCATAATTTCGCGTAATGGACCTGTGAACTGGCCTCCACGAACCTGTGATCTCACACTTTTAGATTACTTTCTTTGGTGGTGTGTGAAGTCACTAGTCTATGCCGATAAATCAGAGACATTGGACGATTTGGAAGTAGCTTGATGATTGTAAACTAATCGATTGCTCCTTAATTGATATCACAGTCTTGGAAGTCATACAGTTCTACAACTTTTTAGTGAACACAAACAAGTATATCTTGACCTTGTGTTAGACTTATACAGAGTGACAATAAGAATAGCAAAAAACATTTTTCGGTTAATTTCTACCAATTAAAGCTTTTTATTTACACATCCTTTAGGCATTTGATGTGAATGACCAATTTAACTTCACTTATTGCATTACGTTTTTGTACATTTGCCCTTCCAAATATCTCAAGTTAAACAACTCACTACTGCTTGTTGTGAGTGAGTGAAGGGAAGAGGAAAATCAATTTTAATGCTAATGGCATCTACACTTGACACGAAGACGACTTTCACTCTACACTCCATATGCCATACGTAGAGCTTCAGGTACTTCAAGCACAACTCATCCTTTTGCATCTTGAACATAAAATAGTATCCCATTTCCCGTTTCCTTGATCCAGATATGACTACATACACTCCCATTCAATGTGGATAGTGAATTTAAATATGAATAAGATCTGAATATTCAATTGCAACAAATTCTGAGGTCACATGGAGTTTCCAGGAGTTACCATGTCTCCTTAACTATCACTAATACACACACTAACTTGGAGCAAAGAGACTAAAAAATGAAGACTGATGACTGAGGAAAGTGTTAGGTAGACGACGTTTACTGATCTTGATATGAATTCAATATGCGCACTCGAAAAGCCACACCATTTATTTACAAGGACAACATAGGATTTAAAATACACAAGATGCATATCTAAAGTAGCAGGCATTTCAAGGATTGTTGGAAAATTCACTACCCCTTTCGTAGTGATACTGTACCGCCTGGTCTGGCCTGGCCTGTTCTGGTCTGCTCTGGTCTGTTCTGGTCTAGTCCCCTTGTGTGGTCCCCTGTGCTGGGCCAAATTGAGCTGGGGGAAATTCATGAATTGAATGCAATGTATGCAAACAGCTGGCCGTTATCCGCATCACTTGCCACATATTTATCTGTGCATGAAGTGACTGTTTTGTTTTACCATTACATTTCCTCGCACAGGAATGCTCCACCCAGCAGTTTCTATAGTAACCCTGCAGCCCTTTTAGAGATCGTCTTTCTATTCCCTGTTTGCGTTATTGTGTTTGTGTATCTGAATTTCGAAAATTTAAATAAAATGCAAATACTCTGGGGGTGGCAGAGTTTTGTTTTTTCTTCTTCTTCATTGTCATACATACATACATGTCCCTTCGTTTCTCTGTCATACTGAATGTGTCCATGTGCATTGGGTTTGTGATGGAACAAGAGCGGACCCTTCGCAACTTTTGATAATAATGAGGCGCGAATGGAGTACGCTTGGCAATTGTTATTGTACAACTGCAGTGCGTTACTATTGCTGCAGAATCGAATTGCATTTGCAGCATGAGTGTATGTACGTATCTCTATTTGTATACTTTTCGTATCCCGGGGGGTAATTCAGAAATTTGTTGCTTTTGTACTCGTATCTCATGAAAGTGGAGTTCACTCCATAAATTACCGCAACATGCCGCTCTGTGTGAGTGGAAAAACCATTGGGGGAAGTGGTGATTCAGATTCTGACTCTTTCGCAATGTTCGACTGTTTGCATGTTTCAGTTCAGTACATCTGGTTTATTAGGTGCCAGCAGAAAGAATTACCAAGCTGATTGCTTCCACAGAAATTACTTCCAATGCTAGCGTTTTGGGTGTTGAATTTAAGTAAAATTTTTTTTGATTTTGACTTTATCCAACAGGCGATTGGATTAAGTATGATGACTGTAGAAATGGTTCAATACATATTCTCATACACTGCAATCTGTTATCGTCCTCGATTTCGAATCAAACAATTTTCTATTAAGACGAAGGACCTTAGAGTCTCGAATTCTCTTAGCTGAAGCATTGTTTTCTAATTGCTCGGTGCCAAGTATCTGGTCTGTACACACGTTTTGGTAGAATTGGCGTTCGTTTTTTCTGTCTGAGATTCTTGGGTTTTCTCTTGGCACCCATGTAGTAGATTTGGTTGAATCTCTGAGCAAAGAAACAGCAATTGTCTATAATCGTTAAGTTCCAGTCCTTGACTAACACGTCGTTTGTGGAGTTGGTGATTGCTTTGAGGTAGATGAACACTTTGTCTGCCATGAACGAGAGAATCGTTTCTTTGCCCTCATCAAAAGAGATATGTAAGCTGATGTAAAGTAAGGCTATCAAAGTTTATCGGAAACATTTCGGGAATTTACATACATAAGTCTATGAATTCCATTTTCAGACCTCGTAAAGCGAATCAGAGCAACCTGCGTTGTACAGATTATTTCAATAGAATGTGTGTGGTGTAATAAGGTGACGAAACTGGGCTAACGTAGTCAAAAAGAAGCCAAACAAAGTTTATCCAAAGGAATTTAGAGACATTCTTTGTGCCAGCGCTGGACTTTACCAAGAGTAAAGTTGATTTTTTTATGAAATTAACAATACGGGAGTGAAAATTGAGTGCTCTATCGCAGATAATACACTGCAGATTGAGCTCAAACAAATTATTTTGGCATCAGAAAGACAATCGCTCCAAATCCAATTCATGTCTGAAACAATACATTTATCTGTATCAGCGGTAAAGATAAGATCAAGTTGTCTAACAACATTGTTGGTGACTTCCCTTATCTGATAAAGGCCAGAATCGGTAGGATAATCTACGAAAAATGTTTCTTTTTAGAAATGGGATTGGCGACCGCAAAGAAAAACTGATAAGTCTGTGACCATTGACGTTTTAACAGGTTGAAATGACTGAAAAACCAACAAAATTTGCAGTCAATTGTATATATATAATTAACTGGTAACCTTGGATCAGTTGGGAAGGTCAATTGTATTGCTGCAGCACATACTCGTATATTGGCTGTAACATTACGAAAGGGTGACCAGATAAGTACGATAGGAAAAAAAATATAAATAAAACAACAACGGTGTGAGATATAAAATTGATTCTGGCTGTATTTTGAAGCTACGTTCATGCCATTATGTGTGCAATAGCACATCATTCAAATGGCCGCATTGGCTTTGCTGGCTGTGCTTCAAACCGTCGGTCCAATTTTTGATGACTCGATCCAATATGTGCGGCTTTATTCCGGCTATAGCGTGCCGAATATTGGCCTCGAGCTAAGAAGGTGATTTTTTGGCCAAAATTCGGATCTCCGGCCAACATTTCCATTGCCCAACTAGTGAACTCACGACATTGTCTATGGTCGTCCGGCTTCAATTCTTGCGTCAGCACAATCCTATACAGATGTAGGCTCATACCTAACCGGGTTAACTCTCTGGCGATGCCGAATTCAGTTGATCTGCGCCGAATCGCCATTTCTGAGTCTTTAGCATTGTAACGGTGTACATCAGTCTTGGGTAAATAATAATGGCAAAAATGGTCAAGGGACTTATTAATATAAACAGGAAAGGTCTTTGTTCACAGCTTTCTAAAAAATATTTGAGAGAGATGTTCGGAACGATAGTAGTTTTTAAAATTGTGTAACGTCATAGACGTTTGGAACTCGAATAAGAAAACGAAATATTTTCAAACGGAAGGATAATGGGCGAGTAATCGGCAAAGGTTTGAAGCAGGACAACCTCGCGATGAAACTGTTTTCCTCTAGCTCTTTCTGGCAGAATGGTTAATAGGAAACTCAATGTTCTTGAATGGGGTGAGCGGTAACTGATCATTTATTAACCAAGTTGGGCCTGCAAACCAGAGTTTACAACTAAGTTACCTGGATCTGCCGGAATTTCAGCAATTTTGACGTAGTGAAGCTCCCTGATGACTCCGAATTCTCGTTTTCACAAATTTGTTCTCAATCGCTTTATTATTTCTCACCCAGGCGAGGGCAATCTCAGTGTTTTTACACGTAGTTGTAGTGAGATTAGAAGAGTGAAACTTGTTCTTATCCTGACTGAAAATTTCGCGAAAAGCCTACTTCCTTTGCCTTCATTATATGCTCTTGTCTTAAGTGGAGTGACTCGACCTCTGTCTTCTACTGGGTGAGTGGATGTGGTAAACTGATCCGTTCCTTTTTTCCAATTTTTACTTGGCTCTAAATTACTGCTGGGTAATCATTTCCGGAGGCATTACATGATCCAATAAGCTGAGTAGGTGTGCTTTTATCCCCCCGATCGAGCGCGCAATTTTAATATGTAGTATTGAATTGTGAGATTGTTCCAAATACCTTGCTAAACTTTTGTTGTATTTTCATACCTACCAGATCATCCGAGTCGTACTTAAACATCCACAACTCTTGGATCCAGCTCATGGGATGGTAAAGCAATGCTGCTGGAAATAATAATCCTCTTTTTGTATACTCAATTTTCTGTTGATTGAAGTTTTTGAAAAAGGACACATCTTTTACTGGATTGTAGTTAATTTCTGAGATTTTCATGGTCGGATCGGAGACTTCTTTGTATGCGCTTAGTTTATTTTTATCCTCCACGTTATTAAGAACTTCTAGCTTCTGAGGTAGCAGTTATCTCAGCGATTTGGCGGACCGTCCGTGTACCTTGCCATAGAGCATAATCAACCCCATATGTTACGGTGTTCAAGAAGTATTCAGCCAGGGATTAACTTTTGTTTGGGCGCCCGTTGATTCTGAATTTCCCTCTCTCTCTGATTCAGGTATCCTGGATGAATGAGCTGGTGTAGACAGACTGCGTTATTTGAGGGTGCACTAGCATTAAAATCGTTCCTCAATTTGGTTGTAGCAGCATCTCTGTGAATATATATGAAATATAGTACGCGTTTCCGCTCCTGTCTCGTTATCGCATAACAAGATCTGAGAATATGTGATGAGACGTGAGATATTCATACGAGGACTTCCATGCAATGTAACTGGGCATGTTTAACTACAAGGGCTTTTATATTTACGAATGGTAGTTCCGGGTGATCAAGCTTGAGTTTGATGCTAGCAACAGACCGAACAGTTCCAATTTCTGATTCTGGAAGTCGTATTTTTTGAACTAGATCCTCGGATATGCAATTCGCTTGGCTGCTCTATCTAGTAAGCAGCGAATAAGGACGTCGTCATAAATGATCGAAAGCGTTGCAATAGCTGTAGATAGAAAGAAGCACATTAGAAGACGTTGCAGGACATGTAAGTGCTGTATGTTGGCATCGCCTCAGTCTGGATACAAATCGTTTGAGGATGCAATGCCGTACTGTGAGGTCCTTAGTATACTTCATATTTTAAAAATTATTTTGATCTGCCATGATGAGAGGCATGTGTTATAGAACATAGCATTGCTATACCATGGTACGTATCAATACAAGCAGTCTGTCCACCATATAAGCCTCGAGGGATGAAAAAAACCAAGATCTGTTCTCCATTCACCTTATTCTTCTTCAGATTGGAGACCCCCTTAGGTTACGCCTGTAGGTTACGAGTGACTCGGCATCCTCCAGAATCGTTGGGCATTGGGGTAGAGTCATCAAAGCCTCTAACTCGCCAGGTGCCTTGGGTTATTAAATATTCTATCTGAAAGTGACCAGGCTATATGATAATTGTCATCAATAAGCCTCCGATTACGTATTGTCTGTTATGCTTTTCCAGTCAGCTTACATTTAAGTAAACCGAAATGGTTGAAGCATGACTTCTTATCACTAGCAAATCGAACAACTCCTTTAATTCACGATACTTCGTGATGTCTCCACAATACTCACTTAA
This sequence comes from Volucella zonaria, assembly GCA_963966105.1. NCBI lineage: Eukaryota > Metazoa > Arthropoda > Insecta > Diptera > Syrphidae > Volucella > Volucella zonaria. The sequence continues at coordinate 117,978,384 of OZ014531.1, read as the reverse complement.
ACTAACTTCCGGGATTTTTATACCACATTCAGTACGCGATCCTGTGGCCTGTGGAATAGAGTCGCGTTCAAGTGTCAGCCTTGGTATAGCGTGCAAGCGAACTTCGTTTGTCTGAGATGACTGCCCCCTGTTCTGGTGGATTGATGGTGAACTCTCCATCGGGATTATTTAAAACGAACCCAACTCCTTCCGCACATGAACGTGGAACTGCGCAACTAGTAACTATCATTCACTCTCTTGTTCTCTTCTGCGTCATCTCAAATTTGGGGCCATTATTAGTGTCCTGCTTGTGTGCTTGCTGTATGGTTTCAGGGCATATGTCTCTTGTGTTTTGACGTAAACGTCTGTCAGTAAAAACGTAGGTTCACGTCATGCCCATACATCCATAGGAGCCAAGATATAGACGCCTGGCCGTCGCTTACCGTGTTTCAGTAATACGAATTCGGAGCATGTATTGGAGGCACAAATTCCACATTTGGTATGAGTCGAGGCCGACCTAAAACCTCTTGTCGATCCCAAGGTCTCGCCACCTATCACTTATTTGCAACTCCACAACGGTTCGACCAGATATGGAAGACCCTTCCTATGGGCCGCCTGTAACTGGTCAAATCGTAGTAACCTTCTGTAGCGTTAACATCTGAATAACATTACGCAATATTGCTCTACCTCTTCTATTAATAGACGTCATTGATGGGTGTAGCCTTATAATTGAGCGGCGGGGGCCCGGGTTCGAGGAAAGTAATTCTCGATTTTTTGTGATTAGTCCGGATTGGAATTTGTTGCTACGTTGATCGGAACGTCTGTCTTTGGGTTAGGGGGCCCCCGCCCAATTATCAAGCCTTCGCCCATCAATGACGTTGTCTATTAAAAAAAACCGGGGCAGAGCATATTACTGGTCTTATCGTAAACATCTTCAGATGACGCCACCGAAGGTTGCTAGGATTTCATCAGTTACAAGTTGCCGGTCATAGGTCGTCTTGGTGGCAGGAGCACTAGAATTCCCTACCAGGACTTAAATCGCGGTACCATAGGAGTCAGAAGCCAAGTGGATTTCAGTGTGGGCCTGACTTGTTGACGCAGGCCCCCTTGTGGGAGCGTCATGGTGGCTGTGGTTTAAACCCAAATCGCGGGAAGGGTTTTCCTTTTGGTTTGACCCATTGTAGAGTAGCAAATAAGTACTGGGTGCTGTGATCCTAAGAGCAGTAAGAGGTTTTAGATTGGCCTCGACTTTTACCAAGGGTGGAATTTGTGCCTCCAACACAGTTCCGAATTGGTATCAAAGTATGTGGCGGAGAGCGATGGCAAGACGTAACCTTGCTCCCATGGATGTGTGGGCATCCCGTAAACATAAGTCTACATGAGAGGTGGTTTACGTTAAAAACCAGAGACTAATGTCTTTGGGTTAGGACCAGTGGCCGACGGAGCTTCCGGAGAATTGGCTGCCCCCTTGGTATTACCTGCAACTTCTTCATTCTCCTTTATTAGTTCGGTGGGATCTTTTGGTATGAACTTCCTATTTTTTAAAAATATGGCTTCTGCTGCCACGAATTTAGGCAGAAAGTCGGCAGTCGTTCTTCCACTTAGGTCTCGATGTTAGTCCAGAGTCTCTTTGCCTTGCCGTACCGCTTTGCTAGCGTTTCTGGTGTACGCTTAATTCCAGGTTCGTAAGGCTAACTCTAACTTCTTCGACGGTGACATCTTGAAGATTACCTATAACCCTTTCAAGATTATTAATTTTTATATTTGCGCGGAGGACCACTTGTTAAAAGAAATAACACTTTGTTTTAGAGTTTCAATAAATAACCACCTTGCCTTTGGTATACGAATAGTAGTTACATTGGTGAGAAATCAATTTGACTGCCAAATTATTCTGATTTCATTTAATTCGAGTGTTGGCTATTTATTCAGTTTATTGACTACACAAATTACTTATCCTAAGTTTAAAGAATTTTAGCTTTCATCGGTTTTAGCGGATGCTCCATTTGATTTGTTTGCTTAGGGGGTCCCGTGCTGACTGCAGCTCAACCGCTGAGTCGTCATTTTGGTGGAGATTGTTTACTTGGGAAACGATGCAAATTGACATAATAGTCGTAGATCCTCGGCCTTAGCCTTGGAATTGAAAACTAACATTTTTTCAGTTTGCAGCTACAATTTTTTTAAGAACCGGCACATTTTCCTACGAGTGCCTTTAAGGTCTTTAGATATGCTAACATATCTAAGATGTCTGTGGAATTATTTTAATTTTCGACTAATTCATCAATAGTAGGTATCCAAGATGTTTTGCAGTTCATAATTAGTCCGGCCAAATGGTTTTTCGATAGACTAAACGGTTCACTATCTTTTCAGCACACTTTTGATGTGCGCTCAACTTAATCCAAACTGAAACAGCTCGATACGAATGAACTACCACCAGTGTTCTTAAACAACAGGCAACTCAAGTTCATAAACGTTGTAAAAAATCTTGGTTTCAAGTTGAATCGATTACTCTTTCCAATGACCACGTAAATTATGCCATTGGTCGAATCTATGCTCCAGTTTTACCCCAACATGCACAAAACTTAGACTTGTAAAAACCCTGTTTGTACCCATTATTGATTACTCCATAACTGTTTACTGTAAGCTTGACTCCCACTCAGAACACAAATTGCTTGTTGCGTTCAATGCTATGATTAGGTATGTGTATGGGCTGAATCGTTATGACCATGTCTCTCAGTATCATAAATTGGTTCTAGGGTGTACGTTTCAGCAATTTCTAAAGATAGAGTGCTGCCAATTTATGCATAAACTTATATATAAAAGATCGCCTAAATATCTATTTGATAAGCTTCAGTTTGCGCAATCGGCCAGAACAATGAATCTTATAATGCCTAGTTTTAACTACTTAAACTCCTCTCGCCTCTTGTTCATTCACGTCACCAGACTTTGGAACTCTCTGCCAACAGCGACAAAGCAAATAATGGAAGCTAATAAGTTCAAAACTGCCGCATTAGAACACTTTTCCTGACTGCAGTAACTATACTTTCCTTTTTTCATAGATCTAAGCTCCTTTCTCACCCCTTTTAACTATGCTCTCCTTCCTTTTACTGTCTAACTACTTCTTATTCTACTTCTTTTTCTTTTCTTTTTATATAAATATATACATTTATGAATTGTTAATGTTACTTATATTGTTAATTATGTGCTATAAAAGACAACGTCTTACTTGTACACACGAAATAAATAAATTAAATGAAATGAATGAATGAAATGAACGGCAAACATAAAGATGAAATCAGAAGTGTGGGGCCTAAACCAGGACCTTGAACAATTCCGCCTGAAACTCAGGAGCTAAGCTAGTGAATACCTAGCAAGACGGCGCTACATGTCACACAGCATGCGAATCGATGGACCAGTTGAGAAATTAGTTCGGTGGGCAATTTATCTCTCGTTTTGAATATACCAAATATTATATATTATTTATTATATAAATATTAATTCTACTTTAAACTTTTCAGCCTTAAAGTACAGTTTAAAATATTGTCCCCAATCTCCTTAAGCATTTATTTCCACACTCTTCCACTTACCAATCTCATAAAGGTATCTAGAAATTCTCCAAAACTACCGATACTTGCATAACGTATAATTTCTCCATTTTCCGCTTTCCTGAATAGATGTATTTTCTTAAGGGTGTTCAGTGTGCTTACCGCCCCTTTCAGCATCATCATCATCCTCATCATCGTCACCCTTATCATCCTTTTGCCGGAAAATAAAATTTAGAAAAGTAAAGTTCTTGTTCCAAAAACTGAGATGGTTGCTGTTCCGCCACTTCTACGTTCAACATCTCTTCGATGATGAATGGTTTTCGTCTGTCTGCTCGGAAAATGCTATCCGAATGGGAGAATATTCATATATCTCGTATCTCATATCCGCCACTCAGCTGTTAGTATAGTAGTACTGTTATAACAAATGATACTCTGTTTTTATTCCATGCGTGTTCTTGCTACGAGTATCATAGTCACAGCCCATCCACTGGGTTTATTTTAAAACCTATGCTTTTTTTTTATAATAACCCAAATGGTGAATAATATTTTGTCTGGTTGTTTGTTTTGTAATATTAAATGGGAAGGGGAAAAATGAAAAATTTTAAATGGGTCACAGCATGGATACTGAGATACAGGAAACTTTTGGTTTGGTTAATGTTTTTGGTTTTAATTTTATTAGATTCCAGATACATATTCATACGTCTGAGCATATGGTATGATACAATGCGTCTCGTCTGTTTTTCTGTGTGTCATCATACGGATCATAACAAAAAGAAAAAAAAAAATTATAATAACCGCCAAATGGATTCGGATATACTTTATGCGGTTTGTTCGGGTTGCGCTGTTTTGAAATGTGGAAAGCCAACAGCAGTTTGTTTATTTTTGGTATATGCTATTAAGTAGGATAAATTCTTAGAATTCATATGCATGGATTTGTTACCACATGATTGTCAAGAACGGAGCAAAACGATAAAGCAAATCCTAGCATATTGATCTTAATAATTTTATCTCCATCCTGATAAGTTGGATGGAAATTTTGTGCACAATCGAGCCTCTTTCGGATGGTCATCTTTATTCTTTTCCACATTTCTAGCACTTTTTTGGTCTTACGGCCTTCAATGCAAGCTGGATCAAAAGAAAACATCGATAAGATGGGAGTAGATCGTTAGCTTAGAAGACTGATCCGGTTTAAAATTTCTACTTCCGCGATTAGGCCATTAGGATTTATCCAGATATTAAGGGTTAATACAGAATTATTTTATAACCTGACTTGGTCTAAAAATTCTTGTTCGAATAGTGAAAAGAAACTCATTTCACGCTGGGAATCTAAGCACCGCTGTTGATGCCCTTAAAGTAATTCTTCCGTCAATTGAGAGAAACATCGTTAAACATCCTTAAATCTTCGAAAAGCGGTACATTTGCTGATAGTTTACTGCTCAGGGATCGAAATTAATGGTTTATGGATAGGCACAGCAGGGTTTAAAATCTTACACTATGAACACAGGTCGTCGTGTGTGGCTTTCGGATCTTTTCTTTGCTTCCAAAGAAAATAAGAGTTGTCTAAGGCTTTCTCCAAAAGGTCATTTCCTTGGTACCTTAAAGCCCTTTTCTTTTCAATCAGTTGGCACGGCTTAACATTCTTGCTAGCTCCCAACAATGATTTCCGCTCTCGTGTTTCGTGGATGATTGAGCGTTGCTTTTTAATTTTTTTCAGAAAATAACCATTTTACTATATGGGACTTAAACATATCATCTCACTTAATCTCATGTTTTTAACAAATAAATTCAAGTTTCGGAAAGTGTGAATTTTTGCTATAAGGAAAGCTTCTTGGTTCAAGAAACTTGCTGACAAGATAGGGTATCTTCTAGTCTTCATTACGAAACCACCAATTAGTCGAGTGATCATAATTCGTTTTTCTCTGTTGAATTTTGGAAACGCTTTCCTACCGGTGGCGTTGACCATTACCTTATCAATCATAAAGAGACCAACGATTTTTGGATCTGTAGATGAAACAAGGTAACATTTTATTGACCTCCTACAGCAGACCAACTATGGGACACCTTTGTCCAGGCTGGACAAACAAATTTATTGAAACTGTTACAGCTTCAAACTTGGGTAGAGCTTGACCAATAACTATATACGTTTTTGCTAACGACTTTAACGTCTGTTCGAATGTCTTCTTCTACGAGAACCCCGAGAAGATCTATGAGAAATGTCCTAAATACCAACAAAGATAAAACCCCAGCGCTCGCCAGCAAAATCTGATCACACATAATTTGTTTTAAGTTAAGATTATAACCTTACTGTAGCGAACATTCAAATGCGGATATCTCCGCAAGCAAATACAGTGAGGAAATTTGACGTCGGACGGTTACAAATGCAAGAGACCGCAAAAAAATTTTCCGCTGCTTTGTCCTTAGGCAAAAATTAAAAATTCGAACAGAATCCTGCAGCAAAGCCAAGGATACTTAGTGGCAAACTGACAGTCGATACTGCAGTCTTTGGAATGACATTGTTCAAACTGCTGAGGATAGCCATAAAAAAAACTAAAAACACAAACAAGGTCACTGTAGCTAACAGTCTACCTCTCAGTTATTCAAAGCAGCACCTGAAACCTAAGTATGAAGTCTGCCACGACTCATCTATAAAATTTTATGGTAGCCGCAATATCCGCAAGAAAACTCTTGTGACTGTGATATCTATTGAAGAACCAGTCACCTCAAAATCGCAAAATTCGATTCTCTATGATCTCTAGATCAATTGTTTTATCGAATTTGAAGTCGCTTATAGCAACGTAGATGAGGACAAGCTATTCAGTGCTTTACCTAGTCTTGAGATCCCATCAAAACTAGTTCGTCAGTTAACAATAATAGAAATTCAACACCATGGCCTTGGGTAGGATGTCACCACTTACTTCTTTAAAGTTGTATATAGTTGTTTCTACAACATTTAGGGTCTACGATATCATTGGAGCACCTCGCTAGTCAGGACTGATGGTTATGTATTTGAGTGATTCCTTTCGGCCTCTTCTTCAAGCCTTGGTTTGATTGAAGTGGATCTGATTTTCTGACGACCTAAGTTGAACACAGTAAAACCAGTTGATTTGCTCAGTATGAAGTTTTTCCATTTACTATTATTTCTATCTTTATACTTCTCGTACATCGTCCAAAATTGCATATGGTAAAGCTGGATGAACAACTGTCGTCGTTTAAGCCATCCCTCGCTGACTCTATATGTGACATCGTCGTCTATAGATATCGGCACTTGGATTTGCTGTGTCAGTAAAATTGTAATGCGTATAATGCGTGACCCGTCTTCTTGTGGCGTTTTTAGTCAATTATTAAGACTCCCTGAAGGGTTATCAGATCTATAGACTACAACAGCCCTATCGTCTCCGAAAAGTAATGAAGTCGTTTCGCCCTCGTCAACGTCAAAGACCCGCCCGGCATTAAAAAGCATCAGCTCTTCGGTTATCACCATTTAACTTTTGTTTTTACCTGATCGCATATGTCGCGTACCATTCTTATATACCGCTTGGCTTCCGTTTGAGATCTTCGTTATACACGAAATAACTCGGTGAACTCTACTAAATGCTTTTTCCAAATCGAAGCAAATTTCTCAAGGCATCGCGATGTTTCTCCATCGTATTCCGTAAACTTTGAATCGATTATATGTTGATCTGACTCCGATGAAGTTGCATTGACTACCACGGAGCTAAGCAATATTTTCATAGTATGCGACATTAATTTCACTGATCGATAATTGTTGTATTGTCCTGTGTCCCATTTGCCTTTGTACAAACAAAAACGTTTTTTTGGATCGGATGCCTAGATAGGCTTCCACTATTTAATCAAACAAACTCGCTTATCATTTAGGTGTAGGATTTATAATTATCACCCTAGGATTTATAATTATTCACTAGCATTTACGGAAATTTGCCTTTTTTTGCTCGGCAGCCGGGTGAATAACAAGTCAATTAATGCATTAAATTAGTTTTGCCATATATTGCAAATTAGTTGTTCAATCCCTACCTAGAGCCCTTTTGCCTGCATTTTGTCGTTGAATTTTTTCTGTAACTTGTCACCTGTTTGCGAGATGGAAGGGCTTATCCTCTATGTCCGGTTACTATGCCTCTACCGGTACTCCGCGTGCTCTTAGCTACTGCTTTCCTCGTCTCTGTTTTACAACGTTAACCTGATAACATCATTATCAAAATCAAGTAAAAAAATTCTGTTGCCAATCGCTGCTTCTATTGGCTAGATTGGTGATTTTTTAGCATAGCAATACTAGATACCCTTCTGGCAGGCTCACTAACAATCAAAGAAAAGCAAAGGCTCATGTATGGCCTAACAAACTTTTCTCACAAATTGTTGGTTGATCGAATAAAAGTATAGAATCCAGCTCAATCTAAACTCAATCTGCACTGCAGTCACTAAGGAAACTTATTTATTCATCAATATTAATGCTCTCCACTTCAAAGGAATCTCAGATATAATACACTTATGCCAACGCTTTTTCAAATCCTCGAAGCACTTCTCTCATAGGCACTTTTTGGTATAGCCTTGAGCTCTTCCAGCCGTGCTGCTTTTATTTCCTCAATCGGTGCAAATCTCCGTCCTTTTGTAGGTTTCTTCAGTTTTGGGAACAGGAAAAAGTCGCATGGACCCAAATCCGATGAATATGGTAGCTGAGGCATGATTGTCCTGTTGTTTTTGGTCAAAAAATCTCTCACCAACGATGGATGAGTAGGTGCATTATTGTAATGCAAAAGCCATGAATTGTTTTTCCACAATTCCGGACGTTTTTTTCGTATTGCTTCTCGCAAACGAGCCGACCGATATGCCAACATCCTCAGCAACTTCTCTTATGGTAATTTGACGATTTTCCAAATCACAGCTTCGACGTTATCATTTTTTGTTGATGTCCTGGGGCGAGGTTCGCCATTGACATCTTCTCAGCCACCTTGCAAGAGCTTGTACCACTTTTAAACATTTTTTTACTTAGAGCAGACTCACCGCATGCTACTGTCAACATTTCAAGTATTTTAGAGCACCTGATTCCATTTTTTTGCACAAAATTTGATGCAAATTCTTTATAATAATTGAAAATCGCCGAGCTCGCCAAAACACGTCTAACCTTTCTATCTGTCAAAAACAAACTAAGTATGCTATACACTTGCAACTTGCCTTGAATCAAGCAGCTCGCCAAATTAAAAGCATAAAGTTAAGTCTTATCAGTACTGGTTATTGCCATCTTGAACAACACTTCTTGTCTTTAAGGTATTTACTGGAGCAGAAGGGTTTGAAACTTGAAACATACATATGTTTATTTAAAATGTAGCTGCTCTGAGAGGCTAGTTTAACAAATATATTTACATATATTGCTGTTTTCAGTCGGTTGCAACTTCTTGCATTTTTTGAATGTGAACTTAGAAAAGAAGCTCCTACAATACTATATTAGATGTATAGGGAATTGTTTTCCTATTCCAATGGAAGGCTTTCCTCAAAGTGTTCAGGCAGCTGCCCTATGTATTTTTATGATTATCCTGCAAAAGGCTTTTAACTTGGCTATAACCCAATTGATGATTATGTTTCTACAGTTGATGATTCAATTCTCCATTGAATGTGTAGATTAATCAGCTGTCAGATGTAATCTGATTTTTGAGTGTATTCTTAAAAGGCATGTCTATGGCACAGAGTTAGCTGTATGTGACCACATAACCTCCTTTGCCTTTGCCTTTGCCTTTGCCTTGACTTTTATGAATAGAACACTCAATTATAAAAAAAAAAGCAAGTTCTTTTCGAAAAAAACACATCTCACGTGTCACATGCAATTAAAGACAAATCACATTTACCCATCAATGTCAAAACAAAACCTTCAAATTCCCATTCCAATAGAGTCATCCATGTGAGAAGTCACAGTTCGTATTGATCGCATAGCACTCGTATTTATATCTGGTATCTACCGAAACCACTTTACAGGCAACATGCTTATTGCACTGTACACCTACATACAATCGCTGTAGTGTGTTATGTTGCAATTCAGCAATTTATCTCAAAAGTCAATTAACTTGAGGCATTCGTTTTGCAATGCAATGCATCTGCTGCTCTCTTTTGTTCTCTACTCGTACTCTCCTCCATATACCATTTAGGGATGGTGTGTAACCATAACCAATTCCAAAAGATATATCTTCGTTAGTTCTGTCTGTTTGGTTGGATTTGGTTTTCTTCGTTTTTTTTTTTTTTCTATTTGAAAAATCCATTCAGGGAATTATATCGACAAGAAGATACAATGAAAAAATAAAAATAAAATTGTGGGGGCTGGAAACGAGGGAAAGAGATAGAGAGAGAGAAAAAAAAAGAAACCGAGAAACGAACTATCGTGGTCGAGCGTCTGAAATTAAGTGCAAAACTAACACTCAACAAATAACAAGCATCGGCAATTTGTGTGCGCCTCCATAGTTTCCCCGTGCATACGAATACTCGTAGATTTGTACCTACCTACAAGTACCTACAAGTCAACGTATATGGCAACGGCTTTATACTCGTATCTATGTTTGAATCTCAATTGTATTCGAATTCGAAACGAAGAATAGTTTCGATTAACGAAGCTGTGAAAAAAAAATCAAAAACAAAAAAAAAAAACTTTGTTAGACTTCGGAGTGAGTCATTGTATCTTGAGAATGCACCATCCACGAATAACGCGGTACTGGGGTATGCCACGACTACGACTACATTCTGCTACCAGATATCGAGTCTAAGCACAAAACAAATGTATCTACGACATGTTTGTAGTAAAATTGCAAAAAAAAAAAAAAAATAAAACCAATGGACGAGAAAATAAAATAAAAATAAGCTCAGTGAATTCATTCACACTTTTGATTGTCTGGGGTACTACAAATAGTGCAGTTGCACGATTCTGGTTGCGAACAGATACAAATTTATCGCAAGTTGGAGGTGTTTACCACACATACAATACTTGCATTTATTCGGAGTGGTATAGAAAAACATCGATAGATAAAAACGAAACATCTGTACTTTTCAACAATTTTTCTTGCAATATACTGCGAGTATATGTAGAAGCCACCTAATCAAAAATTGAAAATCCTTTCTTTGGTTGTTTCTACATTCTTGACATTTATTATCGTCATCATCACTGACTGTGACAGTTTTGGAACGCTTCTTTTTTCTCATTTCGTTCGTTTGAATTCGCCCACTAATCGTGAAATCTCAAATTAGATGCCAATTACATAATTTGATGGCGGAGGTAGGAGAAAAGTATCTTCCGACAAAAGATCTATCCGCGATACTTTGTAGGCGATCTTATGTTGTAATAAATTTGAAAATGGATAAAAAAAGTCTGAAATATGAGACGGGAAAATAGGCTGTGTAACCACAGATACCATTTGAACGTTACACAGGGCAGTGGGAGGGAAAGATTTTTGCTTAAGTGGGTGATATGTGGGTGCTCTTGTAACCAAAACAATGGTAAACGATCAGATATTTCTTCTTTAAAAATGGAGTGAAATATGATTGTCCCAAGAACTCTTTAGTTTCTTATTTCTACTCAGCTGTTTTGGACTGTCACGACGCGGTATCGAAACCGTTTAATTTGAGATTCATTTGATATTTGATAGGGCCAGACTAGAGCGGTTGAGTTTAGAAGAGTTTCATTGAATGAAGAATTGTCGTAAATTTTACTTAATTTATTTAGCTCTCGTTGGCCCTATATATTTTGATAATTCTTGTGCTCAAATGATCTTTAGTTTTAGCAACTTAACCCTCCAAATTGCTGAGAAATGCTCTGAACGTATTCCAGCAGACTGAATCTCATTTGTTTAACTTATGCGTGCCTATTAAAATTAAGGCGGTTTTAAAGCAACTGTTTATTTATTTTTATTTTATTTATTTATTTCAATGATTACAAAAACATTAAGTTACAATACAATATCTTATAAGAGGGTACAGGCTTGGTGATTTGATTTATACGTGGAAGCATAATATAAATTACAACATTTAATGAAATAATGAATCGAATTATATTAATAGTTGCAATTACATACATGGATTTTAGATAATAATTTTTTTAATCCATTAATATTTCGCTCTGATAAAAAAAGAAAATACTAAAATAAAAGTATAGACAAAAGTTTAAAGTATAAGCCAATATTTTGAGCTTTATGCGGCCCGAGATGCATTTTTCAATAATACATATATAATTTTATGAAACGTTGAATATTATTTGCCATCAAATAGTAAACGCTTACGTCATCTGCTTGCCAAGAAGATGGAAGGGAAGACAAGCGTGCAAACTTCAAAATGCTTTTCTCTGAAAACCGACCGATGAAAACAAGGGCGATCAATACTCACATTCGAATGTCGCTCCCAAGTAGCGGTAGCTGCGACCGAGAAAAACAAGGACCATCCTAACTCACATTCGAATTTCGCTTACAAGTTGCGACCGACGGAAACAGATTCAATGGTCAACAAAGCTCTATAAAAGGGAATTTTTCGCACAAACTATCACAGTCTATTTTTGAAACCGACAAAAGGATCGCAAACGCTAACAAGCAAGCCGCATCATCAGCTCTAAAGTTCAACTGAGAGCTTCATTTCACAAGTGATGCAATACGCTAGCTTAAGAGTAAAAGTTATTATTTTTTGTTAAAATACGCATGTTGTGAACGTTGGTGGCAACGTTGCTGTCAACAAATCTCTAGGTACGTAATTAATTTATCATCATTAATAAATGATTGAGAGCACGTTTCGTAAATTTGTCGACTCCGATTTACGTATATTGTGTCGTGTCCCCACACTCGGATTTCATTTAGATTAGTGTCGTCTCCCAAAATTTACGAAAACCATGTCTGAGAAGAGAAGAAAAATTGGTAATGCCAATTGAATGTACCAGATCCAATGGGAATCGGACTATTTGATTATAAGCAATAAGAATACTATTCAATGCCTACTCTGCATGCAAGTTTTGTCTGTTTGTAAGGAATATAATGTGAAAAGGCACTACAAACCATTTCATAGCAAAATATTTGACGAAACCAGAACTGCAATTATTGCAGAATATAAAAAAAAAATTGTTGCACCAGACCACATTTTTTACAAAACTTTTAGTCTCGCCGCTTCGTACTCAGTAGCATTGGAGTTAGCGAAAGCCAATAAACCATATAGCGATGGCATGCTAATAAAGAAATGTGCAATTGAAATGGCTAAACAATTTAATGAGCCGAAGATAGGGGAAAAATTCGACGCAGTGGCTTTATCTCATCAAACTGTAGCAAGGGGAGTAGATCATATGGACTAATATGTTTCCAAAAAGGTATTGCATTTAATGGAAAAATGTAAATACTTCTCCTTGTGTTTGGATGAGAACACTGATTCGACAGATATTAGTCAACTTTTAATATTTGTTCGAACTATTCAAGAGGATTTCATTGTAAACGAAGAGCTCCTTAGCCTAGAATCTCTACATGGGACTACAAAAAGTAGAGACATTTTTGAAGCTGTTCTTGATTCCGTTGTAAAATATGGAGGATTCGATAAGTGTTCCTGCATTATAACAGATGGAGCGAAAGTTATGATGGGAAAACACACCGGCTTTTGTGGAATATAAAAGCAAAACCATATTAACTGCCCAACACTTCATTGCATAATACACCAAGAAGCACTCTGTGGAAAAAATTTACGTAAAGCCAATGCTATGAAAGTAGGTGTAAGAATAAAAGGTGGTAATAGATCTCTGACACATCGTAAATTATACTGATGCTGCATATAGCGATTTAACTCTCCATTCAGATATCCGTTGGTTGAGTGCCGGAAAAAGCTTAAAACCTTTTTTCGGAAAGAAATACCAATAATTCTTCAAAATGAAGTGAAGTCTGATACAGAACAACTTGGGCATCAAATGCAGGATCCCACATTTTTATCAGACCATGCATTTTTAACTGACATGATTGGTCATTTGAACGAGTTCAACTTAAAACTGCAGGGCAAATGTCACAATATTGCAAGCTTATATGGTCATTGCAAAGGTTTTAAAAGAAAGTTGCAGCTACTTATTCAAATCAACATTTATCAATAGCGACTTTACTTTTTTCTCTAGTTGCAAGGAACATTTCGAAGAAATGAAAAATTTTGAGGAAACATCATTTTCATCTCATGTAGACTATATTGAAGATATAATCAAGGAATTCGAAGAACGATTTTTCGATTTTGGAAATTTTGTTCATCATATTTTACTTTTTAGTCAACCTTTAACTATAAATATTACAAACGTAAAATCCGATTTGTAGTTAGAATTGTGTTGCAAACAATTTGCAAACAAATCCCTTGTTTAGTAACAAATGTGAAACAGGAAAAGATTTTTTTAAATTATTACCAGAAGGAAAGTATCCTAAATTGCGCGACTTTGATGCTCGGCTGTACTTATCTCTGTGAAAGCACCTTTTCAACAATGAAATTTATAAAATGTAAATATAGAAGTTCCATGACGGACAAATCGTTATCAAATTTACTCCGTTTGGCTAGTACAAACATTGATGTTGATATAGCTACATTAGTTAAGAAATCAGAGTTATCGCAAAATTCTCATTGAAATACAAAATTTTCTTAAGCTAATATTTCAATAAAACATAGTTAAACAGCAATAAATGTTTTTTTTTTTATTTTGGGTGTGGCCCCCGGATAATTGTTTAATTGTTATTTTCGTATGACGGCCCTCGGGTTACTAGAGGTTGGGCAGCCCTGTTCTAGACAGACAAGTGTGTCTTAAATTTTCTCTGGAAAAGTCGATTATCCCCTATTCTTCTAATATGACTTGGCAAGGAGTTCTACAACCGCATATCATTGCTAAAAAAACTGGCGTTCAGATGTACGACAAGAATATCTCTTATGCAAAACATGTCGGGATTTATACTCTATCCACTCAAACTGCAGCATCTTTCTGGATTGTAGTATTCCCAAATGGACTGTGCATCGAATTTGAATTCGTCAGTATATCTTCATACGTCCATTAGTCGCTTTTCCGATTGGAGCTGATTTTTCGATACATGCAATATTGTGGTCACTAAGGTAAGTTATTGTTGTCATAGTTGAGCTGTTTCCAGTCTGTGTCAATATCACTACTTAGCGCTAAATTAGAGCTTGATTTACAAGTTTCAAGTTGATTTAGGTGAGCCACTGTCTTTTGCAGAGCGGGTAGACCATACTTTGTTCTTTTCTCTACTTCCGCTGGATCTAGCGGGATGGTGATGTTTCTTATGCAGATGGTCAATTTCTTGTATTCCGTGCCTCCTGAAGACAAGGCAGACAGGACGAGCGAAGAAAAGAAAATCAGGGAGGAGAAAGAAAGAAAGGTACCGACGAACGTTGATTTTAAATGTTTAAAAGTTATAATGACTAGGAAATAAAGAGCTAGGCAGGGCATTCCATAAAGAACGAATCACAATATTTTAGAGTACGTCCGAAAGTGGGCTTCAGGATATTCTGATAAGCATTCATAGCGAGACGAGTGTTATGGTTAAAAGTTTGAAGGGGGCGGAATAATCCTGGCGATTTCTATGGAGCTCTCACTGGTAGAACGGTAGCGATAGAACAGACTGAAACACGAGACATTATGTCGGTGTTCGATTGTTTCCATTGCCTGAGTGATATTAGCATCACCTCAGAATTGTATCACAGAGGTGTTTTGGGCTTACCCGGCCAGATGTGGGCATTGTACTTCAATTCCGGATGGATAAATGCTTTATATACCACCTTGATCAAAAACTATTCGGAATTTATTCAGAAAATTAAAAATACAAGTTTATTCATCTAAATCTGTATTGCCCTCTTCAAAGTAATCCCCATCGACTGCAACACACTTATGCCAGCGCTTAATCCAATCCTCGAAACATTTTTTATATTCGGTTTTCGGTATGTCTATTAGTGCTCCTGCGATTTTTCCATTACTTCCTCTCGGCTGCTGAAACGCGTTCCCCGTAGTGGTTTTTTAACTCGACTGACCAGAAAAAAGTCACAGGGAGCAAAATCAGGTGAATTCAGTGGCTGTTGGATTATACTCGTATTTGTTGCATTTTTCGTCAAAAAATTACGAATAATGATGGAACTGTGCGACGATGCGTTATAATAGTGCAAAATCCACGAGTTTTCTGCCCACAATTCTGGTCCCTTTCGGCGAATTACTTCACGCAAACGTCTCATAATGCCCAAAAACTCGTAATACTCTTTGTTTACTGTCTGGCCTTCTGTTGTTCATGTTTGTACATCCATGAAAACCGTGAGCATTGCCTTCTTTTTTGACTGAAAACGACGTGGTTTTTTTGGTCTCGGCTAATTTGGTGAGCACCATTCACTTGCCTGATGTCTGGATTGCGTGTCGTACTCATAAAGCCATGTCTCGTCTCCAGTAATGATCCTTTTGATGAATGTGGGATCGGATCCAGCCTCGAAAATCATTTCTTTTGCGAGGTCAACACGGTCTCTTTTTGCATGAAATTGAGATCTTTTGGCACCAACTTTGCTGCTACACGACGGAAACTCAAACCATTATCCAAAATGTCTTGGACGGATCCATAGGCAATGTGCAAGTCCTCCGCTATCTCTCTGATGGTTAATCTGCGGTTATTGACCAACATTCCTTTTACTTCATCAATGTTTTCGTCGGTTTTCGATGTCGATGGTCTGCCACTGCGTTCATCATCTTCGATTGACTCACGACCACTTTTGAACCGCTCGTGCCACTGGTAAACGACCGTTTTCTTTAAAGAATCGTTGCCAAAACACTTTTCCAATATTCCTAACGTTCGCGCACCATTAAATCCGTTTTTTACGCAAAATTTAATTCAAGTTCGTTGTTGCAAATTTAAATCCATTTCTAAAATTTTAAAACATCGCCCACACATACAGCCATAGAGGTACTCTTGGCTACGTAACTTTTGAAAATGTTAAGCTATGACGCTAAGATTTAAAGGAAATGTCAACAACAGATTTACCAACCTAACAAAAAAAACAGAACTAAAATCGGAACAATGGGAGCGGTAACTTTGGTATTGTGGCCTGATCTGAAGGTGTGAAGAAGTATTTCTTACATCGCTTGAGGGAATCTAGACATTTCGCAGCATTTTTGACGACACCGAATATGTGGTCATTCCAACATAAGTTGTCATTGACACACGTACTGAGAATGGAAAGTTTTTCGGTTTCGACGATGCAAGTGCCGGGCATGGATAATGGCTGGGTGTTTAAATTTTTCTTTAGCAACAGCAGACAGCATTGTGTTTTCGAAGCGTTAAATTCTACTCTGATGGTGGTACCCCAATTAGTTATGCTTGATTCGATCTATCGTAAAACTCGGCAGGAATTTGAATGCTTTCTTCAATGAAATGTTAGTTACTTATCTTTTTGAAATCTGTGTATCCATATCTCCTCAAAGCTCAATCATTCTGAGCCTATTTTCACACTTGGGAAAAACTTTAGATCTTTGACAGTGGTTGATAAGACATCTGTCGGATGTGATCTAGATCCGAACCATTTAAAATAGGCGACAGTTGGGTAATGACTAATAGCAGCTATCTTGATCTTCCCGTAACGATTTATGATGACATTAGCCTTGTATTAGCAGAGAGTGATGTAATTAAGGCCGTATACGTAATATCGATTTTATATGTACGATGGACTGTGTATCAATTAAGTTCGTAAAATAAATTATACCTTGAATATATGTATTATCCGCTTACACACATTGTAAGTTCATGTATCCATGAGATTAGAAGTTCTCACAGCTTGGAAATATACCGGTGCCTTAAAAAATCACGAGGAACCAACTGAAAGATATATCTAAAATTTTTGAGATTTTTGTTAAAAAAATTGTTAGCAATTGTTGTCTCGTTCTCAATCAGGCTTTAGAGAAAACCACAGCTGTACGATTGCTGATTCGGGAAGAGAGTACGATGAAAACAACGTATCTATTACGTGCTTATTGTTATTGGACTTGTTTAAGACTTCTCATATCGTAGACCATCAACGCTTGATTGAGAAGTTCAAGCGACAATTCCATTTTGATCACAACGCTGCAGCTTTCATCTTCAATTTTTTAAGTAGTAGGTTTCAACAAATGCAAACTAGCCCTGGAAGCTCACCTTTCGGGTATAGGACTACTGTAGCTCCCGTAATTTATTAATGACTTGTCTAATGTCTGCCATGACGCATCTCTGCACTTGTATGCAGACGATGCTCAGTTCCCATTCTCAACAAATTCTCCTTTAACACTTCTAAATGCAAAGGAATTGTTATCTGCAACGATAGGATTGACTGTACTCGCTTTCCTTGTTTGAAGCTTTGCTAATCTTATTTGTTCATTGTCCCTGCAGCATCAGCAGGAAGTCATGTCATGACCAACGATCAACTGTCCGAGCGTTCTCTTGGTTATTCCTCATAATTTACCCTCTTACCATATGTCCCCACGTCTCCTGCAAGTAATTGTAATCAACAGACTTTTAATTGATTGTTACTTTTTGTCGACTAATTTTAAACTTGGAATAACTATCTTTTTATTTATATTTTTATTATTATTATATTATATGTATTATATTATTATTATGTTATTTTTTTTTTCTTCATCACTACTATGTTCTTAGATACCTTGTAATTAAATTTGTATTTATAAGTACAATACAGTGCCAAGAAAGCAACTGATATTGAATCCATGGGGAGAATAAAAAAAAATATCTTGGACCAGTTCACAGAGTTTGTAGCTTTGTCACCTCTTTTATTGGCGATCCCTTCTCACGGGATTTAGTACGATCAATATCAGCTCGGCTGTTTTGCTTATCGTGGTGGTGTCAAATTACAAATTCTAAGTTCGTCCTCTACTCTAGAGTAGAATTTGCAGTATTCCTATTGTTTAGAGTATCATTTTGCTCCTTAATGTTGAGAGTTGGGAACCTGTTTTCCCACCACATCAAAGTGGCAACAATTTGCAAGTGTAAATGTCTGTCTAATTTCCACTAAGATAGTGATGTTTGCTCCCAGAAGATGAGTAATTAACTCATCGTTTGCCGACAACTTGTATTTTATCTTGTTCTACTAAAATTTTAGATGTTGCTTACCTGTTCTTCAATCGACGTAAACACTTCAACGGCAACACGTTAAGTATTCCTGATTATGACGGCATAGCCCAATCCCCGGACGGACTCGCTGAAAGTAATGCCTTCTAAGTCCAACCATTATGTATTCCAACCTTAAATTGATGAAGTGATAAAACGTGGAGGCATTACTTCAATATTGACATGATCTGGGTTTTGCTTCGTATCTTGTAACTCTATCAGCCTCACGCATTTACTACGGGATCATAGTCATGATCAGCGACAAGATTCTCGTTAAAATCATGAAGATCTTTATCCACATTCCTCAATTTTCGACTAATTTACTTCTTGGAATGGTTTGTATCCTAAAGTTACCACGTTGATAAATGTATTTCAAGATTACTGACATTCCGTTTTTTTTTTTATTTTGTCCATTTACAGTGTCTATTCCCTGGACAATCAGGCTCTGATGATGACAAAATGATTAGAGTTGACATTTGCATATGTAAAGGTGGTCACGCGAGTTTATTGGACTTGCCTTTCATCGATGTGTTTTCAATTTAGCTGATAAGACAACCACATTAATTTATTGGAATATAAGGACTGCGGTAAGCACTTTTAAACAAAAATCCCTGAGGATTATTTTTCGGTGGAAATTCAAATCTTCTTGTATCGTCAATGGAGCCCAATCAGCGAAAGCATGATGTGCATTATAGCAATCTGACTATAGCTCTTGGGTCAATAGGATCTTATATGGACATATGGCCAAGTCTTTTCTCAAAATACTCCTCAGAGATGTTCGGGAGATGCACAGCTATTGAGAACGACGCCGAATCGATTAATTGCGCCTCTTCGATGCGCAACATTCTCTCTATGTCTGGGGTTTCACAGTTTTACTGGTACGGCAATACTGTGGCGTGAATAAGTCAAGTCGATTCGAAGTTTTCAGCGCTTAACTCACTTGTTAAGTTGTTATAACAGCCGAAATTTAAAGTAAATGCACGTAACGCAATGTAAATGTTGAAGCGTATACTTTTTCATGATTATATTGTACATAATCTGGAGCACAAATACATATAACATCTGAAAAGATGGCAGGCATGAATTCAGAGAATTCCTTTTTTAAAAACGGGGCGCATCTAATTAAGAACGCCCTTGAGACAGGGAAATTGTTGGAGCTGTCTATGTAGTAAGAAACTTCACACATAACTTTGATGATGCTAGGGTTTTGGATTTATCAGTTTTGTAACTGGTGACTACGCCTCCGATTTCCACGTGATATTATTATTTTAAAACTTTTTATAATGGGATCATACGAGTGACGTCTCTGGGACGGTTTGTTAAGCTTTGGAAGCTTAAATGGCCTCTTATCGGCATCATTTGTTTCTGTGGTTTCGATGTATTCGAAGTGAAAAAAAAAAAACATTGTCAACGTTGCAAAGGAAAACCTTTGAAATCATTAACATACATACATATGTACACAGTTGATTTGAAAATATTAATCACATAAAAACTGTGTAAATGAAAACGTATAAGACGCTGATAATTACGTGCTACGGGCATAGAAGATCGATAACAAAGTCATCTTTCCGACTTTGTCTAAACCACCAGACACCTGCAACAGCTCCTATTAATTATTTCAGTCTCTACTGATAATATCTTCTCTTCGTAACACACTCCCATTTTTTACCAATCCACTTAGTTCCTCCATATCACCTTCATCATCGAAACTCATTTATTTACAAATAAACAACAAACTCTTTTATAAATGTCAAAAATTACAAAAAAAAAACGAAAAAATTGAACCGCCCAAAACAAAAGATAATATAAATAACTGTTTCCCGTCCCCAGAAGCAATGTAACACTTGTGTAAACCTTACGCTCACCACGTACTACTATGCCGACCCCAAAACGAACATTGAATAAAAAGAATTCAGCACATAGCCAACGGAATACGACCAACGAAAAGAAGTGCATAAAAAATGACCAAAAACTCATATGTCAAAAACACATACCGCGCCAGAGAAGCAGAGAATTCTCTTCGAATACCAGTAGAAGAAACTCCCTGCCATAGGTAAGTTAGGTGCCGCTTCCTGGTAGTACTACCATGTAGTACCCCAGCTAATAATCAAAAAGGTGATTAATTACTTTTGATATATGGAACTTCCACTGTAGGTACAGTCACAGCAACAACAAAAAAATAGTTGAAAAAACACCCAACTTCACCGGGAGGAAAGAGGCTAAATTGTGAGGAATAAAGGAGAGAACGTTCTGTCGGTTGATCGTTGGTCGTTGTTCTACCGGCTTCAATTAGGGTCACAAGCAATTATTTCACTGGCAGGTCGAACTAGACCGAAGCTTTTAGATACAAATCGTGTTTTTCAGTTTATTTTTTATTTTTTGAACCTTAAAAGAGTTTTTTTTTGTTGGTGTAACAATGTAAGCGGACTATTATCACAGAGTCATCATCAGTTTTCGAAATGAAAAGTATTTTTATGTACGTGAATTATATGTATTTACTTTGAGCTAGTGATGTTGTGTGAAATGCATGCTAACGAGGAGAAATTACGTGAAGTATAGATAACAATACGAAAACAGATGCAGCTGTGTAGCTACAACCCTTCGAAAATGTTGTCTAGATGCCTTGGAACACTGACGGCACTTATAGGTGTCATGTGATATTTTGGAGTATTTCTCAGAGGGCTTACAGGGATTTTGGACACTCCAGCTCTTCTACATCTATACAGAAATTTCCCTTTACCAATATCACAGTGAGTTTAGGAAAAATATGTGTTAAATTACGTCTTTCGCTTTACTTAAACACACACGTTTGTAGCCAAAATATTTTTTGCATTTAATTGCCGATCGCGCGTTGCTTTCATATCCTCAGTATATTTCCATACTTCGGCGGTATAACATCACTACAAGATGAGTGCGGCTTTTAAAAAACGTTTCGAAAGTGTTTCCTTAGTAGTTGATGGGTCAGGTAGAGGTGCTAAAGCAAGTACATCCAGTAAGGACAATAAAGTAATTTATGAATTGTTTCGGAAAAACCCCACAATTAGTCTGAACTAAATCGTCCATCAACACAATACGACTCCGTTCGGCAGAATTTGTCATCAAAAACAAGAGTATCAAATCTAAACTGCGACTGACCCATAAACACCGGTCATGCAGAATTTAGACCGGGATTGAAGCATCGCATTTACAAATGAGCCATTTTTTTTTTGTTTATAATTATTTGTAGAAATCCTTGACAAAAAGTTTCTGCAACACACCGTAAATCATTCAGCAAAAGTTCATTTTTGTGGATTCTTTTCGGTCAAATGATTCGGAAAGTTTATAGTATTCACACAAAGCCTCGATCCATAACCCATGGTAAAATTATACCAGAAGACTTTGCTAAAGTCTGCCGAATCCCTGTATAGACCAAACAATTATGGGGGAAACAAAATAGTCCAGATAAAGCAACTTCTGCGGGTCCTAAAGCAAATTTGGAGAGCCCTATATTTAGAATATGCGCAAAAATTAAGTGAAAGCTGCGCCAGACAATGCCAAGCCATTATAAGTAATAATAGTAATTGGAGTCCTTATAAATACATATATATGAGCAGTTCGTTTTGATACATGTACAATGTACATATACTCGTACAATATTTTAATAAAAAAAAAATTATTGCATAAAATTCTCGCATTTTTTATTTAGACGTTTTTTTTTTCATTCTTCACTCAACGAGGTGTTACATTGGAACAGAGAGGTTTGAAACTATGTTGCTTCAGTAGAATATTAAAGTAATTTATTTTCAAATGTAGGCCTGCTGTCTATTTTTCTTTTGTAAGCCACCAGTAATAAAAACCTTCTGTTTTAGGGCTGATTAGACCTAACAATAGAAGAGAATTTTGAGAAAAACGTTCACTCAGTTTGATTATGTTGGGATCGACGGAAGGCACAGCTCCAACATTCTGGATGCTTAATTGCTTCGAGGAGCCAACGAGGACTTCTTGTGCTGATATAACGTATTCCACAATATCGTAGAAGTACTGTCAAATGAATTTAAAGTTCAATCTCAAGGGATAGAGTCTTCCAAAATATCTCCAGAGGTTCTATGCTTTCTGCAACGAGTACAAAAGAGCAGACTCGAATATCGTTGTCCTTAAAACATTTGGGTCGTCAACTTCTATAAAATCCCAGGTGTGATAGAAGATGGCCACGAAAAATGCGCGTGCAATCAAAAGCATAATCAAAGTTGCAAACGGGGCTGAAAATCTGTAAGAGCTAGATAAATAAGTTTTATTAACGTTTCTCCATCCTGATTAAGGTGGACACTCAAGTGAATCACTTTCCCTTACATCGAGTACAAGATCCTATCTACTTTATTATTATTATTATTATTATTATTATTATCAAGGGAACGATACAAATTAATTTGTAAGGTCCGGGAGTTAACGCCGAGGTACTATGCCCCTGTGGCGTTTTTTGTCAAAAGCACGCGGAGTACCGAATTCCCATGTGGTCATCCATCTACGTATCTACCGCGCCCAACACTGCTAGATTTCGGTGATCCAGTGGGAACCGATGCAGTTCAGTTTTTCAGTTTAAATGCATTTTTATTAGACTTCATTAATTAACTCTTACGTGCTATACCAAAAAACTTAAAAATTAGCTTAATTAACTTAAAAATAATCTTATTATAACTTAGTGGCCCCATGCGGGCACTCTAGGTTAAACATAATGCTTAATCTATGGCTTTCGACGTTTCTTACAGTCTATTTTTATTTTTGTTTTTACATTAACACTAAAACTAAGAAAATGAATTTTAATTAAAAAACTTAGTGCCTGGACTCTTTTTAAAACTAACTTAAAACTAAACCTATAAACTACCTAAAATCTTACTTAAACTATCCCTAATTTTCGAGAGTGTTACCCACCTCTGTTTTAGTATATATATATATTTTTTTTTTAATTTTTTTTTTTTCTTAAGTTTAACTTAATCCTACCTAAAACTATGTAAGCTGGCCACGGGAAATAAAATACATATACAGACGACCGACTTTGCTTTACATGAAGCTACCTATTACTTGAGGAATTCGACGACGAACCCTCTCCTCCATTAATTAGCCACCAAAATTGTTGGTGCTGCCGAGCAACATCCCTCATGTCGCCACTACCTACCGCCCTACTGAACCGGAGACGCACCGCACTGCCATGTGCGACGTGTCTGTGGTAGTTGAGTCGCCTGTCCGCAGCTGTCCGAGCGACGTGGAAGATTAGCGACACCGCTAATCTGTCCTGGATCAAACCTTTCAAACCTAGAATACCTAGATTCTGGAGGAATAAAGCCGTCAAAGTGAACTCTCTCGTGATACATATAATTGGGGTAGTAAGCCCCGGAGATCAGGTTGTTCGATGAGGTCATTGCTCTTGCAATGTGCCTTCGAGTCAACTTAATGACGAAGTTGTCCACTCGTATTAAGTTCGCCCTATTGTACAAGACCCCATTAGAATAGAATTTTATGTACTCGGACTCTGGTGTTCTGTATAAGCGAAAACAAGTCCTAAGACAACCCCTCTCAAACACCCGAATCTTTTCCAATAAACTTGCTCTCACGTTGAACCACACGTGACATCCAAATACAAGCATGGGCCTGATAAGGGCCATGTAACAGATCACCTTCACCCTCGCATCGAGTTGGCTGTTATAAAACAGTCTCTTTGTAAGGGCAAAAGCAACCTTGGCTCTGGCCAGAGGAACATCTACATGTTTGTTAAAATACAGATAATGATCTAGCCAGATACCAAGGTATCTGACTACATTTCGACAAGCATGTGACTGTCCATGCTGTCCGACAATAGAGAATTTTCGCTAATTTTTTCTGGTATCCCTAGCGGCCCCAGACAACGGCGTCCTAAACATAATGGTTTCCGATTTCTGAAAGTTGATTTTCAACTTCCAGTCATCGCAATATCGTTTAATTTTATCAAAGTCACGTTGCAAAAGTATGTCAATGACCTCAATCTTAGTGGGAACCGATGCTTTCAGTGTGACGAGGCCGTTGACTACTGTATTGGGAATATATCCATCTTCGACTAGGTCAATTTAAAAAAAAAAATTTATTAATCAATTATGTTATATAGTCCCCGATATTTTCTACAACTGTTTCCCAACGTTTTAGAAGCTTGCGGATTCCGTTTACATGGAAACTGCTAGGTTTTCCTTTAAAAAACGTCGTAAGGTAGTTTGGCCGAACCATATTTCTTTTCATTCAAATCATTCTGAAGGGTTCGAAACAGATGAAGATCAGAAGGAGCAAGGTCTAGGATATACGGTGGGTGCCGAAGGATTTTAATTAATTCAGTTTTAGCAGGGTTTGTTGGGCCACATGTGGCCTGGCGTTATCATAATAGAAGATGTTGTCTTTTCGATTAGCCAAAATCGGACGATTTTTTCGAACTTTCTCATTAGGCTTTGAGAGTTGCTCGCAGTGCTTATTCACCGTGGTTATTTCGCTAGGTGAAAAGAGCTCGAAAGAATTATACCCCTGCAATCCCACTAAACAGATAACAATACCTTCATTAGATGCAAGACAGCTTTTACCATGCGTTCTGCACTTTCACCTGCTTGTTTCCAGCTTTCTTTTCGTTGCACCTTGTTGTGCAACTCGATCCAAAAAAAGGTTCGTTTTTATGGCGTCTAAGCAGAAATATGGCCACGGAGAGGCGGTCCGGCTAATTCCTTTTGCCGTCAAACAATGTGGCACTTGGAAGTGAATCCAAGTTTCTTTAAATGGCGAAATGCTGATGAATGGTCAACATTAAGCCTCTCAGAGATCTCCACAGTTGAAATCGTAGGGTTATTTTTCACCACGGCTCGCACAATGCTGTCATCAATCTCGGAAAGCCGTTCAGAACGGGGTTGATCGTCCAAGATCATATCACTGTTCCTAAATCTACCAAAATACATCTAAACGGTTCTTAGAGTAGGAGCACGATCTGAAAGTTTTTTGTTGCTGTACCAACATTCAATCCTTTTCGAAAGTCGTACAGCATTGCATGGCGAAGGTATAACTTTTCGTTCATTTTCGATTTTTTTTTTCACGCTCAATTTGAATTAACTCAACGGGGACTAGCGATAGAATGACTTTACATGCTATAATTGCGTCATACAGTAAACTTTCCGCCGCATATGAAGATCGGACACGAACTTTTGCAATGATCCAATATTTCAAAAATCTGTATCACTAACTGACATCATGGTAAAAGTACCTGCTTTTTCAATTAGGACATAACAATTCTGTATTTAAATCATACACAGAATAACTGAGATATCGTACGGAAATGTATAGTAGAACACATGTTAAATTTAAGTGTGAAAGTCGATCTCGTTGATATGACCACCGCGAGCTCATTTGCAGCGATCGATTTTTTGAGCCAATTTTCCACCACTCTTTCACACTTATTGGGCGGAACGTTGGCAATTTCGCGTTAGATATTTTTTTCTGAGCTCATCTAACCTTGTTGGCTTGTTGGCGTTAGCGTTGTTCAAACGCGTGAACGATGAGGCCATTCGACCGGACCATTTCTGGAGATTACCCGATTACCGAACTTTTCCTTCAATAGATCAATTGTTTGACTACCTTTGTGGCATGTGGCACCATCTTGTTGGAACCCCATATCATTGATGTCCAGTCCATCCAATTCTGACCAACAATAGTCTTCCAACTTGGCACGATAGTAAACTCCATTGACCGTAACATGGCGATAATTTCCATCGACGAAAAAATATGGTCCAATCACACCTCCGGCATGAAATCCACACTATACGGTCACTTTTTGTGGACGAAATGGAGTCTCTTCAAGAACATGTGAATTTGTTGCTGTGTAATAATCCATATCTTGCTTATTGACAAATGCATTAAGCCAAAAAAAGAGTATCATCAAGACGAAGATGATTTTTCGATGAAATTCAATACTTTCTTCAAACTTTTGCAGAGCTCAAGTTGCGGCACTCGAAATGATCAAGAGGCTTCAGTTCGTGAGCTAATTTGATCTTGTAAGTACTCAGCCAAGATCTTTATGCAAAGTTCGTCACAATTTCTGTGAACGGCGTGGAATCGACTGATTTGGCTTATCTTGAACTGAAGCAGTTACGGCTGCGATATTTTCGGTATTTCGACGGGTGTGTCGTCTCACTGGGAGAGGAACATCCAATACTGAACATGCTGACTCGAATTTATCCCCTATAGCACATCCTGTCTGGTGGGTCGATTATTATGACCGAAAATTGGAGTAAGCGTTTTAAAAGTTGCGACCACGGACTCAGAATTTGAGTAATATATTTTTAATAATTTCCAAACGTTGCTCGCTCATGAACTTCTTCATGATAATGTAAACCTTGACTGACGTCTTGAAACTGACAGATCATAAAAAACATTTAAGGGTGCGTTTGTATTAAAATACAAAATTGTTATATCCCTATTGAAAAACTCTTTGTTATTGGGACAGAAGCGGCACATATGGCTGAAGAGGCAGAGCAGTCGAGATGGGAGATCCCTTAACCGAAACGATCTAGACAATACGCCATCACCGCAAGCTGTCATCTGTCTAGGCGAAGTTGTAAACTCAAATAACGAAATTATCGTAGAAATCCAACGCTGAATCACTCTTGTCGGTCACAAATTTGGCTGTTTCGGGCTCTGCGGTCAATGTTGACCAAGCAAGATGGATCCAAATTCATCGGCTTAAATGGGTATAAAATGTAGTACATATAAACGCTAATAGTCCGAACCAGAAAGTTTCCAATTCAATTGTATCGGCTTAGGTGATGCGCCCGAACATAGAGAAACCACAACCGTTGTGATGTGAGCAACTGGTGGGACAAAATCGCGTTTAATGTATAGAACATTAGTTCACACTAGACTGTAGCGTCATCCTAAATCAATTAAGTAAAGAAGACAAGCTTCACCCGGTTATTAACATACATAGCTTGGAGGACCACGGCTTTACGCCTTTCGGATTTCTGTGAAAGTCTAGCCCCCTGGATTGGACAGATACTTGACTGTATGTTATGCAGTTGTGACTATCGAAAATTCTCATTAATGTATGTGATATATAAGAAATTAATAAAGACTCCAATTAGGCATTGACTGGAATATAAAGTGACGCTTATGAAAATTTATTAAAATTACTTGTATCTTATACAGACAAACCTCACGAACATAATTTACAAAAGATACCATTTCCAGAGCAAAAACTGGCATATTGTCTCAATGGGTTTGACATGGAAAATCCATCAATTCCTCGATGTCCTAATTCCAATTCATTGCCAGAGGGCGTCTGATTACTTATCCCTTCTCCAGGACAGAGCCTCAGAATTTTGTAATAGACACCATGTTCTCTGTATAGTTGATCAAAAACTACATGCTTTCTTACCTATCGTTTTGAACTACTGCATTTGTTGAACACTTATTCATAGTACATCGAAACTATTTCCTGTAAAATCTTTTGCATCTACAGTGAAAGGAGATCGTCAGCTACATCTTACATCCACGATCAATTCCAATTACTCAAGATAGATTAACAAGGAATTCTAAAACATCAAGCAGATGCCAAAAGCAATTTTCCAATTGACTATCGTACCAGAATTAATCACAAAATCTTTACAATTGCCATCAAGTATCGCTTGCCAGTTTTTAAGTTTCAGAGATATCTGTGCTTAATTTCGCAATTGAGACCGCAACAGGCTTAGTTCAGGAAAAAAAAAAATAAGTAAAATCTCAAAGATTACAACTTTTCACAGTCCGACAGAAAGCCGCAATATTCAAACTACCCGGTCTAGTGAGCGTTCACTCGCTCCATAACCAAAGAACTGCCATAAGTACCGCCACTTGGGGTAAATCGTTTAAGTGCATCCCGCCGTCATCAAGTAGCAGTCGACTGCACTTAGTCTCTCCATCGATCGAATGGATGGGAACTGAAAAATGATCCTCTCAGTGTCGTGTTCATTGGAGAAGATCGGATATTAGATAGTCAGAGCAGTAATATAACACATACATAAACTACATCTACTAGATACTAGATTCTAGAGTTGAACTGGTAAGTTGTATGAATATCTGACTTTTAGTATCCAACTGATCGCTTCGAATGAGTGATGCACTTCGATCGCAATAAAAAAAATAGAATGACGCTCATAGTGATGATCATGAGAGAGTAAATGTATCTTGGGTACAGTCCCGCTACAACAGTCATGCGATTAATTTAACCAGACGGAAGTGTGTACGAGTATGAGTAGATTCGCTCGCTCGCATCTAATTCGCCATCGTTGTTGCTGTTGTACTCGTATCTATATGCATTTTTTTTTTGTATTATCCGTTACTCTTATCCGGTCTCTGGCTTCTGTGGTACTGTAACTACCCCGGCACTGGGTAGATGCTCTTAACAAATTCAATAGAGACCACTCTCGATGTTTGATGAAGAGACTTTTGGACTACGATCCCGAACGATCTTAGTCATGCTCAACTCATCTGAAAAGGAGCGTACTCAATTAGAAAAAAAAAAATAAATAAAATCGCATTCCCAACAATACGGTCTACAATAGTACAGAAGTGAAGCGGCTGCTTCATACATGCATACATAAAATTCCTAGGCATTGATCAATTGAATGGAGAATTGAGAGGAGAAGGAATAATTCCCAGCTAAAGATAGAAATACTGATACAAATATGTACAGATTCAGATACAGATAAATGTGGATTTAAGTTAACTAAAAATACGAATATCACTGTCGGGAAGGAGGGAAATATGTGACATTAGGCACGTGGGTCATTGTGACGTTATCCAACTCACGATTCATTGTTTCTGGGAATTAAGTTGTAATTCTGGATTGGAATCGTTATTCCGTTGAATTCGTGACATAAATGGATCACAAAGTCGAGGAAGAGCAACAAGATAGTCGTGAAATATGGTAACTTCGCTGGAAGCAGTCAAATGATATCAGATCGGGGAACTGTTATTTCGTCAGTAGATGTTACTGATGTTGATGACATTGACTTTGACAAATTCAAGAGGGAAAAAAGGTGTAACCTTACGTGATGACAATGATGGGCGTATAAAATACATATCGTATAGCCGCACAGTACTGTTGAAAATTTTTGTGTTACTCACGATCATGGACGACGTTCTGTACATGTTGTGTTTAAGTGTCAAGAAATGTGTGTTAGAGTTACATAGGCTAAATAGGCAACATACCAAAGCTTCACATGCTCAACAACATGGTAGAGCAACATTTCCTACCTAATCAAACCTGGATTACAGCTTAACGCGAGTATCTTAATTGACATAGGGTTGCCCATTTCAATCAGTTTTTGCTGCAAATTGTAGGCACGACATCTGATCATACTCGTACATCTTTTTCTTTGAAATTCGTTTAGCGTTCATCTGGTTGCACTTTAACTCTAAAAGGAGTTAGAGGCCATGCAACTGTATCTGTTTATCGCTTCTACACTTAGCTGTATCTTTTGTAGATGCGTCAAGTGAATAAAAAAATGTAATACTCGTATAATAAGCATTTACTCGTAGATGTCGCATGCCTAGGTTGAAAGAAATTTTCAAAAGCGATTTCTCCCGGGCTGTTTTATACAGCCAACCTAGTGGTTAGCTTGGTGGAAATATAGGGATACTATGATGCTTCTAGGTTCTTAGAGGCAAAAAAGGGTTTGTAAGGTGTGTTGGACGTGATTTTTAGGATTAAAAAAACCATTTAAGACTTGCACATTTGACCTGGTCGCTCCGATTTATTGGACTATTACTACTATACGAGTTGCAATAGTCGAAGGTTCCGGTTTGAAAGTTGTTCCTCTACCTTGCGTCACATAGGGTGGCGATTCAATTCACTGACTGCTGTAAAATACTAGTTACATTTAAATATTATAATTTTCGCGGCACCGGATATTCTGTTTCACTTGACACCCCTCGATTCCTTCCACAAGCAAGTAGCTGCGGCATATGCGCGCCACGGCTAGCTCGAATGAAGCGCAATCGTGAAGTCCAATTTTCGACAACTTTATCGATTAACTGGGGCCGTATATCAGCAACAACATTGCGTCCAAAGTCTCTGGTTTACCGCCATAGACTAGTGACCCCCAACGAAAGTAATCTAAAGGTGTGAGATCACAGGATCGTGGAGGCCAGTTCAAAGGTCCATTACTCAAAATTATGCGCTCAGCAAATGTTTCCGGCAATAAATTGATGGTGTCGCAAGCCGTGTGGCATGTTGCGCCATCTTGTTGAAACCAAGATTCCTTCCACGTTAATGCCATTCAACTGAGGAACGAAGAAGTCAGAAATCATGTCTCTATAGTGCTCTCCATTGACGGTAACATTCTGGCCGGCATCGTCCTTAAAGAAATATGGGCCGATGGGTCCATCAGCCCATAAAGCACACCGAACAGTGAGTTTCAATGATTATAAGAACGCCTCGACAAAGGCTTTCACTCCAAATTCGGCAATTTTGCTTGTTCACATATCCATTTAACCAAAAATGGGCCTCATCGGAGAACAAAGTTTTCGGTCCATTCACCGAACCCATGACGCGTATAATGGTCAAGATCTTTCCGTAAAATCTTCCATAAATTTTATGGGCTTAGCTCAAATTGCTGTGTACGATGGCGTATCGACTCATTCGGATTCTCCTCAACACTGCGCTTCACAATGGCAATAACTTCTTCTGTTTGCCACCTTCGGGGATGCGTATTATCCACTAGAGTGTACGTGGTGCAAAAACGATTCATCGTGTTCCGAATAACTTACTCAAATGGACGGTTATGTCGAACGTCAGATGGACGTAGCGCACTATAAGTTTGGCGAACCGAACCATGGTATTCAAAATAAGTTTGCACGCATTGTTCTGGCGTTAATCTATTCACCGTAAAATAGCAAAATTTACTAACCACAAATTAACTTTCAACGGTCAAATTGACAATCTGCCAACCTCTAACAAAAACACAATCCTCACAGAGATCATTGATTACACTATACCCGAACTTTGGTTCGACAAAGAGTTTCATGTAAGCATCCTTTCTAGATATTTCTAGGAGGAAGATGCTTTCATATTTGACAAGTCAATCCACCGATAAGCTAAATCTAATCCTCTCCATCCATCTACCAAATCACTGTAGCGTATCCTAGGCGGAAATTTTGGCGTTTAAAGAAGCTCTGTCCTCGCTGAAGGAAAACGTGATATCTGCAAAGGATATCCGCATCTTTTCGGGTAGTCAGAACGCTTCTGGACTCATTGAATTCTAGGACCGCACTTGTGATCAACTCTTACGGAGACGGCAGAGCAGTTTAATCTTCACCTTTGTTAGGCGCCGGTCCACGGAGACATCGCAGGGAATTGTAGGGCTGTCGAACTCGTCACAATTGGAACTATTCTACCTATTCTACCGGAAAGGGGTAGCATCGGTACACCAATCGCTACGTAAATATTAAAGCTGGATGCTAACAAAAGAGCAGACCTTGGGTGGATTGTTGGACCAACTTATCTTGCAATTAAACACATTTGGTCAAAGCTGGAACTGAATCGCTCTAAGAGTCTGATCCGGAAACATCTCAGCGCCATCATTGGTGTCATATGTGGACACTGCCTTATAGGCAAGCATGCAATAAGGCTTGTGGCCTTTACAAACGATTTCTGTAGAAGCTACATGGACAAGGAGGAAGAGGAGACAATCCTCCGCCTACTCTGTACATGTCAAGCTCGCTCCCAGAGAAGAAAACTTCAGTTAGAAGCTTTCATCTACAATGACTTAAGCGATCTAAAGAATGCAGACGTTAAAAGTCTCCTACACTTTATTATAAGCTCAAATTGGTTCCAATGGGCCAAGAGGTCTATGTGGGTTGGTCTTTCCAACAGCCAATTTTATCTACCTACCTACCATGGTTAATAGACATTTTCTTCTATTAGTTGTGAAAGATAATACGTGTATCTCTCAAACGAGCACCAGATTCAAGCTAACAAAGACGGGTTCTATCTAGATCATTTTCTACAACATTTCTCAAAATCTCTGGGAGCAACGCCTATAGCTCAGCACAAATATTTAACTGAGAATGCGAAACGATGAACCACAAAAACTGTTCATCCATAGCCCAATATTATTTCGCGGCCTTCAAAGCGGAATGGCCCTAACTTGTAACCTTTTGAATAGACCGTACCTACTGGAGTTTTGTTTCTTAACGATGTTTAAGTGGAATTATGCCAGATCACTCTTAATAGAATCATGAATTCTGGTCTTGCCATTTCTTCTAAACAAGGATGCCTTGGCTTTAACTCTTGAACAAACTTGATATTTTAGCGAACTCCATAACATATCGAATCTACCAGATTTCGTTCAACATTGGCTTCAGTTCGGGCAGTGCGAGCACTGCAAGTTATGTAGAACATAAAGCCACCAGTGTCCTAATCATTTTAACAGAGTGTGCGCTAATGAAGTTTCCTTAGGTTTTGAAGTTCACCTTTATAAATCTCCCAAGTTTTTTACGAATATATAAGTATGTGTGCATCTTGTTCTATCTCGATACCGATGAATTAGGTACTAGTCGATGACACACACTACTAAGTTGGTATATTTTTCAGGTGTTGCCCGGATTTGGTGATAACTGTGTAGCCAATAATCAGGAACAGATGCTTGTCTACATTTTTTTAAATCGAGTTGAATTGAGTGAGATACTATTGTCTGTTAATGGAGGCACTTTTTGTAAAGCCTTTTCATAACGAATATCCTTCCACTAGGGTCACTTCAATAATAATGCATTTATATTTTTAATGCAGTATTACTTTACAGTCTCCAATAAAGTCCTTCTCAAGCACTGATTCCCAAGAAATTTGGAAGGTTTGATATGGCAGTCAGTTCAAGTGCTGAATGTCCTGGATAATGGTATCTGTTCTAATGGCCCTTTTAGAGAAGAAAAACTCAGCGTTCTTTAATTTTGGGACTAAGTAGGAGTCTGCTGGACTCTTGACTGCATTGTATGGTGCGTGAAGTAAGCGTAAGACCTTCCAACCGTACTGGCGCAGTTAAACAATCACAATACCTCTGATATAAGAGCGTGCATTGTCACGCAAAATCGGTGGCTTACGAGGGATTAAGTCTAGTTGTTTTTATGCGTAATCCAGTTCAATTTTCGAAAAAAAAACCCTGTAATACGCTGCTGTCACACTTGTTCTACATGGATCTCTGTCTGTCAAAATGATTCCTCTGTAATCTGTAATCGCAAGCAAAATTAATCACCCGCTTGACTTGAACTGACCCTCTCGTATGTTTATATGTATTACTAATATGTATCTCCTACCATATACAAAATTCAATTCGCAATGGATAAAGTATAACCACATGCCAAATCTGAAACACTATCCGCATTTCTAGGTTTCGCATTACATTATAAATAATTAAGCATTCAATTTAGAAAATGAATAAATAAATAAGCAATAAACACTCCTATCTACATACTCGTATATGTTATATTAATACGATTACACTTTACTGATTACTTTTTTTCTTTTTATTTTTAGGTAAATGTCGAATAATACAACAACAAAATTAATGTGCAAAAATGTAATGATTAAGACTAATCTCAATATTGTAAGGTATGTGCTAATTTTGAATAGCTTTTCACAGATTCACAGATTCACAGATGTTTGTAGTTTTTTATTTCCTTGGAGCTTATGTCCTTTGCGTGGCATGGACTAACTATGCTGAGCACTAAACTAAAAGAAAAACCTATTGTCAGTTTTGAATCCAGATATTCACCGGAAACCGAGCCTCGATAATTTCTTTAGTCAAGTCAAGACATTTTGGAAATTCAGGAAAGATTAACGTCCTTAAGACAGAGTCTTTTGTGAAGTGACGCTGTCGGCTCCAGAAACACATACTCTTATATCATATTTTATTAATAAATTTCCGAACTTTGACT
This sequence comes from Volucella zonaria, assembly GCA_963966105.1. Classification (NCBI taxonomy): domain Eukaryota; kingdom Metazoa; phylum Arthropoda; class Insecta; order Diptera; family Syrphidae; genus Volucella; species Volucella zonaria. The sequence continues at coordinate 117,943,802 of OZ014531.1, read as the reverse complement.
ACAAAATCATTGTTACCACAACCTGGCCTTCTCAGGTGGCCTTCGCTTTTTGGCATAATTTAATAATTTGGGCACTCGACAGCTCATGTTTTTATATTGCCTGGGCCGCAAGGATGTGTCTCGTGTGTGTTGGCTTACCCTACATTTTGCACTGCTTAAATTTCTTTTAAATATCTCACCAATGGAATTCGGAAGTCGAATCTAATCTTTTAGATTAAAGGAGCAGAGTACAATACATCTTTTACCGAAGCAGAGAGTTTAAGTACGTTTTTGGATTTCCGGAACGAAAGTGGTATGCTTATCCGGACATGATAAAAGAGATTCAACTCGCAGTCCAGGCCCGGATTTTGTTATAATCTGCGCGCGCTCAAGGGTTTTTGAGTTCCCTTAAAATGCTGGCACACAGCTCGGGAGAAGGATAATCTGGGAAGGAAGAAAAAAAGGTACCGATGAACGTTGGTTTTAAATGTTTGTAGGTTATAATGACTAGGGTACTCAGGGCATTCCATAAGCGAGTTGTGAGGCTTACGAAAGATTCACGCTATTTCAGAGTACGTCCGAAAGCGGATTTGATGGTAAACTGATGAGCATTCATAGCGATATGGGTATTACAGTTGAAGGTTTTAAGTGGGGGATTGCTACTGTGGATTTTAATAGAGTACTGGTGGTGAAATAGCAATCAGTAATCAGCAATCAGCAGACAGCATAGTGTTTGTGGAAGCATTAAATTCTATTCTGTTAGTGGCTTCCCAATTAGTTACGCTGTTAATATCAGAATTTAATGAGCTTAACATGCAGGGTATGTTTTACTGCCGAAGAGCAGGGACGTGAATCCGTAAACGAATATGAAAAGCAGAGTGTACGTCTTCTATAAGGGAATATACTGGATTAGAAGTAACAGACAAGAGATCATTAACGAAAATCAAAAAAGTGTCGGGGACAGAACGGAGCCCTGGAGCACACCAATATTTATTTTGTAAATATCAGACTTGCAGCCATCCAAGACAACTTGAACTAAACGTGCCGAAAAATAATTTCTAACCCATTGAGAAAGAGAGTTGTCGACCTTAAATGCACGCATTTTCGGGAAAAAGCCTGATGGCAAACTCTGTCAAATGCCTTAGAAATATCAAGTGCAATTATCTGACTTTCGCCAGATTGATGTACGCCTTGGTACCACTTTTCGGTGAGACATGCCATCAAATTACTAGTGAACCTGTTGCTACGAAAACCGTATTGCCGGTATTTGACAAGTTTTCGTAAAGAAGGGACGTAGGCATATATAATAGGTCTGTAGGAGGAGAGTGAAGAAGATTCGCCTTTTTTAGGGGAGGAGTGGACAAATACTGTTTTCCATTTGCTCGGAAAGAGTCCTGAGGAGTAGGAGTGATTGAAAAGTTTACGCAATGGTTTTGCCAGTGTAGGCGGAGACAAAGCGCAATCTGGAGGATTTTAACTGGCTGCAAAGTGTGCATTATGTGATTATAAATAAGCGTTGGGATGGAAGCTGGGGCAGATCAAAAATGTTTACAACCTTTGGGACATTGTAGTATTGTTTGCTTTAGGTTTTGAAATTTTCCATGCTTAAGAAGGACCTTACAGCCATTCCTGGCTCGTTTGAACTTTTTTTACCGTTTTCCTCTATCGGTTCGGTCGTGTAGGACAAAACAAACATTTCTCTAACCCTGACAGCCTCAATACAGCCCGATACGTACCACGACTTTCTTTTTTGTTTGATACTCTTCATCCGAAGAGGGATAAGTGATCTCATTCCAAAGATAATAGTGTGACCATGCCAGCTACGGCATCCACGTCGTTATCGAGTAAACATAACGACAAGATAAAGTTCCTAAAGAAACTATTAAGTCGGCTCCAATTGGCTTTCTCATATTGCAATACTGTTCTTTTAGGAATCTCTTCTCTAATCGTGTGGTACTTGTACGAGAAATTAGATGATGGGACACAGTGATCCGCCGTGCTAAGGGGCTAGCATTTCGACCTGATGCTTATCAAAGTGTGAATTTACAAACAAGTCCAGGGTCCTATCAAGGTCTGGTGTTCACGGGGGTTCATTTAAAAGCTGGGTCAATACACTGTCGTCCCTCGGTTGTTGTCTGTCCAGAATGTCGAAGCCACCCAGAATTGTGTATCTTAAAATCGCCCGTAATAACGATTTCAGTATGAGGATACCCCAACAATCAACAAGCCCTCCATTCAGCTCAGCGGGCTAAAAGATTGCGCCTCGTTCATGGTTTTGCTTGTGAACCTTGAGTAATTCATTTAAGAATGACAATTAGACAACAGCGCGGCATCATGTATTTCAGCCTTTTTCTGGGTAGAAGGTATCGGAAAAGTGGAGCAGTGTGTCTTCTTCATCCACACAAGCGAACGAGTTTCGCCGCTTTTTTTTTAAAAGAAGTATGATGGCAGTCTGATAGTCGCATAGACATTTGCTGAGTTGTGCCTTCTACCGTGTAAGTTTCGCACAATTTGTATGTAGTAGGTGTCGCAAAAGTCATCACCTTATCGGAAGATGCTATAATTTTTTCAAATGGCGGCAAATGTCAATTGTTTTGACATTTGTGAAGTAAACAGATATAAAATACACGTCAAGAAGACATGAATCGCTACACTTCTAAAGAGAATAATTGTGATGATTGTTTTGCGGAATAATTCGTCAGTGGTGTTGGCGCAGCATGAATTTCTGAGTAGATTACCCGGTCGTCTGACACCAACTGGGTAAACACTACGACGTTTAGCCGCTCGCCTAGAAGAGTATGGGGGGACACGAGATGCTGAAAGGTCTGGTCGGCCTCAGAGTAGCCGTTCTGCTGATAATATCGCAGCTATGGTTGAAGATGTCGCAAAGGACCCCGGAGTATCGACCAGACGACGTGCCACGCAATTGGGCGTATATCGGCGATGTAAGATGTTCCCTTGCAAAGCGCAACACGTGCATCAGCTGTTAGCTGTTGTGCTGTTAACGATGGAGGCGGCATTGGGCCTTACTTTTTTGAAAACGCCGCGAGCCAAACGACTATTGTGGACGGCGAGCCGTACAGAGCCATGCTCTTTCTCCTTCCTCAATTGGATGAATTGAGACTCGAGAACATGTGGTTCCAACTGGATGGAGCAACGATGAATACTGCACGACCAACTACCAAAATTCTGAGGGCTGTATTTCTAGGTCGCCTAATCTCTCGTTTTGGTGATTTGCACTGGAGAGCAAGATTGCCTGATTTAACGGTTCCAGAATTCTTTTTGTGAGGTTTTTTGAAGTCACGAGTCTATGCCAACAAATCTCAGGCTCTTTAAGCCCTCAAAGAGAATATCCGTCAAGAATGCGACAACCTATCGCCGGAGGTTCAGTGATGGAAAATGCCACAAATCAGGCCCGAATGGTCATCAATTCTAGCGGCGGCCACTTAGCCGATATCATTTTCTTGACCTAATGGAAAAAAACTGAAGACATCAAACAATTATAGTGCAAAAGCAGAACCAATGTTTTTCATTCACACGAAAAAATTGCAGCCAGAGAACATCGGGTGACAAGTTTTGCGCCACCGTGTATGTATGAAGTTACATGACTCGCGTGCTAAAGCTACACATGAGCCTTAATAGCTCGTTTCGATAGATGTTATCATATGTGGCTTTGCGGAAGTCATAAATCTTCTTGGTGATAGGCTTCTTAGATTTTCTCTAAGATCTGTCGTAATGTGCATAGTAACTGGGCCTGAACCGCATTGTTAGGCACCAACTAGTTCATTGAAAATTGGTTTCATTCATAATCCACAAGGTGGATTAATAAGTCAGAGAATTTTTGAATTTCCAGCATTATGACTTTGTAAAGCAACACTGCTCCCTCCTACTACTATCTGTCAAAAGACTTCTGCAAAATTGTGAGCAGGCTGCGACATTAAATTGAAAGCAGATAACCGCGTGAATTTTGACAACTTCAAAGGAGTCTTTTACCACACTTTAGTCAACCCTAATCCATGCGAGTTTTTGAGTTGTTTCATACCCGTGGACAAAATATGGATTCAATACAACATACTGGAGATGAAACAGCAGTCAAAACAGTGGATTTCTCCTGGTCGAACAAGGCTAAAGTAAGCCCGTTGGTCAAATATGTCATGACGATAGTTTTTTGGCGCAATTTCCTGAATTGCACTACGAATTGCTATCCCATTAGCTGTGTTCGCCAGATGAAACACTCGGTAATTATTTTCTGTCTCCAGACCAAGCTTGGCGGAAAGAGATTTAGGGACCTTGATGTACTCCATTGCTTGTAAGGGATAAGCATATTACGAGGACATGCTATTTGGGATGGCAATTACCTCGCCTGAATGCATGTGACTGAAATAATTCAACTCTTATTAAGTTCTTACATCTGTGGTGTTATTTTGGAGTAAAATCCTCAGTGTCTATCTAGCTAGGTGTGTGAGGTTCTAGCTTTGTGTATAGCTTTTGTGAGATGGGAAATCTAAGTGAGATGTTCATTTAAGATGAGACCTAGCCAGATATCTGTTAAAGAGCGTAGGGTTTTTAATTTGTTTCCCCTTCCTTTATCCAATTGAAGGAATGATATTGTGTACTTTTGTTTGTGATTTGTTGATGTCCTCCGAGTTGGTTTCTTTAAATTTGTCTCTGATTAGTATGGCAATGTCATCTCCATAAACTTACACATGGAAACCATCATCAAGTATCTAAGTTTTGCCATAAATTCACTGACTGCCATGGACCATAATATCAGACAAATGATTGAAATTGGAGAGTTCAGCTATGACATTTAATTCGTGGTTCGCTTATGTGATTTTTTGATTTCTCTGGCCTTAATTGGATTTTCAAAGTCGTATCTTCCAGGCTTTGCTTTCCGTCTGTTCTACTAAAAATGGCCTAGAACTACCATTGTCGAGGACGATCTTTACGTCCTTCTTATTTTTATTTTGTCATGATGCTTATGCTAGGTACTCGTATATCTGGTATCGTTATCATTATGATGGATAAGGACATGAGCGCATACTCGTATTGAAGTGAAATACATTTTAACAAAAATTTCAGCTTCCTTCCCGATTGAAAATTTACAAGATACGATTGTCGGTTACCTAAACTTTGCACAGTTCTGCTCCAAATTTTGTGTTAATCTTATCTGCGAACAATAACAAGGGCTTACCATTTTACTTTTAGAACTACCATCTTGCCGGGAACGGCAAGATATTGATTCAATAAAGATTCAGTAGCCACAACAATACTTGTAGCATCCTAAATGGAGTTTGAAGTACGTATCTTTTTGAAGAAGTACCCGGATGGCTTACATAAAATGCCAGAAAAAAAAGCAGTCATCTCTTTGCACTCTCGTCTTGTTGAGCTCCCCAGACCTCAGACCACTTAAGCACGTTTCTTGAACCTCCCTCCACTGCTACATACCAATAATCGTAACATAAATATAAAAGTTCGCAATAAAAATATTAAGTGTAACTAACTACAGTAGCGCCCGGGTTTGCGTGTCACGTCGCGTCGCATCGGTCGCCGTGAACTTTTCCACTTTTTCAAGTCTTTTAACTCAGATATCAAAGGAAAGACAAAAGCGAAATCCAATTTCATCTTCTGCACACGGTCTTTCTTTACTTTTTTATATCACAGACCCCCTTGGGATTTTTTCAATGAAAGGGGAGAAAAAAAAAGAAGTAACGAATCGCCTACATATTGACTCAATTGCCTGCCACCAGGTCTTCGCATACCTCGTTCGACCTGCACCACCCCCACACACTTTGCATTTTGATTGGGTTTGGTCCTTTTTTTTGTATTCGTCTTTTATTTTTTTGTATTTCTTCGTTCTTACTCGTAACCACACGTATTGAGTGGCGAAGAGAGATATCTTCCGCGTCACTTGAAAAATAAAAAGCAAAAGACGACGATGAAGGCAACGAGAATGTGGCGGAAGTTAAAAGGAACTTAAGAAAAGGACAAATAAAAGGAAACAGGAGAAGAAGAAGAATAAGAAGAAGAAGAAAAAACATTTTTCTTCCTCATCCACTTAAATTCAAAGTGCGTATCTAAGAGGCCATAATAAAGACGACCGTCAATTTTCATAAGGGGTTGCGTCTTGTGTGCATGGAGTGGCAAAGAGGTTAACTTCTTGCCCTCAACTCCATTTTGGAGGATGTGGAAAAAATTGCTTTCAAGATATCAAGACTTTTCATACAGAGATACACGCCTACATACATCCTTTATATCATCTATTCGTATATCGCTGCCAAAGTGTTTTGATTGTATTTGCATGCCTTTCATAAACGAAGGGGTTTGATCGTGGTATGGGGATAATGGGTGATAGGGGGTTGAAAGCTGGCTGTAGGATATGAAGGTATCTTCTACATTGCAAGTAGCCACCGCTGATGTTGTCGCGTCTTGGTACGCCTACCCTTAACGTATCCATATCAGTGCTAAAGCAACCGTATCCTGGTGTCATGGGCTTAAGAATACGTTGGTCGTCGTCCTTGCGATCTATCGACATGGGCACGTTTTGTAAATCGAATTTAATCGAAAGACATTTGTAACATTCGCATACGTTTAGAGTGTGTGTAATGATGCATGGTAATGGAATGTGTTGTGTTATCCATTTTGTTACGTTTCATCGTTCTTTGGTACTGGATGCTGAATGTTCAATGTTGGGTCCTCCTGGTTTTGGCGATAGCGATAGTGATAGCGTCTTCAAGATGATGCTTCCATGGAGGTTGCTTTGGGGAGATGGTAGTGATTGTTGAAGGGTGGTGATTTGGTAGCTTTTGGTGGGGAAGTCTACCTCTGAATCGTTCTTATACTCTCACTTCGAGTTTGACTTTGATTCTGTTGCGTTACGGATGGATGAAGTGTATATTGAAAATTTCCTTATCTTTTCATATTTGATGATGTCATGGAGTTTGTTTCGTTTCTCATTTGGAATTTGTTTATATTTTTTATTTTAGCTGAAACTGGGCAGACAATGGATAGGGCTAGTTGATGCTTTCTTAAATGATGCCCCCTTGGCGGGGTGGCGTTTTTGTTATGCCATACCCGAGGACTGACAGAGTAGGGCTGACAAGTGGGTTAGCATTGCGATTGTTAGCAATTTCGTTTTGAAACGTAATTTTTGATGATGTTTTGAGGAAAAGACGGTAAAACAATGTACATATTTCGAGGGTGTTGAAGTACAGATGGTGGAGGGAATTTACATTTGAATATTGAAAGTAAGCAGAATTTAACGAATGTTAAGCGTGGATTGTATGCAAATGAGGTACGCATTCAAAAGGGATTTAAGTGATAATTCCGTTGGAAGATAATGGTGGAAGGATGAGAGCACGTTTCGCAATTCACAGCCAGACTGAATGGAGCGAGCAAAATAAACAATTTTTTCAAGAGAATTCAAAACAATCGAGAATGAATTGTGTTTAGTTTTTGCTCTTAATAGCAGTGCTATCGATCGAAAGCGGAGTGTTTGACGGGCTAAAGCTTTTATAACACCACAGAATTAAAATTTCAAACTATTAGCATAAGTGTCTGTCATCGCTCTCATGACAATTTTTTTTTTTTACTTTTTATCACAACTTTGTGAGACAGGAAAGATTTTGATAGATTTACACAATTGTCCGATTTACACAATTGTTTTTGTGCAGGAGTTCCAAAAGATAGTTCATTTAGTACATTGTTTTAAGTACTGTAGGCCTTGTGAAGGTGTCACATGTCAACAGTACATAAACTTGCTCACATATGTTGTACTCCTACACTAGTATGTGTTGTCAGTTATATGAATATCTACGATCATTTCCGAGCTCCTTCCAGGAGTGGTTTATCCTTTGTATTTCTATAAATATTTCTACAAAGTCACTCTAGTTAAAAGGAAGACTCTATCAGGTCAAAATTCTGGTAACAGACATTAAGAGTATGAAAGTCATTCTACGCTCCTAGCCAAGATGAAAGTCGTAGTTGTTATGTTAAAACCTAATCTATACATTCATTTCCGTGTGAGATACACATAGCTTTAGACCTTTTAGTCAGACTTCCTTCTTGAATTCAGGAATGAATTTCCTGCCCAAGATGCAACATGCCTACAAACGCGGAAAATCCCGCGAGACTTCGTTTCAGAATCAGGTGAGCAAAATTCAAGGCGGACTCGAAAACAAAAGCTGGACATTTTCATCGACATTGAGGTTGATTTCGAAGACGCAACATTTAAAGGCACGTGTAATTCGTAAAATCAGCATGTCGTAGATGAATCACTAGTCTTTTGGAAAAGAGCAATGCCGCTGTGGATGCTGATTGTGACCAATATGCAATGGCAGGCCTAAACAGGGTTTGCAGGACGGTGTGCCAACGGTCTAACGTCAACGCTGCGAAATATCCAGGTGGTGTATCTATACTGTCTATTTGATGATGCCTAGCAACTGCCGGTCCTAAAGCGAAGCAGCTGTCTTTATGAGCTGTCGAATGGGCTTGCAGTCAATTTTCTCTAAACTGGTTGCTGACTCTTCTACCTCATCTTGTGCATAAGAGGATCAAAATACATTTTTCCAACAAAGCTTAGTATTTGGGTGGTATTCTTCGCAAATACTTCTTTGAACTAAAAATATCACGTCCAAAACCTCCAAGGCGCTGACGGTCTTCTGCCATTGTAAAGGAGCTTTCGGCAAGACATGGGGCTTGTTCCCGAGGATGGTATTCTGAGTCTTCTGGGTCTGCATGGCTATGAAAACACCAATTATAGTCAAGAAGATACATTACTGCGTTTTGCAGGCTTGCCCCATTTCTCTCCTTTGGATTTAAAAAGGCCTTCTCAAAAAACAGCTTTCCCCACATAAATAAATCCCGCGGTAGCCCTATCTACTGGTGTACTCGTGCACTAAGTGCACTTAACACGCAAGTGGGTATGACTACACTTAAAGTGCAAAACATAAAGAGGAAGAAAACATTTTGAGCTCAGTGCTTATTTCGGTCCATGGGTGGAATCCAACATTTAATGGGGAGACTAAATTATTAGTGCAATTAGAATTGTTATTGTATTCTTGGCAACCACTCATCTTACATGAACTTAGTTGCCTGAAAAAAATAACCTCTTTCTAGCGCGGATGGTATTGAACCTCGGATTGTCAAATTTGTAATCCAATACACTACCACTTGAGGGATGGCCACCCGTATTAATTTTTACTTGAGTGTGCCACCTTCTTCTACTCTTACTAAATTAGATTCGAAGACTTATTCGCTGGTATACATCCCTGTTTCAATCACATACGTCAAACCGAACTGTCATCCGAGACTGTATATGTTTAGTTTAATAATCGCAGAACGTGTTAAAATTGTGAAAACTTACTACAAAAACAGTGATTCTATAGAAGGTACTTTCGCGAACTACGACCAGATTATGGTCGACATAATCGTCGAAGAGTCTGGTTCCCCCTTTTATTTCTTGTTTTATTCTAAAGAAACTAGGCGTTAAGTATGATTCGAGTAACTTGGAATACGGTAATGGTAGAATATTGTTCAGTTTGTTCACTAGTCCTTCGTGCCAGACTTTGTCGAAAGCTTGAGCTACATCCAAAAAACACGCAGAACAAACCTTTTACTCTTCCAGTGACTTCTCCGTGACATCAGTAATTCCATGTACTTGGTCTATATATTAAATGACTCGCTCTAAAGCCAAACAGGTGACTTGGTACTAGTTTTGCTCAATGATTGGTTAAGTTTGAGAAGTTGGTTTTCGAAGAATTTTGACATGACTGGAAGCAAGGATATAGGCCTATAAGACGCTTCCTCATACGGTTCCAGTGACAGGGGACGTGATGTAGTCTGATTGCAGCTTGAATTAATTTAGTAAGCTGCACCATGGAATTTGTTTTAGTATTTCACCTGCAATTAAGTCATAGACTCGGGATTTCTTCATCTTGAGTCACGCCTTAATTTCTTTTCTAACTTCAGGCACAGAGACAGGTGGAACACCTTTGTTGAAAGTTGATAGTTACTTGCTAAGCGAATAGATTAGGTTAGGTTACACAGAGGTATGATGGATATGCCATCACACAGACACCAGGCATCAACACGGGCCCATCGCGATCTCTGTGGAACCAGTTGAAATTGTTTTCAAATGGCGAAAACCTAAACAACGTCTCTGGTGAAATAGCCAAGAAGACATTTGATCACCACAGAATCTGCAAATATTCCTATCTGATAATTTGAGTCTCGTTACGTGTTTCCGCAGCAGATAATGTCCTGTCAGGATTCCTATTACTGTCCTAAGCTTATCCCTGTTTAATTTTATTAACTTCCTTCATATTTTGCCGTCAAACAGCGGCCAGAGAGCCTTGGATACCCTGTGTCCTTCAAGACTTGACCACCCTACGTTGGCAATCTTTGTGATTTTTTCCTCGTTAGTGCCCCTAACTATGTAAAGGGGTGGTTTGATGTTGGCAACCTCACTATTGTCGAGTAGCCCAACTTTTCTTGCAAGCTCATCCGCTTTTTCATTTCCTTTAATACTGCAGTGTCCAGTGCACCCAGCACAGTGCCAATGCCTTGAGCACTATGCGACTACCCCTGACTGTGTCAGAGTTGGCGTTGGTTGATTCCATTGCCTTAAGTGTGGCCTGGCTACCCATGTAGGTAGCGATATCTCTTTCGGAGACCAATTGGAAGACACTGCTTGCGTCCGGTAGTCTTAGAGACACTCTTAGTTCTGAGTCTTCCGAGAAGAAACCAGAACCTGTTCCTACCTCTGTTTGTGTGCCATCTGTGAAAATTGCAATTTCATTTGACCTGATTATTGCATTTTTTCCCAGTCCTCCCTCTCCGGATATATTATATTATACGGGATATCGAAGTCGACCAACGAAGGAATATCATCCATTAGAATTGGATTGCCTGACAGTAGCTCCGGTAGGTACGTGCAATGTCCGAAACTACTGCTCTTGAAGTAACCCGGATTAGTGAGTCTTATCGCACTGTTGCCAGCAAGTTTTTTGATCTGTAAATCAAGCGGCTTTAGGTGCAAAAAGTGTCCAATGCTGCCGTAGGGGTGGTATGGAGCGCACCTGTAATGGCTATGGAAGCCGTTCTTAGAACCGCCTCTAATTTTCCGTAAACCGTTTTCTTGTTTGTTGCTTTCCACCATACTAGTGCGCCCTATGTAACTATGGGTTTTACCAGCACCGTATACAGCCAGTATACCATAGCAGGTTTTAAGCTCCAAATTGTTCCTACTGTCCTTTTACAGATATTATGAATATGTCATCGTGCGTATACCGTGGCACTTATTCCCAGTGTACTAAGCTAGTTGAGGATATCAGTGATAACCAGCACCCACAGGTGTGGTGATATGACTCCCTCCAGAGGGGTTCCCCTGGTTACGGACATTCTAACCGAGCTTTGCCGAATGGTTTATTGTATATTTTCCTGCTTGCAAGCTAGTTGCAAACCCAGTTTGTAATGCCCTGTTCAATGTTTGCGTCTACTAGAGCATTTTTCATGGCGGAGCACTTCACGTTATTGAAGGCTCCTTCAATATCGAGGAAGTCCGCCATCGCAAACTTACCGAAGTGTAGACTCTTCTCTATTTTCCGCACCACTTCGTGCAGGGCGGTTTATACAGATTTTCCTTTCATATATGCAGGCTGTGACTCAGGCTAAAAGCATAAATGATGGCAGACTTATTGGTCTGAAATCTTTTCCCGTTATATGCCCCTGTTTGCCAGTTTTAACTATAAAAACCACCTTGACTTTCCTCCAAGCAATTTGTATTTACCCTATTTTTAGACTGTGTTTAAGATTTCCACAATTTTTTGGATTGCTTAAAGGGTTGAATTGCCCACCGTAATTTTTTCCTATTAATATGACCACCTATTTCCTCTTCGGTGAGAGAGAGAGATCGATATTGTCAGTGTACCGTAGCATGCCAGGGTCATCTGATACTGTGGATCCCGGAAAGTGGGTTTCCACCAGCGTTACCAGAACCACTTGGATAGTTTTAGCCCAGGCTCCGTAATTTTTGCTGAGGTAGGCAGGAACGCTCGCTTCCTTTGAAGGCAATGTGCGTAACCTCGAAACCTCCTCTGTTACCGTGATAGATTCGCAGTACTTCTGCTATGAAGTCCTTTTTGACTTTCTAACTAGATACTTGGATTGTTTCTTACATTCGTAGTACTCATTCCATGTACTGTCGCTTTTGAAAGCTTTGCCCTATTACAGAATTTCCTAACCTCTTTCCTTTTTAAACCTACCCCTCTATTCCATCATTTTGGTTGAACCCTTTTAGGTGTTCTGTTAGCCGGGCAAGCTTTCTCGAATGCCATTGCTAATGCCATTGCTAATGCCTTATTAATATTTTCTATCTCCACATCCAACAATATTATCGCAGGTGATTGATTCGGTATCCAGGTGTATATTTACCACTTCTGCATACTTGACCCAATCAGTCCTCCTAGGATTTCTTTAAAAACTACATACCCTGTTCTGAAAGTTCATCTTGAAGCGTATCCATCGGGGATTCGATATTGACGCTTCGTCGACTCCTCTGCATTCCCTTATTTCAGCAAGGGTGATGTTTAGCAGCTCCTGTCTATTTTCCTCCAAAAAAGTGGGTGAATTCCCTATGTTGCAAATATTGAGTGGAAGATAAAATAAAATCAGACAATCACTCACCTCTTGGGTTAATATCACCGCTTCCCCATTGCGTCACAGCCTAGTATCAGCATCCTAGGTCCTTTAACTTCTCCGAGATCACTACTTCGGAGTCAAAGGGGGAGTAGGCCGAGGTCAGACAAAGAGTTTTGCCAGACTCTCTTTCGCAGGTTGCCGCCGTCAGATCTCCTGAGCTGTAATTATTCAAAAGAACTGCCTCTATTTGGTTTTTGATAAGGATGCAAGTCCTGATCTTACCTTCTGCCTTATAGAACAAAGCGTAATTTTTCAGCCTAAGGCCCTGGATCTTGTTGTCCTTTTTGATCCAGGGCTCTTGTATGAGTAGGGCTGTGACGTTTTGTCTGGTGATATATTCCACCAGGCCGGCTGTCGCTACCTTACTGTGGTGCAGGTCTATTTGCAGCAATTCCATCATATTGGTGGGGTTTCTTCCCGTCCTTCCCCTTGGTCGATGGCTTAACCATCAATCTTCCCATGCTGTACCTCACCATACCCTTCGTCCCTGTTAAGGAGCAACAGGAAATACTGCCCGTATTGCCGTCTAGGGTCCGTCTTAAGGACTCTCCATATATCGGCTTTTAGTTCCCGATTCTACTCAGCCAATAAGGCAGCTTTCTCTACATTCGTTTTCGCCCACTGTCTATGATTTTTTCTGATGGGATGCCGTAGCTCTATCTTTCTGTTTAGGTGTCTTCCAGATACTTATTTATAGCCGCTTTATTATTATTTTTTATCATATGGTATCTCGAAGATGCTAGGAGATTCCATTAAGATTTCTTTTATCTGCAGGAGCCCGAGTTTTCTGCAATTTAGGTGGATGTTTTTATTTTTTTGGTAACTAATTCCAATATTTATTTGGGAAAGTTTTGGCCAACTGCTTTCTTTTTTAGGACTATAGTTGACGGCTTGTTGATTTTGTTGGGTGAATTTTAAAACATCATCTTCAAGTTCTGCAGTAGTTTTAAGAGGAATAGATAAATCGGTTTTTTGATCCAGAAACTGCTTTAAAAGAGCCAAATCGGTGCAATTATTTGTCAAGATTGTGTTTTTTTCTTTTAGTATCATATCAACTTTGATTTGTTTTGACCAGGAAATCAACTAAATCTGGAGTTCTATTTGGATCTGTAGGCCAGTACGTCGGCTTTCTTGTGAACTCACATCCCATAGCCTGAGCCACAGTATGTGTGCATAGCGTTGAAATCTCCTCCCATATTGAAGTTTCGTTGTCTTTGAATAAGCTACTGGTATTGTTCAGATGAAATGTTATGCTTAGGGAGGCTATGGAGAGTCGTTAGGGATGTTCATTCTTTTTTTGTTCTTACCGATATAGTTGCGGCTTGAAACTCGTCGATACTGTATAAGTTTTCTTTGTAGTGTTCAATGATTTTTTTTGACTATTGCGGCACTTCCACTCTGACCTCTGTTTGCTGGATATAGAGGATAGTAAGTATCATATCAGGTTTCAGACACAGCACATCTTGACATTGTAGCAATCTATTCGCTTCCCATAGCATATTTTTTAGGTGTTTAGCCATATTCAACTTAGTGTAAGTTCTAGCATGGCAAGACGTTTTATCAGAAATTTGTTAAATAGTTCTGGCTAATCTAATCTAGTTAGCATTCTCTATAGGAGATCTGGAGTCGGATTTTCTTTGGGACCGGAACCAGCTTTGTTTGGGATTTGTGAATCTATTTTATCTGGTTTATGTCCACTAGAAGGTTCGTCGGACTTTGTCTCCGCTTTTTTTTTTTCTTTTTTTGGCAGGACGTTAGGTGTTTATGGTTAGGTGCTCTAATAATTTATTTCGGATTTTCTGTAATTCCTTTGCTACAATACAACCTGGATAGCTAGCTGGGTGTGCTTCTGCGCAGTTACAGAACTTGGGTTTTGCGTCCTTCGGTTTATCGCATTCTGACAGCTTGTGTTTGCCAGCGCAGTTTAAACATTTCGGAGCCTTGGCACAGAAGTTTTTTATGTGATTAAAGGTTTTGGCAGTCATTTCATTGAGGCTAAAATATGAACAAAAATTATATAATCCAACGTACGTAAAACATATTCATCACCAATTGATTTAGCGATTACCGCATCTGGTAGCTGTATTGCTTAATCTCACGCCATTCACATTTAATTAATTCTCTACTCCAGTATAGATCTCAAAATCATTTTCAATACTTCTCAAACTCGAAGATATAGATACGAGTATGCCGAAACCGAAGTCGGAGTAAACGAAAACGGAAGCAAAACATTTTAATTTTATTAAGCATTTTTGCAATTCTGAATTCAAGAGTGCTTTGCTTGTGGTGGAGAACATTTCGATGTTTTCCTTTTTGTTTTTTTTATATGGGCTTGGTCACGTAATTTTAATTTGGTGTTTTATTTTTTTGTTATTTTTGTTCTTAAGAGCAGATTTGGTCAGCAATTAAAATTACAACGCGCTATGTCGATAAGTCTTTTATGAATGCTCACGTCTGCCGTATTATATCCCCGTATAATACTCGGTCTGTTTTTATTTTTTTATTTTGTATTCCATTTCGATAGTAGATTGCAACTCAATTAATTGGAAATACTGTGTAATACATTACACATGTATCATACATAATCTGATGTAATCCATATCAATGAGAGGTATACCAACATCTCATAGCTGGGGATCAGGTAGATGTATGCATACCAACGCTATAAGCCGTATGTTGTACCTAGTGGATGATATTAATTTAAATTGATAACTGTAAAAGAAGAAATAAATTTACTTTTTATAAATATGAATAAGGATAAAAGTTAACAATCAGAGTGAGATATCCTCTGAATATGGATTGCCAAGATGTAAATGATAAATATATCGGCTGCCTGTATAACCCAAACTTCCGGCGAGGCTCTACGTTGCAGCTCTCATTCGTCTCATATCTTAATTGTTTAGAAGTTTCAAATGGATTAAAGGCACAAGTATTAAAGGTACAAAACCGCAACCTACGTCGATCTTTTGCAGAAGAGTCCTGAAGGAATGGGTCTAATCGTGTTGAATCCCTCGAGTTGCGGGGCCAATTACCAGATCCAAATGTTGCAAGCCTCCGATCGTTTTATTCCAACTCTACTTGGTTAACATGTAGAGCTCCATTGACTGCACCCAACTCGCCGGCCCAATGACATCTACGACATAAAAAACACAACAAACAGTAATTTTTGTGTATACAGCAGCTGCTGTAAGCAAATTTTCGAAAAAGTAATTCAACGAAAAATAGGCCACCGTCTTACTTACTTATTTACTTAGGCGGCGCTACAGTCTGGGGTGGACCTGGGCCTCAACCAATAAGCCTCTCCAATTAGCCAGGTCTTTGGTTAACTGCCTCCAGATGCGGACTCCAAGTTGGTTGAGGTCCATAAGGCGAGGCCTTTCTCTATTGCGTTGTCCCTCCGGATAAGAGTCGAAAATTCTGCGGCCTGGAGCGTTGGTGTTCATTCGCTCTACATGTCCCAGCCATATCAAACGCCCAATGCGCAGTTTTTTGACCAGGTCGATGTAGCTGTACAGCTCGTAGAGTTCAGCATTGAATCGTCTCCTGTACACCTCGTCTCTGTAAGTGCTGTTATATGCGACTTTAAATTCGATAAAAAGGTGGTGAGTATCGGTCTGAACTTTTGGTCAATTGTGGACTTACCGGGCCAAAAACCGCATTGATAGCATCCAATAAGATCGTTAACAAATGGTTTCAGGCGCTCGCACAAAACGGCAGACAAGATCTTATACGAGTATGCGATGTTTAGGAGACTGATACCTGTATGTTTGGCGCAGTTTAGAGGGTCTCATTTCTTGTGAACTGGGCAAACGATGCTGAGGTTCCATACATCAGGCATACATTCATCCGAACACATCTTGGAAATAAGTTGGTGTATGCTCTCTACCAAGTCATCTCCTGCTGCCTTAAACAGTTCGGCAGGTAGGACATCCGGCCCGGCAGTCTGGTTCGACTTTAGTTTAAAAATTGCTATCCTCACTTCATTTTGGTCGGGTGAACGGAATTCTTGACAATATTGTCAATATTGAATGGTTCGCTCTGCCTGACAGCGGAATTTGTTCGACTTCTCCGTTTAGCAGTCTGCAGAAATGGTTTTTCCACTCTACTACAAGGTTTCCTCGTTTATCTCTACAGGTTTGCGGTTGGGTCTTATTACCCTGACACGTTCTTTTTACCTTTTGGTAAAACTTCCGAACATGAATCGTGGAGTAGCACCTGTCTATTTCCTAGATCGCGTGCTGCTCATGCTCTTTCTTTTTTTTCCGGATAAGCCGATGTTCTCCCCTCCTCTTTTGCTAGTAGAGTTCACGAGCCTCTCTCGTCCTTTTGTGCAGCGCCGCTTTCTAGGCATGTTGTTTTGCTGAATGTGCTTGCCTGCACTCTTCATCAAACCAGGGGTTTTGTGGTGGCGGGCGGATGAAACCCAGCACATCAGTTGCGGCCTTAGCCGGCCAGAGCCTTACGTCGATTGCAACTGATCAATCTGGTTGACGATTTGCTGGTCTGGTGTCTGCCATGTTCCCTTGTGAATATTGAGGTGAGGAAACCGTGTGCTTGGTATAGTGCCGTTCGTCACGCACCGAAATTGATTAGCCTAAGTCTATTTCCAGATGTGGTGTCGTGTAGGCTCTGTCATCCGATTGTGATGTCCTCCTAGGACGACTGTGATGTCCTCCTCGGACGATTTTAACGTCATACATCGGACATTGCTCATAGGTTTTGTCGACGAGGCTGTAGAAACTTTCTTTGGTAGCATCGTCCGTTTCCTTGGGGCGTGTGCGCATATAAGGCGGATGTTAGCGAACTTACCTTTGTTACGGCTTGTTATAAGTCGTTCACTCACGTGTTGAAAGCTCAAGACTTCTTGCGTAAGTCTGTCGCTTAGAGCCAATCCGCATCCAAATAGATGCTGCTAACGTTCCTTCTAGCAATCACCGTAGTAAACATCACAGTTTTTCATCTTTCTTTTGCGCGGCCCATCCCACCGCACTTTCTGGATGGCGGTGATATCTACTTTATAGCAGACTAACGCCTCCTCTAATTGTTCGGCTGCACGCGGCCTGTTTAAGGTCCGAGCATTCCACGGGCAGATCCGAAATTAGTCCTTTGTTCATTTTGTCGTCCTAATCCGAGGCTATTGGTCGCTTCGTAATAATTAATTTTTTATGTGGTTGGGCAGTTAACCCCACTCATAACCCCCAACCTGGAGGGCCAGGCCCTTTTTGGAACCCTAGGACAAAATTCCGGAGCATTTGAATTCGCCCGCTGCCGCCTGGAAACAAGAAAAAGTACCTTAGCGAGATGGGACCCCTTCCACTGAGGTTGGTTATCCCATCTCCAGTCGAGGTGGAGGAATTGATGGTGTGAGGCTAAAGTGACAACTCTTGAGTGTTTACATATTCGCATTCACCACCCTTTTTACAACCGGGCCTCCGTCACCGACGATTATTTTTCGGTGAAAATCCGAATCCTCTCCCATCTTTAATAGAGCCCAATCAGCGAAGTTCGACGTGCGTGCGCGATAGTCATTTTACTTTAGCCTTTGGATCAATGGCACCTTATAGTCCTTTTGCAAAATACAGGAGATCAGAGAATTTCCATTAGAAAAATAGAGCGCTTACAACGGAAAACCCTCTACAATTGTCAAAAAAGACAATTTAAGATGGCGAAGAAAATTATTAAAAAACATGTCAAGGCAATATCAGTTGTCCATCGTTTGGCCGCCGCGCAGCAGCTTGAATATTTGATCTTGATGAATAAATTGAACTAATTTTTTTAAAGCGATAATATTATAGCTTTCGGAAAGCAATCTACTTTGTCGGAAATTCCGTCCTATTCTTTCTATGAGCTGTACCAAAAGGATTAAATTTATCTTTTGTCAGCGTTAGCAAGCAAATAAACGATAAATGAATCTGTTAATATGATTCCCCCGATTCGGAGTCTCAAAAAAAACCGCATCTCTGGTTAAAGAAGCAAGTGCTCTCGAATGCCAGAACGCTTAGTTTGACAAACTGAAAAGCAATTTTCCGAGATCAATAGGTTTACGAGCCTCATTCCATCTCCTTGTTCTTGAACATAAAACACCACTAAACACTCAAGTATCTACATAATATATTCCATTTCTTCAATTTTACGGGACACATGCTTCCACTTACAATTTTTTTATTTCACTAATTATACTAAAGTATCTTGAGAATAAACAGTGGTAGGTGTTTTTTAACTTTTTTTAATTTAAAAATTCGAAGGTCAATACCATAAACAAACAGATAATGTGTTCATATGCGAAGAGAGTTTACCTCTTCCACCTGATCAAACTATTCTCAGCAGTATCTGTTCTTCCCTTTCATATTACGAAATTTTCTGTTGATACAACAAACAAATATTCCTTACCGTTTCGCGTATTCTATCTAATCAGAAAGGAAAACATAAAATCCAAAAATAAAATTTAAAAAAAAAAACAGCATGTGAATATCACGCCGAAAACCGAAAGCTAAATCGAAAGAACAAAATTCACTTTCAATTCGCAGCGCGCGCGAATTTATTTTCATTTTTTTACTAATCGTATAGATGGGCTGGAAACAAATTAAAAAAAATCAAAATTTAGAAATAGAATTGTTTGAGATACTTTAATATGACAGACGAATATATTAAACCACAGTACGTAATACGTATCTAAAATTGTTCAAATGGAGGTTTATCAAAGTAAACAAATCTAAAATTTATCTTGACGTGAGGAGTTTGTTTTGATTGACTGGTTTTTTATTTTTTTTTTTTTCGAGGACGGCACAATTATCTGCATTCATTGGGATGTATTATGTGCACAGGCCAAGCCTGTTTTAGATATCACAGCGTGAGACTTTGATTATAAAACATGAATGCATTAGATTGTTTTAGATATAAAGGAGTTATTTAGTTCTTATAAAATACAATGTAGTGTGACTTGTGGAAGAAAAGTATAGAGTCCTCATATTTTCGATCATAGCACTCGATCGAATAGTACTCATCTCAATTAGAAAATCCTCCACTGTGTGCATATAATTTATGTCTGGCAGAATATCATCAAAAATTTCGCTAAAGACTGTATACATAGTTCCATATACAGGAGACATAAGGGATTCGGAAAACCTACTGCGTCAAGGGAGGGAAGCACTACAAATTTAATCAGATAGACGGCGAAACATTGGTCAATAAAACAAAGAAGTGCTCTGATTTCAAGGCTTTAAAGCCCACGAAAGTGCACAATAAAGACGGTCTAGCAGTAGAACCGCAGAGCTTATCCTGCAGAATATTTAAAGGCAGAATTGGCCATTAGTAGTATTCTTGTCCACCTGATCTTAAATAAGTAGGAAAGCTAGTACAATATATATGTATAATACGGGTATATATCTCCTACCTAAAGGCACCCAGAAACTAAAATTCTTGGAGAAGCATACCAAATTTGGTTGACGTCTAGGTTGATGGAGGAATGACTCATTGTGCTTAGTTAGTTGTGAATGTACCCATTGTGATAAAGGGTCTTATATAAAGCGATTCCTATATTTAAATTTAAATAAAACAAAGTGTGTGTCCAATTTTCTTTGACTCTGGTGCATAAATCAGGCTGAATTTGTCCGATTACTTTGGCCTTGAGGGCCGCTGTGGTTTGTGGCTTAGTCGCATAGAGCTGCGATTTCAGAAAACCCTACAAGAAAGAGTCTAATGGGGTCAAAACGCGCGATCTCGGTGGCCAGTTCACATCATGCCCTCGAATCGCTCGTTCAGAGTTTCTAATGTGTCGTAAGCTGTGTGGCACGCAGCGCCGGCCTGTTGAAACTGTCCATATCATCCAATTTAGGCCAAAAGAAGTTGGTTGGCCAATGTCGTTCTTAAAGAAATATGGACCGATGATGCCGCCAGCCCAAAATCCACACCAAACAGTGACTTTTTCGGGATGCATTGAACACTCTTGGATCTCATGTGGATTGGTATCGTCCCAAGTTCGAGAATTTTATTTGTTGACGTACCCATTCATCCAGAAATGGGCCTCAACGCTGACGATGATTTTTCCATGAAAATTAGGGTCAGTTTCCAACTGCTCCAGAGCCCATTCAGCGAACTTATGTCGTTGTCTATGGTCGTTTATCTTCAGCCCATGTGTCAGTTGAATTTTGTACGGGTGCAAGCCCAACTCACGACGCAATATTCGCCAAGTTGTGCTCTGCGAAAGGCCGAGTTCTTGTCAGCGACGTGAAATCGACTGCCTCGGATTCTCCTGCAAACTCTCATGGTTGCGGTTCATCGACGTACGGGTGTTGATTTATCGTTTAGTGAACCAGTGGGCTCAAATTTATCCATCACGCTGCGAATAGTCCTCTCGGTACGATGATTATGGCGACCGTAAAATGGGCGAAGCGCGCGGAACGTTGCCCGAACAGAACACCAATTTTGATAAAACAATTTTATCATTTGCACGTGTTTTTGAACGCTATGTTCGTCCATGATTATTTGGCAGAACAGACTGCATAAATCACAGCCCATTTGACAGATGTAGCTTCTACAGTATGGCCGCTATCAACTGTCAAAGTACGGAAGTCCCTATTGGAAGACCCTGTACATGTAAAGGGTATTTTTGCTCTTTTCAGAACTTCAGACTTTGTTGGTCAAATAAAACACAAAGAAATTAATATGATGACATCTTATTAAATCCATTCGACTGTTTCATGCCATTTAATATTTGAAAATAGCTTCGGGCATATGTCCACAACTGCTGTCTCGTACAAAGCATATTCTAGAGGTCCAATTGTCGACCACTTTGTGCAGCAATTGGGGGCATATACCATATGTATCACGTATTAATCGAACAATGTTTTCCTCAAAAGCGTCAATCTTTGCTGGTTTATCGTCATAAACTAGTAACCCGATCTTGGTGGGCAATTGTTGGGTAAATTTTTTGAACTGACTCTTGCTAAATCGTGTTTTCAATAAAGCGATGGTTTTGTTGGTAGAATGGGGTGAAGCATCATCAGTTCTTCCACATTGATCTCACGCAAATTTTGTTTCCACAGTAACTTCCGATCAGGCTTCATTTTTAAAGAAATGATGCCATCAGCGTACAATCCGCACCAAACGGTACACTTTTCCGAATGCAATGGCATCTAGTAAACTTCTTGAGAACTATTCCCGCTCCAAATACGGCAATTCTGGCTGTTTACCTAGCGGCTTAACCAGAAATGAGCCTCATCACTTAATAAAATTTGTCAATCCAGCTGATTCAAAACTCGAATTACTGAAAATCCGAAACAGTAAATGGTAATGCGGCTGTAGTTTTTGTACCAATTGGATCATACACTCCTTGAGATCAAGATCTTTTCGCAAAATTTTCCAGATAGTGCATAGACAAAGGCCTAGTTTCCGGTGTCCATTTCAACACAAAGCTTCCACAATTGCGATATTTTCTTCCCTACGCACCGTTTTCGTTCCTGTTTTTTTGCGAGTATCCAATAGCATGATTGATTGGGAACGAAATTTTTCAATAATTCGATGAATAGCACGTTCACATGGCCCATGATGTGTACTGTAAATTTCACAAAGTGCTCTATAAGTTTGGCGAGATACGATTTAGGAAATAAGTTTCAACAATTCGGTTTTGTTGTTCCGACGTCAATCTTTCAGTGATGAAATGGCGAACTTTACTGAAAATAAATGAAACGTGACTGATTTTACACTTAATCCTTATTGGAAAGTCTGGCACTGCGCAAAAAAGGAAAAACCACCGATATTTACAGCTTGACTTTGTTTTCCCATGGGAGGTCTGCAGCTACTTTGATGGCCTCAATTCCAAGAGAGAATTTACTTTATAGTCGGATATTTTTTGAATATTAGTAATAAATTTCTAGAGTTCCGTTCCATAAGTTATAGGGACTCGAGCAATGTCACCGCAGACTTTAAAATGTCGTTAAATTTGAGATGTAATTCCATCGTATAGTTTCGTAGAGGGTTGTGACCAGTTTGTGCTCCTACCAACATTGGCTGTAATTCTCATTACAACTTTGAAGAGAATTGTAAATGATGATTTTATTAACTGAAATTCTCGATCACATCATATTTCGAACGCTTTTCTGACGAGTTTGCCGGCTATCTTAATGCCAATTTTGTCATTTCGACCAGAGATTTAGCAGATTTACTTCGTGTAGGCGCTGTCGATGAATATGTTGTTATCATCAGTTATCATCATTTTACTTACTTTGGTTTTATATTTTATTATTCAAAAAGAAAGTTTTGATCGCTTTTTTTCTGGTTTTAAAGTTTACACTGTTGATTGTTGCCAGAACGCTGTGGGTCCTTCTTCTAGTATTCACTTCATGATCCACTGGCCGAATAAACCGAATGTCGTCGCAGTATTCTAAAGTGAGCGTCATCTTAAAAACGTCTTCTACTTTAAGGACCTTGATGCTAATGTCGTTGTTTCGAGTATTCATAGAGTTGATGTGTTTCAAGGCGGACTTTTGCAGTTTTTGTAGTTTTTGGATATGGATTGCCGTTGCGTTGCCCCAAGCAAGAACACCATACCGCAGTTCCATGATATTTGCACCGTAACATGATATTTCAGATGGGCTAGTGCATAGATGGCTTTCTTTAAGTTCATGCTTAACTCATCCATCTGTATGTTCCATAAGAAATGACAGTCTATGATGACTTCTAATTATTTATGGCTGTCAACAACATCGATGACTTCTGTATTGGCACTAGGACATGCATCATTTCTCAGGTATACTGGAATTTGTGTCAATGTGAAACTGGGATTACTGATGTGTATCATCTTGGTTTTCAACGCATTAATCACCAAGCCGTTATCGTGGCACCATTTGAAATGTTGTTTCAGTGGAGATGTCCCTCTCAAACCTCAATCTTCAACTTGGAGTGTCATTTAAACATTCATGTCCACACTGGTGGACATCAGTAATGGGACCGCTTAGAAACGTTTGCAAAAAATTGTTCAACCTAGCAAAATGCAAAAGAAAAGTCGCTGGCTTTGCCCCCAACATACATATATAAAAAAAGAACTGAGGAAGGCATAGCGACAATCCTGGAGGTCATTCTATGACAAAATAATAGATGCCTCAGAGGGCAAAGAGAAACCCTTTCTACAAATCCTATGATGCCTAACTGTTTGAAAAAAAAAATGTCTCTTGGACAATCTCAAGCGATGAATCATTCAACCTGCTACTGAACACCCACTTTCCAGGTAGTTCCTTATTCGCGGCCAGTAGCAACCAAAACAGGACTACTGCAACCGTGACCAAAATTCGTGGCCTGATCACAAGAGACAAGCTGCTTTGGGAGCTGCGTATCTTCAAACCACACAAGTCTGCTGCTGAGCTACAAAGGTCCTCAGATATTGTTAGAGAATATCATGAGGAGCTGTGTAGAGCTGATCCACATTCCACTGTCATGGAGAGAAGTCAATGTTTCATTCCCAAAGCCGGAAAATATTCTCATGTTGTCCCAAAGGACCTCAGACCTATAAGTCTATCATCTTTCCTTCCGAAAACTGTATGAACGAATGTTCATACGGGATTAACTACAATAAATATATGGAAATTCATATACACACCGGGGCTTATTTTGGTCCATGAAATGTTCAAACAGGAACATGGATTTTAATTCAGAGATATATTATACACCAGTATCTCAAGTCATAGATATTGATAAAATCTTGATTGTCTTCACTGCCAACTTATCACACATATGTGTGTATATGTATGGAACAAAACCTTAGCAATGTATCAATTCATCCGATCAACACTCCTCAGCTCCGTCCAATACTAATGCATCTAATAGTCATTAATCCGCTGAATCTTTTGCTCTTTGCTTCCTAAAAATATATAACCCAGCACATTTCTCCATTCTAATCACAGGTAATTCTCTATTTATCAGCAGCCAAACTAATTGATTTCAAGTTGCACCTTTGATCAAGCGGAAATCACCAAGGATGGGTTGTCTGGCATCGATACGCACTAATTTGAAATTCATTAATTATTATTCGTATCCACTTAGTTGTAGCTACCGGTAGCGCCATCGGTTAGGCAAGCATTAATGTATCTCATTGCCAATATGGATAGCAAAATTATTTTTGAGTGCTTCCACACGCGGCTTTGTATCTGTAAATACATCACTTAAATATATTTGATGCAAACATTTTGAATAATGTATGTTTGCACGGCGACTCAACGCGCAAAGGTTAGACGGGTGGTTGATAAACTATTGTGAAATGCAAATTATCCCAATATAGTATATTGGATCGTGTTCTGTCGGAATAAAACAATAAACAATTTCTGAGCTGAGGGATATTTTTAATATTTCTTTATTCAGAGTAAACAGGTTTTATGTCAATTTGGGACTTATTGGGTCAACAAGTTTATATTTATCAATCGTTTGAATTGAAAGTAAAAGTCTGTATATCGTATTTTTTATTCAATGAACAGAATTTAGGAACAAACGTTTCATTTCTGCCTGTAGAATGATCTTCTTTGGTCGTAGAGTCGCTTTGAAGAACGAGTTTAACCTCAGTGGAACAGATGCATTAACAAATGCTATGGTCAATTGCTGCAACTTCCTCAACACAAATTTCATTAAAACCTTAGTCAGCCCATTCAAAGAACTTAAAGTTAGTCTGTCAGTCTGCTCGCGCTAAGTGCGACAACCAACTTTTCCAATATTCGGCAAATACAAAACCTCTACCAGTTATCACAATGGACTAGGACTCAAACTAGTTTCATAGCTAGTTAATAAATTCTTCAAAAATGTGTAAATCAATCAACTTGGTCAGACAGACGTAAGATACTCTGCAATTTATTTGCTTTGCTATAGCTCCTTTTGATAACTGACATCGCTATGGAGTTCTTCAATTATGGATGCATCTATACGAAACGGGTGCTTGAAACGAGACTAGTCAACTCCAGCATGGAGTTCCACGAGGGTTTGAGCTTGTACCCATCTTCTGTGGATCAGTACGGTATAGTATTTCAGAACTCAACACTTTCTTTAAAAGAAGATGATTGCGTACATTATTCTTTGTTATCATGTCGGGCGTACACTCCTCGAAGCATTTGCATCTCTAAACATAGGCTTAGCAAATAGAGGAAGGAGCAAAACAACACACACAAAGTAGGAACGTTATCAATCATCGATCTAACCTTTGCGAGTCACTCTAACTTACGCAACATGAGCTGGCGCGTCTGCGAGGAGTACAGCCATAGCGACCACCAGACGATTACATATATTCAAGATAGAAAAAACCAAAATAACGCCGCAGCGACAAAAACTTAGGACAGCCTTTTCGACAAGGATACATTCGAAGAGATGCTAAATAGCTCTACCACAGATATAATCGAATCAGCCGAAAGCTTGTCGCATCAACTTACAGAAAATATCTTAGCGGCTTGTGATGCGGCAATGCCCAGGAAAACAGCAAATCGAAGAGGCGCCCCATGCTACTGGTCGAACGATGGAATAAAAACACTCAGGGCAAAGTGTTTAAAAGCTAGACGTAAAGTCCAAAGGTCTAGAGGGAGAGATGACTTCCAACAAGCTTTAAACAGGTAAGGCAGGAGTTTACAAAGGCGATCAAGGGGAGCAAATCAAGATGCTTCAAACGTATATGCGACGAAGCGGATATCAACCCATGAGATATGGCCTACAGAATGGCTATGGTCAAACTGAAATCCTGCAGGTCTCCACAAATCACGTGCCCATAAATGATGATAACCATAGTGGAGCACTTGTTCCCCAAAAGGTTACACTACATGGTCACAATTGTCCGGGAAACAGAAGTAGGACATATCCCAGCCGTTACACTGGAAGAACCGCAGAGAGCTCTTAATGGAATGACGCCTGGACCCGATGGTATTCCGAACACAGCATCAAAGGCTGCTGCCGGAATACAACCAGATCATTTCATCGCAACATTGCAAAAGTGTCTCGAGGAGGGAGTGTTCCCAGAACCGTGGAAGTTCAACACTTGGTGCTATTACTCGAAGGAAATAAACCACCAGGAGAACCATCGTCATATCGCCCAATATGTCTTCTACACACAATGGGAAAGACCCTTGAGCGTATAATATACGACAGACTGCTGACTATAACAGAGGAGAAGGGAGCCCTCTCAAACCACCAGTTTGGATGTCGAAAGTCACGCTCCACGGTCGATGCTATCCAAACAGTAGTCGACATTGCGTCTGCAGCCATAGAAGGGCATTATTGGAGGGGGGCCTAAAAAAGTACTGTGCGGTGGTGACTACGAGTAGACGTCAAACAAGCGTTCAACACTGCCGACTGGTCCCAAATAAGGCGATCACTTGTAAGGATGGAAACACCCTACTACCTGCTAAAGATAATCACCAACTATTTCACGAACAGGAAGTTACGGTATGACGCGGATGAAGAGGTTAAACACTACACCATCTCCGCTGGGGTACCGCAATGATCAGTGTTAGGTCCACTTCTGTGGAACGACGGAGCGTTGCGACTAAAGCTGCCCGAAGGAGTCAGTATCATAGGATTCGCAGACGATATACTCGTAGCTATCGTGGTCGTCGCAAAACACACCCATGAAGTTGAGTCAACCACAAACGCAGCCATTGTTCAAATAAAGCGGGGGCTCGAATCTGTGGGTCTCGAACTGGCGGAACAAAAAACTGAAGCCGTTCTTATTACGAGCAGGAAAACCGTGGAATATGGTATATCAATATTCAAGTCGGTAACCAGAACATCCGATCGAAGGAAGTGGTAAAATACCTAGGAGTTATGTTAGACAACAGACTACGGTTCAAACAACATGTGGACTATGCGAGGAAAAAAGCGTCAGCGCTACGAGCAGCACTCTCCAGAATACTACCGAATGTTGGCGGACATGGATACGCAAAAAGGATCCTCCTAGCTAAAGTGGTGAGCTCGGTTATTCTATACGTGGCACCAGTGAAGCACGCAATTTTCCTTTGCGGACTCTTTGCGGAATGGAGAGAAAATCTACCAGACCCCCCAGAGGTAATTAAGAGAATGGTGGAGTCGGAAGAATACTGGCTAAATATCTGCGGATTTGTAAAAACTGTGCAGACCTAGCAGACGGAGAATAGAAGCCGAAAGAAGAGCGGCAGAACCAGCCGAAAAAATGGAAATAGTAGTATGAATTATTTGCCAGCCCCGCGAAGTAATACCTAGTGTGTGTCTCTTAGGACGTAGGCGCGAGGAAAAAGGACAATAATATTCCATATTAGTATCTTAAAGAAGATTCCACATCCATTGGCGCCTGCCCCTTGTAAAATAACTCACAATCTATACTACTAAACATTTGAGGTGGTCACTACAAACGAAGTTCTCTTGAAATTAAGATCCGCACCGGATTCAGTAAGATCTAGATCGAAAGTCCGACAAAAAATCTTACTCTTCGAAATCAAATCAGTGGTCAGTAAGGAGTTTTCTCAAACAACATTCGTTATCGATTCTTCTAAGCCAAATACTTGGAACTTCTAATCTGGCGCTACCTTTGACGTAGCATACATAGATCGTGGGAAGTTTTAGTTTTTTAAGGACTGAAACGAATAAAACCTGTAAATTTTAATACGGGCTATACTTCCAATGCGTAAAAATTGCAATCCCATTTTGTACCCAAATTAGCCTGTATATTCTCTAGTTTCAGTTTTTTATTGATTTTAGTTCGGTGCGGTTTAAAATATTTATAAAATATGACTCAAGAGGAACGCTGTAAAAAGATCATCGACAAATGGCTCGAAAATACTTCTCGTCCAAACCATTTCATCGCAAACAATCTAAACATAGCACGCAGTACAGTGGATTCTATTATTAAACGATATTTGGAGACGTTGACAGTTAAGCGAAAACAGAAAAGTGGAGCTAAAAGTGGAGCACATGATACAAATTTGGACAGGAAAATAGTGGGTACCATCGTAAAAAATCTGACTATGGATATCTGATACCTTATTTGCGTCGTTGGAACTGATTTTCCCTTCCTGCACTAGCTGCGGTTGAACTCAGTCGAAGATCGGCGAAGTAACTCGTGGTTATCTAGCAGTATTTCTTGGTGTTCAACCGTTCTCATATACCTCAGCTGCAACAAAGTTGTAGCCCAATCCAACATCCATTGCCTCAGAAAATTCGAGGTGTACCATAGACCATCATATGACTTTGTGAATATTTGCTCATGTGCAGAAAGTTAAAGAATGGTTGCCATAGTCTACTGCTAATATTTATTTCTGGTTAATAAAGACTGCTGGATTTACAGTGGCTTTCATCCAAACCTTTACAGCACTAAAGCTCATCTTATCAAGTTTGATTTATAACAGTTTAGTGTTTCCTTTTTAGAGTACAAAATTGCACCTAGAGATGAACTATTTTTTTAATACGTATTCATTAGCTGTCTCGTTGTTTCTTAACTGCATCTATTCTATGTTGTAAGAAAGTTAGCTCATATGCATTTGACCAACCAGGTTTTCTATTGGGTGTCCACGGCTAAATAGGCTGATAAGCTCATATAAGGCATTTGTCAAGCAGCTCTCTCTTACACGAACTGTGTGCACCACCTTCGATTCAGCATGGATAATTGTCTTACTGTAAACTGGGCAATATTTTGGGGGAAATATGAGATGTGGTATATGACACTTCTCCTTTGACCTGTCGACGATAGGAAGACTGAACTCCTCGTCTTAACTTTTCATTCATTTTTACATAAAGCAAAATCACAGGCCTCTTTACTGCTGAGTGCTACTACCACTTTACAGCTTTTCAGATTCAAATAGGAATTAATGAGTTCAAGGCAATAGCCATCTGGCTGACATTTCGGTGCTTTTATTGGTCTTAGCTTTCTTGTTGTATAAGCAAATTTTAAAATATAAGTACATGGATACCCTGACACAGTCATGACGGTAATATCTTCGCAAGTTTCTCTTCCTCAGATTGCTAAGAACGCGTCACTGATAAAAAAAGTGAAGCGACTCCCGCGAGTCCATCTTGACAGCAGAGCTTGTCATCACTAACACGTAACTTCATTCCATGCACCACTAAGACGTAAAGGATCCGAATATTGTTGATAGTTATCTATCAGGCGATGCTTGGTTGATTTTGACCTTCAAAATTCGTCTGCGGTCGAAGGTTATATTAGCCATTTTAGATGCACATTATTAGACTTACCCTTGCTGTCAGATTCAGAATCTTTCTAGGGATCATCAAAGAAAACTTAAAATGTGTTAGTAATATCATCATCAGAGGGTTGAACTATAAAAAGTGTTTGACTCGGCAAAGACAAACGATAGAATCCGATTTGTTGACTTTGTCATTTGATGAACGCAATTGAAAATTTTGTTTGGGTGTCACGTCTCTTACGGATTTATAGCATAATCCTGAGTTTTAGTATCCAACAATCTGGCTCCAGATTTTATAAATTCGAATTAAAAGGATTGGGCTTTAGCTTACGTCAGCAGTGCTTATAAATGGAATCTCAAACGACTGAGTCAAGTAGTCCTCCAACTCGTGCTAATTACATTGTTCGAGCCTGAGTAAGTAAACAATACCCTCGTAATATTGTTGCGTTCTAAGTATCCCAATCAAAACAAGTTACCCGCGCATCTCATTGGAATTTTAACAAAACAAAAATTAACACAGAGTTTCTCATAGAACAAGTACTCGTAACAATCAATTGAAATGCAAATCATATGCAAATCACAGTGAATCACACAATTATCACGTACTTACAACTCGATTAGTCATTTAATTCATAGAATTACTATTCCAATTTCGATTCCAATTCGAAACTCCAAGGCAAAATGAATAAGTCTAATATGTTAGCTGACTGACTTTTCTTGTCACCTGAGGCAAATGCCACTGAAATTGATTTCGGGGATATCGAATGATGTGTCAGTTTATAAGTACTAAATCAGTTTAGAATTACAAAAACAAAAAACAACAAAAAATTCCAACTGTCTTTGTCCATGAAAACATTCGAAAACATTGACACTCAATGATTAGTCAAAAGTAAATACTTTCAGATACATTTTACCGAACAGGAGTAGAACCCCGATAGTCAGCCGGTTCAGGTGCTGATGAAGCTAAAATCGAGAAGAAACATCAATGTCAGACGTGAAGGAATTTATTTATTTTTTTTTTTTTTTTGTAACTCAGTTGAAATGTATCTATTTACTTTCGCTTGACAAATGGGTCAATGGAGAATTTATTGTTATCTGGATGTGAATGTCGCGCCGGATTATATGTCACGTATTGCTGTCCAAAAGTAATTTAAAAGGTGAATTGATGGGTGCACAAAAACTGAAAAACCTATTATTGAATGGAGTTTACATACATACGTACAACGAGTAAATACGAATGTCATTGTATTGAAGTTTTAAATTGTTTTTCGAATTGGTTTTGCGACAAATGTTTGCTTTTTCGGATACTGCTGCGCTATAAAGCTATGCAAATTCGTGCTAGTGGAAACCTACACCTGTGACTGTATGCAGTTTTCATTATGTACTGAAGCAAATGCCGAAACGTGCCTAATGCTGAAATTCGGCATATAACAATAAAAATCGATATTACAGATTCGATTTTGATTTTCACGGATGCTGATCAAGTTGTGGTGGGCATTCAAGTTGCTGGTCGGCGCGAGCGTTCTGTATGTTGTTGACCATCGGAACGGTATTAGTGTTGTCACATTTGGTGTAAATTTAATTAGGAAAATTTGTTAAGGACTAGCAATTTCTGGCAGAGAAAGCTCTAATTAGTACATAGGAGAATGGGGATAGGCCAAAATGGTGGAAAACTGACACTGCTCCTACTTTGGTTTTGAAAACAACAAAATCTGAGTTTTGCAACACATTGATACTGTCGAGTCGGCGATAAAGTAATTATCCTCCAGCTTCAAACTGACAACTGATGTTGCTTAAACTCAGGCAGAGACTCTTCTTCTTTATTCTTTCAATTCAGTATTTAATATACAGAATCAAGCAAAAGTATGAACTAACAATAACTGAATTCAAATGAAACTGCAACTGGGTACTGGGTCGTCATCTATAATCAGGAGACAGATACAAATGTTTTCTTTTCAATTGCATCAGCTTTACTGCAGTATGCTGCTTTTCCTTCTGAACTCGAAGTCTTCAATCTGCAGAACTGTTTCATTCAGTCGATACATATGATAAGTGCTAATGATGGCTTTTGCTACTAATTACCACCGCATTGTCTTGCTTTTACAGTTTTTTTGGCTTGCACCTAGCAGTCTTGGGATCATACTTTTGTAAATTAAAGTTCGCCCATTTATCCAATAACGTAGTTCTGCGGCAGAATCATTTAATGCATATCGCATTCGAAGCTTTGAAACCTAAGTTTTGCCAAACATAGCAACACTTTACTAAGGACTGAAACGAATAAAATCTGCAAATTTTAATACGGGCTATACTTCCGATGCGTATTATTAAACGATATTTGAAGACGTTGGCAGTTAAGCGAAAACAGAAAAGTGAAGCTAAAAGTGGGGCACATGATACAAATTTGGACAGGAAAATAGTGGGTAGCATCGTAAAAAACCGGACTATGTCATCCAGAGACGTTGCTGGGAAATGTAATACCAACCAAACATTGGTACAAAGATCTAAAAAAAACGTAACGGTTTAAAAACACGAAAAAAAGAAAAAATACCAAAAGTTACTGAAAAACAAAAAAATGTCATAAAAACACGAGCCCGAAAGCTATACGAGTTGATCGGCAACAAGAAAGCGTGTTTGGTTTTGGAAGACGAAACTTATGTCAAAGCCGACTTTACTACTCTTCCAGGTGCGCAGTTTTACAATTCGTTTGAAGCTGAGATTCTTCCGCAATCAACAACATCGATTGGGATGAAAAAATTCGGGTCAAAATATCTCGTTTGGCAGGCCATTTTGCCAATGTGGACACAGAAGCTCATCGTTTATTACAACGGGAACAATTAAAGGAGAAGTGTACTGTGCCGTCCCATTGAAAGGTATTGGGCTTTGGTCAAAGCTAAATTGAGGAAAAGTGAGCAGTATGCAAAGGACGTAAAAGATTTTAGTGCTAAATGGAAAAGAGCGTCCAAAACGATCACGGATGTAACTGTCACCAACCTTATGAAGGTTGGAAATAATTTTTTTTATTTTTTGTAATTGTGAATGAATTTACTAAAAACAGAGTTGTAAAGCAAATAAAAAAAATTGCATGAATTATGAAAATATTTTTTTTTTTACTTTGAAGTTTCCAAATTTTATTCGTTTCCGTCCTTAATACAGCAGCACACCAATCAGGTTATTTTCCTGAAGTTTCAGTGTGCGTGTACAGCACTAGTGAAAGAGTTTACTGCAGGATTCCTTCGAATTGATTTCATTAGCTGCCACTATGCCTGTGCGCAGGAGATTAGTTGTTTAATTTCATAAGAGATATTGTTTTGCGGATTTCATATCGAAGTTAAGGTACGTAAAGTCTCCTACATAGTCGTTAATATTGACGTTCTGACTAATTCGTCGATATTGCATACATATTTGAATGTGTCGAGATCATCCTATAGCTTATATGTATATGATACTAAGAAGAGTGTTTCGACTCCCGGAACAGTCTGTGGGTTGGCTTTTCTGGGTCTTCAAAGTTTCCAAATTTTATTCCTTTCTGTCTTAGGGGAAGTTCTAGTCGAAGCCTCGCTTGTGTGTTATTTGTGAAGCTTTTGTTAACTTAGGGGAAGTCAAACTCCTAAGCCTTCAAATTGCTGTCAACTGTGACAAAAAAAAAGCAAAATCCTTTGGCGGCAGAAGTTTTTTTGTTTATTTACTCTGAGACCAACTCATTTCGCTTGTTCTTTAGTTGCAGTAAAAGACTCTGGGATGGGACGCTCGGAGCAACCGATAGTGTCGATATCGTTTGTTCATCTCTGTTTTGTTTCAGCATGGAGTTTTGTTAACGTCCTTGTTTACGCATGCTGTGCGTACTATCAGTTGCATCACTAGATTGAAGAACTCGCATGATAGCTCTTTTCCTTCTCAGAAATCGGAACACATTTTGAATAATTGGGACGAGTTGTTTCAAAACTGAAAATTATATAGCGTTAAGCCACGTGGTTGGATTAGCCTTTGCGAGTTTCCATCGCAATCATTTGTGATTTAAAATAGGTGGTGAGTTTTGGCACTTGTCAGTGTACAAATGTGATCCGCAATAGATCTTCCAACCCCGAAGCCAGACTGGTACTTATGAAAGATGTGTTTCGAAAGGATTGAAGCGTTCATATAATGTGCATAGACCCATAGACCCATACTTTGTTAACTATTTATTGCATGCACACTACCTCTGTAGTATGGGTTGTAGGAGGGTCGGAAATACATCTACTCCGAGATACCGAGTTTTAAGCAAAGCCTTACGCTGCCCTGTTTTGACTCCCATCTTTCAAATTTATGCGTGTTTGATAACAAGTGAGGTGTAGTTGAACTCGTAATTATGAGTACTTTCATTGCATTAAAGTAAACGCCAAAAGTTACTGAAGATCAAAAAAGATTTTTTTTTTTGTAAAAAACTTAAAATTTTGACTTTGTCATCTTTTTTTCGCCAAAAATGTTCTATTAATTATCGCTTTTTTCAACTTTGAAACATGTACCTAAAATGTACAATCAAAACAATGTCGGGTCATTTCGTCTCAAGTCAGTGGTTTTCAAGATACGACTCAACTTTTTGAAACAGATGAAACATTAAGTTAAAAATTTTAGTAAAAAAAAAAATAAAATATTGATTGCACATTTTTAAGTTAAAAATTTTAGTAAAAAAAAAAATAAAATATTGATTGCACATTTTTATTTTTATTTTTTTCACCAAAACCTTGTATCGTATCTATTGTTCAAAGTACGAACCCCATAGCTGGTCTTTGAAAGGCTATAACAATGTGAATTCCTTCCAATTCGTCAATCGTATGGTTCAAGTCATACAATGTTGTCATTTCTGGTGCCCAAACAATGTCCTTCACCAAAGTCCGTAAGTAAAAGTTCATTGGGTTCAAGTCCGAAGACTTTTGAGGCCACAGAGTAGGTCCATCCCGACTTTTCTAAAAATTTTCATACACGCGATCTAACCACTCTCTAACTACATGGGCATAGAGTGCGGGGCGCCATCCTGCTGATTGTGTGTCGGCTGTTCCAGTAATTTGTTTTGCAAAAATTACGGGTAGAGACCCGAATTAAGCCTTGGAGGAAGCCGATAGGGTTCGATCAGCTTTTTTTTTTTTAAATTGGCGCGCGCACAACGGGTTTTATGTATCCTCAAGATATTTGCATATGGCGTAAGGAAGTTGGGTAGGGAAAAGAAGGAGATACCCATGTACGCTGGTTTTAAATGTTTGCAAGTTATAATGAATAGGAAAGAAGGAGCACGGCAGGGCATTTCATAAACGAGTTGTACGGATTAGAAACGAATCACGATATTTTAGAGTATGTCCGAAGATGGGCGGGACGGGTGTTACGGTTGAAAGTTCGAAGGGGCGGAATGCTACTGGGTATTTCGGTGGAGCACTGGTGGTGAAAATATCGATATAACAAGATGTGACAGGAGACGTTACGCCGGTGTTCCAGGATATAGAATGACTGTTTAATATTGGCAGTTTTATCGCGCGGTTTTTGATTCTATTTACCAAGTGCAAAGAGGTCTTACGGGCGCCTGACGAAATGTGGGCATTGGACTCCAGTTTTGGGCGGTTAAACGCTTTATATTGAGGCCAGGTCAGAGTTGGTGAAATATTTCTTACATCGCTTGAGGAAACCTAGACATTTCGCAGCATTTTTTGCGACATGGAATATGTGGTCATTCCAACGCAAGTTGTCGTTGAAACACATACCGAAAATGGAAAGTTTTTCCGTTTCAAAAATGCAAGTGCTTGTGACACAATGTACCTGTCCACATATTGACGCTGGACTTATGGTGAAAATCTCTGTATTTCATGGAGCAGGATTGTTTTCCGCCCAGGTATGCAAATTGTGGAAATCAGTGATTCTATCACTGGTGAATTGGGTCTCATCCGTCCATAGAATCCGGCCATTAAAGTTGTTTTCCGCGAAGTATCTTTCCAGGATCTATGTAATTGCAGAGTGCCAAACGCTTTGCTGTGTCCCCAGGTTGTAGCTTCTGTACTGGTATAAGATGTAAAACGTCTTCGTAGCTGCGAACATCTTTTGCTAAAGCAGGATGTGAGTTTCTCGACGATTTCCGCGTTATACCTGTCGCCCTCAACCTGGAAAATGTTCTAATAAAATTCCTCCCATTTGGGGCAGTTCTATCAGAGTACCGTTCCAGATATTCCAATTCTGTTAACTGTTACCTTTGCAGAAACCATAGAGATGTACCATGACTCCGTATTCTTATGTAAAAAGTCCATCATCGAGGATATTATGAGTTAAACATCAATATCCCGGCTAAAAATTACAAACTAGGTATAAAAATAATTCTTCATTCTTTTTATACTCGTATTATGTCATAAGATATCTGGTTAATTCTTTTTTTAGAAAAAGGACCTGTAATTTTTTTTTTGACCTGAAAAAATGAGCGTTAACTACCCGAGGTAGCTTTTTAGAGTTCATAAATTGAACCTTTTTAAAAAAAAAAGTTACTACTAAAAGTTTATATTTTGCAATAACAAACTTATTTTACGGGAAAATATTCTAAAGCAGCTATTAACTTTGACAGTTAGTTTTATAGGGCTGTTGTAAAAGAATGCCCCATTTTTGAGTTTTATAGTTTGAACAAGTTGGGTAGTATCTTGACAACTACTGACTTGTGATGAAATATGCTGACTTTTTGGTTTTGTTTGTAACATACTACACGTTTCCAAGTTGGAAAAAGAGGGGATTGGTAAGATTCTTTTTCGAAAAAAAAGGTTGTCAAAGTCAAAATTTCAGGATTAAAAAAAAAATCAATTTGAAAGATGTTATTTGCAATGGGAGTCAAAACAGGTCAACGTAAGGCTTTGCTTAAAACCTCTGCATCTCGGAGGGAATGCCAAGGACTCTCCCTTTAAAGTTGTTGACACATTATTCGGAACACTCTGTACATCAGAATCTGCGGTCTTCTTGTTTTATAGCTTTTTAGTAGCTGCACCAAATTCCTCTCTATACGATAATGTAACGTATGTATGGTATATGGATTGAACGAAAATGCTGCTTAAACACATATACATGCCGTCGGAGACTATTTGTTTTCACTTTTGGAAAGTGGTCCTGGTGTTGTGATCAGCTTCTAGTTGTAGAACTACCCGCTTCCTTAAACTGTGAGAATGCATAGACTTTCTTCTTTTCTTCAGGCTCAATACTTTTCCAGCCCTGCTCTTATCTTACACTTACATTCCACCTCTTTCGGGAATTTGTAATCAGCAAATTGCCTGTAGCAATCTTCTCGCCTTTTTTCGTTGGACGTTCAGGCTCAAATTTGGCTGTGAGGGGATCATAGCTAGAGTTAACTTTTACTGCTCTGAAAGTGTGCTTAGTATGCACTGTCATGAACGTTGTGCATGTCTCATATGTCTTAGCATGTGGTAGATAGCTGGAGATAGTCAAGTTCCTTTGCGGATCCATATTTTTCCGGAACCTAGTGCTACTTATCACTGTGTTGCTACCTCCTTCCAATTCGATTAGCCTAAAGCCATTATCTGTTGTTATTTCGTGTTTTCCAACTAATGTGCCCAGTAATTTTGGTCTGCGAGTAGGATTGTGGCACAATAATTTGGACAGCCTCCGAATAGAGATTACGGAGGTCATGTAATTCTCTTTGATATGGCCTTCAGCTTCATTGGAAGAGTCATATTCACATATTGCAAAAGCTAAGTTGGGAACCATCCAAAAACTATGAATGAATGAAATGTATTATTAAACTAAAAACGAGTGGTACACTTACAATCTTGTGTCATATGGTCTAAACCTCTTCTCCAATCTCCATTCAATAACTTTGAATTCATAATCAATTACAAAAAAGAACAATTACTTGGGAATCATGGCCGAACTACACAGCCACGATCAATTTACATATCTCAACACTTCAGATACTAAAGCCCTTAATGCTAAATTTCCTATCTAATTGATGACGAATTTGGTCTTCTTATCAAACGTACATATTACATAATGGCACCTTAATACCATCCGAAAACCTTTCCTATACTACTCAGATGTCACTCGATAGATAACACCGTCGATTACCTAACCAAGCCAAAAACAATACTTAAACATATGTTTCACCTGTTGACTTAATGATCTAATTTTGCCCCCTTTTCTCTCTCTTTTCAGGTAACGTACTGAATTTGCACGCATTCGTATTGTTGTACTTCATGTTAGGAATATTTGTCGATGACGATGGTGTTATATAGTTTGTTTGTATCCATGTTCGACTGTGAAAACGACTCCAAACCACGACACTTACTACCAGATACCGCCAAATGACCAATAACCGTCTCGAATTTCATTCGCTGGAAAACTGCTCTCTCTCTAGAACTTTTTTTCTAATCAACTTAGCGGTTTTAGTGTTACACAAAAAAAAATAATAATAATAATGAACAATAAAATGGAAAAAGCACTTTGTTGGCAATAAACTAGGTGCCGGCGTCGTCGCGTACATGACATGTGAAAGAGTATCTGAGAGTATGGGCATCGCGGTCAGACGGTCGGTGTAATCAATGCAAAAAGGTAACAAAGGTATAATGACTTTAGAACTCATTTCTGTTTTATTTTTTCCAATTCTCTTTAATTCCGATAGCAATAATCTTGCTGAAGTTTCTTTCATCGTTGAACACCCTCCACCGTCGTACCGCAATTTGGTTGGTGACGGGAGCTCAATAAGTTCATTGCGCAATCAACACCCGACAACGATGACTACGGTGACTACGACAACGTCGCAAGCAAAGGCATTGGAGGAAATCTTCTTTTGTCGCAGCGACAATTTATGGCAGAAATTTTCATATCGCTGTATTTGTGGTATGCATACCTTAGTTCACACATATCTACTCACACTTACGACAGAGAGATACCTGAGCTTAATGATAATTTTTTTAATAACTTTGCGACATTAAAAAAAAAAAAAAATGTATGCACAAGGGATACATATTTCTGTGTGGGTATACGAGTATGGTCGCGACAAACCCTGCTTACTAATCGATGATTTATCGCGGTTTGCTCAGGTCATACCTTACGGGCTTGGATGTTTACTTTTCAGGCGGAGTGTAGGAATGCCTGGTCATGCTGTGGTATTTATGCGAGTACACGTCAAGGCGAGGCGGTAAATTTAAAGGGTGCTTTGCGTGTATAAACCGGCTTTTTGGCTTTTATTTCAAAAGTAGTTGAATTTGTAGACTTTCAGATAGTACTTTGGTAAGATAGTGTCTTTAAGTTTCAATTGAAGCTTATGGTGGACACTTAGTTTGCCAAAATTTAAGCTTACTTTTGCGTGTTACCCAGATCCAGCCGGTCGACGTTGTTATTTCAGAACTTTGAAGCCGTCCTAGTTTTAGTTAGGCCGCAGTCAGGAAATCCTCGTTTCCGATTTTCGCGGACTACATGCCTTCTGGTTTACGTTACATGTTGCATGTCACCAAACTTATAGGATTGCAGGAAGGAGATGACGTATACCGTATAAAGACCTTTTAAAGGCTTTAAGGTTTACAGAGTTGTTTGTCGGCAGATTGGGGTAGAATTCTATCCAAGTTTATTGTCACTTGCCTTTGTGCTGTGAAGGGTTACTCTTCCATTTAAAGGATAGGATACCGGCTTGTTGAGCTACATTCAAATCCGTAAGTAGTCCTGACTGTGAACTGCTTATTTTTTGGTCACTTTGTTCTTTCTCACCGATCATCATATGTTGATCTGGCGCTCTTTAGAACTACAGGTGGTGTCTTCATGACCATCCATCATTAATATTTTATCTAGCACCCTTTCAGTAATGACAAGTTCAACTGGTCTTGGTTTTGCGGATGGCTATGTTCAACGACGATCAAATACACCCGTTGCAAGAACAAAGGCCAACATTGAAACTTATTGCGCCTTTTTTGTGCATTACTTGCATGTATCTCCATAGCGATACTATAAGTTCTTCAATCCTGATTTAGATCTTGCATGGGAAAAGAAAAGTTTGTAGTCCAAAATTTAAATCAACACCGCGAGCAAGAATAACAACAAAATTCGCATCCTCGTTACTGGCGTTTGTGTGGGATGCACAATCCAGGTTTTGATTTGATTCCTAATCCGAATCCGACATCCTTTGATGTCGTTGTAACGTTGACCGACTTCTGACAGGGTCAGTAAAGAAAAGCTTGGAAATGGAGTGCATTTCTCAAACTATTTTATTATTTATATATGTATAATATATTTCATATTAATACATTACAATTCTTTATGCCTACTTCTATAGAACTAATAGTGCACTTCAAGTGTACAAATAGTATTAAATGCCCCCTTAGTTGACTCAATTATAAATACAATTAACAATGGGTAGGGTGACCTTAGAAAACCAAAAACCAATGTGTAATGATGAAAAAGCTGAATGCTTCTGTACAATTTAGATTTGAAAAAAATTACATTTTTTATTAAAGATGTAAAGTAAAGAAACCAGAGAAAAAAAGTGTCCTATTTTATACCAGGATGTCAGAGAACATGCATTCCATACCAGTAAAATCAATATCCAATGGAAGATGTAATTAAGTATTCTGATCGATTTTGGGAGCTTATTACAATAAATACACGGCAGGATGACACCAAATAAAAATTGTGGAAAGCGGTGGTGCAAGCATAATTTCTACGTAAATTACAACCAAAAATTAGTCTGCAATTCAAATTTCCTGATGTTAAAAATAACGTTTTTAACACTTTAAAATAATACAATGGAAGAATTTATATATCCCGCAGCAATAGAAAACTGGGATGTCCACAGTGTTAATGACAAATTTTTTTTAAAACACTTTTCTGCAGAATTAATAGCGGCTGGATTTTGTTATTATAAGCACCTGTCCAACACGCAATACCATACTGTTGGATAAAACCAACCCACTTAGGCCTAATGGCCCATTGTGATGCCACGTGGATCTACTCGTATGATCCTCTTACTGATGGAACCAGTTTGAGCTTCTGACGAAGCGAAGGAGACTGTTTACGTCTGTATTTTTCAGATCGTTTAGGTCGTTGTAGAAGAAGGCTCCTAAGTGAAGTTTTCTTCTCTGGGAGAGACCTGGACATGTACAGAGTATGTGGAGGATTGTTTCCTCCTCCTCCTCGTCCATGCAGCTTCTGCAGAAACCATTTGTAAAGGCGCCAAGCCTTCTTGCGTGCTTGCCTATAAGACAGCGTCCAGTGATGACACCTATGATGGCGCTGAGATGTTTCTTTTTTAGAAGGATCAGACACTTCAGTTTTGGCTAGATTTTTTTAGTCGCTAGACATGTTGGTCCAACAGTCCACCTAAGGTCTGTTCTTTTATTGGCATCCAGCTTCAATATTAGTTTGCACGCAGCGATTGGGATACCTATGCTACCCCTTTCCGGTAGAATAGGTAGAGTGGTTCCAATTTTGGCGAGTTCATCGGCTCTACAATTCCCTGGAACGTCTCTGTTGCCCGGCACCCAACAGAGGTGAAGGTTGAACTGCTCTGCCATCTGCATAAGAGATGATCGGCAGTCAAGGGCGGTTTTAGAATTTAATGACACTGAGTCCAGGGACGTGATAGCGGCCTGACTATCCGAAAAGATGCGGATATCCTTTGCAGATATCACGTTTTTCTTCAGCCAGGACAGAGCTTCTTTAATCGCTAAAATTTCCGCCTGGAACACGCTGCAGTGATTTGGAAGACGGAAAGAGAGGCTTAGATTTATCGTGTCTGAGAAAACACCGCCACCAACCCCGCCATTGGTTTTAGATCCATCTGTGTAGAGATGGATTGACTTGTGCTCCATGAAAGCATCTTCCTCCCAGAAGGATCTAGAGGGGAAGCTTACATGGAAGTTTTTGTCAAACCAAAGTTCAGGTGTGGTGTGGGATTCCTAATGTATTAAGAATATTGGCGTGTCCAAATGAATTATTTGTCCACTGTTTAGCCGCTTTAAGGCGTATAGCTGCAGTCGCAGCTATTTGCCTGCAGAAAATATCGAGGGGTGTTAGATGAAGCAGAATGTCTAATGCCGCAGAGGGGGTAGACCGCAATGCTCCGCTTATGCATAGCCATGCTGTTTTTTGGACTCTGCTTAGCTTAATGCAGTTAACCGCACTTTCTAAGGCACCAGACTATCACCCCGTAAGTAAGTATCGGTCTTATGACCGAGATGTACAGCCAGTGGGTTATCTGAGGTTGAAAGCCCCATTTATTTCCAATGGCTTTTTTGCAAGAGAATAAAGCTATTGTAGCTTTATTGACTCTTTCTTGAATGTTAGGTTTCCAATTTAGTTTTCTGTCCAAAATGAGACCCAGATATTTTGCTGTATCGGAAAACACTAAATTGGTACCGTTTATTGAAGGAGGGTCTATAGTTTGAATTTTATATTTCCTGGAGAAGAGGACAAAATCAGTTATATGGGGGTTTATTCCTAATCCACAGTGATCTGCCCAAAGGGTTAATCTATTGAGATTTAGTTGAAGGAGTTCTTTAATGGTATTAAGATGCTTACCTGAGACGGCAATAGCAACGTCGTCTACATAGGCAATCACCCTGCTACCTCCCTCTTCCAGGTATATCAGCAGTTCATTTACTGCTAAGTTCCAGAGAAGGGGAGAGAGGACACCGCCTTGCGGCTTATCTCTGCTGACACATCTTTTGGTAGAAGTCTCACCCAGTTTGGAGTTGATTATCGTGCTTTTTAGCATAAGACTGATCAGTTCCCCAAGTGAGTCGTCTACCTGCAGAGTTGACAGCGCAGTCGTGATTGCGGATGTGTTGACGTTGTTGAAGGCACCATCTACATCCAGGAAAGCAACCATTGTGTACTCTTTATATTGTAGGGATCGTTCGATGTGGCTAGTCAGTGAATCCAGAGCCGTTTCTACCGACTTTCCTTTACAGTAGGCATG
This sequence comes from Volucella zonaria, assembly GCA_963966105.1. NCBI lineage: Eukaryota > Metazoa > Arthropoda > Insecta > Diptera > Syrphidae > Volucella > Volucella zonaria. The sequence goes on along the minus strand of OZ014531.1, from coordinate 117,901,070 downwards.
TTGAGCCGTTGACAGAAGTCTAGGGTCAATTTTATCTCGTATATGGATATCAATCAGTCGTTCTAGAGTTTTCAGAAGGAAAGATAATACTCGTAGACTTATAGGTCTGAGGTCCTTTGGGACGACATGAGAACATTTTCCGGCTTTGGGGATGAAACATTGACTTCTCTCCATGACAGTGGAATGTGGATAAGTTCTACACAGCTCCTCATAATATTTTCTAGCGCAGGCAGAATAATATCTGAGGATCTCTGTAGCTCGGCAGGTACGAGGGCCAATAAGTAGGTGACTTTTTGAATTTCTGACCTCTTTACTGAAACAGCAACACTGCTCCTGTCAACAGGCATCTGTCAGTTGACTCCTGTCAAAATTTAAACTTGCTGCGTCAGTTAGTTTGTGTTTGACAGCTATTTTTATCAGACTACTCACTAATTTGAGGAGAAAATGGAAAAAAGTGAATTTCGTGTGCTTATTAAGCATTATTTCTTGCGAAAAAAAACCATTACCGAGACCAAGGCTAAGCTTGATAAATACTATGGGGACTCTGCACCATCGATTTCAATGGTAAAAAAGTGGTTTACTGAATTTCGTTGTGGCCGTACAAGCACTGAAGATGCCGAACGTCCTGGACGCCCAGTTGAGGTCTATACACCCGAAACAATCGAAAAATTTCACGATATGGTGTTGGCCGACCGAAGATTGAAAGTGCGAGAGATTGTGGAAGCCGTAGGGATCTCGCATGGCTCAGTGGTTTCAATTTTGAATGATCACTTGGGCATGAGAAAGCTTTCCGCAAGATGGGTGCCGCGTTTGCTCACAGTCGACCACAAACGCAATCGTGTAACAACTTTACAGGAAGGTTTGGCGTTGTTTAATCGCAATATGGAGGAGTTTTTGCGCCGTTTTGTAACCGTGGACGAAATATGGATCCATCACAACACACCAGAGAACAAACAACAGTCAAAACAGTGGGTTTCTAAGGGTGAATCGGCGCCAAAGAAGGCCAAGGTGGGTTTGTCAGCCAATAAAGTTATGGCGACTGTTTTTTGGGATGCACGCGGGATAATCCACATTGACTACCTTCAAAAGGGAAGAACAATCAATGGGGAATATTATGCCAACTTATTGGACCGATTCAATGACGATTTGAAAAAAAAACGACCTCATTTGGCCAAGAAAAAAGTTCTTTTCCACCAAGACAATACAAGGGTGCACACATGTGCAGTTGCCATGGCAAAAATCCATGAATTGGGCTATGAATTGCTCCCTCATCCACCCTATTCTCCAGATTTGGCTCCGAGCGACTACTTCTTGTTCCCAAACCTGAAGAAATGGCTTGGTGGAAAAAGATTTGACTCCAATGATGAAGTCATCTCGTCATTTTGAGGACCTCGACAAATCATTTTTTTTGGAAGGGATAAAAAAATTGGAGAAGCGTTGGACAAAGTGTATAGACTTCAAGGAAGACTACGTTGAAAAATAAAATTATTTTTTATCAAAAAATCTGTTTTAATCCAAAAGTCACGGACTTATTGACCCGCCCTCGTATTATACCGTCCGGACCAGCAGACTTGTATGGTTTGAAGCTATGCAGCGCCCAGAGCAGTTTGTCTCTTGTGATCAGACTCTGGATTTTGGACCCGGTTGCAGTAGACCTGTTTGGTCTACTGATCGTGAATTGAGAGCTATCTGGAAAGTGGGTGTCCAGTAGCAGGTTGAGTGATTCATCACTTGACGTAGTCCAAGAGCCATCGGTTTTTTTCAAACAGCTAGGCATCATAGGATTGGTAGAGAGGATTTTTCTTAGCCGTGATGCCTCGGAGGTTTCCGTGATTTTGTCGCAGAAGGACCTCCAGGATTGTTGCTTTGCCTTCCTCAGTTCTTTTTTGTATAATTTGAGGGATTCTTTGTATGAGTCCCAGTCAGTCACTTTTCTTGTGTTCTTTGCCAAGTTGAAAAGTTTTCTACAAATGTTTCTGAGCAGTACCAGTGTGGATGTCCACCAATGTGGCATCTAGGTTTAATAAGAGGGCAGGAAGCGGCCATAGCCTGAATGAGAGCCAGAGTGAAATCCCTGACCTTCATGTCAAGCTCATTGGTGTCACGCGGGGGACTTGATAGTTCAGAGGATAGCGTTTCTGACAGTATTCCTCTGTATTTTGGCCAATCAGTGTTCCGGTAGTTCCGGAATGATGGTTGACTAGGAGGAGCATCATTCAGGCTGAATTGGATGTATCTATGGTCTGAAAAAGAGTGTTCAGACGATACCATCCAGTTCATTAGCATTTGAGTGATGCTGTCGGAGACAAGAGTTATATCTAATACTTCCTGTCGGTTTCTGGTTATAAAAGTGGGCTCATTGCCAATATTGCAAATGCAGAGGTTAGTACTTATAATATAATCAAAAAGTGACTCACCTCTGTTATTGATGTCGGTGCTGCCCTATGCCGTGTGATGCGCGTTAGCGTCGCATCCGATGATGAGGTCAGTTTTTTGTCTTCCAGCCTCCAGTACCACCCTTTCTAGGTTATCACCAGGGATGATGATAGCCAGTAGGAGCCTTTGGCAGTCTCTAGTCTGGGTAGCTGAGATTAGGGAGTAGAAATACATTAAGGCTATGTTTCACTAAGATACAAGTTCTGATCTTACCTTTGTTTCTTGTATAGAGCGGGACGTGTGCGGGTGTCCTAAGTCCACGAACCATGCCTTCTACAATCCATGGTTCCTGGATTAGGATAATGTCTTCCGCGTTTTTTGAAAGACGCAGAATGAGTGCGGCCGAAGCCTTTTTAGAGTGATGGAGATTAATCTGCAGAAACCGTATCATTGCTACAGTTTTCCGGAGTAGTCTCCACCACGGTGTTGTTAAGATCCTCCGATTCTGAAGATGTGCCCAAGAGCTCATCTTCTTCCTCTGATCGTATAGGGCCTCGTTTTGTTTCGTCATCTGTTTCCATTTCCGACGGGGTGTCAGATAAGGAAATCGATTGCTTGCTTGTCACCTCGGATAGATTGGAGTCGTCGCTATCCATTTCTGGAAAGGATATCGACGCTCCAGGCTCTGAGGTTATGTTTATTGGTGTCTCCGTTAAAGGCGGAGGAGGTTGCCTATCAGCATCCAGTCCATACTGAAGATTTGAATTAAAAATGCCATAGTACTAAGTGGCGCAATTTTTGCAAATAACGTCGTCTGTCAATAATATTTGACGTTTGTGAACTAGACAGCTGTAGTATACAAACAGACAAGCAATGGAGCGCTACACTCTGCAAGAGCGTTGAATAACTGTGTCGATGTTTTTGACCAATAATCTGCCGGTGGTGTTGGCGCAGCGTGAATTTTGACGTCGATTTCCTAATCGTGTCGCGTCAACTGGGCAAAGATTCCGGCGCTTGGCTACTCCATTAGAACAGAGTGGAACTACAGGAGACCATGCAGGGCGTGGCCGCCAGCGGACTGGTCGTTCGGCCGCGAATATCGCGGCTGTGGCTGCCGACGTCGCTGAGTCGCGACGAAGAAACATCAACCAGACGACGGGGCAGGCAATTGGGCATCACCAGACGGCCGCTACAGCGAATTTTAGTGAAAGGCTTACACATATTCCCGTACAAAGTGCAAACAGTGCATCAGTTAATGCCTCCTGATCGTCAGTCGCGTGTGAATCTCAACAACGAAGAGGACGATTTTGTATCGAAAATCATCATGAGCGACGAGGCGCATTTCCATTTAAGCGGTTACGTCAATAAGCGAAATCTTCGTTTCTGGGGCACTGAAAATTCGCGTGTAACGCACGAACCTAATCTTCCGTTTTGGCGATTTGGCATGGCCAGCAAGATCGCCTGATTTAACCATGCCAGACGTCTTTCTTTGGGGCTACTTGAAGTCGAGGGTTTATGCCAACAAGCCTCAGACAATCGCATCCCTTAAGGAGAATATTCGACAGGAATGCCAACAGTTATCACCGGAAATCTTGCGGAAAGTCTTGGAAAATGCGATAAAACGGGCACAAATGTGTATCAACATTGGCAGCAGCCACTTGGCGGATATCATCTTTTCCACTTAACAGAAACAATTATAAAGGTCCAAATAAAGATTTCCATCACTCAAAATCATTTTTTGTTATTTAGTAAAAACAAAATTGGATGATTAATTTTGCGTCATCTTGTATTTTTCAGCTAGAAAGAGTTTCTAAGAGTGCTACGGAAATATTGGATCAAAGATTAAATGTGACATACAAAACTCGTCTTAGAATCAATGATAAGTCTCAAATAAACTCATTTACATTCTCGACTAAAAAATTATTTTTCCTGTAACTAAGAGCACACATGAACAGGCTACCAGATTATGTTATTTTTTGACACACCGGTGCATGGAAGTAGAATTCTGCATTAACACTTATTGGGGTGGAATTTTATAGTTAATGCTCAAACTAGACTCAGCGATAATAGACTTAGACCCCAGTTGATATTAGATACTAAATTTAATGCGCTGCTAGAGCCATAAGAACAGTCTACGTCGTCTTTGAGGGTACCCTTAAAATTAAAACTGAACAGAGAGTTGATGTATGTGAACGAGAAAAAGAATATGTCCTAACACCGAACCCTGAGGCACCGCTAAATTAAGAAACCAGATTTCGCTTCTCGTTTCATCAATCCTGACACTTTGAGATCGATTTGAGGGGTAAGATCTGAGCCAATCCAGTATAAATCCAGCTCTTTCTTTGTGGCGACTCACCACAAGTATCTAAAACCTGAGCTGATCTATTTGTGTTGGTAAACATCCGGATATTGAACTAAACTAGTCATTAAAAGCATTAGCAATGAGAAACTTATCAGATATACACAGACCTTTGCTCGTGTTATGATAGGTTTTCTCTTAAGGGAAGACTGGTTCAAGATCGCAGGTAGTATTCTCTTTTCGGATCTCTTTTAGCAAAGTTAAATTGATTCTGGTAATAGTTGTCACGGCATAAAGGAATTATTTTTTTGATTTCAGAGCATGATCGTTTGTATCTCGTTTTCAGCCTGAAGCTCTTGCTATCACTATCAAAGTGAACCATTTCTTTGGTATCTGAATCAGAAGGTGGCGCAAAACTTATCACCCGATGTTTTTTGCCTGTAATTTTTTTTATGAATGGAAAACGTAGGTTCTGTTTTTGGATTATGTTTAATTGATGTCTTACATTTTTTTCCATTAAGTCGGGAGAATGATATCGGCTAAGTGGCGACGGCCACTTTGGCATTTTCCATCACTCTTGCTAGAACTTCCGGCGATAGGTCCTCGCATTCTTGGCGGATATTCTCTTTGAGGGCTATAAGAGTCAGAGGCTTGTTGGCATAGACTTGTGACTTCAAAAAAACGCACAAAAAAAATCTGGAACGGTTAAATCAGGCGATCTTGCCGGACAGTGCAAATCGCCAAAACGAGAGATTAGGCGACCCGGAAATGCACCCACCAGAATTTCGTTTGTGGCTCGTGCAGTATGCGCCGTTACTCCATCCTGTTAGAACCAAATGATCTCCAGTCCCAATTCATCCAATTGAACGAGAAAATTGTTGAGCATGGCTCTGTATCGCTCGCCGTCCACAGTAGTCGTTTGGCCCGCGGCGTTTTTGAAAAAATAAGGCCCGATCCCGCCTGCAGCGTAAACAGTACACATTGGAGTAACTTTGTGTAGGTGTAATGGCTCTTCGTGTGTTACACCCGGATTTTCAGTGCCCCAGAAGCGATAATTTTGCTTATTCACATATGCACATATTTAGATGGAAATGGGCCGCCTTGTCGCTCATGATGATTTTCGATGAAAGGTTGTCTCCCCCGTGGTCGAGATTCACGATGGCTTGGGCGTAGGCGGTCAACAGCTGACAGCTGATGCACTATCTGCACTTTGTAAGGGAACATCTTATAGTCTTTCACCTAATTTCCCTGTAAAGACCGCAGATTGATGCCCAATTGCGTAGCACGTCGTCTGGTCGATACTCCGTGGTCCTCTGCGACATCTTCAACAACAGCTGCGATATTAAGTCGCAGCTGAATTCACTTAGTCTTGTCTCATATGGCCACAGATGCAGATGATATTATTTTCCAGATTTTAGCGGCGTTGCTAACTTTCTTTCTGTCTCTCAGTAGGGGCCCCCGCCCAATTATCAAGGCTTCGCCCATCAATGACGTTGTCTAATAAAAAGCGGGGGTAGATTATTCTATAACTGGTCTTATCGAAAACATCCAGATTTTTTAGCATGAATGGATGATACGATTTGACCAGTTACAAGTTGCCGGTCATAGGTCTTGTTGGTAGGCTTGACCACCGGTAGTCCATACCAGAACTTAAATCACGGTACCATGGGAGTCAGGAGCCCCCCGGATTTCGGTCCGGGCCTGACTTGTTAGAGGTAGGCCCCCTTGTGGGAGCGTCATGGTGGCTGTGGTTTAAACCCAAATCGCGGGTACGGGTTTCCTTTTTGGTTTAGCCCATTGTAGAGTTGCAAATGAAGTACTGGGTGCTGCGACCCTAAGAGCAGCAAGAGGTTTTGGGTAGGCCTCGACTCATACCAAGGGTGGGACTTGTGCCTCCAACACAAGTTCTGCTTTGGTATAATATATAAGCGGGTATAAGTATATATATTAAGCGAGTTATTAGCGATGGCAAGGCGTAACCTTGCTCCCAATGGGTGTATGGGCATCTCGTAAACATTAAGTCTACATGACAGGAGGTTTACGTTAAAAATCCAGGTACGTTCTGTCTCTCAGTAGGAAATACTGTAGACTGCTCACTGCCGTCGTGACCAGTGACTGCACTTTTGCTAATCACCTTAGTGTACTAGGCATAAGTGACTTTGGCTGTTACAGTGCGAGAGATACACGGCGCTAATGCAGCGCTTACCCACCTATAACGAAAAACCAAGAAATTTCAGTTAAAGGAACATAACATACGTACAAAGTGTCCGATGGACTATTGCTATTTGAGCACTCTGCTCCGACAGAAAATAATGCCGTACATGTGAAGATATCTTCAAATCTATTTATAGTCCTGTACGAATGCCGCAGCAGCCAGACAAGTGTAGGAGGAGCTGCATGTCTAATTGCTGAAAACCTGTAATACAAAATCATCTCCAAACATGAATTTATGGCAGGAAGCTTGGTAGACCGAAGGTCAAATAAAATTATTCTCTAGTTAAAAAACTCGAAAAAATTGGCCCGAATGGAAGGTCCCTTTTTTTCCTAGAAGCTAGATGGAGAAAGAAGAAAAATATCAACACGTTGCACGTTGGACACTTTGTGTTTTCTCTGCTTTTGGAACCTGGTGATATGTCTTTTACCCTTGGTCTTAGGGCAGTATCGTGATTCTATGCTTCAAATCCAAACTAATTAGCTCAACACTCATTTCCTAGAATTTTAATTCCAGATGATACATCGTAATTATTTGTGGTTTAAACAACACGACTGCTGCATATAACAAAATCCTGACCAATTTACCCGTGTTTTTGAATCAAACCAAGCAACGCACCCTTTAGTATTTTAGAACGGATGAAATCATAAATATTTCAATTATCAAACGAAATGTTATCAGATTCTGTAACAAATGCACTTACCCTCTTATAGAGAAAAAAAACCCTTCATCCTCTTCAAAATATCCACTCGATATGGGTACATAGATACATGTACCACAAATACTAGATGTAGAGGAGACCTCCTGCTATGCAGGTTTATTGCTTTCCTTTGAAAAACAATTAACCACATCCATTGTGCCATTAAACAGAAAATCCATAGCTAGGGGTTGAAAACTGGCAGAATACTTGTAGATGCGAAAAATGCAAACCATAACAATGACTCGGACAAACCCGAATAGGGTTGGGGGAGGCAAAAGAATAATAATACTTGTACCAGAGTGAAGTGAATAACGATGACGCCGGTAAGGGTTCGAGATTGCTTCACAATTGAACATTAAAAGGGGGGGAAATCGGAGTTACCGCAGCCCAATTGATGGATACCAAAGTACAGAGTAGAACCGAACCAAACCCAATCCGCTAACGGATCAAGTGCTGGAAATAATGAAAAATCCATAAAGCAGGGATTTTCTTACTGCTTGCCCTCCCCGATCCTCCAGCATTGCCTTGGAAACCACAATTCACATGATGTACCCCAAATAAATCAATGGACGCCAGCACGCTGCATACGGATATTATAGAAATTGATTATCACAGGACCTACCCTCTTCTAGGATGGTCCAGAGAAAGAGTATTTCGAAACTGAAGACTGACTGTGGTTGTCGTAATTGAATGTGGAAATGAATTAAGTGGGCTTCTTGAGGATGCCAATAGGGTGGAACCAGACATGGAATAGAGAAAACAGTTCGTCTTCTTCATCATCAACCCCTGCTTATATATTTGCTTATTCATTTGATAATTTTCTGATCCGATTCTGATGATGAGAGAATGTTATTTCACTAGGAAAAAATGTAAAAATCGAAAACATATTGACACTCTGGAAAAATTAAATGGAAATCCCATTCGCCGTTGTCGAGTCATGTCAAAGAGAAGGCAAAGAAGCTCTTCTCCCATTGTCGCGAAATGGAATTCAAATCAACACAACATAAAGCGCTTACAACCGACGCACGATCCTGCTCTAGACTTGTATACATAGCTCTAGCCCTCTACAAACTTTGTTTCTTTCAGACTCCATCCGTTTATACAGCTGCAGAGTTAATCCTTAGAGCACTGCCAGATGTCGATGTGGAATTATATTCCCTTTGACGATGAAGACGAAGAAAGGCTTTACAAGAACGCAAAGCCTGGTAGAGCTGTTTGCTAGCCGCCATTTTCGTTCGCACAAAGCGCGTTTCCATCCTTTCACCATCCACAAGATTCTATCTCGTTCCTTAGCATCTATCTGTTAGTCTGTTCGTCTAAACGTCTGTTCGTCTGTGTGTTTTTCATGAAATTTATCAAACAAATCATAAAACACACGACAAGGCCCTGTTAGTACGAGTATATTTGTATTGTGCTGAGACTGGTGCGAGGTACGGGTATATGGTATTCGTAAAAGGCATTTTGCTGTTTCTATTTATTTTCATCTGCCAATCCTCGGAGTTCTTGTGTAAACTTTAGTTTTCCTCTTAGCAAATGATTTATTGATTTCAATTTGTTTTTGCTGAAACGGAAAGAGGCAAAAAACAACAATAAATTGAGAAAAAAAAAAAACTCCGTTAAAGAAAAAAGGGAAAATCCTGTCGATGTCGATTTGTTCTTTGGCGCGCATTTTCTTCTTCTGTTCTTCTGTTCTTTAGTCAATCAGTACTTCGTTTCTCAAGTCAGAAGCAATTTGGTGTGAATGTGAAAATCAAATGAAATTTGCTGAAAGGATAAAACTTAAGTGGTTAGAGGAGGGTGATGAATGGGCGGCGGATGGTTTTAGGGCACAATGAAAAAGGGCATAGGGAAGTAGATGGATGCCGGCGGCTAACTTTTCAAAATCAATATTGATGAAATTAATTTATTGTATTTGGATGGGATTGTTGCCAGGGGATGTTTGGTTATCAAAATTTGATTACTTCTCCGAGTGATGCTTTACGCTACCAACCTTCCGATCTACCCTTGTCGTTGGATTTAAACTTAACATGGGCACTGGCAGAATGGAGGTCGGACTCCAATCTCACCCGATGAGTGGGCATGAATGGGACATTGTGTGTATTGACTAATAGGGTATAGACGTAATTATGATGGAACAATTAGATTTAGAATTGATTGACAATATGCATTAACAATGTGACGTAAGTTAGGAACAAAAAGTTTTATTCGAATGTCGCTAAGTAACCTTCTAGTTAAATGTAGAGCTGTCCAATTTTGAATCACAGTCAGTAACTGAAATCCTTTCATCACCCGTTGGGTTTTGAGAAATAATTCGAAGAGCAGCTTTAACGCCGGTTAGTCTTTGTTTTTCAGTATTTATATTCTTAGCATTGGCGTTAATTCAAAATTTTCTTAATTGATTAGCTTTCATAGGAATCTTACGTTTGTCCCAATGCAAAGGAATCTGATTCAGGCCCAGTTAGATAGAATGAGTAAACATTACTCTTCGACAGTTTATACCTTATAACTTGCCTTTGACAAAAGCATTTAAAGCATATAAAATGCTATCAAAATGCACAGATTTCTTAAATCCAGATGGTCGAAATAAATTTGTCGGGCTCGACCATAATCTCTGTCCCCCTGTCGGACGTTAAAGCGACAGAAATCTAACAGGAACTACCTGTTTTTAAGCGTGTAGAGTTTTACTCTTTAATTTTATTTTACTTCAACGATATAAACTTCAGTACTCTGCTAGCTGCTAGCACTCCGACCAGTCCAAGTACCAAGGAAAACTGAAGAAGAACGAACTCCACGAAAATGTCGGCGGGCCAATAACAGCTGGTCCGCATTCCACGGTGGTGGTGCATGGTAGCGTTTGCCGAGCGTAACGCTGTCCCCTACAAGAGCAAGGAAGTCCAAAAAGCAATCTGTATGCACCTGGGACTGATTGAGCACTGCTGATGGAGGTTAGTATCTGCTCCAAAAAAAAAAACAATAGAAATACTGATTTACTAAAGTTGTAAAGTGTCTGTCAAACATGCAGCTATTTTTAAGTCCTCCATCCTAGGCGATCCCTTGCTCTAATATAGACAACGGGTGCTTGACAGTTTTTAAGTCTGACTATCCACCCGCATTTAAACACGAGCATCCTATAGACAAATCTGAAAGGACTTCAGTGCAGAGACAAGCTGCAGGTAAAACCTGATTCGGATGTTTAGACGGAGGAATTTCCGTGATCAATAAATCAAAGTGATCATCAGTAGTCAGAGCATTTTAGAACTACTTTAACCTTTTCGTTGCTCATGTTATTTAAGCATTTCTCCACGTCCAACCAAAATGTTGGAATGGAAATCTTCGCAGATCGGTTCTTAATGAACTAAGGGTACTGCTAACATGCTTGTAGATGGCTTATGATTTCAATATTGGATTTGGATGTGAGGCTATCGGGTTAAATGCTTTCTAAATGCTATATATGTACATATATGGATGATTTTATTGTTAGTAACATCAGCAAGGCTTCGACATCTCGTATGATATAATATAATATATGCAGGGAGGAAGGACTGGGGAAAAAAATGCAATAATCAGGTCAAATGAAATTGCAATTTTCCCAAATGGCTCAAAAACAGAGGAAGAAACAGGTTCTGGTATCTTCTCGGAAGACCTAGAACTAAGAGTGTTTATACGACTACCGGACGTAAGCAGTGTCTTTCAATCAGGACGGCTGAGCTAATGCTGATGAGATATCGGTATCTACATCGATAGCCAGTCCGCACTTAAGGCAATGGAATAACCCAACGTCAACTCTGATACAGTCAGGGGCTGTCGCACAGAGCTCAGGGCACTATGCAGTCAGAACCGGGTAAAATTGTGCTGACTTCCAGGACACTACGTTATTAAAGGAAATGGACAAGTGGATGAGCTTGCAAGAAAAGGGGGGCTATTCGACAATAGTGAGGTTGCCAACATCAAACCACCCCTTTGCATACTGTGGGGCACTATCGAGGAAAAAACCACAAAGACTGCCAACCTAAGGTGGTCAAGTCTTGAAGGACACGGGGTATCCAAGGCTCTCTGGCTGCCTTTTAACGGCAAAAGATCTAGAAAGCTAAGAAGTTAGGATAAGCTTAGGACAGTAATAGGAATCCTGACAGGACACTGTCTCCTGCGGAAACACGCAAAGTGACTCAGATTGTCCGATACGGATATTTGCAGATTCTGCCGTGATCTGCAAGCTATTGAGGACATAACACACACACAGTGTGAATGTGGGGCAATATCGCGTGGTCGAAGAAAATTTTTAAGAAAACACTTTTTCGAAAACCTAGAAGAAATAGGCGGCACGAACTTTAAAGGCCTTCTTGGCTTTTGCAGGGAAATAGGATGTTTCTCCAGGGAGATTGGTTAAGTTTTTGCCATTTGAAAACGAATTCAACTGGTTCCACAGGGATCGGAATGGGCCAAGTTTGGTGTCTGGTGTGTGTGTGATGACATATCCATAATACCCCGGTTTAACCGAAGTTAACCTATATCAGCAAGCACAAAATTGTCGAAATTATCGGGGAGCAATCAGAGATGCCAAATCTGATGTACTGGGTTCCATTCCAACATCCCAATGAAACCCTTCGTTTGGTGAAGCTGACATGCGGAGAAAAAAAAGCATTCATGACAGCACTGCAGTACAATGAATAACGCTGCTCGTCTGGAGACTGAGAGTCTTTTTTGTAGGTAAAATATTTTTCTTTCAAAGGCTTGTCATTATCTGCCTAATGGAAGCCTTTTATTACTCGTACTTTTTCTGAATTTCGTTTGGCCTGACTGGAACCTAGAGCCTCTGCTATAGTAGTGGACAGACTTGAACAGAGCTCCGCCATTTCGAAGCTCTGCTAAAAGAAAAAGAAAGAAACAAATAATTTAAGGATACAAAGCGCGTCCAGATGTTTTATAAACATAGTAACGCAGTTGAAGAGTTGCAGTCAACGAAAACGACAAACATTCCACAGTAAGACACATTAAACTTCGACAACAGTAATTCTGTCGCCCTTTATAAGAAACTGTCTGAACAGTTATGAACAATCTATGGCCAAACTTCTGGAGCAACCAGGGCTTCCACCGAGTTATTCAATGCATCCAGAGTGTAACACATGATAACTAAGCGATGAATCACTCCGTATATTATTTCTTCGGCCTTAGAAGGCAGGTGAAGGTCCATCTCTTAAACTACGTAAGAAACCACTCTAGTAGGTCCTAATCCTTTCAGTCTACATGTTTTCAAAAATTCAATTTGCTAGAGAAGAGATAACTAAATAAGCTATAAAGGCCCGATGGCTTACAGTTTTAATCAAATGAATACTAACGTTTTAGGTCGGAAATTCTTCGCAAGTGTTGCGTAAACACGACGCGGTAAATGAAGTATCCGTTTTGGTGGCAGCTTTAAGTCGGAAGATACATCATTTCGCTTGGTATTCACAATTGAATATAATCCATGCAATGTCCTGTAAATAGAGAAAACAACTTAAAGCAGTTTGTTGTTAAAGGATGTGATCTTCAAGATAGTCAATGGAAAATATTTGTAGAGACTGGAAATGGATTGGATTCGTTAGGTAGTCTGTCAATGTCAGATATTATCAATTCCTTTTTGTGAGGTCAGTTTAATGTATTTCTTTGTTCTGTGTATTTCTCTTAGGTGCTCAAATACATTCATGTAACACTAATGGACCATTAACACGTCCACTTTAACCAAATTCAAAACTGAGTTGAGAAAACCAAATAGAGAAATCTGGACAAGAGATTGCGACCTGCGAACTATCACACGTCTCCAAAAGGTTCTTTCAAAAGACCCTCCAAAGATCATGGATCTTTTACCTATATCCGATACTATGATATTATTTAGTCAAAAAGAAGCCTTATGAACCTGAGACTTCCCATGCTTGACTCCAATTCTATTTACACCAAATGTGAGTTCTGATTCCACTATCTCACAGGCCAAGGTCTGGAAAACCTGAATATTTCGTCAAATTCGAATGGACCATCAATACTTTTAAACCTTTCAAAACACCAGAAATACCAACGAATCTTTTCAGCATTGATTCAAAAAGGTCATGGGTCCATCCAATCAACTATGGTTACCTTATTTAGGTCCAGCGTGTGATACTTCTCACAAACCTGGAGGAAGGTAAACGTAGTTTATATCCCCAACCAAGTGAGTTACCTAAATCTTCCCGCCCTATATTCTTGACATGTTTTTTTTTAACAATGGAAAGACTAATAGATGTTTATATGAGAGAATACTTGGATAAAGTCAACAGCTCCTAGGAAAGAACAATCTACTGAAGGCGCCCTTTTAAATCTGTTTTGGCAGACAAAAGATGCTTACCGACGGTGTTTTTGACAATATCGAGTATGATTCCATCTTAAAAGCCCTGGAACTCTCAGATATTGGACACTTTACCCAAAGAAGGGTGAGGGCAATGCTCGAAAGCCGTAGAATACTCACTACATCCGACTTGACATCAGTTACTGTTTCAGCCGCCAAAGGTTGTCCACAAATAGGTGCTCTTTTGTCCCTTCTTTGGTCACTTTTTATCGACGACTTATTAGTAAAGCTATAAAATGTTAGCTATATACGATTGGCTATGCCTGTGACTTTGTCATCATCGCGCATCCAAAAGAAACTTGCAACAAAATGCAATATATCCTAAAAATAGTGTTGCGGAAAACCTTTCAGTCAACCTCGAAAAGGCTGCACTAATTCCTTTCAGTCGTGGAAGAAACCTGAGTCTTGACCAGATCGTAGTGGATCTAGACAAAAAAACTAATTTGGAATTCACATATAAATAAAAAAATTACCAAAGCCATATGGTCTAGGAGATGTATGTTTGGTAGTACTTGGGGCGCATCCCGCAATAGTCGCCCATTGCATTAACATAATGATGGTCAGACTGATCATCGCCTACTTGTCAGTAGTAGTGTAATATAGAAGAAAAATGCATCATATCAAAACTGCAACGTCTGCAGAGACTCGCATGCATAAGTATCTTCGGTACTATGAAAACCAATGCGGCCACTGAAGGTTCCATTGGCATTACTAAACATCAGAGATGAAACTCTCAGTATAATCGGATGTCGAAAGCTTCGTATCAGAGATTTCTGAAATCGACATGATCTGCGCGGTATACGACCGCTTTTTACTTCGGAGTTACAACATAGTGATTCCAAATCGAACTTGGGACTTCCAAAACCTAACATCAAATCTTAAAAGTAGCAAGTGGTATACGCATGGATCCAAAATGATTATCGGAGTAGTTTCTAGCCCAGTGAACTGGCTTCATGCTGTTCAAGAATGTGGCAATATCATTCTTGGAACAGGAATGAAAGGCACTCCCATCCATATAATGACGGATAGTTGTGCACCACTGAAAGCGATATCTTGAAAACGGTGCTACACTGCTTAAACAAAATTTCTTTCTGGTGGGTATCAGGGCACAAGTGTATTAAAGGAAATCAAAAAGCAATAAAATGGATAGATAACGATCTAGTTAAAAGCACAGAGCCTTTCTGCGGTATCCCGTATTCAAAAATAAGTTCAAGGACCAAAAATTAAAAGAACAAAGTGTGTTTTTTCTGGTAGAACATATCGGGCTTCCAACAGACTAAAAAAACTGTGAAGCCATAAATCCAAATTAGTCTTAACATTGAAAGGAATGATATCAGAAGACTGTTCAGACGAGACACTGCTAGATTCGATTTCCTTGCACAGACTTAGAATTAGTCAAGGAATTGAGCGCCGACTTTACATCGAAAACAACGAAACCGCTTGCCTCTATGCGCCATAAAGAGCCATTACTTTGTCGGAGAAAATTTAGTGACTGAAGAACCGCAACAGAATCGGGCATTCGATCTCATTAGACATCCTTACATTTTTTACAGGTTTTTTGAAGTATACCTGATGTGGATATACGTAGCATTTTCCATGGCCTTTCAATTAGACGATATAAGATGTACTATGCGATTTTTCGATGCTGTCGATATCCTCAACTCTTATTTTTCTTTCGAAAGTGCTGTTTTCTTGCTGATTCTCCATCTTCTACAACAAGGTTATCGAATTACAGTTCCGCTTTGCTGATTTTCTACTAGAACTGCGTTCGTGCAGACATTATTCAGTTAGTGGCTTTCTTCCTGACGGTATACTTCCTACCATCGCCTACAGCATCACTTTGTAGTTATATCTGCTTCGTACATATCTATATATACGAGTATGTGTCTGCAATTTGGTGTGAATTGGTGACAAGATTTTCTCAAACGTTTCTTGAATGGCGTGATGCCAGTTGAACGACTTGCTTACACTGATTTCTTAAAAGGTTGGTTAGCAGATGTAATATATGTTTAGTGCATAAAGGTGAAAAGGTACTTAAATCACCATAAACCCAGTACCCTCATCTTCTTACATATGTACGTATGTATGGCGTTGTGCGATAAATTAAGTTGAACCTTTTAACCTCCTTCTCCAATTTCTTTTGGACTCACGATCAACACCAGGCACTCAAACAGATACTTGTACTGCAACTCGTTCTCATTGAAAACGGATTTCAATTAAAAACTTATTACACGCCCTTTCAATTTATGTTGGCATGAATCTAACACAATAAAATCATTTGCCAGACCATCTGCATTTTCTATCCCAATAAACACAACAGACTGGTAAGATAGTCGTACCTTCAACCGAAGATAATCGCGGTTCGAAGAGAAAAAAAAGTAAAAAACCTTCTCCACAAATTACAAATACTCATATCTATGGCCAGCCGTTCACGTTTCAATTGTCGTTTCAGCGCATAGACAGACCACAGAGACTGTAGCGTGCACGACCGTCCATTTGGCGACTCACAGTCGTGGCCACACGAAGTTAATTTCCCTTGTATTAATTTATTGAGTCCGCACCTAGCCGGTATTGTTAATTCGTATCTCCGCGCATGCGATTGAATTTTATTTCAGAACTGTCGATACCTTTAGTTGGTGTAGAGAATAGAGATACCAAAAATGTATCTCTCTACCTGAATGTTGATGATTGAACAATAGAAATCCAAAAGATACGAGTACAACGTCATCTGGGTGTCTGTTCTGAAATCCCTTTTCCAATTGGTCAAGCCCAGCTATTCGTCAACACAATGACCTGATGCGGGATGGTGGTGTATGAGTACAAATTAATTTCTTTTCAAATTGCATACAGAAACATTTATCACCAGCCATCATTTCTGGTATATGGTATTACGCGAACCTAATGACCCTTGCAGTGGTCTATTACAGAAAAACAGAAAAGAGACGAACATGAAAGAAAGAAAAGAGGAAACGGAGTTACCATGTCCAACAAGTCTATAACGTTGAGGATAATGATAATGACAAAGCATATCATACTCAGGGCAGACAGGATATGCAAAGGATGGAAAACTTTTGCATCATAATCATCAGCATCCCCATTTTCATTTTCAGTTTAAGTCTCTGTCTCAGTTTCAGATCCAATCTCATTCTCCCGGTGGTTCATCATCATCATCATCATTATCATCATCAGCAGCAGCAGCATCATCAACATGCGTCCGCTTTTCACTCAATTTTCAGGCTACAAGTTGTAATTAGCTGTGACCAACAGAGAGACACGAAAAGATAGATATGGAAAGAAGAAGCGACAAGCACATTGCATCTCTGGAATATCCTTAATAAGATCAGCTATCGTAATCAAGTTTGCTTACTCCGCTAGCTTTAGTATTTGATGACAGTTAGGAGTATAAGGAAAGGCAATCCTCTTTACACAAAAATTAGAAAAAAAGAAGGCAAAATTGATGCAAGAGGAAAAACTTTTTCAACCGAAGAGCAAGCATATCCTGCATTTGGGTACTTCCTAATAGCTTTAACTACTGGTGATGCCACTGTCATACTACTTCTGTTACTAATGTTGTGTTCGCCACCGAGAACAAGTTGACTCCTAATGACTATGGTGGACGAAAACGACCAAGAGGAGACCGAGAAGATGATAAACCAAAAGAGTCTACAAAAGCAATTGGTATTCCATTCATTTTCGTTGGAAATGGCGGGAAGATAAAGTATAGTCATGGTCCACTGGGACCAGCACTGAGACTGGGACAGATGACGTAAATTAAACTAATTTGCTCAGGATATTGTGGCGAAAATCTACTTGAGATGGCAAAATTTGTCTTGGATATTGAAAAGGATTTAAATTAGACTTGAATTGGGTAGATAGAACCGATAGCAATAAAGTCCTTTAACTCTATCATCATCGGTTCTATCTCTGCATCCATGGCAACATATCCCACTGACACCAGAAGGTTGAACATAGAAACTTTTCGGCCTTCGACCAAAAAAGCTTAGTCTAAAATTCGGATGTAGTGAGGTAGTCAGGTTCTAGATGATTAGTGTTCTGAATGAGAATTTTACACTTAAACCAAGTATACACAATTTTTCTTTTTGTTGTTGCAAAACAAGTCAAGCCCACATTTGCCTGATAACTAATTTTTAAATAAGGAATGAGTTTCTTGTGTATAAAACTGTGATTTGCGTGTGCAACTACCGCTTTAACCAGCCAACATCAGTTTCTTTTTTTATTTGTGAGACCAGGATGCTTATATATAGAACTAGTCCCCAGTCTTTCGTAGAACGGGGGACTAGATATGCCTTTGTCAATCTCACAGCAATTTTCACTTGTTCCGTGCATATTGAAGTGCTGAACAGAAACGTAACTTCTCTGGAGCCCCTCTGACATTTTAAAGCATTTTGTCTTTCTGCATTTTGGAGAACTCTCTAGCCTACAGTTTCCCCCACGAGAATATAACAATTCTTAGTCAAGGCTGAAAGGTGGAAAATACCGTGAGTACGAGTCTGTAAAGTTTCCTACCGAACAATGATACAAGACATTTTTTCTCAAATTTTTGTTTTATTTTTCTACATAGTCTCCTTGTAACTCTATACACTTCTCCCAGCAATACTCCCATCTCTCTAACCCGTCCAAATAGTGCTTGGCGTTTTTCTCTGCAAAATAATTGTTCACGAAGGTGGTTGCCCTCTCATTTGACGAAAATCTCTGTTCTCCGAGCGCAGTTTTTAGATGAGGGAACAAAAAGAAATCGCTGGGGGCTAGATCTGGTGAATAAGGCGGATGGTCAAGCAGTTCAAACCGTAATTCATGGATTTTCGCCATGGCAACCGCTGAGATGTGAGACGGCGCGTTGTCTTGGTGAAACAGGATTTCCTTTTTCCGCAAATCTGGCCGTTTTTCCGCAATATCTGCCTTCAGCCTGGCAAGTAATGATGTGTAGTATGCTCCTGTAATGGTTTTTCCTTTTTGAAGATAATCGATTAAGATAACTCCTTTACTATTCCAAAAAACAGTCGCCATCACTTTCCCAGCCGAAGAAACAGTTTTTGCTTTTTTTTGGAGCCGGCTCGCCCTTTGCGGTGAACTGTTTTGATTGAATTTTTGTTTCGGGCGTATAATGGTGTATTCAAGTTTCATCTACAGTAATTAATCGGCGCAAAAACTTGGATTTATTGCGTAGTACGTAGTGCCTTTCAGAAACAAGAATTTAATAACAGCTCGATACTCAATTTTTTCACTCAAACGACTGTCAATTAAAAACTGGGCATCCAAAATGACTGAAACTTCGGTAAATAACTGTCAAAAGATGCACAACTAGCATTCATTAGCTTTTACTGACGAGTGCCGCTATCTTTACGTTGCGGTCGGAAACTTTTCAGACAACCCTCGTATATTCTGGATTTTGTTGTGCTCCGAGATTCGGGTACCTAAGCTCATGGTTTCCGTTGCCTAGCCAGTAGTTCCTGGCATTTTGCTCCATGCTAGGTTGATGAGCCTATACGGAGTTTGAGACAAGAACGTGTACTCATTAGGTTAATTCATATTGAAGTGACTGTCAGAATGACAGTCTTTGCTCTTCGAAGGGTATATACATATGTTAGTTTTAACATTAATTTTCATGTAACGATCGGTATTCTAAGGTGGGTTCATCGGCCTGGCAAGTCTCTGCTTTGGTGCCCAGATTCACAAAAGTGAATGATGAACTGCTCCGCAGTCTTTGTCTACTTTACGGTTTAAAGAGACTGGTTATAAGGATTGTATTTTGGCTTATTAAAAAGATATAGATAACCGTAGCGCATATCAAATTTTTCTTCGATTAAGTTTATCTTGGGCTCTACACTTACTAGTATTTCATCGGCATTGTTTGGAGTGACTAGGACTTAGAAAACACTTCTGCCTACTCCATCATTAGTGGTGTAAAAACCCATTGACTTATACTCTAATAAATCATCTTTCTCTCAGGACAACCTGGTAGGAATTGTGAATTTGAAAAGTAGCCTTGCTTCCAGTCGTTTACAATGCCCAATGCTATGGAGGAAATAAGGCTGCTACTACACCATCAACCTTACCATTGGACTTAACTTATTGTAATTTGTTGTGATTTATCGTCTCATCAATCTTATGACCGAGTCGTTTAATCGGTGAGTTATGTGGTCTTTAAACCCATTTACAGACAACTGACTAAGCCAGAAGAGCCTGGGAGATCTTTATAGATAGCTAACATTTTTAAGCAAATTAACATCAACGGCTCGACTTGAAAATTGTAGGCAGATTAGTGCAATCGATATTTACGAGTATTTGAGGATGTTCAGTCGATAGCTCCGTGACTTACTTATCAAGCTTATGTATGTTGTTAGGGCTTAAACTAATTCTTTGTAGTCTCCATTTGCGTCCTTTTGATTTATTTGTTTTCCAGGAAAATTTCTTGGCACTTGACCCATTTGGGTACTTTGTCTCTGCATGAGAGATTTCATTCTAGGGAGTGGTAGCATCAAAGACTTTGCCGCACTCTGGCGTATTGATTTGCTCTAGTCCGGAATTAAGGAACCATTCCTAGATCGCTCCTTATCACTTTGATTACATGGATGTGGCAGAATCATCAAAAACCTTCTTTGCTAAGGAGCTATATAGAAGCAACTCTCGAATAAATGGATGATTCAGGCATGGGTGTGTATCTTCATTTTCTTTAAAGCCGATATCAAGTTTGCTTGAAAGCGGAACTCTTTAGTGGGGCCTGCAAGCCAATTCAACTTAAAATACGAACTTTTCCACAAACAGTCCAATATAGCCGAAATGAGATATAAATAAAAAGAAATAAATTGTTGGCGCGGTAGTCGGAGATTGACCAAGGTCTAATAGCTTCTGCTCTTTTTGATGTTCAGCTTGTTGTTTTGTGCACAGAGATGGGGGTCCTAGGAATTTAAGTTACCTCCGACCGCCGTGAGGTATTTTCACAGAGGTTGACATTAACCACCGAATTTTAAAGCCAATTCCTCTTTTTTACTAGTTTGCGAATTTATCCACTGCGCCATTTCATAATGAGATATTTATTTATTTATTTATTCATCTACAAGCATTATTGCATAGCTAACAGATGTTACAAAATTAAAGTATCGTGTACGCTCCAATAACGACAATTTTGCTTGTTGACATAGCCGCTGGGCCAAAAATGGGCCTCGTCCGAGATTATTTTTTGGCCAAAATCCAGATCTCCGGCCAACATTTCCAGCGGCTTAAAATCTTACGTCAGTACAATCTGATACGGATGTAGGCCCAAATCCAACCCCAAAATAATCCGAATTGACTCTCTGACGATGCCTAATTCAACTCATCGGCGCCGATTCGACATTTCTGGGTCTTCTTCGATATTGGCCACTATGACGGCGATGTTTTCTCTGTCTGGTTGGTGGCTTAAGAAACAAAAGAGTGTATTCACGCACAAAATTTTCCACGGTGCGAATTGCAGGCATGAATTGCCTGCACACTGAAGGAGTGATGACGACAGACCTCACGACGAAATTCACGTTGCGTGTTCGGCAAGGGAAGCGTAGAACGATGCATGGTGGAATGCCAAACTTTAGTAAATATTTTGATAGCTGGATGTCATTGGTAATTTTGGCAGCTGCTGAAACATAACAACTGGAAAAACTATCATTTCTGTCTGGTCACCTTTTATTAGGAATGTTTTATGATTTTTTTTTATTAAAATATAAATACTTACAACAGTTTAGATTTGATCTATCTACAGATAGATGTCTATTTCGCTATAAACACCGTTGAAAACTAGTATGGCTCTGAATATATTGTAGGTTCATTTTGACCGTTATAAGTTCTATGACTTTGCTGAAAGAGAAGATGACTTATTCTTAGGGGTTTAGGTGGAGCATATATCGGTACCATCGAGAGCAGAGTAGGGCATCTTATATGGCAGAACAGTAAGTCTCTCCGAAATATTACATCATGCATCTGTCGTCGGGATTTCAGGGATTTAATTCCAAGTAGTAGACATATTGCTTTGTAATTTGTAAAATACCGCTGACATTTGTCAAGTCTACCTAAATAGGTAGAATATGCAGAATTCCAAATTACATCGGCATATTCAAGATGTGATCGTACCAACCCAGTGAAAAGCGATAGTAAGGTAAATGGATCGTTAAAGTCCCTTCCGTTTCGTTTTATAAATCCAACTGAACTAGATTTTGCAACGATGTATTAAATATGTGCTTTAAAACAAAATGCAGGGTCCAGCATAACACTTTAGTCCTTAGTTATCTGTACTCTGTTCAAATGAGTTGAATTAAATGTGTAATTAAACTCGACGCCATTGGCGTTGCACCATTCAATATACGGTTTAGATTCGATTGGGTCAAATGACAATCTTCTACACAGTTCATTGCTGGAAGAGGTTCCAAGTCATTTGCACACAGTAAACACTGACTCGTTTTGATAACAGAAAATATATCATTAAAAAAAAAACAATTTAAAGTAATGGACCGAAATATCTCACTTGGGGTACGCCGGAGGTACAATTTATCGTTCTTGAAAGCGAAGATCTAATTTGTACTCGTTGATTGCGACCAATGAAAAAAGATGACATCTAGCGAAAAATTTCAGAGTGAAACTCAAAAGACTCTAGTTTAACGAGAAGAATTGAATGCCGGTCGGTCGTCGATCTGACTTTTGTTATGCATCTGATTAACTATGTAAGAAGGAGCCAAGTTTGTAACAGTGGACCGTTCAGATAGGAACGCATGCTGAGCTTTAGATAAATAATCCTTCGTCAACAACTCAAGTCTATTTTTCACGATGGATTCAAAAAGTTTAGCAATCGTTGAGGGCTTTCAAATACCTCGATAGTTTTTTTCAACCAGACTTACGAATAGACACCAAAAATGAGCCATTCCACCCATCTAAAAAATATCCTTCGGAAAGAGAACGATTGAAAATGTTCGTCAAGGGAGTACCAAGAAAACTACTACAATATTTTAGTGATACGAATATATTACGTCAGGTATACCATCAGCTCTCCAATTTGAATTTGGCTGAAGAGATTGAAGAGCCAGAAGAACTTCGTCAAAGCTTAGTTGTAGTGAACCAATGTTGACACAACTACTGACATTTCTTCGCGCAAGGTAACGACAAGGTCTAGAGTTGATTCAATATTAGACGATTCTACGTTTTTGTAAAGCATAATAAATATTTGGAATTACAACTTTCGTTTTGAATTTTTATATTGCTGGAACGATTTACTATTCTGTTTAATGTTGGATTTAATAGACATGGTGTAACTTTTGTGAAGAAATATACTAATCTCTACATTGAACATCTTAAATTCTCTGTTTTCTAAATTCTTTAATTCATAAAATTGTTTATTATACCAAAGGGGCTTGCATAAAACCCTGTTATTAGAGACTAGGACAAATCGAGCAATATTTCAGAGAAGTATTTGTACATAGATACATGGTGTTATTCAAAAAAATTATTACGTTCCAAAAAAATTGTTTTAGAAAAGTTAAAACGATATTGAGATTTAAATAAGTATACATTGCAATTGCCATTACTAATTCTTTATGTTTACTAGATTCATTGAAATATTTGCTAGTGTAACAGTTGCTTTAATTTCATCATGAATTAATTTGATTTAAATTTAGCGAGTGAATAAAATCTACAAAGTAATACATACTCATGAGCATGTCTAAAATTATTCGTAATAAGCATTTTATCAAACTCAGACCAAATCCAATTAATAAGATTAAGTGGCCTAATACATATAAATTATCTGAAGTTGAACATAAATTATTAACGAATTCAATGTAATTTATGTGCTTTTCTACTTGCTACAAAATACATACGATCATTGTTAAGGGCATTTGTGATGATGGAGAAACCAACTTGTTTCACATCTAAGACTGGTAGTTGGAGTAGTGGAACAGCAGTGATAATTACACCTCCACGATCATCAGCTGCCTTGCATCGGTCAGAGCGAAAAAGGATGCTATCAAATATTTCTTTATCTGATATTTCAGTGCAGATGACAAGAGTTGTTGAGCAAACTGGCGAATTTTGTCCTGACACCACTGGCATTGTGAAAGTAAATTTGCGAAGTACTCGTATCTTTACACGATGGCACAACGGTTTCTATTAGGCTCAGTTCGGGGACGTTTCCTATAGGTTTTGACTTCTTGTAATCATTTTTACCTCTAAAGACAAAAGGTCTTATCTTGAGACCACTTGGCCCGAAAGAGTCTACACAAATTTTTTTTTCTGTGAATTCAACTGAAACTGTGATTCTAAAATTGACAGACTTAAGCTCAGACTCTGATTCGACAAGCTTTAGTAATGTATAGCATAAGATTAGTGACGAGTCAATCCCAAGGGAAATTGAAATAAAATCACGAATTTCCGCAGTTGTATTGTAACACGAGGGTAGTCCCCGAAGTACCCGACCTAATAAAGAAAACACAAGAAATTAAAAAAAAAATTATCTTTCTTTCTCTACGTAGTCTCCTTTTAGTTCAATAGAATTTTCCCAGCGATGTTCAATAGCTTCGATACCCCGTTTATAGTGAAAATCTTCGAGCTCCTTAAAATAGCCATCAACCGTTGACTCTACCTCTTTACTGTTAGCAAATCTTTTACCACCGATCCATTTTTTCAAATTCGGAAATAGAAAATAATCCGAGGGGGTTAAGTCTGGCGAATAGGGTGCATGAGGAAGCAATTCGAACTTTAACTCATTGATTTTGGCCATCGCCATCGCAATAAGTTCGCATAATATACGCCGTTGATGGTTTTTCCTTTCTGAAGATAATCAATGAAAATTATCCCACGCGCATCCCAAAAACCTGACGCCATGATCTTACCCGCAGATGGAGACTTCTTTGAAACCTATTCTTCCCTTTGAATACATTGTTTTCACTGTTCCTTCGTCTCTGGTGTGAAGTGA
Source organism: Volucella zonaria (assembly GCA_963966105.1). Lineage (NCBI taxonomy): Eukaryota > Metazoa > Arthropoda > Insecta > Diptera > Syrphidae > Volucella > Volucella zonaria. Next base: position 117,876,174 of record OZ014531.1, on the reverse strand, counting down.
TTGACCCATGTTTCATCCTTGCTTATGAGTCGCCGTAAAAATTCGGCTTTATTGCTGTGAAACTTCGCCAAACATTCGATTGAAACATCCTCACGACGCTGTTCTTGTTACATAGTGAGTAATCGCGGCACCCATCTTGCGCACAGCTTTCTCATGTCCAATTTTTGAGTCAACTTGCTATGTACAGTGCTTTTTGAAATGCCTACCATATCTGGTACTCACACACTTTCAATCGACAGTCATCCAATACGGATTTTTTTCAACATTTCTGGTGAACTCACATCATTTGATCGACCACTGCTATGTTTGTCTTGGCAACTCGTGCAACCTCGCTTAAATTCAGCCACATAATATTTTATTGTTGTAAATGAAGGAGCACACTCATCCAGAGTAGAATCCAGTTCCGTTTTGATGTTGGTTGGATTAAGGCCTTTCAAATGAAAGAATTGTATCATTTTTTGCATATTTAAGAATTCATTGAGAGCCTTCACTATTGATAGCTGCCGAACAACAACATAGCGTCGTTAAACTTCAAATTTAATTTTTATAAGGTTGGCACTTTCTACAATTGTCATTCATTTTAAACAACAACCGCCATCTATACGTCAGTTCGGATAGTTCTAGGACTACCCTCGTAGATAACAATAAATTTCCATGTGATACCGCTTGTGATTCTTCGCAATTTTGAAGTCAGGACGACGAGAAGTGGTCCCAACGATGACTTTTCTCTGCTTAGCTAATTGATCAATTTAAACCTCTATACCAATTGGTTGAGGTTGGTTATCAATTGCAGCAGAAGTACTTGCCACGTTAACATCGAACACATTATTAGCAGCTCCACCAACATCCAGATCAATGCACCGCGCTAAGTTGTTATCATTACTCATGCATACAGTGATGTGAGAAACAGCTGTCTCCGCTCTGTCAATAGCAGCAACTTTTGGCGAAGAAACCACACTCAGAGAGTTAACAGCATTGCCATTCATACAAGGTGAGTGTAAAGAAGTCTCAGCACAAGTAAGATTAACAACAGAAGCAGCAACCATGACAACTGAAGAATTGTCATCAGTATTATTAGTGCTAGCAGTCATCAAATCAGGCATGATAGAGTTCCTCATCTACATTTATAGACGATGAGAGAGGACTGGCAATACCAGACACAACAACAGAGTCGGGAGCAATATCACCATCACCAAAACCAGGCTCATGGATGGAAAATTTCTTATTCTTAGCAGATTCAGTCTTATCATCGCTATCAGGGATGACCGGGCACAAGATAAATCTATGATAATCGGTTTTTTTTTTTAATCCATCAACAACAGCTGGATCATAGGAGCGAGTATTAGGGAATCGCTTATCCCTACACAACGCTTATCCCTACATGAGCCAAGGCAGATGAAGTAATTACACGCCTGTTCGCAAGCGGGTTTTGGGGTTCAGCGACCTTAATCATTCTTTGATGACGAGTGCTAGCTCGAATGTTTCTATGTATGTTTGAAGCATCTGCTGTAAAAATGCAACAAAATGGTGAAAAGAATTTAGTATCAATATTTGGCATTGTTGTATGAATGCTAAGAGAAAAAATATTATCTTTCTTATAACCAAACAAAGGTTTCATCCATTATAAATATGAGCTAACGCAAACACTTTTCATGATTTACTACTATTCGAATTCTGAAAATTTTGTTCAAAATTTGTATCAAATACCCGGCAATACGAGTCATCCAGTCCCATAATCCAACACGAGACTTGTATCAATTTTTTTTCGCTATCTAACGACCCTCTCCTTGCAGCATTAACCTGAATCTCATTACAACACAATCCACTTTGTGCCATGAAATGCAAACATTTGTTTGCATTCACCAGCCCTGTGCCCAGATACAAGAACAAGGCAACGAACAACAGAGTCCTTTGTCGGGTCCACAACCATCCCATGTGCTATGACTAATAAAAACAAACCCCTAATGCACACACCTTTTTTTCCCTGCACTATGCTTCTTCATTATTCCTGTTAGCAATAGCAGGGTGAGTTAAAAAAAAAAAAAAACAACACACAACCCGATGCCAGACAGAGGAAGAGAACACACAGAGACAGATAGATAGATAAATTGATAGATATACGAGTATACTCCTTGGTGTAACAACAGCAACCAACAGCAGAGGCAACTGAAAATTAAGCAACTAACTGAATGGCACGTGTCAACGAACTTACTCACATGGTGTCCTGTGATCCTGACCCGATGGCAGAAAACTGGACGCAACACTCTGAACGCAGTCCTCTTACAATTTACTATGCATGCTAGCCAATAACAAATGGTCTAGCCCCCTTAATGCATGTAGCACGTATAATACAAGTACATAGCACGTCCACCACTTTGTTACGTCGTCGTCCAATTTAATTAGACTTGGATTCGTGAACAGCGAAAGAGAAGCGGTACTTTTCTCTTGGCAAATTTTTCGCATTTAGCCTCGTATCTCATATGCCCACCTATAAAGTTGGCAGCACATTTGCAATTACTCACCAGGGAAAGGGATCATGGAGCTAAGGAACTAAGATACTACATAACGATAACCATATAACCCAAAGATACATTATTCAAATTACTATCATACTTTGGATTTGGGTTTGGGTCCTTGCTTTGTTGTGTATGCGGATTTAGTAAAATTACATTACGCAAGTACGAGTATGTTAAGTACCATATCCTATACCTTACCTGGTTACCTTACTATACTCGTGTATGGTTGCTGGCCGAGGACAAGTACTAGATAAAAGTGGACTGAAGTCCTTTTATCCTTTTTCTATTGCCCTTGTGCAATTCGTGCTTCTTTTTTTTGCTGCAGTATAGTCGTATTCTACATACTAGACATGTAGTTTACCATTTTACACATCATCATGGTCATGATTGTGATTGTACTAAAGCAGCTGAAAGGTCAAAGGCATATAGCATGCAGAACACGGAAAGGGATTATCTATCCATATGTAGACACAGATACACATTAGGACCAGTAGATAAAAGAGTGGTACAGTGTTGTCGCGTATTTAGGCTTGATAGTAGTAAAAGTATCCTTCAGAAGGTAGTAAATTGTGTGGAGACTTAAAATAGACCCAAGATTTAAAAAGTGCTATTATGGCCATTTTAAATTTCTATAAGATTAAAATCTCAAAACCCTCCACGGCCGACAGTCCTACGAGTTGTCTCTTTCAGTCAAGGTAACGACAAAATGACCGAGTCAATCATTACGGTATCTGCTCGTAAGGTCATTTGAGCTACAAAGTCGGCAGAAGATCTACAAATAGTCGTTTTTATTTTCTACATGAATACCTTTAAAGGACCTTTAAAGGACCAACAGATTTATGTATTGATTTGCAATTTTGTGACCATAAAACCGTTTCTGTAGAAACACTCAAAAGCAGTACGTCACTGAATTATCTTTCTTCCTTCGTCTGTTATGAAGTACTCGTATGTAGACGCCAAATATCCGTATCCGCGTATCCGTATCCGCGTATCCGTATCCGCGTATCCTCAATTTGACAAAGCCTAATGTATAGCAGTTGCTGTTGCACAACAATTTGCTTTATTAAGGTACTCGAAGCATCTGAACATGAGCTCTATGTGTCATATTGCTTAGCGCTGTCCAATTTTTTCAAACATTCTCACCCAAAGCTCACTGTGTTTTCGAGACTGGACATTGAAAGAACACTTTTTTAGTGTTTTTACATTGAGAGCAGAACAAAGAGTTTTCATGGTCATGTTAGCGATGCTCCCGCGGTTAACTTTTTGACTATGCCTTCGACTGATCCGATACTATAACATTTTTTTGTGGAGCTATGACATACGTACATTCATCTTTTCAGTGGTACAGATCTGCTCCTTTTATATTTGAGCATATTTTGTGTGGTTTCAAACTTGATCGTTATAGTACTTTTCTTGTGTAAGAATGACAGAGGGTAGTATCGAAGAAGATACCTTAAATACGGCGTCACTCGGTGGCAATTATTCGAAGCGCACCATAACATAAAACGAAACCATGTTAGACGAACCTTATTCCGTCGTGCCTGTCAATTTTCCATCCTTCTGCCTATTTCCCGGATAAGAGCTCAATATTTATGGTCACCTTGCACATGGTTGCTGAAGTTAAAAACACTAATTTCGAAGCTAGACACTGGTCCGAGTCAATGGTCTTACTTATTTACCGTGGCGCTACAGTCCAGAGTGGACCTCAACAAACAAGCGTTTCCAGCCAGCTCGATCTTTAGCTAACTGCCTCCAGTTTCGCACGCCACTTGCCTGCGCCACCTGAGTAACGATCATCTCCCACTGCTCCTCGGGGACGGTTTCAAAGACTTTTCGGACCGGAGGATTGGTGTCCATCCACTCTATCTGGGCCAGCCATCTCAGTCATTTAACCTTCACTCTTCTGGCTAAGTCGATGTTGCTGTACAACCCGTAAAGTTCGTCAGTTCGTCATTGTGTCTCCTCCTCCACTTACCACTATGCAGACGGGACCGATGATCACCGGAATTTTCTTCTCAAAACAGCTAAACGGACCTTCATCCAATTTTGATAAATTCTATGCCCCTGCGCCATGGAGCAGGACTGGGATTATTAAGGTCACGTTTTTTTGTTCAGGTTGTTGACGAACAGCTTCGGCGCAATACGGCAGATAAGATCTTGCAGGCGATGTTTAGAAGACTTCAGTCTCTGTGGTTGACGCAATTCAAAGCGTCTCTTGAGGATCTTACAACCTGCTGAGGTTCCATCCATTGGGCGTTCTTTCGTCCGACCATATTTTACAGATGAGTTGGTTTATGCTTCTTACTAAGTCATTGCCTATCGCTTTGAAGAGCTGGACAGTCAGACCCTCCGCTCCAGTTGGGGTAGGTATAGCTATCTTCACTTCATCCAGGTCGGGTGGACGGAATTGTTGGTCTGCATCCTTCAGGTTGAAAGGTTCATTCTGGCTACAGAAATGCTCTTTTCAAATCCTCAGCATCAACTGCGACTCTACTGCTATGGATGTTCTCTTGTTCGTCTCCACAGGCTTCGTTTCGGGTTTGTGTCCGTGGTAAAACTTCAGAATCTTATTCCTGCAGTAGCATCTCTCAATTTTATCGAACGCGCGCTTCTCATACTGCCTCTGTTTCCTCTTGAGAAGCCAGGGTTAGTCTCTCCTCTTCTGCTTGTAAAGCTCGTGAGCAGCTCTAGTCCTTCTATGCAGCGCCATACAAAGTTCTTGCTTAGCTGAATGTGCTTGCCGGCACAGGGGTTTTGTTGTGGTAGCCGAGTGCAACTCAGTACATCAGAGGCGGCATCTCTGATGGCTTTTTGGCAATGTTGCCAGTGGTCTTCGATACTTGATGATGTCGGCAGAGGACTCCTTAAGAGGTGAAGAGGGACTGTAATGGTCCGAGTCGGTAGTGTCTTTCGGACATCCATAATACTGGAGGAGTGTCTTGCATCGATCGCAATGTGGTCAATCTGGTTAAATGCCGAGATGTGGGTGCTAGCTACGCCAGTGTTTCGCCGCGCCACAAAGGCGATTACCCTGAATCAATTATCGGAAATGGTGTTATGCAGGCTATACCCTCCGACAGTACTATCAAAGATGCCCTCTCTTCCTAGGTTTGCATTAAAATCGTCCTTAACGATTGGCTAGGACACTGCTTGCCGGTCTTGACCAAGAGCTCATAAAAGCTATCTTTGGTGTCGTCATCTTTCTCCCTTGTGGAGGCGTTCGCGCATATAAGGCTAATGCGGGCAGCTTTAGCCTTAATACGGATTATTGCAGGACCCTCGTTAACATGCCGGCAAATCAAGACTTCTTGCCTAAGTCTGCCTCTTACAACGGATGCTCATCCAAATAGGCGCTGCACGTGGACTATAAATGTACGTAATATTCCATATCCGAAGGTCGTTGTCCTTGTTTCGTTTGCAGGGGTTGTCAACAATAGATCTGTCCATATCTTAGGCTTGTTGTTGCTTCGTAACTTGACTTTCTTGTCCATGGCCGGGCATTTATCCCGGCGGCAAAACTGGAGTGTCAATGTAGTCACCGTGTCATAGTTTAGCACCAGGTTCACATCAGCGTGCCGCTGTGTTTACGTTCCCCGACCACTATACCGGAAATCTGGGGCTTCATTCCCTGCATACGAAAAAACCACCCATTCTCCCGAGTAAGGAAGAAAACTTTCGCCATTTCGTTATTTGGTTAAGCTGTTCAGAGTTCGGGCTTTATATTGTCCCTCATTTGAATTAAATAGTTTTCTATCAAAGAGGCAAATACTAAGCTCAGCCTTCGTGTTGACCATCTAGCTTTCGGTGCCACATAAAAGGGCTAACAGAATCAAGGTTCAATAGAGTAAAACCTTCATCTTTCTAGTAAGGAGCTTTAAATTTGTCGAAATTGTGTCTATCGATAGGAAGCCTCAATGACTATGGACCAACTTCCTTGGCCTCTTTCCAATGACCAAATATGCTTCGACATTGCTCACAAATGACAAATCTTCCTATAGATTGTCTGCGTTGCCGAGAAACTGGATGATTTGTTGAAGATAGTGCCTTTGGTATTGTAACAATCATTAAAGAGAACTTAAGGCAGCAGCACCCGGTGCTAACTTGCAGCCGACCTGACAGGACATTTCCTAATTGCGCTGAACATCACGTGCCATTTAGAGTTATACAGCGGAGCTGAATTAGTTTTCACAGTATCTCGAATTCGGCTTGGCTCTTGTAAAGCTCCATGCACTCATTTCCCGTCGTTGGTACTCATTTCTCTTAGGATTGGGTTTATTATGGAAATCGATTTTGAAAGGCAAAAACTGGTCCTTAAGACGAAGTCGATCCATTGCCAATTTTATCAGGGCGTAATGATGTCTACAAGTTCCTGATAAGTTTTTATTTAAAGTTGTTCAATATGGTGTGTTTTAGTTAGAAAACTCGCTGGATCGACCTGTCGATCAATAGAAACTTCTGGTTTGCTATATGAATTTACACAGAAAGAGCTGCAAGGTATCCTTCCGCAGAGTTTCTCCTCGTCCAGGTCATCTATCAACGTGATAAATGGCATCTGTTTCCTTCGAATCGGAACACCATGAATGCGATCGAACATCGTACATAGAGAGTGTCTAATAGTGACTCTGTGGCATACCGCCGTCGGTTATTTGGTTATCTCTTTATTATTATTTGGTTATCGGTGGCATTATTTTTCCCGAATACATACAATAAATTTGTTTATCCATTGGTTGGATTTAGCCACGCTTTTGACAATGTTGCTGACTATCAACGTGGGGCTAAGGAGTATCCTTCTTTTGACAAGTAAGCGTGGTTCTGCCTGGTGTCATTTCCAAACAACCTATTGAAGAAATTGCTGACCGAAGTCGTCAACGCAATGTGATTATCTACTAGATGGAGTGAAAAGTGACCTCCTTGACCGCCAAAATGCGCTGCTACTGCAAAAAAGGTTGTGGTGCCTTGAAGTCTGTTCATATTTAGGCAGACATGCCAAATTTCAGTGCGATACTGTCTTTAGTTTTGTTTTGACAGCTGATTGTTGTTGACGTGTTTGTCATCATGTTAAGAATGGACAAAAACAGATGCATGAAATAGTGTTGGCTGACCGGAAAGTGAAGGTGCGCCAGCAAGCAGATACCACAATGATTAGTACTGAGTGCACACGCCATATTTTGGGCAATATTCTGCATATGAAAAAGTTATCCTGCCGCTGGGTGCCGCGCATGCTCACTCCTGACCAAAAACACGAACGCGAGAGCACTTCGAAATAATGTTTATACTTGCTGATGCGTAACCGGGCGGACTTTTGGCGTCGATTGGTAACTTTTGATGAAACTTGGATCCACTATTACACACCAGAGAACAGAATGAGTGCCCGGCAATGGACTGAAGCCGGCACGAGTGCTTCGGCCGAGGGAGGCTGGATGGGTCGGAAAGGTTATGGCGTCGGTTTTCTGGGATTGATATGGCATATTCTTCGTGGACTACCTCGAAAAAGGAAAAACCATCAACAGCGAGTATTACTGTGCATTATTGGAGCGATTGAAAGCCGAAATCTCTGCAAAACGGGCTCACATGAAGCGAAAAAAAATTTTGTTTTTGCAAGCCAATCCGCCGGCGCACAAGAGCATCGCAACCACGGCTTAAATCAATGACTTACGGCTGCAATTGCTGTCGCATCCATCGTATTCGCCCGATTTGGCTCCCTCGGACTATTATCTCTTTCCAAACCTCAAAAGATGGCTCATCAATAAAAAATTCAGCTCACACGAGGAAATCATCGACGCCACGGAGGAGTATTTTGCAGACCTTCCGGAAAATTACAAGTTGGAAAATCGCTGGAATAAGTGTATCAAACTAAAAGAGGACTGTATTGAATAAAATAAAACAAACATTTAAAAAAAATTTTTTTTTAATTCCCACGGAGGTTACTTTTCACTCCATCTAGTATAGTTGCGTACCTTTTTTCGTCCAAGTACTTTTACATTTTGGGTATCTTGCTCTCATGGCAATGCTCTCGTTGCTCATACACTTGTCTTTGGTGAACAGCTTGGCTTAGAACAACTTCGACTTAGAATTTTCCTATTTATTGTCATTCTCCATACGTGCTATGCATTACCATCATTCTTCCACGATCTTGTCGGATATCCAAGATGTTTTGACTTCGCTGAACCGCAGCACCTTGAGCGACCGTTGGCCGTTGTTCAAATGCACACTATAAAGTTCTTACAGCTGAGCAGGTTTTGTTAATTTTACTCCTCGGCACACAAAGGTTATGCAACCGAATAGATGTCAGTCATCTCGTTGGTAACGACTACTTACTATTCGAATCGACAACACTGAAATAGCGAGTCACAGAAATGTCCTATGACTATTGTATGCCCCGCCATTGGAGATTTTGACACACGTAAAAACACAAAGGCGCTGAGCCGAAAGCCTTAATTCAGGTCGTCCTTTTGGCGGCACGATTATGGCTCCTGGTAGTTACGAGTAACATACATATGTATGTTATGCTACGAATCCGTTTGCGTGTGCGTTATTATAAGAAAACGAATTTTTTTTTTTTCAAACAACTACAACAAAAGGTATCTGTCAAAGAAGTATAGAGAATAGAAACGAGCCCATGGTAGCGGTAAGTCAATGTCATTAGGGAGTTAGTTGCACGCATCTTGTAAGTACAATATATTTTATATCTCTACCACCTACCCCATCTGTTTTCACACTTATACTACACAACTCCCGAAGGACATACTCGTACATATGAAATTTATGTCATAACGAAGGTGGAACACAAAAAAAAAAATAATAATAAAAAAAATTAGGATGAGGGGAGAACAGCAAAAAAACCGTCGGAAGGACGGTATAGAAGATGTAGAACGCGACAAGTAAAAATGAACAAGGTGCATGAACTTTTATGATTATTGTGAATGCTCCGCGCTCTCTCAGAGGGGTGGTTCGCTGGATATAAATACTTTGCCACAGACACGTTTGGAATTTTTTATTAAAAGTTAGAAATGGCATAGAAGGTGGTGGCTCCAGCACGCGCCCATTAGAAAACGGAAGAAGGTGTATACGAGTATGTGAACAAGAGGGCTTGTAGTAGATGTTTCACGATAACTCTACACATTCATCTCGACTGTGTGTGGTGGCAGAGGCAGCAGTAAAAGTGCTAAAAGTCGGCCAAAATTTGTTTCGAAAAGAATATGTGCGCCGAATGTACCCCTAATCATTCTCGAGGGAGTTATTCCATGGCAGGGATGTAAGCAAAAGGAAGTTATGTACTCGTATGTTATGTTCATATCCTTTTGTGAACAAAATGGTTGCTCATTTTGGCAGATATGTAGAGCATTACGTACCAATTTTGGATAAGGGATGAGCGTGCGGGTAGATCTTTTCTAAAGGAGGCACAATACAATGGCTTTTGGATGGGAAATATGATTTTTTTTTTGTTAAAGCATCATAGGGTTAGAGTTAGATGTTGGGTTGCTGAAGCCTGAATTTTTCTAGATCTCTTTCCGCATTTCTGAATCGATTTTTATCCAGTCTTCAAAGAATTTGATTGTTCAAATCTTTTCTAACATCAAAATCGGTGTCGTTAGCTGCAACCTCGATAAAAAGCATGCATTCGAATTGAACATGGTATCGGCCGTTGATTTTGGTTAGTTGGCTATGGGTTCAATGGCTTGCCCTGCTTGCAGTATTCGCCATCATCACATTTAAACAATCTGCGCAGATTGTGACCCTTCAACTCTCCATCTACTGCTCTTCAATCATCTGTACTGATTTTATCTTCTTTTTAGTCACTTTGATTTGAAGTTGTCAGTACTAAACAGAGTCTTAAGCTCGATCTGACTGTCATTATAGGGGTAAATATTGTCCAGTGGCTAGAAGAACTTGCCCATGTTCTTCCCCTAGAAACGAATTGACCACAATCACGGCGCTTTCCACTGAAACAGCAAAGCAGTTGAATAGAGCTCGGATGTGAGTGCAAAAATCTCAGATCTTCTATCTTAAAAAAACATCTGATCGCTTAACATTTGTTTCTTGCCATGAGAGCACAAAAATATTTTTGGACTTAAATTTCTGAAATCTCTTCTGTGTCTCTTCTTCTTCGCCCATCAAAATTTATTACCCTGAAACCATAAGGTATGTCCGTAAAGCTTAGCAAAGTGAATATAAACCTTTAAATCGACACGATTATGAGCAGGAAATACTCCCTGTCACTTCAGTTCTACATTACCGTTAAATTGACAGCTATAAACACCAAAAAATTTACAACATTTAACATTAAATCCGTATAATGTATACAAAGATGCTAAACACGGGCAAATGTATGAACAAGAATCAAGTACATGGAAATGAATATCTCCGTATCCGTGGCCGTATCCTTACCGGTATATGGCCCTTTTGTTATTTACAATGGCGCGTCGGCGAAAAATAGCAATAAAAAGTCAAACACAATACTCGTACCTACGCTGGGCCTAAACCATACGAATAGCTGGATGATGGTAATCACCGTCATCGTAAAAGCAAAAACAAAAAACAACAACTAAAACTACCCACTCAGGTGGGGGAGTTGATCAAAAGATGTCACTGTCGGCTTTCAGGTATCTCTTAAAAAATCACAACTCGACAAAGTGGCATACATATACGAATAGACCAATGAGCAAAATTTTTTAATTGACCATAATTTTTCATCCCCCAGTGGTTGAATGCGGCCCTGGTCCTTTGTTTTTAAAGCACATATCCTTCAGATGTGAATTTATAACGACGATGACGATGACGTTGAAGTTGAAGTTGAAGTTGATGCTGCCGCTACCGCTGACTCTGACGATAACGGTATAGAGTTAGAATGGAAGTGGCAGTGGCAGTGGTAGCGGTAGTGGTAGTGGTTGTGACAGTGGGGAATGGCAGTGGCGGTGTGGTGTTAATGAAGCGCCTTTCTACGACAAAAGCACTTTGCCGCTGGATTTGCAGATGGAAATTAATTTTTTCCTTCCTTAGTAGATGTAGTTATACAAACATATTGATGTAGATGTATTTGCGAGTGTGTATATAATATGTGAACATTCATTCGGCGGCGGCGTCGTTCGTTTCAGTTGTTCAAGTGTACTCTTGAGATAATTGCGAGCACTTTTATGTCCTTATTGCGACTTTAATTTAATCTGCTCTTGAGAGTACGCTCCCGCTGGGTTGTCGTTTTTCGTCAGTAAGGCAAGTGAGTCGCTTTTTCATACTCGCATTGGTATAATGAAGGAAGTATGAAATTGGAGTTTTATAGAAGAGTTTGTTATGTGAGTTCTCGATGTAGGGATTGAAAATGCCGCAAAGCATGAAAAAATGGGTCCTGCTTCAAGTTTCTGCAATTTTACCATGACTCTTAGTCTACGTATTTCTATAGTAGTGATTCTCAACAAATAGGTCAAACCGTCTGAAGTTTTGGTTGAAGTCCCTTCGAGATAATTTTGAAGTCGCTCCCGTCCAGCCGCTGATATTTATTTACTCGACATTTCGCAGCCTTCTCAGCCGTCGAATTCGTTCATTCCAACGTCGCTCGTAGAGTTTATTTTTGTATCCGTTCGTTACAATTCCGTTTATGCCAGTGGCATGGAAAATCACGTACAGAACTCTGCTACAATAAAAGCTAACTGCATTTGCACCCATGTTCCCACGTTATGTAACGCCACTTCTATTTCAGCAACTAATGTAAAGTTCAGAGTTTTGAAAGATTATGCCCGTAATGTTGAACATCACTGGATTCCCACCGGCATCTAACGCACGCGTAATACTCGTAGTTCACTCTATAAATGTGACCTTAAATCTCTGAAGGGTAGCAGGTATCTACTGTTTGCAATGCAGTTATTCCAGGATCTAGCTAAACTACTCTCAAAAGGACCAACCAGATTATCACCTTAGGGTTTCAGACTTTCAAAAATTACAGTCAACATAATCTTATATGCGATGTTGACTAGACTGATGCAATTCGAAGAGTATCGCTTCTCTCTCTGGGTGACCGACACTGCGATCGGCCCTATATTCATCCCATCATATTTTTCTATGATATCCTCTACTAAACCTATTTGTTTCATCAGGTTTATTAGTTTTTAATTAGGATATCGCTGCCGGCCGAGAGCTAATTCTGCAATCATCTTCAAATAGTCGGCGGAAAGAATTCTTCCAGAATTTCAAGCTCCCATTGTCATGTGACCTTTTCACTGCTAAAACTTTTGGACCAAATTGACATAAGCTAATCTAGTTGAGCGTTTCTCTAGGTCTTTCTTTTCCTCGAAGAAAGCCCATACTTCTTGCGTAGAGTTTGTATATACGTACAAAGTTCTAGTCTAGTCCTTTTCTGTGGAATTGCCTTATACGCTTCTCTTTTAGTCTTTGGATCGATCGGAAAAGGCTATGCAATTGCAGCTATTTGAGGTTTAACAGTACGTTGTTGTGTTTTTGGAATATTTCGAGAAAATATTCTATATTTTCATATTGGTCGGTGGTTTCCAAACTGCAGGTTTCTTCTTTGGGTCCTCTGAATATCTAGATCAGAGGACAGTTTTAAGATTTCTGCTGGTTCGCCAGGAGTCTTGTCGTTCTTCATAGTAATTTCAACAAATGTTAGCTCTTGCCTGGTTCTCAGTAGTTCCTGTCGAAAGCGAACAGAGAAGATCTTGCTGTTTCCCAGAGGTCAGAAAGGAGTCAATCTAATTTTATAAGTTTGTTTAACTCCATTTTTATAAAAGAGGGTTAGGTTAGGCTAGTTAAGAGCTTAGGTCTATTGGATCATTATGAAGCTACGTAGATCATGTTGATTTAACAGTCCACCTAAGATTATTAACATCCATATCTCCGTGCCCAAGTACCCAATATAAGTGAAAGTTGAACAGCTCTGCCATATTCCTAATAATCGGCAGTCAAGGGCGGTTTCAGGAATTTGTGAGACTTGACGGCCTTCGGCCTGACTATCCGAAAAGATGGGGATATTCCTTGCAGATTTTAAATTTTTCTTCAGGCAGTACTTCTTAAATCGACAAAATTTCCGGCTGGAACACGCTACAGTGATTTGGAAGATGGCAGGAGAGACTTAGTTTGAGCTTATCGAAGAAAATACCGCCACCAACCAAACTACCAGCCTTGGATCCATCCGTATAGAAATGAATTTACTTATATATACATATATCTAGAGGGGATGCTTACATGAAAGTCTTTGTCAAACAGGCATAATGTAATCGATGTTCTGTGGAAGGATTCCTAAAATATTAGTGTGGCCAAATAATTTGGTTGTCTACTGTGTAGTCGCTCTAAGGCGAATAGTTGCGTTAGCAGCTACTTGCCTGCTGAGAATATCGAGGCGTGTCAGGTGAAACAGAATATCCAATGCTGTGGAGGGAGTAGTAGGTAAGGCTCCCCTTATACATAGACATAGAGAATATAGCTGCTGTAGCTGTCTTTCATTTCATTCGTTCTTATATCCCCTTGTGGGTCCTAGGGCCTCTACTATGCCTACGCGCCATCAAGTGCGGTTTCTGGAAATGTGGCTCAGTTTTCGCCAACTTTTTTCCAGTTGCCGTGCTTCCTTTTCAACTGTTCTTCGCCACGTACTTGTCCTGCCGTCCCGAGTAAGCAGATTCCATTGCATCGCTTGCTTAGCTATGGACCTGTCAACCTTTCGGACCAATCCACTGCCACTTTCGTCGACATATGGTTGTGCCTGTAGATTCATAGTCCGTTCTCTGATAAAGCTGTTCGTTAGAGAGTACGGCTTGGCCAGAATATTCTTAAGATGTAGCGTAGGCACCTATTGACAGATGTTTGCAGCTTCCTCGTGATAGTGGTGGTCACCTTCCAGGTACCACATCCATATAGTAGCACGGATTCAACGTTGGAACGGAACAGTCGTAGCTTGGTGTTTAAGCTAACTGCATTACTTCGCCAAACGCTTTGCCTATGCGGTTGGCTATATCCGGTTCGGTTCACCATCGGTTGAGACAATACTCCCAAGGTATTGGAAACTTGGAAACTCCCTACTCTCTCAACGGTCTGTTCAGCAATACATATATGAGTTGATGAGTTTGGTCTTAGGCTGATCATTTTTGTTTTTGCCGAGTTAATTTTCAGCCCAACGACGTCTGCTTCCCTCTCCACATTTGTTGTCATTTGGTGAAGGTCCATTATTCTGTGAGACAGAAGGCATACATCGTCGGCGTAGTCAAGGTGTTTGAATTCAGATGTAAGAGTCCATCGAATTTCTCCATTTTCTGTTAACAAGGTCGCATTCAGAACATCGCTAATCACCAATAGAAACAGTATTAGTGAAAGTATGCAGCCTTGCCTAACCCCGCTTTAGACTTCGAATACCTCACACAGTCTTCCCCTGTGTGAGACGTGACATGTGGACCCATCATATGTAGCCTTCATAACTGCTATTAATTTATCAGGAATGCCTCTCCTGCGCAAGGCACGCCAGATAAATTCGCGATTGACACTATCAAATGCCTTTTCAAAATCGATGAACAGCAGATGAAGTTGTGATCGGCAAGGTGTTAATATGGTCGACACAGGAGGATCCAGAGCGGAAACCTGATTGTTCGGGTCGAGTGTGTCTTCGAGGTGTTGTTTGATTCGCTCCAGGATGATTTTAGCTATTATCTTGGCCACAGCAGGCAGGAGGCAGGTCCCTCTCCAGTTTTCGCATTGCATTAGATTGCCCTTTCTAGGGAGCTTGACGATCATTCCCTTCTTCCACTCGTCCAGAAAACTCTCGGCTTCCAATGTTCTCCCGACAAGTGGGAACAGTAGCTCAGCTGATGCCTTTGGGGCAGCTAGAAACAGCGCTGCAGGTATGCCGTCAAGTCCTACCGCCTTATTGGTTTTCAGTGCTTTGATCGCCGCAATAATCTCTTCCTTACTGGGGGTTGTGGTGCGAATTCGGGAATTTCTTTCTACGGACACTTCAGTCTGACGTGGGTGCATATTGCTGGCGAATACTCGATTTGGATCGAAGCAAAATGCTCCTTCCATTTCTTCAGTCGATCGTCATCCGATATTAGCAACGAAGCGTCTAAGCCTTTCACTGGGTGTGGAGTAGAGCTTCGGCCACCTATAAGCTCTTTGGTGATTCTGTAAACGGTTCTGCTGTCGCACCTCGCTGCTGCTTCTTCTGCTTGCGTGGCCAGCGCATTGACGGAATTGCGCCTGTCACTTCTCACGCTACGCTGCACTTCTGTCATCTTTATGCGATATAGGGACTCTGCTGCAATTCGAGCTCCTAGTTGTTTTCGTTCGTTGATCCTTCTCCAGATGTCCTCGGAAAACCACGCCCTATATCTTCCCTGCGATCGACCGACAATACTTTCAGCACCTAATGTGAAAACAGTTTTCACAGCATACCAACGGTCTTGGATGGTGGCGGGCAGTTTGCTTATTGTTTCCACTCCTCGTGAGAGATGGTCCCCTAGTTTTTGGCGCACTGTGGGAACTCTCAGTCGGTCTACGTTGAACCTAGGTATTCTTGTGTCGTTAGATCTTCGAACGGCAGCAGTGCGTAATTGGACAGTAGCTATATAAGATGGTGATCTCGTACCAACCCCAGGTCCCCTCCTCGTCTGTTTCGGACGTCTAGAAGACTACTTCTAAAACGCCGACTGATGGCATTGGTTGGAGGTTGCTTGCCTGTCAGTTGAGACCCAACTGATTTTATGGCAGGCCTTATGCTCGAACATGGTGCCACCTATGACAAGACGATTTGCGTTGGAAAAGTCAACAAATCTTTCGCCGTTGTCATTGCGGTTGCCTAATCCGTGCCGTCGCATAACATGTTTAAGCCCTTCGTTGTCGCTGCCTACCTTGGTATTAACGTCCCTCATCATAATGACAATGTCGCCGTTGGGTGTTGCATTATAAACAGCTCCCAACTCGTTGTAGAAGGTCTCCTTTTCTTCCTCAGACGGACCATCCGTGGGAGCGTAACACTGTATAATGGTGACGCTACGTACTCTCGTCCGGAATCTGACCATTAAAATCCTATCACCGTGCGACTGCCAGGAGATTAGGCCTCTGCGTGCTGTAGGTGTTAACAGCAGTCCAACTCCATATCCACGGGGGCTACCGGTTGGTCTTTCGGAGTAGAGTAATACAGTGTTACGCGTTAGGGATTGGTACTCACCCGCATCTAACCATCTTATTTCGCTTATTCCCAATATGTCCAGCTTATATCGCATAAACTCGTGCTCTGGCGTTCTGAGGTCCTTCACTCTGAGAGTCAAGGAGCGTCTTCACATTCCAGAAACCAATCTTAGTCCGGGTAAAATAGCCAAAGGTCGTCAACGTGTTATCAGTCCTTGTGCGGGGCATTAAGTCGGTTTCCGTAGCGGGCTGGTTTCGGTAACGGGGATTGGTGGCCCAGGTTACCTAGTCTAGGCATAAGACCCTACATAATCTCGCTCTTGCAATTTTGGTCTACCTGTATGAGGATTTGTACATGTAGTTGCCCGGGGACCATCTCGAGGAGGTAAAGCAAGCACTACATTACGAACTTGATTGTTGCGCTACTGGTCCAATCCATGTTTTGAACAGTCAGTAGTTTCCCGATCAATCGCCATGCAGGTAGCTGTCTTTACCCTTTCTTAGATATTAGGTGGCCAGTTTAGTTTCCTATCAATAGTAAGATCTAGATATTTCGCTGTATCGGAAAAGTCTAAGCTGGTACCGTTGATTGAGGGAAAATCTACGATTGGTATTAAGATTCTGGTTCGTTGACCACTCAGTTCCAGAGAAGGGGTGAAAGGACATCACCTTGCAGCGCACTTCTATTTGCGCATCTTTTAGCAGAAGCTTCACTCAGATTGGAGTTGATTACCCTTCTGCTTAGCATAAGACTGATCAACCCTCAAGTGATTCATCTACCTTCAGAGTTAACTGCGCAGTCATAATTGCGTGTAGTGAATGTACGAGTAGAGCCGTTTCCGCCGATTTTCCTTTACAGTATTCAAAATTCGCCGATCGATTCTAGATATGGATATCGTTCTAGAGTTTTCAGAAGGAAAGATGATAGAGATATGGGTCTGAGGCCCTTTGGGACAACACGATAACATTTTCCGGCTTTGGGAGTGAAAGGTACATTAACTTCTCCATTTCTATGCATCTCCTCATGATATTCTTTAGGATGACCTATGAGGATCTTTGTGGCTCGGCAAGTATTATGCCATCCGGGCCAGCAGACTTGTATGGTTTGAAGCTATGCAGCTCCCAGAGCAGCTTGTGAGTTTCGGTGACGGCTGCAGTAATCCTGCTAGTGTTGTTACTGGCTCGGAAAAGGGAGGTACCTGGAAAGTGGTTGTCCAGTAGCAAGTTGAGTGATTCATCACTTGAGGTCGTCTAAGAGCCAGCCGCAAAGAAAAACTCCTCTGTATCTTTCGAATAGCAAACTGGTTGTGATAGAATAAATCTGTAGCGGTACCCTATTTTAGTGGCTTACACAGTCTTGCTTACCCCATTGGCTCGAATTCTGTTTCGTTTCGCTAGGCTTTCGATTCTGTTCAGCATAAATGGAGCCATTCAAAGTGGCTTTCTGAATTTTCTTAGACTGGCCAAAAGAGTCAATGGAGCCCTTCAGCCTCAAATTTGAATGAATAAAACTTCATGTGGCACTGTGAAGAATTTTGGGGCGCGACAGTGTCTTGTATTATGTTGGCGAAAATTTGCCTTGCTTCTTAATGGAACAACATCCGCTAGTAGATGCTGCTTCTTAAAATTCGTTAGCCCCTCTGCAACCATCAGATGGTGCGTACCACTACATGTCTTTGAGATCTTGGGACCCAAGTAAAGGGTAAATAAGGGCTCAAACCACAAGTAAGTTTAACCGCAGCCCCTTACTCCAGTCACTACTACGACAAAAGTCTATGCGATGAAAGATGGCTTTGTTAGTTTTCTAACACCAATCCAATTGGTTCTCTGGTGGGGGTAGGGGCTTGACTGTTAAAGTTTCTGTTTTTGTTTTTGTATTAAATGACAACCCTCAACGTCCTTTGGTGGTAGTAAAATCATTTCCGGATATCTCTTGACAACCTCTTGACGTACAGACTTACTGCGCCTTGCTGTAATGTTGCGCGTTTCTTATGAGTGTACTCGTATACTAGTGTAACACTTCTTATCCGTACGGGTCTATGGAAAATTCTTTGACAAGGCTGGAAATGAAAAGAAAAAGGATCCTTCACTATAGGCGGAACATGAAGTAGATTACCAAGTGGATGACAAGGATTAATTGGAACCTTCGGATGTTACAAATCGTCCCAAACAGGATGTGAGGTACGTACGAGTACGTGCTCCTCTCTCTGGCAGTCTGTTAGAGGTGGGATGTGTGTATGTGGAAAATTTCGTAATTAATCGTTGTCGGGTCGTTGATAATAGCAGATACTGGCGGCGAGTCGAACAAGGATTTGTTTAGACGGATGGTTTCTGTTGGGAGAAGAGTTTTATCGTTTTGATCCTTTTTCTGGGAAAGATTGACGTTGGGTTGTGAGTCAGTTTTTTTTTTTTTTTTTTTTTTTTTTTATATCCATTCACTGTGTAACCAAGGGGGGTTCCATGTATTTCTATGTGTGTGTAACAAGATTTGCATAGCTTGAAGAATAAATGTTTCTGTTGTAAATTAACCCTAAAGCGACCGCTTGTCTTTCATTCATTAGGGTTGATTGTTGTTGATTGCAGTTAGAGGTTAGATGGGCTGCGGCGGGAGGTTTTAATTTTGAACTTTGTGTTTTTTTTTTTTTTTTTTATTCTGAGTATAGCGGTTAGAGTTTGTAAGACACGAGACGAGAAAGATTGATAGGGATAATGGAGGTAACACGAGCACGATGGGTCTAAAGCTCTTATACATACATACGTACAAAGCTGTGTGTATTTGACTTGATTTTGTAATATCTAATTGTTTTGGGCTAGTTTTGCAGATGAAACTGGCAGAGGGAGTGTTTAAAGTTTGCAATAATCAGTTGATATTGCTCCATGGTTGGCATAATACAGACAAACGAGTTGAATAAACAGTCATTAGACAATTTAAGTAGTTGACGAAGTCATTTGTTATCCCCGTTGAAGGGTACATGGTTTGGTGATTTGTAACTAAGTAACTAAGTAACTGAACGGCGGTTGAATATGTGACATTTGGACTCGAACAGGATTTGAATTTGTTATTGTTATTTTTTGTTATTTTTTTGTTATTTTTTTGTTATTTTTTTTATGGCCTCATGAGCACCTTATTGCTATATGATCTTGCAATTATATACGCTCGGATAAACGCAGCTTGGTCCTGATTAATGTAACAAGGAAACCTTCTTTAAACCGTCACTTTGCTGCATCTGGGAGATCACGTGGTTTGAAATAGTTTCGATCTCATAGCACCTATTGACTTTGTGGAGGAGTGACTATATAATGTTGTCATGTTTATTCTAATGTCTTGAGATCCAGTCGACTGTCATTATTGCTTTTGGAGGTTCAGGAGAGAATGATTGACTTCCAATACCACTAGAATCTAAACCCATCCTTACTCTTAATTAAAGGCAACTTCTGTGAACACAACGCTGTGCTCAGCGTTGACTTGAAAAAAAAAAAATCATTCCAAAGAATGCTGTGACTATAAATAATGTCAACATGAGGCGATAACAGGCGCGCTATCGGATCTGGTGGAAGAAGTATCCCTTTGGATGTTTCGTTGATAAATCACTCGATCATGAGAAGGATTAAAAATACAAAGCTATTAGGTGAGTCAAACCGCAGGATAGTCTCTCTTAGATAGTACACTACTTAGACCTCTGAACGTTGCTGCGAAGTGTTTGCTTGCGCAGCTACTTGGCAAAGGCCTAGACAATCTAGGAGATTTAGTACAAGCATTGGATTGCATGCTTAAGAGCTGCTACCCGTCAGAAGGAAAGATTGACTTCCATTCGTAGCTTTACTTACTCTTTCTTGAATTCAACTAGTATGTATTTGTCCAACGGGTAGTTTTTGGAAGTGGTTCAACAATTTGAACAAGACATCTGACAGCCTTGTTGGCTTCAATCAGATGTAGAAAGCCATAGATTGCTAATTTGACCTTTACAAATGTATGCTTCGTCAGTTTATTGGCGATTCTTACATGAACAAATCTCTAGGAAATGTGTCGTGAGACCTACGGACAATGATGCAAGACATTTTTTCTCAAATTTTTTTTTTATTTTTCTACATAGTCTCCTTGTAACTCTACACACTTCTCCCAGCGATGCTCCCAACTCTCTAACCCGTCGAAATAGTGCTTGGCGTTTTTCTCTGCCAAATAATTGTTCACGAAGGTGGTTGAATCCGCATTTGACGAAAATCTCTGTCCTCCGAGCGCAGTTTTTAGATGAGGGAACAAAAAGAAATCGCTTGGGGCTAGATCTGGTGAATAAGGCGGATGGTCAAGCAGTTCAAACCGTAATCCATGGATTTTCGCCATGGCAACCGCTGAGGTGTGAGACTGCGTGTTGTCTTGGTGAAACAGGATTTTCTTTTTCTGTAAATGTGGCCGTTTTTCCGCGATTTTTGCCTTCAGCTTGGCAAGTAATGATGTGTAGTATGCTCCTGTAATGGTTTTTCCTTTTTGAAGATAATCGATTAAGATAACTCCTTTACTATTCCAAAAAACAGTCGCCATCACTTTCCTAGCCGAAAAAACAGTTTTTGCTTTTTTTGGAGCCGGCTCACCCTTTTGCAGTCCACTGTTTTGACTGAATTTTTGTTTCGGGCGTATAATGGTGTATCAAAGTGTCATCTATTAATCGGTGCCAAAACTCGGATTTATTGCGCCTAAACTGCGCCAACAGAGCGTTGGAAATGTTCATTCGAATACGTTTTTGGTCTAACGTAAGCAAACGCGGCACCCAACGTGCGGACAGCTTTCTCATGCCTAAATCTTGATTTAATTGTAACAAACACCTTTGGACATTTTCATAACCTAAACTATCTCTCTCACTTTAATTCGACGGTCGTCTAATACCATTTGGCGAACTTTAGCAATGTTATCGTCAGTGGTTGGAGTTTTTTTACGTCCCGAACGTTCATCATCTCCCAAGCTCTTACGGTCACGTTTAAATTCAGCTGACCAAAATTTCACTGTATTAAATGATGGTGCAGAGTCCCCATACACAGAGTCCAATTCATTTTTGATTTGCGTCGGCGTATTGCCTTTCAAAAATAAGAATTTAATATCAGCTCGATACTCAATTTTTTCCATTTTCACAAAAAACACTCACATCGACTCACTCAAACGACTGCCAACTAAAAACAGCGCCGCTATCTTTACGTTACGGAAACTTTTCAGACAGCCCTCGTACTTCCGTTGCTGCATTAGATACGTTATTTCACCTCCTACAAAACCTTTTCTAAGTACAAAGTGATCTACATTGCCATTTGTCTGTAAGCAATAAACTCATGCACCTCCAAAACTAAGTATTAAGTTAGGAAGGTATCAAGGTACTACCTATCCCAAGCTAAACTTTCTCTGGACTGTGATACCTGCTAGGAATATCTGCATTTCTAGTGACTAAGTAGTTAAAAGCCGTCTGTTATCCCTACATGAGATAACATTTACTGAATACTCAGACTCTAAGACATCCGGAGAAGCTTTTCAGTTCCCAATGACATAGGGATACCACTCGAATGAAACCTTTAGCAGGTAGTCAATTGGTTGCTTTGGTTGGTCTTGATAGGTATCATCACGGACTCTATTATGATGTATTTTGCAAAAGAATTAAGAATAAAAAGAAGGAACATGTTACTCGGCATCTGCTAATTATATAGAACTACTTCGTCCAATTGTAGAACAGTCGCTTTTTTCCGAAGATCTATTCGAAAGTTCCTCGAGCTTGCAAGTACATACACACATGCTTCAAATAAGGTACCTTTAACCTATAGGGTTCCACATCAGGTGTACGCTCATTGCAGACGGACAGTTCAAGCTAACCTACCCTATTCCTATTAATGGATTCGCTGCCCAACGCTCTCAAAGATTATAATGTCTACATTTAGGCATTATACATATAAGGTTCTGGTCGATCAATTGCAATTAATTAACTAGAATATAGTTTCCAGTCAATCCTCCCAAAATTCAGATTGTTCTCTTCGCGGAAAAGAGCTTGCTGATCTGATTCAACTAAGTCTGAAAAACGACATTATCCTGTTTGCTAACGAAGCGAGGTATCTAGGTAGTTAACTTCTTGCAATTAAGCACGGCAAGACCAAAATTGGTAGAACATTGTTGGTTTTCTGCTGTTGTTAGCGTTACCGGCAGTTACCGGCAGGAACTGCGACTCATAGGCGAGGAGAGGTCTATAGATCAGCGTGGTTCAGATGAGAACCAGAGCAATGCTTTTCAAGACCTAGATCTGGTCGGACTCGCTAGTTGCTAGGGCTTTATTTAATTAATTCACCATCACATCCCTGAATGGCAACAATTTTCAGGATATGGTCAAACCAAACAAATGGAACTAACAAACACTTACCCTTGTGACAACTTAGGCCTAATCTCTGAAATTCATCTGTCTGCTGTCGCATCGTTTATCGTGTATCGTGCAAAATGCACTCCAAATAAGGTGAGTCGAAGACAGCATGTTTTCAGGCACCACCCAAATGGATACATTACCTTCCAACTTGCAAAGAAAAAAAGGAAGACATCACCTTTTTCTTCTATAACTGACGGCTTCTAGTCTAGACATAATCTTCTATGGGATTGCATGATCAATAGCCACCAAGACTCAGAATATTTTCTCACTAAGTTCTTGATATTCAAAACTCAGACTTATATTACTCACTGATTCGTATGCACAAGTTTCAAACATTTACGATCTGCTGAAACCAAACACCTTAACAATGGCAAGGGTTGAAATTTAACCTTTTTGCCCTGAATTTTTGAACAACTCAGAAGCATTTACCAGAAAATTTAGCCTCTCATTCCGTTCGTTGGGCTACATCTGGACACCTTAACCACACTCTGAAGCAGAGTAACCATTCTGGAACTAACTTCCAAGCACATGTCTAAAAACAATCAACAAATTTCGTGCAAGAAAATGCCCAACCCACCGCAAAATGAGGAGACATTTCGTACCACATGAGGCGATGGCTACTAGGTGAAGCAGACAAGCACTTAACCCCAGGACGAAGCTGTTACTCGAATCTACCTTTATATTCACCCAAAATCCGTTGCTTTCTTCTCTAGTGTTAATCCGTACTTCCTTTTGCTTTTTTTTTTTTTTTTAGATTTTAGTTTTTTTTATTCTTTAAGTGATGAGTACTGTTCTGCTTGTGAATTTAAGGAAAAAAATAAAAAAAGGAAACAAAAAATATTTAAACACAAAAGGATGACCGAACCAGAAGTAACCACATGCATGAGATGCTTTTAAGCAAAATTCCATAACACAACACTCCATAGGAGAGAGATATTATTTCACCGGCCCTTTGCCGCCTGACCCAAGATAGTATGAGTAAATGTCATAAAAGCCAGTAACCCTCGGGTTTAGTGCCATTTTTTTTCTTCACTTTTATCATTCACCCATCCACCCCCTGCAACAGGATTCGGAAAACGAACGGGAAGCTCCTAGCTCCTAGAGATAAAAATGGTGTATAACCCATGGAAAATAGCAGTTTGAATGTGGGTGGTAATGTTCAGTAGAGAGGTTTCGTAATTTCTCTAATTCATTCGAAATGGAAATGTACAATACCACATAGATACTCGTACATCTATGTAAATACATAGGGTAGCGCCCCAGCTTAATATGGAACAAGAGCAGAAGATAGGAGTGTTTAAGGAACATGCTTTAATGTAGGACGGCCGAAGCAGCAACACATATTCGTACTTGGGCCATGGCAAGATCATTTCAAAATCCATTCTATGAAATGCAATGTTGAAGAGGACATCGTCGTAACTGTCATTATCGCCAGAAAGATGGAAAAAGTTGTTTTTTTTTTGTGTCACTTCTTCCCTTGTCTCCATCCAGGACACTCCGTTTTTGGTGGGTTGGTTGGAAAGGGGACAAAAAGACATGTTTTGAAAGTGGTCAGACTTCATTCGTTTTATTATATCATTTAAGATAGTGGTCGAGAATGAGGTTTTCAAGCAGGACATTTCATTACACAGGGTGTGTCTACAGTGTGGAATATGATTATAGCATTTGGTGCTCCAGCGCACAGAGCCGATACACATATGTAAGTGAATATGTGAGTGAGCGTATGTAAGCGGGGGTAAAAAGAAAAAAACTATGTTTGGGTGAAATTAGAGCTTCTCGTCCTGGATTTGATGATATGATTCTGTATGCCTGTCACGTTATTTAGTGGAAAACGTTTGAGTGAAATTTGCGGTTAACTTGATTTGGGGGCAGCTTAGCTTGGTTGGGTTTATGGGTTTGAGTTGACTTTTTAATGGTCACAACCATGTCTTTCCATTTATATATAAAGCTTTTAGGATGTTAGTTGAGAGGAAACTTCCACTTTGGGGGCAAAAAGTAACGTTTCATGAAGTGATTTCTTTACCAGTACACGTTTTTGGTACCTTTCCCATTTCACCCATTTATTGCACGAAATCCGGAATCATATCTAAGCTGTCACTTGCGGTAATAAAGAACCCAGAACCACCTGAACCAATCAATCTGCAAAAGCCCCTTCAGTACAATGAATTGTTACATGAATCTCAGTACTTGACAATCAAATAAATCGTATCTTTTGAACATAAAGAGTAGTTCTTGAACTGAGTTTTTTTTAGATAGAGATCATAGGGATGGGCTAACATCTTATCCGTAACCGGTTTATATCCTTAAGATTAGACATCCCAGTTTTTGTGAAATGCAACGGGAAAGTCCAAGATTCTGCGCCAGGACTCTTCTGTTGTTTGAGAAAGGCATTTGTTACTCACTTTCTTGTAAGGCTAAAGAACTAGCGATTCATATGAGCTATTCCTCCTTTGATCTTAGCTGTGGTTTCGTTGTCAATTACGTATGCATGCCTGAATGACGTTCTGTTCGAGACTTCTGTATTTTATGTTCATTTTTTAGACAGCGTACAGCCATTTTCGCCGCTTTTGAAACGTAGTCACGAACATGTAACGCTTTCAATATTCAATATTTCAATATCAATATTTCAAAATTTCAATATTGTCGTCGCATGCGAGTAATTGAAAGGATCATTGAACATTTTTACCTGTGTATGTTCTCACAACTATTGGCATTTACGAGAAGAAGAAAACTGAGGAGTAGTAAAGTTCCTAAGGACTTGGACCGACGACCAGAGCTTGCCTCTACGTAAGCATAGACTGTAGAACCTACCAATTTCAAACTCAGATTCGCGCAACGGGTACAATACCTTCATCAGGGAGTACCTGAACAGGTATATCACAAATAAGAACGTTATCTTTGACTGTAAAATTAGCCTGATTGCTATCTACGCATTTGAAATAGTTGTACTGGCAGGGTATCGGAATTCGTCCTCATCTCCCCTTAGATAAAAAGTCAAACTCCTTTTCATACATTTCTAAGTTGGTATCGGTTTTTATATTAATTGCAGAACACAGGTGGACATAGTCCATAGTCATGTATTTCGGTTTTCCCTCTTTAAATTAAGCAGATATGCCAAACTCGGACAATATACGCTGTCATAGGATGCCCTGAAATATACAGATCGATTCGATCCAGAAATATGGTCGATGGTGAACTTTCCAGGTCAGAAACAACATTGATAAGGACCAATCAGTAGGTTGACAGTCTTTCAGTGTTTTTAGATTACTTAGAATGGCAGAGAGAATCTTACAGGTGAAGAGAAGGGCACTGATTCCTCTGTAGTTGGCGGCTTTCATCCGAACATATTTTAGGGCTGATTTTGTGACCTTCTTCTGGCTCGAACAGCTGGACTATTAGGCTGACAATGCCGGCAGCCCTTTGTGGTTCATATATGACAGCGAATTTTCGTGGCCATGACGTGTTTATCGCCTTGTAAGGTTTCGGAACGTCTTTCCTGCCATAACATTTCGATTTCCACGATATTGTATTTCTCCTGTTTGCTTTTCTTCCTTCTGAGAAGTCGGTGCTCGTAGAATTCACAAGCCACTCTAGTCTCGTCCTTTGTAGCGCCGTTCTTTATGCATTCTGTTTCTCTGCATACGCCAGGCGGTATGCGTCATCAAACTACCAGATTTTCAGTGGTGGTTGTGTGAAATTTACCACATCTAATGGCTTATTGGCACCTTCGCCACTGGATTTCGGAACTATATGAGGGGGGCGAAGACCTTCCAGCGAGGTTAAGGAACACTTGTTCAACAAACGTCGTTACGGTTTCCTGCGATTGGACCCTTAAGAACTATCTGCTTTCGTGTATTTGCAACAGTAAGGTAGTGTTCTGAGTAAATGTTATCAATCTGGATAGGGACCGTCAGGTACCATTTTAAATAAATGACGGAATACGAGAACCGATTTCGCTATATGCGGTTTGAATGCATCAACATCTTCCTCATGTGTCGAAAAACACAGACCGCGCAAATTTTTTTTTTTTGATGTTCAGAAGGAAGGCATTGGCTGCCAAATCAGGGCTGTATGGCAGATGACCCACCAATTCTATGTTTTAGTGCTCAAAAAGCAACTTGTTTGAGCCGACCTGTGAGAGCTCGCATTGTCGTGGTGGGAAATCATCCATGCTCTGCGGTGTACCAATCCGAATTAACTGTTCTAACTTGCTCTAATGGCACGGTTACGACCGGTTTTTTCCGAAGGAACAGGCGACGATTTGTTTCGAAGTGTTCCGTGCGCGGGCAACTTTTGTTAGATTTGGCCCGTCTCGAAAGACACATGCAGTCGACTGCTGTTTAGTTTCGAGCTCATATGCATAGAATCATTATTTTTCGCCCGTAACGATTTAATAGACGTGTTTTTAAGCACCGCTATCGAAGTTTTTCAACATTTCTTTGGGCCAATTGACACGAGCCTTTTTTTGAGCGACAGTCAAGTTATGCGGTATCCAACGCGAAGAAAGTTTTTTGACGGCCAATTGTTCATGCAATATTAAATGTTTGCGAGGGGAAGGATGATATAGCCCAAGCATGCCAAGAATTGCACGATAAGTGACATGAGGGTTTTGTAATATCAGTTCCCCCACACACACGGTGTTTACTGGCACAACAACCGATTTTGGACGGCCTTTACGAAATTCGTCCTGGAGCGAACGACGACCACGATTGAATTTGGAAAACCAGCGAAACACGGTGGCCCGGGATAGTGCTTGATCACCAAAATTCGGAGCGAGTTGAACGGTACACTGTCGTAAATCGCGGAAAATCATCTCACGAATATGTCCACGATTTAATTCCATTTTTTGGCAAAATGGACTCGTATGGCAAAACGTTCTGAGCGGGTGTACCATTAAAAACATCAAACTTTACGATGCTGATGTCAGATTTGACGTATCTAAACTGGTATTGCAATATCTCAAAACTCAAATAACAACATACTCGTATGTCTTGTCGAGCGTCTTATAAAAATAGTCCTGATACCCCCGTCTTTTTTATCCGTGTGAGGATATTAAAATGATGTTGCGAGTTTAGACCTAATCTGGGTAGTCACGAGGCGTTCGTTCATATGACTGAAACTCAAAACTTCTTGGCCAAGCCTAACTTAAATAGCAGCAATCACCGCAGTAAGCCTTGTATTTTTTTTTATACTTTTTACATTCCCTCCATTTCATCGCATTTCTTAGGTGGTGATGATGGCGTTTAGGTCTGTTTTTCCTTTCACAGTCCACGGTCTCCAAGAAATGTTCGTCTGCCCGTAATTTGTTAATCCGTTAATTGACCTATCGCTCCAAGTGCAGATCCAAAATTCGTTTTTCGAGTAGCAATGTTCGTCAACAGATATATCATTCGTGAACGTGGCTTTCAGCTGTTTTGCAACCATACATACATACACTATGTACATTTTCTTATGTGGGCGTTTAGACATAAGAGGCTTGCTATACCTGTTTTAGTATGAAGTTCCGAGTGATGCCGTTGACCTAATTGGAGTTCTTTCGCCACCTCTCTACTTCAAAAACTGATACAGCTAGTTTGAACGCCCTGAGGTTTAAGTACGTGATCACCAAAAAGATCAGAATGTTTAGAGGATGGCTACAAGCAACGGCTTTGATTTCACCTGGAAAATTCTTCTGCTGTTGCTTTATCCAACATGTAGTTCCGGGTCGGTCTATCCAGAGAGCATCACAACGATGTAAAGCAAGAACTCGACGCGAACCTGAAACTTTGCCATACAGGCCTAACCCATGTTAAAGGCTGTCAGAAGTAACCCCCAAAATTGGTGTTCAGGCCTTCAAGTAAGGAAAATAAATGGCAAGCAGATCAATAACTTTTGTATCAACCTCACACTTGAAATCAAACCGAAAACGAAAAGCAAAAGATTTACGGTAACTTCAATGACGTGTACGGGCAAATGTACTCGTATCTAGTTTCCTGGTCATCAAAGCAATCACGGTTTTTCACGCTGAATACTACCGTACACAAAATAAAAAAATAGAAAATGGTTTAATTTTTAAAAGAGTCCCTATCATTCCTTGACCATACCTGGCTGGGCTTGAATTGAAAACCAAACCAGGCACGTGCATTGAAATTATAATAATAAAAAAATCAAATAAATTCATCAGACAGTCAGTTTATGGGTATTTCGCAGGATAAGATCAAAGAAGTCTCATCGATTTGAATTCGAAAAATATGTATTTCATTACCCGACCGAAATTCCAAGAATAACGATGTCAATATCTCTCTGGTTACTTGGTGTTTATAATTGGAATTTCAAATATATTTTTTTTTCATCGGATTTCAAAGACCTACATATAGCCAGAACCAAATTCAGACTAAGACTTTGACCCAGAACCATTGGCATTGCCAGTGGTAACCAATAACAACTTTGGTTCTCTTGGAGTACCGAATAGCAAACAGATTTTGATCCCTACAATTGAATGCTTTTATTTTTGTAAGAGTTACTCGTATATCCCGTTGTGGGGCCACAATACGTAATGTCCCCTTTGATATTCACTCCTAATTACAGCCCATTCATATCGTTATCTCGTGTCAAAGGACAATTTCATGATCTAATTGAAAATCAATATCATTGTGTCTGAGGCTCCGAAAGGACATCACACTGTGCAATGTGGCGGTAGGAGGAAAAAAGGACAAACGATTTTACAAATCAAAGACAAAAGCAGGTTGCTATCGTGTCTTCTTCTCTCTACTGTAGCACTCTTCGTCCCCAATATGAATTACGGAGACAGTGTAAAATTACCGCTTTTTTGTTTTTTTGTTTTTTAATGTCAAGAGGGGTTTGGTCTTAGTCGTTTGCTTTTTTGTAGCATGACGGGGCTTATCAAAGGTGGAAGCTCAACAATTTTCACGGCTGATTAGGAATCGTATTAAATGGTTTGTAAATAAATTTCATATTCATTAGCGGGACACATATAAAATTTGCATATTTTACCAAGCAAAACATGTGAGATACTCCGCATGTAACACATGAAGGAAGGACAATGAATTTACCTTTGGTTACCTTTCAAAAGGACACCAAAAGCAACGACAGCCGGAAAAGCCAGTGATGGAAGCCATCCAGCCATCCAACCATCCAACCACCCAACCATCCAACCATCCAACCATCCGGCCAAGCCAGCCAAGCCAGCCAGTCGACTATCCTTGTAATGGATCCACATAATTATCAGAGCGCGTGTGTGAGGCAATGGTAATGTGGATGGAAGGCGGAAACAGAAAAAAGAGGAATATAGTTAATTAAGCTAATTATTGGGTGAACGTCAACATGTTTCGGGGTATGAGAAAGCCAGAGGAGACTGCCGACGGGACTTCAAAAAGATACAAGTATCTATTGCATTTTTTTTTTTTTGTATCCAAATTTAGATATTGAAGTTGTGAGGTTTTTATTCCCACTGCTCTTGTTAAATGTGTCATTCAATTTCACTGTAATTATCCCTGTCATGAGTGCGATTACATTTCTAAAAGGGTTAGCGGTAGACACATGCAATTGATTCTGTCTGTCAGCAGTTGGTGGATGCAGGTAATTATCTAAGAGAGACTTTATTTTATAAATATGATTGAATCATAAAAGAGGGTCCTGAATGCAATAAATATTAAAGCTCTGCTTACAGATTTGTAAAATTAACTTAACATGGACAGGTGTTCATTTGTAACCACTAAGAATGAATATGCGTTGTTTGGCTTAAATCACAATGAAAGTAGCTATGCATTCAGTGAAAGAAGGCTGCTTGGATGTGACTCTATATTCAGGGCAAATCTCATACTATACATCTCTTTAATATCCATGTCCATATCTATGCGGTATCATGTTCTAATATTTGATCTACCTTTAAGATCCAATTCATTTATTGTTCGGGCCTCTCGAATTGGACAGAGTTTCTGCCTCTACAAAACACTAAAACTTGTCGGCGCCGATCGAAAAACATTACAAGCGTAGCACACATTCATATTTGGTAAAAATTAGGCAAGGTAATATCGAACATCATTAAAGCTAGCACACAGTTCCTTCGCAACAATATTGCGTAAAAGAATTTGGATCACCAGATCATAAAATCGTCAATCAAATTGGTCATGTTGTGATCGCCGAAAAGGCATTCTTTCAGAATTATGGATATCTATTGTAAGTATTTAGATTCGGATCACCACCTGCTGCATTGTTAGACGCCACAACAACGAATTAATACTTTAGGGAGACTAAAATCGGCAGTAGCTTTACCTTGTGCCTCCTACAGTGTCTTGTCAATGTACTTGCAAGCTGCATTGAGTGCTGAAGATCAGTGGCATCAATAGCAAGAAGCTGTTAGAAATCCCGCCGTTGATGTACTGATTTTCACTTGGCAAGCACGTGTAGCAATGCGGCACGCCTATTAAGCGGGGCTGTATAAGAAACGTGCGCTCTACGACCAAAGGGCGAGGGAATAAAGGTCAGCCTTTTCGGAAAAAAAAAATAAGATCACGGGAAGCGAGCAATCGCGGAAATGGAGATAACCTGCTCGGGGAACAACCATCGGAAGTTTGGCCAAAAGGGCAGTGTGTGTCAAATCAACAAGACTGAGTAGAAACCTGTAGTGATGAGCAGTGAAATACAATAGTAGGCCCAAATTCGGTGGTACGGATGTAGTAAAACCACTTCTGCAGACTGTTAAGCCACGGTGACATCTCAAACTCCGCAGTTAGACAGAAGGAACCACTCAACATGAGCGGGGAAGGTCAAGACTTCCGTCCACCTGAGAAAAATAAAATAAAGATAGCAATACTTCTGTCTTGTCGAGGTTTTTAAGGAGATTTGGTCGGTGAAAACTAAGTATGTCGAGTGAAGGTAACCTCGATTTAAACTGACCGACTATAGAAGTAGATTCAATCTGATTAACATGGTGTACAAAATCTTGTCCGCCTGAATTGATGCGGCTATTCCGAGTTTAGGCTTTAAGCCGGGTAAGTCCACAATTTACCAAATGCTCCCTACTTAGTAAAACGATAGAGAATACCCAAGAAGTTCAGATCGGTACAAACCGCCTCTTTATAGATTTGAAGCCCGCTTATGACAGTATCTATACAGAGTCGTGTTTAGAATTTAGCAAAAAAAACAGTAGGCAGCAATCTCACCGAGCTCCCTAGATTTTTTTAACATCATACTTGGAAAAATTGTGCACAATTCGCATGTTAACAGCAGGGGCAGAAGCAATTTTCCATAGTCAGTGCAAGTACTTGACATTAATATCATTGGTAGAATACATCGAGCTGTCATTGATGAGCTTGGAAGTATTGAAACAGTATTGAAACAGAAATGACAAAAATGGTGTATGATGTCACCGCATAACATCGATGAATTGGTGGCAATACAATAGACAGCTATAACTCTTTCTGATTTTGTCTACTTCAGCTTAACCGATTATAATCAAGTAATCGCCAATCGCTGTTTCCTTAGCATCATAAATCATTTAAGTATAAAGACTGTCAACAAATACTGACGAACTCTGTATAATACCCATATAGTAATCATCTCATTTCTGCTCAACATCACAGAAGCATTGACAATATTCTTAGAATATCGTTCTTATATAATATATTATATTTATTGTACCTTGACGGGCGTTGAAGGAGGAGATTTAACAGCGAACGCTACGACCTATACATCGATCTGTTCACAAAAATTTGCATCAGTTGCCTGAGCTGATTGAGACCGAAGTCATTGCAGATTTTAGCCAGTGTATGCCATAGCTACTAGGCTGAGGAAGAGATGGTATGCTACTAGTTTCGCTTAAACCTAGCACATTAAAGTGTTTCGAAAACCGTATTCATTGTCCTTGCTTTTGGGAGAAATGGTCATGTACATAATAACATACATGGTATGTATTGTTATATGTACACATTATAATTGTAAAGTTATATTCATTGTAATTATGTAAATAAATTACAATTGATACAAATATTGGTTAAATTAAGAAATAGAATAGGCATCATTCTACAGCCAACACATAGCCTGTTAGTGGCGATTGATCCTTCAATTAAGATCAAAATTAATTTAATGTGGGGTAAATTTAACAAAAAATTAATAAGCAATGCGATACAAAGCATAATCATAATAGTAATACTAGTAATTGGTAAACAAGATATGCAATATTACTTTACGAGCATTTTCGACTTTTGAAATTGTTGGGCTGAATTTATTAAGGGTTTGACTGTAGAATTATCCATACTAAATAGAATTTTGTTTACTTCAATGAAAAGTAAGGCGGGTTTTACTATGAATCTAATTTCGATTGGTAGCTTATTAAAAAGCATGGGTGCTGCCGCAGCATAGAATTTCAAGTGGGTTTTTTTTTGGATATTGAATTGAACAGTTAATTTATTGTAAGGCTATATGCATTTGAGTTTCTTAGAATCGCACTGTACCTGCTTCGCATGAAAAACAACTTTTAGAATCTTAAGGATGTAAAGATGTTTTATTGGAAGTACACGTAGGCTACAAGACAGTGACCAACTTTAAAAATAATTCTTACTACATGTTTTTAGGCAATATAAAGGGTGCTTTTTTTAAAGGTTTAGTTTTTAAACTGGCAGTGTTTTAAGAAACAGTGTTTTCTACAGATTGGCAATTTGACAGTTGAAAGTTGATTTTCGGTTTGTACGTTTTGACATCTTACGATGAATAGATTAACGCCAGAACAACGTGTGCAAATTTTGCAAACTTGAGGAGAATCCGAATGAGTCGATTCGTGCACAGCAATTGGAGCTATGTCCATCCACTTTGTGGAAGATTTTACGGAAAGATCTTGGCTTAAAAGCTTTTAAAATCCAGCTTGTGACTATTATACACGTCCTAGGTTCGGTGAATGGGCCGAAAACATGATTCAGTTTGATCCTCATTTTCAACGCAAAGTTTTGTTTTTCGATGAGGCCCATTTTTGCTTAAATGAATGTGTAAACAAGCAAAATTGCCGAATTTGGAGTGGAGAAAACGCAAAAGCCTTTGTCGAGACCTTTACAACTATTAAAACTCACTGTTTGGAGTGCTTTATGTGCTGGTGGAATCATCGGCGCTACAGAAACATGATTTCTGACATCTTCGTTGCTTAGGTGAATGGCATTGACGTAACAAGATGGCGCATCATGCCACACGGCGCACGACACAATCAATTTATTGCGGGAAACATTTGCTGAGGGCATAATTAATTTCTTAGATTAATTTCTTTGTGGGTATGTGAAGTCACTAGTCTATGCCGATAAACCAGAGACGTTGGACGATTTGGAAGTTAACATTCACCGTGTTATTGCTGATATACGGCCCTAGTTACTCGATAAATTTGTCGAAAATTGGATTTCACGATTACGCTTCATTCGAGCTAGCCGTTGCGCGCATATGCCCGATATCATATTTAATGGCATACAATCATCTATTAAATAAAGCTAATATCATAGGCATTAACATTAGTTTCAAGTGTTTTATTTCATATTGAATTTGTGTAACTAAAAAAAACACCTTTTATAAAACTTCATTGTACTATTGTATGTTCCACCCCAACGTGTAACACCGTACTGAAGTTTGGAGTATACAAGTTCGTAATAAATTTTTTTTTGAGCAACTAGGTTTTAGAAGATACATTTTGCGAGTGATAGATTGCATAGGTATATTTTTTTAATTCTTCAACGTATGATTTACAAGACAAGTTCTTATCTATTAATATACCTAGATATATGAAACTCTCAATACCTTCTATTATACGTTACAACAATCTGAACCGCACACTAAATCTTTTTGGTATTGTAGTTATTTTTTCCACAAGTATGAATTGATAAACTATAATTTTGTGAATGAGCTAGAATGAAATATAACATCACAATCAAGTAGACAGAGACTTTTTAAGCTACGAGTATATATCTTAAGTTTTGTTTTACTGAGTCAAAGATAATTTTGTTATCATACTATATGTTAATGCTATATCATCAGCGAATGCTGTAATATGGCTACTGAATCTTTGGTAAAATTAAATTAACATAAATTAAAAATGAGATTGGTCCCTATTCTGAACTTTGTGGCACTCCAATTGTCTTCAAGTTTTACTCGCTGTTTCCTTTCCGATAGATACGTTGATAACCATTTATGAACCACACTTCTTATACAGTTTATCCAAAAGTATTTCATGGTTGATCATATAAAATATTTTTGTCATATCTGTAAAGAGCATTAAGCTTGTGTTATTTTCGTTGAAGCTTTCGTTTATTTCACAACACAATTTCAGAATATAATCTTCAGTGGATCTGCGTTCGCGAAAACCAAACTCTTCGCTTCCGGAAAATTTGGTCTTATTTAGAAATGATATAATGCGTACGAACAGTTTACAAAACGTGTCGGAAGTATAATGCGTAATTGGTCTTCTGCTACCTTTTTTGAACAGCGAAATAACTTCTCCACGAGGTGATGGAAAAATTCCACAATTAACACTTAAGTTGAACAAGTGATTTAACACATTAATAATATAAAAAATATACTCGTATACATTTCAAAAGACAGTTAGTTACGAGCTACCATCAGAGGTGCATGAATTGTAGTTGTCAAGAGGCATTACACATTTATGGATTTCCTTTGGTGTGAAAGGTTGAAAAACAAAACTGTTTTGTCAGGTATCTTCAAATAAGTCTCTAGATACATACGAGTTAGAGTCGCAATTGCGTTGGGGAGGAGGGAGTTTCGATTCCATCGCGATAGTAGTTACAAAATTATTAAATTGATTGGCAATTTCAATTCGGTTTGATATTTCCCTATCGTCTATATCAATTTTAAGAATTTTCGCTTTGGTATTTTCGTTGTTAAGTACATTGTTAACCAATCGCTACTCATTTTTCACATTACCTTTACAATTTTGAAATTTAAGAGCATAGTATTTGTCACGACCTGAATCAGTCTGCTTTTTAACCTCTTCAATTAATTTGAGATACTGTTTTTTCAAGTTTTGATTGTTAGGATGGCGATTGCATCTTTTTCTTAATGTTTTTTTTTTCCTTATTTTACTAAGTAAACCTTTGTCTATCTATGGCCTAGCACGTTCTATAAATGAATTATCAAGATTTTCAGTGTTAGTGCAGTTTTTAGAGTATTTGAAGACAGATAGTAAGCAACTAAGTGATTAATTTCCTCGTAGACAGACTCCCAGAATTCAAACACCAAACACCTGAATAGTTTATTGTTATTATTATAAAAATTATTATTATAAAAAACACATATTTATTAAATTTATCTAATAGAACGTATTCTATGTTTCAGTTTGTCATACAACGATCGGTAATTCTGTAGTCAAGTACTTCAGCAAATAATTTATGTAAAGCGTGAGCCAACAGATGACGCGGATGTTGGCTGTCAATTACTGTCATTTACTGAATTCAATGCGGTTGGTCTTCTTGATGTCATACAATCTTTGGCAATTTGAAGTCGTTTACCATTATTCAATCTTATTACAAAAATGGACGATCTGTAATAGTAACATTTCGTAAAATTTCGGTGAACATAACCACCCCAGTGAGTCTGGAATTCGTGCAAGTGTGAAGCGTTTTAAAGAAACTGCGACGGTATTGGGTCAAACTCCATATCGGCATCCTCGGCCAGCACGTATACGCTAAAACATCACCACTGCGAGCGAAAGTGTTCAAAACCAGCTAGGCATCTCAATTCGTCGCCGAAGTCAACAATTGGGCCTCACTTATGGCACTTTACGACGAATTTTAAAAGTTGATCTTCATTTGCACGCCTATATAAACCAAATTACATAACAATTGAAGCCTTTGGACTATCTACGACGGCGCCGATTTGTTAACTCGATGCTGGATTGCCAGGACAATTTGTCATGGAATTTGATCTTTTCCGATGAAGCCCATTTTTGGATGGATGGGTACGTAAATAAACAAAATCGTCGCCTCTGGGGACCGGAAAACCCATACGAGATTTACGAAAAACCAATGCATCCCAAAAAAGTCACTGTATGGATTATGGGTTGTCGGCATCATTGGCCCGTACTTTTCGAAGATAAGGCTGAAGCGTCTGTTACAGTGAATGCAGAACGTAACCACAAGATCTTGGCCGGCGTTTTTTTTTTTTCTAAAATTGAATGAATTGTGTCTGGACGATCTCTGGTTTCAAGGGGATGGTGCTACCGCCCACACAAGCGATCAATAAATGAAATTATTGGATACAAAATTTGATGATCGCACTATTTCGGTTAAAGGAGAAGTTGATTGACCTCCAAGGTCATGCCATTTGACACCTTTAGACTTCATCCTGTGGGGTTATTTGAAGAGTAAGGTCTATTCCAATAACCCAGCTACAATTGAGGATCTCAAACATAACATCCAAACTGAGATTGTGGCCATTGACCCACATATTCTTCAAAAATGACCACGTTCAACAGAAGCCGTGGTTGTCACGTGAACGATGTTATGTTTCAGTCATAATTACCATAGACCGAACTTTATTAATCAATAAAATTCTACATTGATCTCACCTTCACCCTTTAAAAATTGTGAATCTAACCTAACAAAACCTTTTGCGCGTTAGTGCACATACGCGGTAGATGTAAGCAGTTACAGCGATGCCACGGGCATAGATCTGATTAAAGATACCAGATACATATGTTGGATTTGGTAAACGGAGATTGAGGTCATCGTCTTGCAGCCAGTTCCCAATATTGACCGGAAGAGTAGTACGTTGCTATTATATTTGTTAAGTCAATATTTATGAAAAGGTTTAGCCTTTACTTCTTATTGTTTCTTCAAGCTACTTCTACATTTTTTCACGCTTTTAAAGTGCAGTCGAACAGGGTTTTTCAAGCTAATAAGCATGGGTTATCCTCAAGATCTAAGTATGTATAGTTATGTATACGGTGACCAGATGAAAACGATTGGAAAAAAATTTAAATATCACAGCAACAGTGTGAGATATAAAATTGATTCTGACTAAATTTTGAAGCTAACATATATTCATGCCATTATCTGTGGAATAGCACTTCATTCAAATGGCCGCCTCGACTTCGCTGGCAGTGCTTCAAGCGGTCGGTCCAATATGTGCGGCATGATTCGAGCTCGTTTAAAGTGGTTAGCGTAGACTAAGGACTTGACATAGCCCCAGAGAAAATAATCGAGTGGTGTCAAATCGCATGATCGCTGGTTCCAATTGCTCCGTCGCTTATATGGCATGTAGCGTCATTTTGTTGGATATATCGATGTTGTTGAGCTCCGACCACAGAAAGGCGGTTAACATCGCTCTATATCTGAGACCATTGACGGTAACGGTGTCTCCTTCCACATTTCGAAAGGTATAAGGTCCGATGATGCCGCCATGCCATAAACCCAACCAAAAACTCAATCTTTATGGATGCATTGATGCTTGGCCGAATACTTGTGGATTGTGTTCGCTCCAATAATGGCAATTTTGCTTATTGACTTAGCCACTGAGCCAAAAATGGGTCTCGTCCGAGAAGATGATTTTTTGGCGAAAATCCGGATCTCCGTGCAACATTTCCAGCGCTCAATCAGCGAACTCCCAGTGTTGTCTATGGTCCTCCTATTAGGCGGGTTGACTCTGGCGATGCCCAATTCATCTGATCGGCGCCGAATCGACACTTCTGAGCCTTCTTCGATACTGGCCGCTACGGTGGCTTTTTTTTCTTCATTTCACACCAATCTCTGTCTGGTTTGTGGCTTAAGATTAAAAGAGTATACCCACGCTCAAAATTTTCCACGGTGCGACGAATTGCCTGCACGCTGGAGCCGTGATTACGACCGACCTAACGACGAAATTCACGTTGCGTGTTCGGCAAGCGTAAAACGATGCATGATTAAATGGCAAACCTTCCTGAATATTTTGATAGCTGGTTGTCATTGATAACTTTGACAGCTGCTGAAACATAACAATTGGAAAAACTATCATTGCTATCTACATAATTAGCTGATCTTCAGTATCGCAGGTTGATCCGTGTAAGTATCGTAGTATGATACGGCGCTGATTTCCTCTACACAGGCTTTGTCTAAACCTACGACCAGAGTTCAAATTTTCTGATAGAAACCATGAGCTCATTCCTTTGTGTCGAGTTCATGAGTTTAGATACGGAGTCGCGTACCTCTACCAGATTTCGCGTATTCCTACCAGATTTCATTGGGAGTCTGACAGCATATCCTATGGATGTGACATAAGAATATCCAGCTTCAAACTGACGAGTGGGGATCATACTGATGAAGGGATGATCCACTGGAAACCAACTTGCCATAGCTGGACGGTTTCTTATTCGTCAAAAATGATGGATGGATGGAGACAGAGTCGCCTCTTTGACATAATTTGCTAGCCAAGCGACTATTAAAGCTCGAATTTCAATTAAATTTATTGAACTATCGTGCACTTTACCATATATTTCCTGGGCAATCTTATGGCTGGTATATCAGCGTCAGTAATAGTCAGCTTCTCGTGTCGAAACATCTTATTTGGTCATCGATTTTATACTCTAGGAATTTGCATCTTACTTATGTTTATAAGAGCATGGTTACGCATAGATTTCCTTTGCCTTAAGTCCAAAATTCCTATTTCGGTAGTCTCACTGGTGGTCCAAAAAGCATTGTTTCCCATCGAAGTATGTTGTTTGTTGACGTT
Organism: Volucella zonaria; assembly: GCA_963966105.1. Classification (NCBI taxonomy): domain Eukaryota; kingdom Metazoa; phylum Arthropoda; class Insecta; order Diptera; family Syrphidae; genus Volucella; species Volucella zonaria. Next base: position 117,836,459 of record OZ014531.1, on the reverse strand, counting down.
ACTTTATTACCTGTTGTACTTAAAACGTGATGACGACGGTTTTCTGTATAAAATCTCCAAACTGAAGGACTTAAAAAAAAAAAACATATTTGTGACCAAAACTGGGTTAAAATTGTTTACTTCGTTGCAAACCAACATGTTTTAGAATTTGACGACAATCCTCAGGTACCATAAACAAAAAATAACTTTCATTTGCTTCGGAAAACCCTACGCTGCGCAAGGACACCTTTATATACAAAAAGTTCTGACAGTTTCAAACAAGAAGCATAGGAAATCGTCATCCTAATTTTCATTTATTTTTTGATCGACGTTGGTGGTGGATCACCATTCATTCTCATTATGGAAGAATGTTCAGTGTGACTCACTTTAGATGTGAGAAAGTTGAATGTCTTCCCCTAAAGATGTCATAAAGAAGCCAGTTCTTGGAAGGACTGAATGACGTTTGCTTGTGTCCTTAAATTTATTTCCTTTGACCTCTTTAAATTTGCAAATGCAAACGACGAAAGACAAACAAAAAATAATAATAAAAAAAAATCTGTCGAAACGAAATTCTCTCGAAACAATTGTATCCTTTGGCAGAGTATAAAAAATGCATTTCCATGCTGAATCAGCTTTTGTTGGATGACGCCCAATTAGGAGAGGCGCCAGGAGAACTAAAACTGACACCAAAAGAGAACTTTGCACTTCCCTTTCCTTTCCAACTTAAGGCTGTGCAGGAACAAAAAAATAAATCTTTGGACACTAAAGCAAAAATGCAAAACAAAGAAAGTGTAAACGAACCCCAAAATAACAAGAAAAAAAAAAAACCTTAAAGGAGAGAAACAAAAGAAGTTCTCTGAATGAAGTCTGCTTGCTTATTTATGGAGAGCTAAATGCATTTTAAATGTTCGACTAATTGATTTGAAGTTTTTTTTTATCATGTAGAAAGAGAAGAAATAAAAAATTTCATCCACCCCTACAGCTTCAACCGTTAACGATAGAACGCGCCCTTTTAGTGTGATACCAAGAAGAAAAGCTGCTTAAATTTAACTGTTTGCTCCAGTCTGTTGTACTGCACTGCCATCAGCGAAAGCGAACTAATGTAATCAAACCATCAAAGGACCACCCTTTCCGTCTCTGGCTAGACCAGAAACTGCATCATCACGAAACCAAAAATCAAACCGCATTCATTCTACAAGTCACTTAGCCTTCCTAAGACTGTGTATGTGTAGAGAGGTTCGGGTAGATTTGAGAAAAACCTGACTCTTAGGGGTTTTCCAATGTTCACATCTGTGAGGGTGCTACCAACTGATGTGGGTAGTACTCCTGCTCTGATAGAGATTATAATCATGCAAAAAGGACGAAACTGCAGAAGCACTGTTAGAAAGCAAATTCACTTCCCTTAAATGGGTTGGAGGGTGTAACGTGTAACTGTGTGCATATCGTCGAATCGCCGCCGACGTCGACTACTATCATTATAGTCGTCTCGCATTTACTTTCGCGACGAGAAGTAACTCTGATAAGGTTGTAGACCTACAGTATTACCCAAGTTCTTTCTATAGGATATATGTGGCACTTTAGTGGTTACTTCTATTTCTTTCCTAACAGGCACCGTGCCGCGCCACGTCACTCATTTACACCCCCGCCGACACTGAGGTACACATGGTTATGGAGGATGAAATCGAGAATGGGAATGAGAACACCCTGTCAGTCTTCGAGCGTTATAGAGCAGAGATAGTAGTTAGATTTGTGATGGTTGTGTATGAACGTTACTATAGTAGCGTCAGGTTCTGCTCCCCCAAATGCTAATAGATGCAACGCGAGTGCATTATCTGCTTCGGAGGATCTAAAGGTTCTACTTTGCACACATCAAGCGCAACTTGGTTTCCTTTTTTTTTTTCTGGAGTGATGGAAATATGTACTAAGTGTATGCATGGTATGCGAATGAAGAGAACTATCCGCAGGCTATAAAACAAGGAAAAAAAATAAACAGTAAATAATGAATACCTTCGTTGGAAAACTATTAAAATTCACCCTCTGTATGTCCGGACTGACTGATATGGGCCCTGTGAGACACTGGTAATTTCAAATTTATGACGCACTTAAGCGAGTACAGTGTGTTGGACAAACTATGCTTTCATTCGTCCTTAACGTGTATTTGACTGATCTAATTTCTATTTGGCAATGAGACAGATAGGCCTCGTGTCACCTTTGACAATGGATTGGATAGAGTTTATTTCCTATTCGAACCGGCGTCACATGAGGTAATATCGTTAGGCAATTAAGCTGCTGAGAGTTATTTATGTTGTGAGACAGTAAAAATACTGTTGAGGTATCGGGAACAAAGAGTCGAGAGCTGTGCCAACGAAGAAACCAACTGGCAATGGAAGTTCCGCCCGAGCGCCTAGTCAGTCCCTATGTAGATTTGGATCATGCAAAGAATTTCCGCTATCTTTCTTGAAGCAATTTAATCCGGAATCTCAAAATCCGATGGCGTTCCAAGCATGTTTGGGATCGGTTGAAAAGTCGAGAAAGGTTTAAAGGGCATCTTGCATCTTCGCTCTTTCCAACTTTTATTCACATATAAATATGTATGTACGTGTATAGCTTTGCACTGCCATTAGAAATGCATGTGCTTGTACCTCATGCCTGATCCGCTTGATCGGTACATGGAAATTCGACTACATTGCTATTGCTCAGATCGTGGCCAAAGCCAGTCCCTAGTATAGGTCGGCTTGATCTTGTGACGTTAACACTCCAAAGATTAATAAAGATAGGCAAACGTACATATATACTCATATATACGTACGGTAGATGTAGTAGTGAACTATCTACCAAGTGCGAGCTAAGTGTGGATAATAAAGATCATCTCACTGTTGTTCCCGGATTACCAAGTTGCTTTCTTCGTGCAAAGATACAGCAACTATCTGTATTACCTTGTGTTGGTTGATTAAACTATAGAACTTAAATATTTCAGTAGATACTTCTGTCTCGTTACTACTCCATTTCATCATGCGCTTCATGTGCGCAAAACTCCATGGAATGTGCATCCTCTGTCCTGCAAGTCTGCGTTTCAAAATCTATAATGGTCCTTGGGAACTACATTTCGGTTTCCTGGTGGAAAAAGCTTTTATCGGACTGGAAAGGACGGTCTGTCTAGGCTACGTGGAGTTAACCCTAGCACGCCTGGCTAAGCTGTAGACCCACTATTTGGTCTCCGTCCCTTTGTTATTCATATCATGTATTTAAAAGTAATAACCTGATTGTACTCACTAGGGTCTAATGGACATGTCGTCTAACTCAAAGACACCAGAATTCCTCTTCCTGTAAAAACTAAATCAACTTACCCTGTGCCCAGCAATGATTTCAGCCAGGATCTAAGCCAGAAAACGAAAGAAGTTGTGTATTCACGGATATGTCCCAAATCGATCTACGATGTGGCGCTGGCATGTTTTTGGAAAACGACAACGTTAGATTTCACTCCTAGTTTGGAAAACTTGTGTCCATCTTCCACGGGGGGATGTGAAGAATGATTGGAGAAGGATAAGTATCTGCATCTCTAATGACAATGTGCGTTTATGACCTTTTCTGAACGCAGTTGGAAAGTTAAATTCACAGAGTCCTTTTTGGGCCCTTTTGTCAATCAATTTTTGATAGTCAAGTCTCAGAAAAGAGCTTCTCAGGAGCCAAACCTACCTTAGGACTGCATCCATTCTAGGTTACGGTTTTTATAAACAGTTGGATTTGATGTTATCATGTGCTCTATTCCGAGAAAAAAAAATACATTTCGTCGATAGGTTGAAGCAACTTTTCAAGGATTTTGCTCGGTCCCGTAGCCAATACGTCAATGGAAATATGTAACCATGTCTTCACTACAACTAGGCTTATAATATGTTTGTATATTCTCAGGTTACTATCGTGTATCTTGTATATCGTTGGTTCATCGTTTGACCACTTACTATTTTATCGCTTTACGAATACCGACATGTGGGGCTTCTGTGTTGCAAAGGTATGACACTCTGTCAGCGAACATTTCGTCAAAACCCCGGCTAGGCTCATAGTATTTTCGAATCTCAAAACTGTAGCTTTAATTATGAATTCCCTTCCAAGTTATCGGAAGTCTTTTTCTCATAGGCGTTTGGCATAGATCCGTCTTTAAAGGAGTTCGGTCCACTGATATGATTTCGCTAGAGGCTCGTAACATTGCTTGATATCATAGTTCAGGACATCAGATATTTGATCGAGTTTGTATGTTCAGTACAAGGTGTCTACACATTCCACGTGAACTTACGTGCTTAACTGTCATAAATAACATACATTTTCTATATTCATTTGGACAAGCATCTGTAGCAGAATACACAGAGTTCCCCTTTTGTGATTTGCAAGTTGTACTACTAGTTCTTCGTAAAAATAGGACATACAGAGATCCACATGAGACTTGTGCCCATCGGTGGTTGGTCCACGTAGTGCCATGCACCGTTCAAGCCTTAGAAAGTTATAGCTGATACGGCCGAATCAATCTTAAGAGCCATAGGATACCTCTTGGTTATCCATCATGGGTGTCCCTCATTGCCGCTTTGGCGAAGTATCTACTTCCTTTCGCGACATACTGTTAATTTATAAATTCGTACTAATATCTGCTTCTGTTATTGCTGCATTCACTTTGTCTGCCTTGTCCTACTCACCACAAACCATAACAAAGAGAGTATAAAGAAAAAAACTGTGCTCTAACTACTCGTATACTCCACCGTCCCCATTCGCATTACGAGTATATTAGTACTATTTTCATTCCCGACATTGTCGGACGCCCATTTCGTGTGCCCGCTCTTCCGTTCATCCGTTAGCATACCCCAACAGCGTATGTACTGGGATCCAGGAACACAACAGCAAAGAGTTCATTGTCTCTGTTGGTTTGGTCTGACGAATAATAAAGGGTTCTTAGACGACTGGGGCGTTGAGGGTGGTTATGGTCTTTTTTTTCGGATTGGCATACAAATCCAAACTGAAAATTCAGAGTAAAACGATGACGAAAAGGAAAAAAAAATGAAAGAAAGAGCCGAAGTAGAAGTACGAGTACATGCATACGTACATATAGTAGTAGAACGTAGGTAAAAGCAACAAAACGCTTTCTGAGAACAATGTAACAACGGTTTTGTCTGGGTCTGGTCCTAAGAAAAATAAAAGACAGGAGCGGGAATCCCTCTTGTTTCAGTGACTCATCCTATTCATCCTGCAACCGTATTTTGTTTTAATGAAACACTTCTGTTGGAAAATTAATTCAACGGCTGTTCTCCCTATTCTTAGCTTTTTTTTTTTTTTGTTTGTTCCCGATTGTACCTGCAGTATTTGCCTTTTTTTTCTGTTGTATTCCATGTTGCTGCATTGTTTTGTTAATTTTTTTTTTTTTTTGTTTCGTAATTTTTTAAAGATTCTTTTCCGCAGGATAACAGGAAGAGAAAATCCAGAGTGCAATGCTACACATTGCAGATGCATCACTGATTCTTCTCCATTGCATTCTGATTCCAGAAGTTCTAGATTCTGGAATTGTCATAGTAAAATCCTTCTCTACAGTCACCATGATGTATTCTGTATTCATGTCCAAGGCAAAATAAAATAAACAAAACATAAAAAATAAAAATAAAAAGCCCGGATAGAAGTAGATAAAGAAAAGGCTAAAAGTGCCGGGGAAAGGGAGACGGCAGAAAATAAGAAATTAACCCTACGTTTGTGTAGATCCTTTGTGCTAAATGCAACCGCAGGCATTTTCTTTTTTGTTTATTGTTAAACTTTTGTTTCGTTTATTTATTGTACGTACATAGTTGTATCTTTGAATATAAACAAAAGTGTACTCCGGCATTTGCGTCGTATCTATGGATGTAATGTAGGTCCAGAGTGAAAACATTTTATCTGATGAATGAATGCGAGAAAATGGGACATCACCCAAGGATGGCACACTGGAGTCTTGTGTTTTTTTCTTACTTCCTATTTTCCTTGGTACACTCTGAATCCTAATGAATTTACCACACACCATAATAAGTGGAGATAGCAGTTCGGGGAGCCATCTTTGTTATGCACAGGATACGATACGTCAGACTAAGTGTGAAATTTTGGTAAGGAAGGACTTAGCGATGGATTTTTTTTATCTTTCTCATGTAAAAACATAGCAAATATGGAATGTCATAGGTATGCCACGGGATGAAAATAATCATTACTTAAAATTACTTAGATGCTAGTGTCCCGTGGAAAGGTCAATAAGCCAACATCTTCAGACAGTCACCTTGAGCTTCGCACTGAAATCACTGCGCTGCTCACTGAAACTGTCTACATTATGATTTTCGTTTACTAGGGTTTTCTTTCCTATTTGGAAGAGGTCGCAGTTGACGTCAGTGTTCAGAAAGGCCCGAATTTGTTCATTCGCATTCGTCCATACATTTCTAATATTTTGCAAGATGATCCGGAATTTAATTGTGTTCAACAATAAGTAAAAGTGCCGTATTTGGAATAAGAAAACCTCTGCGGGCACCATTTCATCTACAAAAATGTACTGTATGGTGTAACTCCACATTCTTGAAATGGCAGTAAGATTATATTCCACAGAATGTCCTTTATAATTGGCAGTCGCGGTGCCCGAAACCATCTTCAAATTTTTAATGATAAGGAACTATGTTCTGAATAAAACCATTTTTTAGATCAAGTGACAATGCAATGCATTTCATTTAAATCTATTTTCCGGGACCCTTTTCAAAAACACTCTTTATGACCAAAGCAATCATTTCGGTTTGTTAGGATATTTTGCTTGACGTCTAAGTTATTCGTTGCTTATAGCTTATATGTATGTCGTATTTTAAAAGATATCTACTTTTGATAAAGCTATCTTCCTTTGCAATTGGGTCGTGAGCCTTACATTGTCAACAGTGGAACCATTCATATCCGAGTGCTCTTCTCAACACTTGTTGTGGAGTATACATATTTTAAGAATTCATGGATCGTATACCCAATCGTTAAACAATACGTTCAACAAGTTGCAATATCAAAACAGTAACTAAAGTGTCCACTCACACATATGTATGCTCGTATCACACTCAACCGGTCAGTCATTTCATTGTTTACCGTAACTATCTTAGCTTGACCTTCATTTTGGTTATGATGTCACCTTTGGCTATTAAAGTTTCTACTTATATATGCTCGTATATATTTTCAACAAAAGTAAATACAGGCTAAAACTCTCTACACTCGTATACCGATAAACTGATTTACGATTCCAATGTGCGATCACCACCGAATTGATATTGGAACCCGTCATTGTGACTAGAATTCAATAACAACAGTCGATCGTAACATTAAGTCACTAAATGCTATTTGTTTTGTCCAAGTTTATCGAATGTAAAGGTATTTTACTTTTCAAAAAATAAATAAATTACATTTGTTTAAAATTAAAAGATAAAGATAAAAAAGAAAATTAAATTTGAAGTAAGTTCTTACGATAAGATAACTTACGAAATATTTATTGCGGTTTAGGTACATAAAAAAAAATATATTTCGATCGGTTTTGGTCTATTAATAGGTGATATCGAATGGGAAATGGTTTTGTGGTTCTATTTCTACTATTGCGCTGTTGAATTTAGCAAGTAAAATAGTTAGTAACTTTATCAAATATAACTTGCAAATATAAGCCTTTGTCCAATCAACACTACTGATCAAAAAATCGCTGAAAAAGAGCGCGAAGGCGTCACAAAACCGCTACGATGAATTTTTCATATACCGCGGTTTTTTATCGGAAGGTTAGTTTAGTTTTAAATGCATTTTATTATCTTAATCATTAACCCTTACATACTAACAAAAAATGCTTAAATGCTAGCTTAAAATTACTTAACAATCTTATATTAACTTATTGGCCCCACACAGGCACTCTAAGCTACTCTAAATTCTTATATCTATGTCTTTCGACTATATTTACATTTTTTATCGGAAGGTATCTGTATTGTGATTCCAGCTCTAAAAAGTCTGCTTTGCGTTTTCTCGGAGATTTTTGTTAGCTTCGACAGGATTCGCTTTTTTTTGCAGCAAGATGACATTTTCTAACAGACAGCAAGTAAAAATTACGGAAACAAACCATTGATATTGCTAAAATTCGATGTAAATACGGCGAAAATGTCGCTGAAAGAGTTCAAATCAGAAGTTTCCTCATGAAGCACCTTCTCGACCAGCAATCCCTGAACTGGTTTAGATATTGGGGCTATTGGGAGAAGACAAGCGATGTGACGAATCGAAATCGTTCCCGTTGGGCAAGAATTACAGGGACTATTGCTGCTGCTGCAGTAGACTGGCCGAAAACTCAAGTTCTTCAATTTCACGTTAACTTGAGAAATTGGTCATATCACAAATACTCGTCATACCTCACCGGATTTTGCATGAAGACTTGTGTTTGGATGCCTATTAGGTTTAATTGACTCAGGATGTTGAGCTTGCCGATCATCAGCAAGGTTATAACTTTGTCAATTGAGAGTTGGAAATTCATGAAATCCACTAAAAATTTAGCCGAAAAATCATTTCAAGTGACGGGGCACATTTCCATCATCAGGCCTTGATAATAAGCAGAATTCAAGCTTAGAAAGTTCAAGAATTTCTGTTGAAAACTGTCTCTATCCACAACGTGTATGGCTGGAACTTGAACGTTTAGATATGGACGATGTTTATTTCCAAAATGAAATAATAATTACCATGCGAAAAAGAAGCTTTGTGGCAACGATTCCTATTTAATTGAAGGACCTAAAGCCAACGTTCCTGCTGGTGGGATAAGAATATCCGCTGGATTTTTATTTTTTTATTTTTTCTGTCGGAACAGAGCACTCAGACAAATAACTAGTCCATTGAACTCTTCGTAAAGTTCCTTTCAATGAGAACTTTCCGTCTTACGAAGAAATATAAGTAACCGTTTCAGTGGTAAGGTGCCTACTGTACCAGCACCCACCACGTCAGCGCCAAGTACCTGTAGCCTTATACGAGCGTAAGCCGGACATTCACAGAGATAGTGCTCCGCGGCGTCGTCATCACTTTCACAGCAAGCTTCACAGGATGTTGTGTCACTTATGCCCAGCATATTTAAGTGCTTTGCAAAATTGTAATGCCCTGTCACGACGCCAGTAAGCAACCTGTAGTCTTTCCTGCTGAGGGGCCGCAGAAAGGCCGCTGACTTCCTAGAGACGTCGTCGACGAATTCCGGGGAGCTGTACTATCTACACTTGTGCTTTTCACAACCCAACTGTCAATGGAAGCCTTAACCGAGGACGCAGGAAGACCCAAAGTAGGTTAGGGTCCTGAAAAATTCTCATCTGAAGCTAGCCTGGCCAATTCATCGGCTATTTCATTTCCCATGATCCCATTGTGACCTGGGACCCAGGCAAGGGTCCCTGAATTTAGCCTCCCGACTGCGTTCAGTGATCTCCTGCATACTTGAACTAGCTTGGAAGTAGTAAGACGGTTCAGCAGGGCTGTAAGCGATGCTTAGCTATCGCTACAGATGCAAATGCTTCGCCCTCTCCACCGGCTCTCCGCAATATAGTTCGCTGCCATCAGGATTGGGTAAATCTCCGCTTGGAGGACAGATGCGAGCTTCCCTAACGTGAAATGAAATCTAATGTTGTCGTCCTCCAGAAAGACACCAGCACCACATCCTACATATATTCCGTTAGGACCGGTCAATGAAGAACCGACTGCATTTCTTTCCTGGCTGAGATTCTGGCCGAAACTAGCCCTGCGCACAAGGAAAGTGGATTTCGTATTTGTTCCGCAACTGGAGTTCTAGTGTCATTGCATCGGACGGCATGTCCATAAGACCAGAGTTGTAAGATAGCCTGCGCACAAGGTCATCAAAGCTCCAGTGCGTGTTGTACCAAATACCACTTTTTTTTTAAACGGAAGATGGGTTTGAGAGTGCAACACATGATATGAATATCAAGGCAGGGAGATTGATAAAAACATCTAGAGAGGAGCCAGGAGTGCTAGGGAAAGGCCCCATGCACCCGAGACAACCCGTTTTTGGAGTCTGATAAAAGCAGCAATCACGTATTTTTGCGAGAGCTTATTCCACCAGGCAACCGAAGCATAAGATATAATTGGCCTTATCATAGCCGTGCAGATCCGAAGGACCCTTTTCGGCGACAGGCTCCATGTCTTGCCGATAGCTTTTCTGCACTGCCAGAAAACCGACTGCGCCGTAGATACTTTCGACGTAACATATTTAGTTCAGAGAAGTTTGTTATCCAGGATAACACCCAAATACTTAGCTTCTTTGGAGAATTAGATGGTGATGCCTTTAAGCACTAGATGAGTCCTCTTTCTCCTAAAGAGAGCAACCTCAGTTTTAAGAGGACTGACTGAAAGCCCATCACTAGTGAACCAGTTGTCGATCACGTATAGGGCTACCCGCGCTTTAGAGCAGATAGTCGCTAGGCACGATCCAGCAGACAGTACAGTTACATCATCCGCGTGTGCTTGTGCATAGACGTTAGAACTGCTCGTTGAGCAGTGAATTGACCAACATGCGCCATAGCAGTGGTGACAGTACTCCGTCTTGCGGGCAACCCCTGTTTACAACCGCCACCACTTATTACTCGTAGTCGCAGCCAGCATTTGCAATCAATGTCCTATTCACCAGCATTGTTTTTATCCACAGAAGTAGTGATTCGTCTACGCCGTGTTGTTTGGCCGAGTCACACATCCCGTCAAAAGTTGCGTCGATGAATATACCCAATGCGTATTCCTTCTTGTCGAGTGCGCCTTCAATGCTGCCTACCATATTCTGAAGCGCACTCTCGCAGGATCTGCAGCGTTGGTAGGCGTGTTGCATCGCTGAAAAAGAATGCATTCGCAAGGAAGTCAGACATATAGGTCTGAAACTCTTGGCGAGCGAGTAGTCCTCCTTTCCGATTTTCGGTATAAAGACCACTCTCACTGTGCGAGGCTACCAATGAAAATTCTCTTCAAAGCTGCCAGCAGCTGGTCTATACCTTTTTGTAAGATAACTAGGTAAATAGCATCGGTGCCAGGCGGCCTGAAGCCATCAAAGGAAGCATGTTTAATGGCTTCATCCGTCAACAGCTACAGCGTGTTGTGTTGTTCGAATATGAAACGGCTCAGGCGAATGATCCGAAATTTAGTATTCGAAACTTCATCAGGACGGAGTAAGCGCTTTCGATGTACGAGTATAAGGAAAAGTGTGTTTGAAGCGGGGATTCGTTCGTCGATAAAGTCAGTAACATGCATGCTTTAGGCCACGAAGAAAGTCTTTCCACTATCAATTCCACGTTTTATTTTAATGTGGGAAAATTCTGTTTGATTGGCCTTAATTCGAGATCATTGTTGTCGACTTGAAAAAATGGGCTCTAATCAGGATTATTGGATTTTTCCTAGTCAAAATGGACCATGCCACCATACACTAATCGTCTTCAATTCCGGGTGGGTAATTTGGCGGGATTATCGACAGACTGACTTGCGTTTGATACATTGGTTTGGATTTGAGACACACGATTGCCAATAAAAGTGTTCCATGTACAGGATGGTTTACTCAGCCATGTCAATACGATGGTACTATCTGTCGTAGAAAAAGTTCATGCTTAAGCTGAGTAATAATTTGTTAGTACAAGGAAGAAAGCAAAACAGAGCAACAGAGTTCAAGTCGTGGTAAGGCAAGCAGTTTTACAGGGGCAACGTTGCTTGTATGCAAACAACAAGTGATAAGGCCAACTGCTGTCACTATGTTAAATGCGCAAGTAAAACGTTGCCCCATAAGCTTTCTCAGAGGCATCATAAAATCCATGAATGTGATTTGTATCACCTGGACTGTTTTCAACCCAATGAGCTCTGACAAGTAACGAGCATAGTATCTGTGTCCCAAGACTTCCCATTACACCAGGTTTGTTGCATGATCATGTTGGCAGAAGCAATTACAGGAACTAACCACCTGGCAGGGTCAAATAGTCTTGAAATGACTGAAAGAACTGCTCTTTTCGTTAGAAGATTATCTTCTTTGGTAATTCTAAAGGAAAAGTGATACGAATCACCTCTCGCGTTCCACTTTTATCATCTAACTGAAGAAACTCCTGGTCGTAATGATGTGAAAACGAAACTTCTGAAAGATGTTCGGAAGAGATCGACATCCATTTTCTTAAAGAAAAGCCTGAGACAATTGGAATTGTGATTATAAAGCAGCGGCTACGTCATGAGGTCCAGCAAGGACGTCGTCAACGCAAAATTCCTCTTTCAAGACAGAAAAGTTCAACGAAAAAGCGATTGGTACATGTTGTCCTTTACTGAGTTCTTGTGAGGTGGCATTTTTATTTTGCAACAACTGCCGATTGAAACCCGACGGATGTTTTGGTTTTGAGTTTAAACTTTCTACTTTACTTCTACTTTTCGATCACTGAGTTGACTTCTGCAATCCAGTACCTCTGGATTGCACTTTAACAGTCATGTTGGAGAGGTAGGATTACAGCTGCAAACTTTTCCACTTCAAGTGCTATTGGTATGTTAAACTTAATGTAAAAAAGTTCATTCTTTATATTAAAAAGTTTCCTCCGAGAAAGTCATGCGCACTATTTTTTAGATCAATTAAGAATCACCTTATTCTGAAATCCATACGATGAAGAATATAAATCTATTATATGCTAGGTTCCTACCTTAAACCTATCTACTTATCTATAAATAGAATGATTTGAAATCAGAATTGGAAAACCAATTCTACATATGCTAGCGATTCGTCGAAATATACCAGCAAATAACAATAACAATAACCCTTGAATTTGATGTTAAAGGCCAGGTGGTTGAAGTGGGATTCAAGTAGTTGGTGGTATCCTTGAGAATGAAAAGATACAGATACAATAGAAACCCAATTTGTAACTAGAAAACTTCTAAGAGTGTCTAATGTACCCGCATCAGGAATATTCAAGTTTCATTCCAAATGGCACTCTCATAATCCCTGTATTTCTAAACGTTCTTTCCCATTTCTATTTAAATAAGTAGGAGCCATCCCAAGACAGTTTCGTTTGTGTAACATGAATATATATATACAAACAAACCATCGAAGGAACTATGACAAATCCCTCCGGATCAGCGGTTTGGGCTATACTTGATAGTTTTACCGTTCCAAAGACACAACAACTGAAATTCTATTTCGCTTGTTCCCATAACATCTTTTCTATGTTCAGATTGTCTCAAAGTTATACCTGCTAATTATTTTCCCTCATTAAGTATTCAATTACAAATTTGTTGATTCATCCATTCGATAAATATCTAACGACGCCAGTAAATATTGCGCGACTTGATCTTATTGACAATACCACCCCACGAGCCAGCAGTCATAGTCGTTTTCATAGTCATCCTTCCAGAAGAGTTTGCTGTTCAAGTGAAATGCATTTCCACTGCGGTGAATAATGAAATGCTATGACTAAATAGAATTCCCGGAATACAAGTCTACCCGTTGTCGGAATATTGCCTCGAAAAAATAAGCAAATAGTAAATTTCCTTTCCACCCCTTTGCCAGTCAACCACTAACCGCGTCAGAATGTTGAACGAATTCATCACCTAGTTTGGCGGCAATTTTCTTGCGTTTTGTTGTGCTGACTCCAGGCGGTGATGGAGTTCATAAGGGTGATTTCTCAGACTAGGTGTGTATAGGTTAGGTAGAGTTGAGTTGTTTCCTCAAGCTCAATGGTAAATTGTTGTGGAAAATATTAACAAACTCACCAAGGGGGTTGTAAACAAACGTCGAAGAAGCTTTGGATGTATGACTCATCGTGAATGTTTCAACAGACAGATATCTTTAAAGAGAATATGACATTCAATTCACAAAAACCAAGGAAGATGACTCGTGTTTATATCCAAAATTACCCAGTGAATCACCTTGACGATACCAGATTCTGTATCATCTCTCAACTCAGGCACATTTCTTATTGCCCCCTTCGACGAAAATACTCCGTTAAGAGTGCATATTATATTTTAGGGGCGCCAATGCCAAGTGTGTGAAGGATTTTCAATTTCCAAGAACTCACGATCAGGATGCACTTCACTTTCAATCCATTTCGTTTGTGATGTTGCTACTGCTGGGTTTCCCTCTTGGATTTCCATTGCCAAGGCTATTTTTATATATCCACTTTCGATTTTTGTTTTGAATTCGGTTTCGGATACGATTTCTTTTACCCCTGAAGATGCTGAGATATGGTATGGATATCATGTCGTGCCACACGTCCCTGAGAGGCATGATGTTGTTCGTACGTATGGTTGTACATAGTGGCATGCTCTTGAAATGCGCGTTCTGTAATTAATCAAATGCCAAAATGTATCTCATGGCATGGTGGTAATAAACGCACATGTGTAATTTATTTTTAGACATAGTGTTGAACTAATTTATTGTGAGCGAAAAGTATCCGTGTATCTGAGAGATGTTAAACTTATGTCATTTTGGATTTATTTATTTTTTTTTATTCCTTTTTTTTGTATCTAATTTTGGAGTTAAAACAGAGTCAGCAGAGTTTCAGAGATACGAAGATACTTCTTAGGGAGGTACCAGTATAAGTATACACAAAGGCAAGGTCAGCGTAAATACTGTATTTTGGTAGAGAAGACAAAGGGAAGCGAAGATCTCTTGAAGATCAGCGTAAAACAAAACCAAGTTCGGATGAGAAGAAGCACTTCTGCGGAGAAACTTGTCCGCTTATGTTTGTGCGAAAATGTATGGAGTTGTGGCAGGGAGAAGCTCTCGGTTTTACTGTCTTCTTTATGGGAATTCCATGTGGTTAGTTGGTGTTTTATAGTCGGTCGTTCGTTTTTGTTTGGTTTTTTTGTTCTTCTTAGGGACGCTGTGATTCGAATTAATTATTTTGTCGGACATGACAGATTGCACTTTTAACGACCATCAACTTGGACTTTTATGTTTTTTTTTTTTTTTTTTGTTGGACTTATAATCGCATACTTTGTGTGTGTTTTTTTTTTATGAAGATCTCAGGCAAATTATGAAAGAAGATCTTCCTGTCTTACGCGTAAGTGATGGTGTATTGCTTTAAGCTCTGGCTTACCGGAACGTTGTGATTGTGTCGTTAGGGCGATAAGAAGGTCATTTTTGTCTTGAGAGTTTCTTACATAATTGATCGTTAAAACGTTATAACTTGAGGAAGAAGGCTGGGATTTATTCAGTAGAGTGTATTCATCTATATTGGAATGGGGCAATATCTTAAGAAGTCTATTAAGTATTAAGTTTAAGACTTTAACTACTCTTAAAACCGTAGATATTTCATGAAGAGTTTGTTAAGCTCAGTGATCTTTGTAGAGCGGAAATCATTTAGATCTGAGGAGTGGTAACCGCGTGGTGATTGCTCCGTTTGTCTTCCAATAACACAGTGCACCGTGATTATTTTTGTGAGTTTGGAGGTATATATCTCCTCTCCTCTTTTAATTGTTTGGGATCGAGAATGGGCCATAAAAAGCTAGATGTTCCACATTTTTCTCGATGACTTCGTCTGTTTCCAGGGGCCAAGTCTGGTCAGGTTCCGCCGATTTCCGAATGTTCCGCAAATCAGTAGAGTAAGGTTCTATGTCTACCCCGTGAAGAGAAACGCGGGATGCTTTACCCGCAAGAAGGTTGCAGTCTGAAGAATACTTGAGATTGCGATTTTGAAAATGCTACAGTGTGTGGGTTGACTGAAGAATTAGTGTATGCAGGGGTCCTCGGAGAAAGCCTCGTGTCAAACCTTTCGACTGTTTTAAAGTGGCCTACGAAATTCGAAATGGACTTATCGTGAATAACTTGAAGTGATTGAACTCAATTTTAGTAGATTTAAGGTCGGTTAATTGGGGGAGACCGCGATATATGTTGCCTTAATCGCAGCAGTATACCCCATAGTATATCTCAGTCTAAGGGCACAGCTTGTGGCAAAACGTAAAACGAATAAGTCAATAGGAAGCAAACAAAGCAGATGTAATTTTGGTGTAATAACTATGTTCAGCTTAGTCCAGGCACTAGGATTGGAAAGCATGATGACTCTGTCCCAAAAAGCGTTGGTGATCCTTTCGCAGAAAATACTTTAGGAGCTATTGTTGTTGAGCCTTCCTTATTTCTCGCTCATTTATAGATCTTTGAGCAGATCTTGATAATTTAGTAGAATTTAATTTCTTTCCACCTTTGCACTCTTTGGGGAATCTCTTGGGTGATTATTCTTTGTCCTGCTTACTGTAAGACAAAATAAGGTTATTTACAGCGGAATATGCGACTGATTTTCGGGTTCAGTCGGTTGAGTCCTTAACGATCCAATAAAAGGGCGAATCTAGACAAAACTTTGTTTGTCCGCCTTTTGTAATTTTGAAGCTACGATTTGATTTTTAGACTCCTGGTTCAAATGACAATCCTATATCAAGTATATATACAAAGAGAATTATAGGTTCCTGGTATATTTTATGGGTATGGGTTTTTTTTCAATTTGCCTTCTCGCGCCTCCAACACTCGTTACCGTAAAATAGAACCGACATGATCAGATGTGAAGTAAGAACTAAGACATTCCGCCCAACTAAAGTGGGAACGGATTGCTATGCCCAGTCCTCGTCCGATCTTCACTAAGGTGTCATTTGTAGAGTTAATATTTACTCTGCCTACTTGGAAGTTAAAGCCGATGAGCAGTTGATACCTTGTCTACATCATATACTTCATCTTATCCTCAAATTGCTATAAAGACTTCAACATATGTGACCGACATGCCTTTTGTATTATTGTAGCTTCTTTTAAGGTTGTGCGGCCTTAATTTCAGTGAAAAGTTTCGGTCTCATTGGTCTTCTTTAAGATTTTTTCAGGTCGAAATCGATTTGCTCGGGCTGAAGCCGAACGTCTCTTGGTTAGTACTCCTTTTTTACCTGATCTGTGTATTTGCAGCTGGAAATGTTGTTGATAAGGAGGCGGAATATATTCGGTTTTCATTGCGGCTGTACTTCCTAACTATTCCTCCAAATTTGTTCTACTTATCGACTTTAGAAATGAAGTTCCTAAGCATAATTTTGACATCGTACTGTCCTTAGTCGTACTGATCTCAAAGAGTTAGTAAAAGTTTTCTTAGATACGATGATTGTGCGCATATTAGACTTTGGTTTGAAGATTTGGGTTTTATGCCGATTAAATTGAAAAAGACCTTTTTCTCGAAGAATCACCCTAGAAATGTGATCAAACCTTTTGGTAGCACTTTTTTATGTCGATCTTGCAAATACAACGGTCTTCCAATAGGGACTTGCGTGGAAAGCTGCCATATTGTTGAAACTATTGGGTATATAACTTAATTCGTTTTTTTTCAAAATTTGAACGTTTATTTAAGAAAAACATGTACAATAGTATTATTCAAACTATTGCCCATCTGAAGCTATGACTTTTTCCCATCTTTCTGGCAATTTGTGGATCCCATCCCAAAAGAACTGCGCCGGCTTGGCAGCCAAGAATGAATCAAGCCAATTTTTGATATTCTGCTCTGATGTGAACCGTATTTCAGTGAGGGCGTTCTGCATCGACCGGAACAAATGGTAGTCAGAAGGGGCAAGGTGTGGGCTATAAGGCGGGTGGGGTAAGAATTCCCATCCACTCCTTTCCAAATAGTTCTTAACCGGAATAGCAACGTGGGGCCGAGCGTTGTCATGATGGAAAATTATTGCCTCGTGTCTGGTCGCATATTCCGGGCGTTTTTCGGCCACTGCTCTCTTCAAACGGATTAATTGTGTTCGGTAGCGTTGTCCATTGATGGTTTCACCAGGTTTTAGCAACTCATAATACAGCACAACCATCTGATCCCACCAAATACAGATCATTACCTTCGCGAAATGGATATTCGGCTTTGCCGTTGATTTGGCTGGTTGGCCGGGTTTCACATATGATTTTTTGCGCTTGACTTCCTTTTGTGGCGTTCCAGCAGCATTTCGGACATGCAAAACCGCCTTTCGACGTCTCTCGGCTTGAGCTCATGTGGAACCCAATTTCCTTGCTTTTGAAAATATCCAGCTGCTTTTAAACGTTTTGAAATGGCTGCTTGAGTGACACACAAAGATTTTGCGAGCTCTTCTTGTGTTTGGCAACAATCTTCATAGAGTAATGTTTCCAGTTCTTCATCTTCAAACTTTTTTGGCTGCCTAGGACGTTCATCGTCTTCCAAGCCAAAATCACCACTTTTAAATCTTGCAAACCACTTTTGGCACGTTCGCTGAGCTAGCGCATGTTCACCATAAACTTCCACCAAAATACGATGACTATCGGCAGCAGTTTTCTTCATATTAAAGTAATGAAGAAGAACTCCCCGCAAAAACACTTTTTCAGGCACAAAGTTCGACATATTTGAGTGAAAAAAATTATTGTTGTTTACGCTTCAAATGAATGACATATACTGAAATGACATACAATGACAGTAGCTTTCCAACGCATGTTCCAATGGAATAATAACAATGGAATAATACAAGTTACGCCATCTCTTAGCAAATCGCACCGCAGTTATAGACCCAATACATCTGTCAAATTGGCTGTCATTTATTCAGTCCGTTTTGCCAAATCAACATGGACGGACACAGCGTTCAACAACACAACAAAATGTGTGTTCTGATCGGATGCGCGCCTCCCAGAGGAACCGCGGCGGACTTCCGAACGATGTTATATTCCGTACATAATGGCTTCGATAAGCCTTTCAAACGAATGAAAAATTTCGATGATATCTCATACAGACTTTGTTTTATTTAAATTTAAAGATAGAAAGTGCTTGATGAAAGACCCTTTAGTTGACTATAGTTTTTCGAATGTCATTATCCGATTCTGAGAGTTTGATTCAGCATGCGTTCATCGTTAGCAAAGTATTGGATAGTTATACGTTATACAGGGGCACTGTGAGTTTGTGATGATGTAACTTTGTATCATCTTACCAGGCGTTGAGCTTGATTTTCCTCTCAGTAGTGTTAATATAAGTCTCAAATTGTATCTGCTTGAAATTTGGTGTCAAGTGTCAGTATATGCTCTGTGGCCTTGCAATTAGCAAACAGAGGCATTGAAACAGTTCAGGTACGTAGTGCTCGGTAGTAAGGCTGATAGTTATCTTTGAATGTTCCCTTAAGTTCTAAGTTTATTGCCGGAATCAGACAGATCACGCTATAACAAATTTTGTAATAGTAAATACTGTTAACATTCTGAATTCAGCAAACAATAGTCAGTTCTATACATATCTCAACCAATATCTCATACCTTTAATCCGAAAAATTTGTCTCCAACAAAATCTTGTCATTAACAAGATTGAGAAACGGAAGGCGAACATATTTTTTTTTAAGCAATTTGTTGCTACTTAGTGACCCGCGTATTACATTTTTATTACATTTCTTATGAACGTAAAGCGATGATAAAATTTGCAATCAAATTCAAATCGCAGTAATACTACAATTTTATGAGGAAAATTCATCATACTTATTAAAAGATTGTTTTTTTCATAAACAAGTTCCCTCTGAGTCAGTTTTTTTTTCTCGTATCTCTGACAACTAATCAGTTCATTGTAAAATTCCCTGTCACTGTAAAAAGCAAACCTCTTTGTCATCTGTCAATCTATATAATCGCTGGTTTGTAATTTTCCCACCGGAAGTTGGTATAGATTTTACACTCCGATTGAAGAACCCATTGAAGTGAGTTTATTTAATGCGAATTGGTTCGCCTTTTGAATGGTTGTTGAGTTAAGTTCCAAGTGAAGGAACTGATATCTAACATTCCTGTAGTGATAGTTGAGACTTGGAAATAGTATGAAAATTACAATCAAATCAGTGCATCGTTCGGTCCATTGGAGAGTACATATTATCAAACTCTTGCATAGGCCTTTATTGGAATAAATGAAATATGTATGTATGTACATACTCGTAGTTCTGACATTTTCCAACAAATCAGCGCAACTTGTTCGTTTCCCACCCGGTGAGTGTAGGTAGCCTGTAAAGTTAGTAAACAAACTCCACACATTTTAGATAACCAAACTTTTGAAGTACAAGTATAACTTAACTCTCTGTCATGGCTCTTGACTTATTGTCTGTTAAACTAGGTTGTCCTCCAATAAATGTGTCAAAAGATAATAATGTATCTTTCCATGTTATCAGTCAGTTCAATGAAAACAAAAACACTTTTTTTTATACAAGTAAAGTTTAGCTTTTTTATCTCACACAAACGTAGTAGACGGTGGTAGTGTGAGTAGTTCCCATGGGTCTTGATGTATCTATAGATAGTTGCGATGGAGTCCGATGTTTAAAACTACAAATCCAGTAAATTATGCAAACTAAAATGCCAAGCCGATGCTATTCGAAAACCGAAGTACATAAAACAGGTTAGCCATTCAAGCAGAATCTTATGGACACAAATTTGGCGCGAATATTACGCGTTTATATGAATCATTGAAGTTGTTTACTCCGACCAAATCAACTCTGTGGTCATTGTGAGCTATAGTGCTCTCGATCGATACTGGTTTCGATGGTAGCTACTCCTACTTTGTAGTTGGTTACGAAATCCTCTCTACATAGATAACAACAATGTAATTAATTTTCCCAGAGAAAAACAAAGTAAAAATTCCTCACAATGTGACCAAGAAACCAGTTGAGCCGTCAGGCATCCAGACTTGAAATCCGAACAACGATCCGATCCGATAACGATCGTTACAAACGGCCACTACGAGAATAGCAACGACGGCAACCATGACGCTGCCGCTTGTTTTTGAACGAAAATGAATCTGGTCTTGGCCATGTTTGGAGTTGATGTTGTCGGTTTGTGGAACGCCGATTCCAGCAAGCTCTGAATTCTCTGTGCGATCAGGGATCTGTGAGAGCGGTTAAAGCTAGCTACGCAGACAAAACCGGCTGTGATGCAATACATTCAAGACAAGAATTGGAGTCTTACACCGGTCAATAGACATATAGATACAAGTAACCAGCGACAGTGATGCTTCATTTGCTGTTGGGTTTTGTTTGTTTGAACAAATTTGGCGCGCTTTTAAAAGTTACAAGTATTCTTGTCCGATTGTTTTGTGTGTGTTTTTTTTTCGAGTTAACCAAGGTTTTTTATCTTTGATTTTTCTCTTTCTCCATTTTCTGTTTTTCTGCTTTTCAGCAGTTGTCAGTTCTGTTTTGGTTCCTGGTTTGCATTGCGACTGTGCGCGAATCATTAGGCCTGTGAACATTATTTCAATGATTAACACATCCAGTCCCAATGATGTCATTAAGTTTTGGCATTCCACTGAAATCGAAACCACCAGATAAAACTACAAATACGAATGCGGCCGTTGGAAAGATTTAAAGTTTTTAATTCTTTTTTGTTTTTTTGCTCGAATGTTGGAATGTTAAACTGCGTGTGATTGGTTGGCGTTCGAGTAGTGTTGTGGGCAAGGTCGGTTCAATGGATTTGCTTGAACTCTGACTTAATCGGTTGTTGTATCTGCAGGGGTTTTTATAAATGGGTTATGTTGAGGATTTTTATTTTCATCTAAATAAATTGTTGATCTCATATTTGACAGTTAGTTAATGCTTTTCTGTTTTTCTGTTTTTCTTTTTTTCTTTCAGGTATGTGCTTTGTGCGATGTTGGGTGCAGTCATTCGAATGAAATACTCATCTGAGAGCGAGGATTTCTTTAGATGCTTACACTGTTGAGTATCGTTAACTTTTTGTCATTATTTTTTGTTGCAAATTAATAGTCAATTAGCAGGGGAGCATGATGTTAATTATCCACGAGTTTGAATTCTCGAGACAATAAACGAGTTGATGATAAATGAGCAGATTGTCATGGTAAGGAGATAGGTACAAGGTCTTGAGAAAAATGTAGGTATATGCACCTGAATAAGTTGTGTTTAATTGGTTTTTGTAGTTACATATTAAGTAAGGCCAGTAAGTTGTTTTGGATCTCAAAATATATGTAGGTATCTCTAACATGCTTGAGTGGACACTATTATCAGTGAACAACGTGCACACGATTGGCTTTTCCGGTTGAACGATTTTTATAACCAGAACCATTCTACATATACTTATTCAGAAATTTGTGTATCTGCAATGATTTATTTATTTCGTAGAGTTGATTCTGTTACGGGAGGACATTCAGGAAAAAATTGCCAGATTCTCAAATAGTTTCTTCTCCACAGGATGAAGGATATCGTCGTCTAACCTCCATTTTGAGTAAAGAAGAGCTGAGTAGCAGATTTTTTTTTTTCAACAATCATGCAAGGTCATGCTCTTTTCCCACTTTTATTAGCTGTTAAAATATGTAACGTACATGATTGCACCCTTTGCTGACTAATTCTTCCACATTTCTGAATTGCTAATAGGCCGCTTATGAGGTGGGCTAAATTTGTGCATCTGGGAATCTATAGCCCGCTCTATTTTGGATCATCTCACTATGAGGAACAAGAGTTTGCCAATAGTTTTGGATTTAAGTGATCCAATTATTTTTCTTTCGTCGTCTTCTTCGAACCTCGGCTACAATTATAGCCGCTACTGCTTTTTGTTCCGGTTTTTCCGAAGATCCTTGGCTGAACCTGTTGACTTACTCAACCTGAATTATTTTGTGGAGACATCATTAAATGCTTTTACTATTATTAAATTACGTTTTCTTACATCTGCTAACATTTTGTAACATTTTATTCTCGTTGCTTTAATGTCATAGTCATATGCCTCGCCTAAATAGGACCCTTATGAACCCGCTTTTTTAAATCGATGAATTCGAAATGCAGATTTTTCGAAAGGTATCCATCCTTATCCGTAAATCGCGTCATATTCGTATGTTGACTGGCCCACCACAAAGCTAATGATACTGCAATATAGACTGTTCAGAATTCTCTTGTATATTTTTGAAATTCAGTAGTTGTTTCACTTTCTCGTGTCACCGTTGCCTTTATACACAAAACTAAAAACACTCTTTCGGGTTTACTTTCGTTGTGCATCAATCTAAAAATATAAGCCCGTTTGGTCGAGCTTCGGCATTGCATATTTTCTATTGCTTGTCGACTCGACAATCGCACGAGTTCTAGCTATCGTTTCTTTCACCTCTTTTCATGGCGTTTTGAAGCCATGCTCATACTCATAAGTTTAGTCTAGTCTATTTGCTTGTTTTAGTTGTCCCACTTTAATCTCTGGCTTCTTCACGAAAAATGCTGTCAACAAATGTAGGTCGATGGTAACGTGGCTGGCTTGGTAACGCACAAGATCAGTTTAGAATCTTTGTCTCGCCCTTTCGCGTTATTCAATAAAGATGGAAGTCTACGAGTATCTGTGTAGCTCTTTCTTTTTGATTTAGCTAACCACGGAACTCCAATCTATTGTCGATTTTCCTAATCCAAAGGCGGGACCATGCTTTGTTAAATGCACTAACAATTTTTTGTGGAGCCATTATTATAAATAGTCATATGTTGGAACTTTATGGTCAAATATGAAGGTTGTTGCGTACATTGAATAGTAGAAGTTGAAAATTGCCAAACGTATGTGTCAGAGTTTCTACAGATCTTTACCTTATGCCGAATTTGATTATAGAAACGTACTGAGGTATTGCTGCACCTAATAAGCTTGTGTCTCGCTTCTGACTGGCGTCAACTGACAGATGGGCACAGTTGTAAGTAACATCATGAATGAGTTAGACAGCTAATGAGTTCTGAGTTGTCGATATACTAAACCCGTCCGCTTGTGCAGGATGACGATGGAGGAAGCTCGCTGGTGCATCAAGGTAAGTCACAACCTAATCAAGACCTTTGATGTCGAAAAAGGATTTAGGTAAGGCGACGCGCTGTCATGTGACGAGATACGATCTTTCAAAAGTCTGTTCAATTGCTTGCATACGCCGATGATATTGATATTATTGGTAGAACACAGCGAGCTATCACTGGTGCGTTTGCTAATATAGGAACAGAAGCGGCAAAAATGGGTCTAGTGGTAAACGAGGGCAAAACAAAGTATATGCTGTCAACAAGAAGGGATACCTAACATCGACGAATCGGTTAAAATATCACAATCGACATCTGTAACTTTGAGATAGTAAGGGACTGTCCATACCTCGCCTCTGCTATCACATCTGAAAGCGATATCTCTTCAGAATTCAAGCGAAGAATAACGCTTGCCAATCGTTGTTTCTTTGGGCTGAGAAGGCAACTATGTAGTAAAGCCCTCTCCTGAACAACCAAAACAACCAAGGAAACTCTATATAAGACTTTTGTAATCCCGGTCCTGTTCTATGGTTCCGAAGCATGAACCCTTTCTAAAGCGGATGAAGATATCCTTTGTCGTTTTAAGAGCAAAATTCTTCGTAAGATATTTGGTCCCGTATGCGTTGACGGGTTCTGGAGGAGACGATCCAACGATGAACTGTACGAGCTGTACAGTGACATCGACCTGGCCAAAAAACTGCACAATGGCCGTTTAAGATGGCTGGGGTATGTAGAGTGAATGAATACCAACGCTCCAGCCCGAAGAATCTTCGACTCTAATCCGGAGTGACAACGCAGAAGAGGAAGGCCTCGCCTTGGGTCTTTTGCATAAGATGTGATCTATAATGCTTCAAAATGTTATGGTTCTCCATAAATGATAGTCGTCCGAGGAGTTTTCAATCCAAAGTAGCGTGGAGCGAGGATGCACTAAATTTCCATGAGAGGTTTTTTATTGGTGATGATCAACATGCCTTGCGATGCTCTGTCAATGGTAACTGGAGAAATTTTATAGACTTCTATCAAATAGTAACTTGTATAGAGGGTGAAGAATATGCCTCATGCTCAAGAGAAACAGTGCCAGGATGAAAATTAGCAAACCATCATCATCCTTTATCATCCTTCATAAGCATTGAAGGACAACTGGAGAAAGAAGAGTACCCCAATCCTTCTGAGGACATACAAAAAGTCAGCGCTTTACGCATTGTTCAAGATATGGAGAAGTGAAGTTACAATTTAGAGGCGAGTCTAGTGAAGGACATCTTTTCTGATTAAATATTGGATCCATGTTGATATACGGGTTCAACACCCATATCCACGTCTATAAAATTGCTTCCTTAAACACGGGCCATATTCTTTCACTACTCTAAGGCGAAGGTGCCAGCGGATTGGACGTACGTTTCGGAAAGAATGCGAACATCACGGAATCGATAGAATCTGCTTAGCCAGAACGAACCAATTAATGATTGGCCGAAGACTATACACGTCATATGAACATTGGACAAACAGTCGAAGGGGATTCACGGCATTTCAGTAAAAATCTAGTGAGGGCTGAGACATATTGTCAGAAGCAGCACACGAAAACGAGTAGGTTTAGTAAAGTCCCTCGCATGCAATGTCTGAGAATGCAATTGAAGTTCTTCAATTGTTATACAGATTTAGTATGTCAAGAAAGCCTATAAATAAATGGCAGTTCATATCTTCCCTTCATGTGTCGAATTTGTTAGGTAGACCGACCGTTATTTAAACCGTGTTTATATTAAAGACAAATACTTGATGAATCTCCCCACACTCATAAGACTACCGAATAATAAATGTGCCATCAGATTGCTGTTAGCAACCTTTGAACAAATGTAGCAGATATATCGTGAGATAGAATAGAAAGTCTTTCCATTCTTAACCAAGTTGAGGCTATAAAAAACGAACAATGGCTATTCCTATCCTAATTTAGTCAAATCTACAATAATACTCAAATACCAGCCCCTGCTAGCTAACAAATAGATACAACTTTATTACCACCCATTACAAACAAAAGAAGATACAAAAATCCCAATTCCCAGATACACGCAACACAATCCAAGTGGATACACTCTACTCAGAACATCAATTTGGTGCCAGATTGTCGTTTTGAAATGTCCTCCCTTCCGAAAAAAAAAAAATGAGATACAAAACTCCATCGAAAATTCACCTATTTCCCAACAAAAAAGAAAATAATATACATGAAGAAGGAGACAGTAGACACTCGTACATTTTAGATACATCTCACTCAAAACACACCCAAAAAATTCGATCCAATCCTCAATCACAGGATTAAAGGTAAATTTATAGCGCTTAGCCCATTAAAAGGAATGTCACATTTTAGGAGAGGTCGAATCTATGTCATAACTATCAAATGACAATAAAACAAAAATTACACACCACCAAATGAAGTTCAACAAACAAACCAAAAAAGCTATAAAAATTGTACATAGCTAAGAGTGTTCCCTTGGATGTGTCCCGGAATAGGAGTACTCGTACCTTCTACGTCAGGCAATAAAAGCTGACAAAAACAGAAACAAACGAAAAGTATCTTTTGTTGAAGGTTTTTATTTTCATTTCAATTTAATCCTTCATTTTGATGTGATACCACCTGGAGGGTACATCTAAACACTTTAACCCCACATTACTCCCCTAACCCAATCTAACCCACATAGATAGGTACAAATACTCTCAAGGCTGGTTTTGACTAACTGAGTAACTGGCTGACTGACTGACTGACTGGATTAACATGGTATTAGCATTAATGCTCAAATTCGGCATGGTGGGCCTGTGCCACTTCGTATCGTCCCTCTCTGCCCGGATACAAACAAGTAGGAAAAAAATCCATCTCATCGGCTCCAGTATCCAAACACACCTCTGCTTTCATCTACCTGGAATCCAAAAAAAATTACGAAACAATAAGAACTTCAGCTGGATGAGGGAAGTATTTGGAAGCATTGAAGAGACTTGTCTGCTGCTGTGGGTTTTGCTGGCTGGTTTGAGTCTTAAATTTGAACACTAAAAAAAAAAGATGAACACATCGTCATCACCAAAAAACAAAAAAAAAAAAAAACAAAATGAAGATTTTCAGTTAAGGTTAAGTTCGCGGGTCCAAACAATGGATACCCAGAGCATTTGTATCTTAAGCTATGTATCCAACAAGTTTGGTGTTTCGAAATTTTGAATTTTTTGACGGTAACGGTTACGTTTACGATTGCTTCTTCTTCTTCTTCTTGTTCTTCATATGTATGTTAAATGTTTTAAGCGTGGGAGACGGGAGACTTGTTCTTGTCAGAGATACGAATACTTGTTTGTTGCTTTCTACGAGTATCTCAACATACGGCTTGATAGGTTGGACTGGTAGGTTGATGGTGCTGTAATTTATTTATGAAAATGGAAATCGCTGCCATTTATTTGTTTTTTAATGCACAACGCTTGGTGAAACTGGTTGTGTATTATTGAATTTGGTAGAAAAAAAGAAATAAAAAAATATGGAAAAAAAAGAGGCGCGCGTTTTTAATTTATTGGCTTGCGTTGAATGGAGAATAATGGAGGTGTGTATATGCTGATTGTGTGGGTAGGAGGCACACTAGAATATAAACCCTTCGAGAAGCGAAGCCTCGAGAACTTTGAGTGCCATTCATCAATGTAAGCACTTGACATTTGAGTTGTTCTCAGGATGATGGATTTGCATTTTGATAGAAGTACTACATGCGTTTCAATTAGAGCTGAGTTGTTTCTTCGGTATGGTCCTAAGTGTTTTTGGATTTGGTTTTTTTTTTTTTTTCGTTTGTAATGGCTTCTTGAAATTGCAGAAGGAGTATTGTTGGTTTTGTGAAGTGAGGGTATCCTCGTTGTACGGAGCTTTTTCTTAGTATTGTAGTAGCACGTAGATTTCCATCAATAGCAGGTAGCCTACTGGCTTTATGATACTCATATTTTTGTTAGTCCTTAGTTTCATCACAATCATATTGTTAGTATACATACTACAAACTGATAGCTTACATCCTCAAAAGATTGCTTAGCATTTTGAGAGCCTAAGTCGGAGCTAGAGGTCTATATTATAAGTCAACGCTTTGTCTTGTATGCAACTTATTTACCCTTGATCTTGACGTAAAACAATTTGACATTATAATCTTGTTGTAGTAGAGCAATTTAGTAACCATAGTCGAAAGGTATATTCTACTCGCATATATCACAACAACACAACAATTTTTGCAACAAAATCAGGCTAATTGACTTCGCAGCGGATGAAAATGTTCAGTGATCATTTGGACAACGCAAATATCCAGAAAGATAACAAGAACTCTTCATACTATTCCTTTGTCAAATATACAATCAACGCAAGACAGTTGCTTGGGAGGTTATAATCTTTTGGACATCAAACATAGCATGGATCTAAAACGAACCATGTGAAGGATATTGTCTGCTAAGTATTGCTAATAAAGTCGTAATCCGCCCCCATCTAATATATACTTTATGGTGCCAATGCAATGCCAGAAAGTTGCCTGGGATACCTCTACAGGTTTGAGAGTTGTATTATGGCAAGCACACGCAGTCAAATAGAATGCTCGTCCAAAAACGCCGAACAAAAGGAATTCAAATCAGTTCTGAGAATATCATGTGGAAGAAGCACTTCTGTGGACTGTGGATGAGACCATTGTTGGCTGTAAGGACTAGCAGTTCAACAGCTAAACATTTAAATTCCTCGAAAATTACTTGCTTTTGTATACCGACTCAGTTGCAGTTAATCTAGTTGAAAGTATAATATATACCATATATAATACCATATATAACTGCGACCATTATGTAGATGCCTCATGCTGTCATGCCTAAATTCCTTAAATGCGACCACGACTTTAAACGTTGGAGATTGCTTTTGTGTATGGAAAGTCCACAATAGATCAGTTGTAGTTTAGGTACATGTGTGCCCTGTAAGTAATCAGCCACTGATAACTAGTGGCAATCGTTGGACCCAGTTCGTAAATAGGCTACTCTTGTAGAAAAATCTACATATGGTTGTCAATCTCAGAAGTTGCTTTAGCTACAAAGAGTTTTTATTCTTTTATCAGCAAAAGAACAGGCATATGGCAGATGTCAAAAAAATTCTTTTTTTTTTCATCCTCACAGCTCCTATAGTAGCCTTAGTGAAAGATTCCGCGATGCTGTATATGAGGACCAATGGCACAGAGCTCAGTTATGATGTCAGATACTGAACATGCATCTTCGAATTATCTTCAATGAACCATAGAAATGAGATCTATTTTTCTTTCAGTGAAGATTGGTCCAATGTAAAATGGTCTTCTTAACTACTTCATCGTCGATGAATATTTGCATAGAGTTTAATAGAATACTGACTAGCTGGAAGGCACGGTTTGTGAGCAGTCCTAACTCTTTCTTTGCGAATTAGTGTGTTCTTTCATTGGGTGAAGTATTTACATGACTTAGTATGCAGCACAAGGACACCGTATTGTACTTGGATGTTCCATTTAGATGTCACCTACATCAGCTTACTACCTTTGACCTTATTTTTCCGGAGCCCAGAACCTAATTGTCTGAGGAAACAGTATCAGCTTTGTCAACAATATAGTTCTCTGAAACTATTTGCTCAGTTTCGACTTTCCGCCGATTTTTCCATTATTAACAGCTATCTATTCTTGCTGTTTTATGAGATAAAACCGAATTGATCGCTCATTTACCTTGAACATACCTAGTTCTATCGTATTTCTCCACACACTTTATGGGAGGCAGTTCAGATGCAATCGCATTTCTTAATAGACGACGAATGTCTTCTTCAATGGATTAGAAATTACTTTTCGGAACGTTCAATTTAAGTTGTCTTAGATGGTTTCAACTCCGATACTGTCTGTACTCTATTCTGTCTGCGATACTCTTTTTTAATTTGCATAACTGATCTCTTGTTTGCTACTTCTAATCCAGTATATTCCTTTGCAGACGACAGTAGTCTCCGCTTTTCATATTCGTTCCCGAACAGACGTTATTGCACCGTAGCTGCAGAACGAGAACAGCAGCGTATGTTAAGATCATTAAATTCTGATAGTAACTGCATAACTAATTGGGGAACCATTAATTTAATGCTTCCAAAACACAATGCTGTCTGCTGTCGATAAAGTGAAATTTAAACAACTAACCACAACATTATCCATGAATGGCGCTTGCATCGTTGAAACTGAAAAGCTTTCCATTATCGAGGTGTGTGTCAATGACAACTTAGGTTGAAGTGACCACATAATTTATGTCGCCAAAAATGGTGGGAAATTTCTAGATTTCCTTAAGCGATGTAAGAATTATTTCACCCCCTCTCATCTGGTCTCAGTATAATATATGAGGCATTTACCCCACTAAAATTGGAGTACAACTCCCATTTCTAGTTAAGTGCCCAACCCTCTCTGTACTTCCTAGATAGGACTTAAAACTATGCGGTAAAACTCATAGATGACGCCAATATTGCACCGTCAATTGATACATTCGAACACCGAAGCGACGTCTCTTACTTCGCCTTGTTCTATCGCTATTTTCACCTTCAGTTGTATAGCGAAAATTCTAGTAGCATTTTAAACCTTCAATTGTAACACCCGTCTCGCTAGGACTGCTCATCAGTATGCTATCTATCCCACTTTTGGATGTACTTTGAAATATAGTGATTCTTGCTGTACAAGTCGCCTATAGAATGCCCTTTCGAGCTCTTTATTTCTTGGTCATTACAACTGGCAAACATTTAACACCAGCATGCATTGGTACGAGTATCTCCCTTTTTTTACGATCAGCGAGTTTCAGACGGATGCTCCCGATGTCTTCATCCATATCAAAGCTGCATATGACAGGATCTTCGCCATAGCCCGTACCATGGCTAAGTTAAGAAAGGATCCGTTGAGGAGAACCACTACCAACATTCTGCTGAACGTTGAGTCTTATTGCCCAAATGCTTTGCTCGTTCATTTATTCAGAATAGTCTGATGCTAGTCTAGTATGGGACTTCGTCCATTTTGGCCATGGCCTATGGTGAATAGTCTTGAACGCAAAGAAAACTTGGAATAACGTGACTGGTTTTTTGAAGAGAAAATTCGTAGACGGTTAATAAGCGAAGAAAAAGCAAGTTCCTTGCATAGGTCTGTCTATACAAAAATACCCTGGCCGAAAGAATAATCAAATCGCATTGGAGAGACGACTAAGCAAAGTAATACCACTTCTAATTTGGCGCGGAAATGTTAAATGCTGCAATGTGCAGCAGATACGACTGTCAAATAATTAAGTTAGCAGTACTAGCTCCATGGTCGATTGATGTGACACAATTAACTTTGTCCTTGGTAATGGACATTAACAGCTGAAACGACTCTATGTATCACATCATTGATATCCAATCGATGACACACTTTTTCCCATCTGGTGCGATCGTTCTTTCTAATTCTTCTTTAGAAAAGCTCATATTTGATTAGTCTTTCCGCGTGAAAAGCCCCAGAGCGGTCCTGTCTATCTTGACTCCAGAATTAATGTCGAATCAAGAGCTTCATGTATGTATATGCCCTCAAAAAAACTACTGCATCTCTGGTGGACTAATGACGACGTACATATAGATCTTCGGGAAGCTGGGGACATCGAATGTACAATGAAATTGCAGGATAAGTTGTCGG
Organism: Volucella zonaria; assembly: GCA_963966105.1. Classification (NCBI taxonomy): domain Eukaryota; kingdom Metazoa; phylum Arthropoda; class Insecta; order Diptera; family Syrphidae; genus Volucella; species Volucella zonaria. The sequence goes on along the minus strand of OZ014531.1, from coordinate 117,805,110 downwards.
CAAACGTTTTGTTTTGATGGTTTTTACGATATCACACTTTGCTAACATATCTGAACGTGATTTTATTTTGGTAGATTTTAAGACTCAAGAATCCTGGTCCAATCCAAGTCCAAATTGTAAAACAACTTTCAGTTAAAATGCCGCCATATCGATTTTGAGATGAGACAATCTGGATAGTATTTTCGATATGACCCTGTTGCTTGACATAACTCGTCAGGAATGTTTTTAGGAACGTTTTTATGCCTTCGAATTTGCTTTTCAAGTCAAGATATACGTTTACGAAAAGGCTTAAGGTGTACGGAATGTCAGCAATCACTGCTAATTTTTCAGGAAATTTAATTATGACATGACCAACTATAATACATATATTACCCACTCAGGGTCTTTTCGAAATAAGATACCAAAATCGAATCTAGCACGGCCAATGCACTTCGAAACTGAGGCCCTCGAGTTAGCATTCAAGGCTAACATGAAAATTCAACTTTACATTTTCTAACTTTAGATAAAATCACTAATTAAGTCAATCCCATTCGCAGTCATAGTATGGAACATCACATGGTGACCTTTTCGACCCATTGACGACTTAATGTCTGTCAACAAGATCACCAGAACCTGTCTTGACTGAAAATTTAAACAATTCAAATTGATCGTCTCATTGCCGAATGACACTGGCGCTGTGTCATGGTGTATTTTTGTGTTTACGGTGCGTTGTAAAACAAATTAATTAGACTCGTACAGATGTTAAACAGTTTTGTGAATTGCGGGTTTCTATTGTACTTCATGTGGTGCGTTACCGTTGAATAGATTCGTTTCTTTTGAAACCGACAGCGGCTGCGATCAAGGTTGTCAGTTTTTTATTTGTTTTTGTCCAACAAATATTATTGGGACTGCTCGTATGACGATCTACTGCTTAGTGTTCGATATTTTGAATATTTTGAGCATTGCGTCATAATGAAGTTATTCATCCGAAACATGTTAGATACTTGTTCAATACTAAACGAAGCAACAGATACGAAACAATGTGGAATCTGTAATAAAATTTAGACAAGCATTATTATGTACATACGAGTATGTATTATTATATCGATGTCAAATAGGATTTTTGTGAGTCCAAATTGAAGCGCAAAATATGTGGGTGGGTTTTTGAAACCATAAATTGCAATCGTCGCCCACTGGATCGCGACTCAGGTCGATTTGTAGATATCCAGCTAGACGAAAGGTTTGCTCTTTCTCAACATACACTTAACCCATATCTTAACCTACTATTTCTTTAGTATATAGCATTACAACATTCTATATTTGACAAACGACACAGGAAAGATCGTTGGCCATCAGTCCGAGTATTTAGAAATAGAAGCTAGATCAAGAAGTGCATGATTTGCTAGGTTTATTCTAGGGCTTTTAGTCGGAAGTTTATGACGCTTTTAACCAAGAAGGGCCCTAAACATCTTCACTGCCTTAAGGCCGGTTTGATTCTTCCCCCCAAACAAACATAGAGTCTTTGCTGTTGTTTTCAGCACACTTCAGGATAGTTTGTCTTTGTCACTTTGTTATTCATATTATGAGTTCAACACTGAAAACCACACTTATACAGTAGTCACAGGTACAACTTGGAGTCTCTTTTGGCTCCTGGTTTGCACGACTCTCCATGTGCAGAACTGACTTAAGCAAAACTTTGAGTTGGAAATGGAATCTAGCCCAAACTAAGGCAAGGGCTTATAATATCACACAGTGGAAGTCTGAGACTTTAGTCCCTACTTTGACTATTCCAAAAAAAAGATACTCTCGCCCATTATACTCGCAATAATACTAGCAACATGTATGTTGTGAAAAAGAGATAAAAGTGCGCTATATCTGCGCCTGTGGCACTAAACTCGTTACCTAGCCCTTGATTCCTTTTGAAATAGTTTGGGAATGCAAGACTCCCCCAATTACTAGGTCGGTAACAGGCAGGAAATGAGATCAAAATGATAGGTAAGGGTCAAGGAAGCACATTTCAGGGTTTGAACCCACGTCATTGTGACTTCCTTAGTAGTCAGTAAGAGTTTCTGTTGATGCAGACACATGAATAATTTTCGACAACGACATTATTGCTGCCTCTTGTTTGAAGAGACTGCAAACTGCTTTCTGGCGTCCTAATGCGCCGCTGTACGTTTGCCTAGTACTTAATAAGTGCACAAGTGACAAAGGCGTGGAGGATTTCCTCTGAAATTTCTAGGATTATGCTCTTACCAGGCTGCAGATGTTAAATAGGAATTATTTATTGGGCGTTAGATCTTAAAGGAGTATTTTGGCGACATTCTACTCGATATATCCCTCCACGTCCTATTGATTAATAATTGTCACGTTTTATGCAGGCTCTCTCCAACTGGCCTTAATGCTAGTGGCAAAAAGCAGGTAATTTAGTAGACTCAAATTGCCGGGATTTTCTGCATGACGATTTTTTACTTCAGTTTGTAAGTTTAGAAGTTTTAATTTTTCTGGAATTTCAGCTGGGATTTTTTTTTTATAATGAACGCGCGTTCAAGGGATTTACCCTTAAAATGTTTGTACACAGCGCGGATGAAGGAAATTTAGGGAGGAAGAATAGAGAGGTACCGATGTACATTGTTTTTAAATGTTTGCAAGTTATAACGACCAGGGAATAGAGAGCTCGGCAGGCCATTCCATAAGCGAGTTGTACGGCTTAGGAACGAATCACGATATTTTAGACTACGTCCGAAAATGGACTCAAGATCAAACTGATGAGCATTCATAGCGAGACGGGTGTTAACGTTGAAAGTTTGAACGGCGGAATACTACAGGCGATTTCAATGGAGCAATGGTGGTGCAAATAGCGATTAAACAAAGTGAGACAGGTACTTTACGTCGGTGTTCAAGCGTGTCAATTGACTGACTGATATTAGTATCACCTATGAATTTTATCGCACGGTTTTGAATCCTATTTAGAAGGTGCAGAGATGTTTTAGAAACACCAGACCAGATGTGGGCATTTTACTCCAATTTTGGGCGGATGAATGCCTTATATATTGTGGCCAGATGAGAGGGGGTAAAATATTTCTTCAATCGCTGGAGGAAACCTAGACATTCCGCAGCAATTTTGACGACCTCGAGTATGCGGTTATTGCAACGTAAGTTGTCACTGACACACATAACGTGAATGGAAAGGTTTTCGGTCTCGACGATGCAATTGCCATTCATGGATACTAGCTGGGTAATTAAATTTCGCTGTAATGACAGCTGACAACATTGTGTTTTGGAAGCATTAAATTCCACTATGTTGATACTCGTAGTTCCCCAATTGGTTATCCCGATAATATCGGAATTTAATGAGCTTAACATACGCTGCCGTTCCCGTTTTACAGCCGAAGAGCAGGGGCGTGAGTCCGAGAACAAATATGAAAAGCAGAGAGTACTGTCATCAGCAAAGGAATATATTGGATTAGAGATAGCAGTCAAGGGATCATTAATGAAAATAAAAAGAATGTCGGAGACCGAACAGAGCCCTGGGGCACACCAGCATTTATTTTGTGAATATCGGACTTGGAGCCGTTCAAGACAATTTGAATTGAACGTTCCGAAAGGTAATTTCTAATCCATTGAAGAGAAGACTCATCGATCCCAAATGCACGCATTTTCGACAAAAGAGCCTGATGGCATATGCCTTAGAAATATCAAGTGCAACGATCTTTCTTTCGCCAGATTGATGTACGCTTTGGTTCCACTTTTCGGTGAGACAAACCATCAAATCACCAGTGCACATGTTGCTACGAAAATCGTACTGAAGGTCATTAAGAAGTTTTCGCGTTTCGAGATATTTCAACGCTTATAAACCGGTGTTTCCATGACCGTTTCGTTCCTTCTTTCCATGACCTTAGAAAGAAGGGTCGTAAGTGCAAAGGGTCTATAGGAGGGGAGAGAACAGGATTCGCCTGCTTACGCAATAGTTTTGCCAGCGAAGAAGAACACCTCTTCAGAAGAAGGGGAGATAAGTCATTTGGCCCAGCGGATTTATGTATATTAAGATCTTTCAATATTCCTTCTACTACACGCCACACGGGTGCGAAAGTGGATTCCTCCCATTGAAGATTCAACGCACTCAAGTATAGGCGGGGACAAAGCACAATCTGCAAGTGTTGAACTGGCCGCAAAGTGTGCAGCAAGCAGATTGGCCTTGTCCAAAGAGCTGACAGCTGGAATGTCATTGTAAATGAGCAGTGGGATGGAGGATGAGGCAGAATTTCTAATGTTTTTGACGAAAGACCAAATAATCTTACTGCCTTTGGGGCATTGCAGTATTTTTTGCCTCAGGTTTTGGTCTGGTTTTCCTCTGTCGGGTTGGTCTTATGGGGCCAGAAACTTCAAGTGCTAGAAACCTCAAAGTTCTCCATATGTCGGGTAAATATCTGTGACATGAAATTGTATTGGCTGCACGTCCGTAAGGTCCACCTGTATGCTGGTGTCATTATACGCTTGACTGCAGTTGACTTCATTGAGTCCCCAAAATGTGAAATGCAAATTCTATTCTGTCGATGCTGTTAGTCCGGTTGGTCAACTCATGGTGTGATTTACTTTTGGTGACCCAATTAACATCATTTAGTGATCGCCCTGTCTAAGTAGTCACTCTGTGTGATGTCATCTCCAGGTACGCAGTGCGAAATATCTGAGACAGATATTAACGAATAGCAGTCAGTTATGGCATTTTAGACTCCATAAAGCTATGTAGTAAATGTCGTGGTTCGACCAATGATTATGTATCTTTCTCAGTACTAACTGTGCGATGTGGGTTTTTACTCGTTTTTATGAACTACATATAATATTTTACTTGTTGGCCCTTTTAAGCGGTTTTAGACTATTTAATCCTCCCTTGTTAATTCCCTGAGAGAAATTTAGCGAATTCACACAAATATGCGAAAAAATAAGAAAATATCCAGCCGCAGACACAAGTCGTAAATATTTTCTCACGCTTAGTGTTTTAAGGGAACTCACGATCTACAATATTACACAGAGTGGTCCAGTTTTTTTTTTCCTTTTTCTAGAATGTGTATGGCAGGTATGCTCGGTCCAAGTAAGCAAAACATTCAGCACTTGAATGTACTAAGCCGATGAAGAGTAGATATTCGTAGGTACCTAATAATAAAAAATAAAAATCCAAAAAGCTAACATCCAAGGCTAAATAAATTTGCACAATAATTTCACGCAACATGATTAGACCATTTATTTTCGAATGTTCGCTTGTGGTTTTTAGGTTTGGTTCCTCTCCAGCTTTGTCGACATACAAGTGCTGGTAGCTTTAGCACCAGCTGTATCCGTATGTGTGTGTTCTAAAGATACTTGTATCTATATTTACTGATGGATGCTGATGCTATTTTTAAAATTCCATACCACACCAGAGACCATGCCGAATGGAAACAAGCGAGCGACCAAGTAGCCAACTGACCGACCGACCGTTAAACCACCACCTTTTTTTGCTGTATTGGATAATATCGATGCTGGAGTGGCAAAGCCATTAGCGACAATAGCAAGCTTTTATCCAACGCTTAATTCAAATTCGAAATTTAATTTTAACGGAATGCTTTGTGAGGAGACTGCAGCCGGAGTAGTTCGCCTTTTTTTTGTTCCTTTATTGGCGCTAACTTGTGTATCTATGGATATGTAATATGTATCTATACTGGATGTGTTTGTTTTTTTAATTTTTTTTGTCTATATGTGGTCCGGCCTGGCAGATTTCAAATTCCAGTTTTATCGGTTTAACGACGACAACGAGATGAGAGATTGATTCAATTTTTTCCTTTAGTGTGCGAACAAGCACGAGCAGTTTGTGGTAAGCTATGCAGTACTGTTGGATGAATGAAATTCCAGAAATTGCGATGAAGCTTGCTCATAAAATATACACAAACAAATACACGTACTCGCACATTTGCGAACATGAGAGCCATTGTATGGAGTTATGATGTAACTTTATTCCGTGTAAGGATGGAGAAGATTGATCCAAATCGAGATCAGTTGGGGGGAATAATTCGTGAGGAAAAATTTGTATGACTACCAAGCATAAGTAGTCGATAGAAGACGTTAATAACAAGCAAGTGTTTGTGTCATGAGTGTGTGTAGATAATTTCATCACATCAGGCCCTGAAAGCCCTTGTTGAAAAACTAATGGTGTCAACAATTGAAGGAGCACAACATACGTACGAGTATATTCCCATCATAGGTCACTGAATTTTGTGGTTAAAAAAGTCTTAGCCCTAAGCGAGTCAGGCCCTAAATCAAGAACGTAACTCCTGTTGGTTTTGGAGAGCCGCGTTCGTCAGCTGCATCTGTATATTATTCCAAAAGATCTAGAACAGAAGACCAATTTTCTACCACATTGTATCAATATTACATATGTATGTATGTATTTATGAACCGATCTTAGGTAGTGTCAAAATCAGTTTCCTCCTCCAGAGAATAGAGCTCAAAACAAAGGTGATCTGTGTGGACAAATATTTGACGCATATTTTCCTACAGGTGCTATTGTCCGCTACTGTTATCAATGATGATTTTAATGCAGATGCAATGAAATGGAGCTGTAGGTCTAAAAACGCAGGAGAAACTTTGTCTTGTCGTCAACATGTTATCATTTTCACTTTTCACAAGATTAGCAGACTCTTCATCATGGGGCTCACCGTTTAGGGTGACCATGAAGAAAATGCAACCCCACAGCCCGGAGTTGTTCTCCCAGCTCGCAGAAGAGCAGCGAAGTTTTAGTAATTATGGTAAACGAAGTAGTAAATACATGGTAAATGATAGCGAGAAAAGATTTCTGGGACCATATGGAGCAACTAACAAAGCTCTCAGCAAAAAGCTGCAATCCTACAATCTTCGTCTTGTGAAAACACTCTTCATGATTTCTGGCTGGGAAAGATACCTTTTCATTCTCAGTTGTCAAAGCGTTGTAGAATCTGGCTACTTTGTTTATATTTATACCACTGATCACATTCTTGAAGTAATCTTTGGTTCAATTCGTGCTGGTGTTTTGATGAGAGCCCTCTGCCAATTATGAAGGCTTTGCCCATTATAACGTAGTCTAATAATGGACTGGTTTTCTCGGAAACATCTTCATATGACGCCACCGAAAGTGCTATGACTTGACAAGTTACAAGCTGCTGGTCATAGGTCCTCTTGACTGGCAGTAGGCCACATCAAGACTTAAAACACGTTACCGTGGTCTCCAGGACTTTGGTCCGGGCTTGATTTGCTAGAGGTAGGCCCCTTAGTGGAAGCGTCATGGTGGCTGTGGTTTAAATCAAACCTAAGACGCTGGAAAGGTCTTCCATTTGTATTTTGACCCCATGTAGGGTTACAACAAGTATTTGGTGACGCGGAAGAGGTTTTATTTCGGCCTCGGCTCATAACAAGGGTAGAGTTTGCGCAGTCAGCACTGATTCCGCTTTGGTATTACACTACTAATGTGGGTAAGCGTGCGCCAGGCTTATCCTGGCTCAAGTTCAAGTTGTGAAAAAAACAAATGGCTGTGGCAAAGTCTGTAGCGACGCTTAAGTCCTTATTAAACACTTTCACTGTTTTCAACCTAGTTCGAGACTAAAGGTCGGAAGGCCCATTTCATTCAACTTTGTATGCTTTGGTGAAAAGCCCTGTGCGTAGCACCTTACTGTGCTGGGTACATATGATAGCACCTTCCATGTTGCTTTTTATGATAGCGGTCATGGCAACGAGGAGCATTTACTCTACGTTCTCATTAGGCTCCGCTTAACTTTGCCGACGAACAGTGTGCCCTGATATGCAGTCGTCCGGTTTTATCTAACCTCGTGATATTCAGTTTGCACCCTGAATGTTCTTTTTCCAATACGAGGATACTGGAAAAGAATCTGAGAAGTTCCCTCTCTAGTTAAAAGCCGACACCGAATTATTTGTTCTTTTTTCGAGCGTTGTACTTTTATTACTCCGGGTTGCTAACTCGTAGGCTTAAGGGCCTTTCCTCTTCTTGGTGCATTAGGGTCAACAATTTGCTATTTCTACTAACAGAGCTACATGTTGTTTGAGCAAACTTGATAAAGTTTAGTAAATTGGTTTTGTGACGCAATTTCAGTTCGAGAATTTCGAAGTAAGCTATGCGGCATCTGACTCTGGTGCTGGACATTTATATGTATACAGAGAATTTGAAATAGCGCTTTAATTTTGTCTGTGATGCGATTCTGAATGCCTTAGTCGGAGCTCTGTTGTTTACCTTGTCATTTTCCTCTCTCTGTCTGTGATCTTGAATTCAGAACGAACCAGTGATCAATTCAGATAACTTCTTTAATATTCCTTCTTGATTGATAGTACTGCAGCTAAACGAACACAAACTGCAAGACCATACGATTCTAAAATTATCAGTTAAATCAAGGAGATACTCAACCTAATTTCAGTCCATCTTCAATCCGTAACTACATATATAGAGTCTTTCCATAAGGATGCTCGATTTTAAATGTAAATAAAACAAGTCGTGTGTGAGATATCCATTCACTCTTATTTTTTTTTTCTTATTTGAAAGTACATTTTATGGCAGGAAGAATGGAATATAAGGTCGTCCACCGCGGCTTTGCTTGGTGACAAGTATTCCGGAGGTCTAATTTTCGATTACTGTCGCATAGATCTGGCTTGCTTTGCTGGATGGCTTTCGTTATGTTGACTTTGAGTGCGGCTTATTCGCATAGACCTGCAACGAAGAAGTTAGATCGCATAATCTTGGTGGCCAGTTCACATCGCCGCCGCGCAAGATAACCGCGCCCTCAAATGCACTGTGTGGCACGTAGCGCCGTCCAGTTGGAACCACATGTCGTCGGTATCCATATCATCGAGTTTAGGTCACACCACACCAAGTTGCTTATCATCGATCGATATTTCGAGCGTCCCTATTCAAAACCCTTTTAGAAAGATCTTCACTTGATACTTGGAAGATAGAAAGGATAGAAGGAAGATATATTTGTAAAGCTTTATTGAAATTAAGACCACGTTTTATGTAGTCTGTCACATTTGTGGCTCACTTTTCGCGAATTAAATTCAGTATCTTATGACCATACGTCTTTGTCGACAAGACAATAAGTTCTGAAAATCTTACTGCCCTATACGATGCAATATTTCTTACGTAAGAGTCATTGCTAGAATGTGTAGGAGCACTTTAAGCTCTCCGATCGAATTTCGCCACATCGCTCCTTTCGTTCCTAATCTCTGATAAGTCTCGTGATATTTTAGGCCATCCAAGCGCTGGCCACCGAACGAACTTCTAATGAACCACGGTAATGTTCACCTTTTCGTCAGTCACCATATTTTGCAAAAAGTTTGGCGATTGAAAAAGAAAGGATGATATTCTACATTGTTCAGTTTTCTATTGTAAGCTTCCAGTTAAATTTTGGACTGTTGAATGAGAATAGGCATCGTTATTGAGTCCTGGAAGCTCAAATGCCACTGTTCTTCTGTTAGTGGTAATCAGCGAGAGGGATAGTATTTAATATATAACCAGGACCCACAGATCAGTAGTGCGCGTTGGTAGCAATATTTTATTAAATTAATTCTGTTTAGACTTAACGCAGAGAGAGATTCTTGGACAATGTAAGTGTGCACATTATTGAAGGTGCCCCATTTTTTTTCAGTTATGGAGCATACCATATACGATTCCAATCCTTCATAATATTGAAATAATAAAGACGTATGAGATATGAAATTCTGAAATTGATCCCTGCGTTTGAACGCGTCAAATTCGCTAAATGCCACCTGGGATCGTGCATTCTGGCAACCGCTGTCTTTTCAAGGTATAGTCGACCACGATTTCCAAAAGCTTGGCTTCTGTTATTTTTAAAAAGTGAGGCTGTAGCGGTCTTGCTTTTCTTAGCGTCGTAGATTGACTTGCCATTGACATGTTCAACGCTCTTGGCTCTGAAATAAACAGCATTCTTCTGCTAACAACCTTGTCCAGAGAAAGATACAGATACAACTCAAATGTACCTATCTTTCATGATGATGCCAGAAGGTTTCGATTGTCTCTGCGTTTTCTGGTCACATTTACATATTCTTGGTCTTGACACCTGGATCGGTGCTTGGTTGCTGAATTATGGAAAATGATTGACGTTGAGTACTTTTTCAAGTGCCGTTGAGGAGTAAGCAATTGTCTCGTGTATAAAGGTAATAAGCTTGTCTTCTGTCTTTATTTTCTTTATTTTTCCTGCCTTTGTTTACGTTTTGTGTCATATTTTGATCAAGTACTTTCGAGAAGGTTGGGTGGTCTCAACATTCCAAGAAAAGACACTTATACAACCGATCTTGCCCGATTTACCAGTTATGCAGCTTCCGCCATGTGTAACTCAACACTTTAGTATTGAAAGTCAAGACTCTAGAATCATTTCTTTATGAAGGAGATAATCCATTTTATTTTAAATCTAAACATCAGAGACGGAAACATTTGACCCAGTCTCGAAGAAGGGCTCTGTGATACTAAGTTTTTCGGACACTCTGTAATTCGTTGTTAAATCTACAAATGTCTTGGCTTTCTATACTAATTTCCTAAAGAAATCTATCAAAATTGCTGGTGATTGATCAAATCTCTGACCTAGTCAAAGTCACCTAGAAAACTGCCTGAGCCTCCTACACAAAATTACAATATTTTCATTGGCAAGGCAGCTGGCCAAACAGATGTGTAGCAGATGCAATGTTTAAATGTTTACTTTAACCTCTGAAGATTTGGCAATCATTGCTAGTCAAAGAAACCACCAGAAGAGCATAATAAATTGCCACCCAAAACAACTGGAAAAAGTAAAAACGAAAACACTTACATAAACACTCAAACACTTCTGAACAGTTGACAATTTTCAAAAATCCTCCCAGAGCTCCACTTCGTTCTTCGCTCTCAATTGGCTTCTGGCACATGCAATTACAAGTGTCAAATTCATCTGTCACCCACAATTCTGATGTCATATATCCCACCACTGCCATGCTCAGTAGGAAGGTTGGGGTTACGTTAAAAATTCCACTTCTCGAACAACAAAAAAAAAAATGAATTGAAAAATAAAAATCCAGAAGTACTCACTTAACGCGGATTGGAACGAAATATCTTTTTAAATGACTTTAATGATCCTTAACATGAAGGATGGTGGGATAAAACCGAGGGAGCAGTACACATTCACATAAAATAAAAATGAAACTCTCTTTCTGTCAAGCGACCCATAAAATACATCTTGTGGCTGCGGCGGCAGTAGTGGTAGCAGTAGCGGCCAACAACCCTAAGCACTCCAAAAAGAGCAAAAAAAAAAAAGGAAAAGGAATAAAGCGAGGAGAAGAGGAACAAAAAAAAATGGACAGAAAAGTAGGACAGAGGGGCAAATTAATTAATCACACTCGAAGTACTTCCGTATCCGTATCGGCAGTAATTCCAAAATAAATTGCCATTTCTACTGGCATCGCACTAATCCTTGGTTCTCGTCCAGGGCTCTGGGTTCAGATTTCTTTATATCTTCCAGTATGTGGAAGTTTTACCCTTTCTTTGCATTTTTTTGTCTTTTTCTGTTTGTGGTTGTTTTATTGTTTCTTTTTATTCAACTTTATTGTCGTCGACTTTTATTACACAACAATCTTGCATCTTTACCGCATTGTAACTGCTGCTGGCATTGGGACTGGGTAAGCACTTGTGTAATCGTATTTTCTTGGTCCTGTTGTGCTGTATCTAGTCCGAGTATTGAATCTATGGCATCCGATCAGGATCTATGGAGACTCAAGTATATGGTCATTAAGACTACGATTAAATGCATCGACAGAGAGCAATGTGGTGGAGATACATGCCTTTAAAATCGATTGAAATTCGTAATAACTCAATCTTTATGGCTGTAGGGTTCTTAAATGGCATGAAGTATCATGGTTAAAGTTTGATTTTAAGCTCTTTTCTTCTGGGTTGGAAAGAGAGAAGCTGCTGAAAAATGAGGGAGGTAAAAGGTTTTACAATGCCATGTACAACACATCGGTCTTCTCTAGCAACTCTACCAAATCGGACTACTAGAAATTAAAGTTAACAATATCTTGGGACTCCTTTCAGCTCGCATAAGCAAAATAAATTTTGTGGTCCAATAAGAAAATGTCAGACATAATTTGCAACTGCTCATAGTGTAAAGGGCCTGAAAAATAGCTGTTTCCTGTTATTTGTGGGTGATTTTTATTCTGTCCATTTCCGCCATGTTGCCTGAAATGTTAATAGGGCTACAATAGAACCCATGAAACAGCGAGCAGTAGTGGGAAAATGTTGTTGTTTTTCTGGGGAAAGCATCATTCTGCAGGACGTGAAATCGGGGGATATGTGTAGCTCCACAAACAGAAATCTGCTATAAACTGCTTCCTGGAAACCAATAAAAATCAGATTAATTGACAACGTCTCTCTTATGAGGCACCTGAATGATTCACAAGATGAAACACTTTCATTCTTGACGTCCTGTAAATTTATTTTAGGCATTACTTTGATCAACGCCAGGTAGGGTACCGATTTCTCTGTTCAGAGTCGTACCTCCGAAGTTTAACAAATTCAGGTTTTTTTTAACTTACCCTTGAAGGGACTCCGCTTGACACGCTACAGCGCTACGCTTTTACCAGTCCTTTCTTTTTCTTATTCATATATTTATGAATATATGAATAAGAATATTTTTAAAACAATCCCTGGCATGCAAATATGACAGAATGTTAGGCCGAGTTTTTTTTGTCTTAAAACCGTATGTTCCGCTTATTAATCGTTATAGTCAAGAACTGCCTGGGAAAAGTGATTCCAGCCGAACGGGTTTTTTGCTAATCCGAAGTAGATCGTTTGTAGAATTGAAATTTACTTCACTGCCTGATAAATTTCTTACTTATGGGAAGTTATATTCAACTTTCGGCAGCAGTAACTCTCAACCACAATAATTCGAAAGTCATTTTGAAGATAACTCCTTCTTTGTTGGCACCAGCCTAACCAACGATATTCCTTGTAACGCGTGTTTTAAAATTTATATTACACGACAGCGCGTTTGGAGTTGTTCCGGCAAATCATTTTCTAGCTGCGTGGTGCACTTGCTGTCTAGAGTTTCCTTGGTTAGCCTCGAAATGCTTCCGTATTTTGCCATGGCTTTATAGAGCTCTAAGGGATGAACATTTAGACAGACACTGTCTTGTCGTCGAGTCGATCACACGCACCCCAATCTACTCTATATACTTTGAAATATTTAAAACAACTAAAGAGATGCCTTTAAGGGAGGCAAACTATTATTCTAAATGTCTGCGAGTTTCTTTCTGTCTCTATTAATAACTTTCCACAGGGAGATCACAATTGTTCTTCTTACCCATTAAGCTTTTGCGAATGGCAACACTTGAACCTTACTACCCTGAAGATATACGAGGGCGGATCAATAAGTCCGTGACTTTTGGATTAAAACACAGATTTTTTGATAAAAAAATAACTTTATTTTTCAACGTAGTCTCCCTTGAGCTCTATACACTTTGTCCAACGCTTCTCCAATTTTTTTATCCCTTTCAAAAAAAATGATTTGTCGAGGTCCTCAAAATAGGCCTTTGTTTGCGAGATGACTTCATCATTGGAGTCAAATCTTTTTCCACCAAGCCATTTCTTCAGGTTTGGGAACAAGAAGTAGTCGCTCGGAGCCAAATCTGGAGAATAGGGTGGATGAGGGAGCAATTCATAGCCCAATTCATGGATTTTTGCCATGGCAACTGCACATGTGTGCACCCTTGCATTGTCTTGGTGGAAAAGAACTTTTTTTTTGGCCAAATGAGGTCGTTTTTTTTTCAAATCGTCATTGAATCGGTCCAATAAGTTGGCATAATATTCCCCATTGATTGTTCTTCCCTTTTGAAGGTAGTCAATGTGGATTATCCCGCGTGCATCCCAAAAAACAGTCGCCATAACTTTATTGGCTGACAAACCCACCTTGGCCTTCTTTGGCGCCGATTCACCCTTAGAAACCCACTGTTTTGACTATTGTTTGTTCTCTGTTGTGTTGTGATGGATCCATGTTTCGTCCACGGTTACAAAACGGCGCAAAAACTCCTCCATATTGCGATTAAACAACGCCAAACCTTCCTGTGAAGTTGTTACACGATTGCGTTTGTGGTCGACTGTGAGCAAACGCGGCACCCATCTTGCGGAAAGCTTTCTCATGCCCAAGTGATCATTCAAAATTGAAACCACTGAGCCATGCGAGATCCCTACGGCGTCCACAATCTCTCGCACTTTCAATCTTCGGTCGGCCAACACCAATCGAAAAATCGATTGTTTCGGGTGTAGAGACCTCAACTGGGCGTCCAGGACGTTCGGCATCTTTAGTGCTTGTACGGCCACAACGAAATTCAGTAAACCACTTTTTTACCATTGAAATCGATGGTGCAGAGTCCCCATAGTATTTATCAAGCTTAGCCTTGGTCTCGGTAATGGTTTTTTTTCGCAAGAAATAATGCTTAATGAGCACACGAAATTCACTTTTTTCCATTTTCTCCTCAAATTAGTGAGTAATCTGATAAAAATAGCTGTCAAACACAAACTAACTGACGCAGCATGTTTAAATTTTGACAGGAGTCAACTGACAGATGCCTGTTGACAGGAGCAGTGTTGCTGTTTCAGTAAAGAGGTCAGAAATTCAAAAAGTCACGTACTTATTGATCCGCCCTCGTATATTGTACACTTGTTTGTACTCGTTGGTAAGGAGAGGTCAAGCGCTTCCGAGTTTTCTTTGAACTTAGCGGGGCCTCATCCGAACACTTCTGTTTTAATTTCGGCTACGATCCCTTTCGCGATATTGAGACTTTAGCTCCCCTCTCCCTACTACTGAATAGGTGTAGTTATAGCAATTTCAACCAACCTCGATTACAAAAGTGGATCACAATTTTTTGATGTTCATGCCGATCAAATGGTTTCTAACCTTTTATCGAGATTCTCCCCGAAATTTTTGTCACAGACACTCGTACTTGAATAGGCTGAGAATTTTTAGCACTTTGATGTTGTGACGTTGATGTTGTTGATGATTTAATGAATCGTATATACTAGGTAGCGCAAAAGTCATCACCCTGTCGGAAGATGCTATCATTTGTGCAAATGGCGGCAACTGTCATTGTACTTTGACATTTGTGAAGTAAACAGATACAAAATACACGCCGATAAGACATGAATCGCTATACTCCTAAAGAACGCGGAATAATTGTTACGATTTTTTTTCGGAATAATTTGTCGGTGGTGTTGGTCATCCGACACCAACTGGGCAAACATTACGACGCTTAGCGGCTTGCCTAGAAGAATAGGGGACAATACGGGTTGCTCCTAGGTGTGGCCCGGAGCAGCCGTTCTGCTGAGAATATCATAGCTTAGGTTGAAGATGTCGCAGAAGACCCCGGAGTATCGACTAAACGACATGCCACGCAATTAGCGGTCCTTACAGAGAATTTTGGTGAAATACTGTAAGATGTTTCCTTGCAAAGCGCAGAACGTGCATCAGTTGTTAGCTGTTGACTGCTAAGCTCGTGTAACCTACGCTCAAGCCATACTGAATATCTACAGCGAGGGAGACAACTTTTCATCGAAAATCATCATGAGAGACGAAATCCATTTCCATCTCTGTGGATATGTGAATAAGAAAAATTATCGCTTCTGGGGTACCGAAAATCCGCGTATTACCCATGAAGAGCCATTAAACCCGTTCAAAGTTACAGCATAGTAGCTGTTTACCTGGCTGTCATCTGGCTTTATGTTTTCCGAAACGCCGCGGGCCAAACGACTATTGTGGACGACGAGCGCTACAGAGTCATGCTCAACGACTTTCTCCTTCCTCAGTTGGATTAATTGGGATCAACAAGCCTCAGACTCTTGTAGCCTTCAAAGAGAATATCCGTCAAGAATGCGAGCACCTATCGCAGTAAGTTCTGGCAAGAGTGATGAAAAATGCCGTAAATCGGGCATCAAATCGGGTCGATGTTTTGTTCAGATAACACCCAAAAGATTGAGATATTTTTTGTTCACTAAGCTACTATTATAATAGGGTCCAAGAAAATACCTTACCCCGGTATGAGTAGTCATGCCGCCAAAACCTTAGACTTATTTTAGGCTTCGGATCCTGATAAGTACACAGTCGATGTGCCCTCCAACTAGTCTTGGCGTACCACTGCATCATATCGGCAAATTTCTCTAACCATGCAGTTAGAAAAGGATTCGTAAAGGAACCATATGGATTCACGAGAAAGCCTTTCGAGTGGGCCTTACCAGCTTCTTTCAAAAAATTGTAGTTGTTGTTATATTTCCTGCACACTTTGTAGGCAGATCAACGCTTCAAGATTGTGTATGTCTCCACCTTTACTTGAATCTTCAATTTGCTTTCGAAATAGTAAAGTAGCAAGGGTACTTAAAGATTTAAATCAACACAAATCCGGTGATTCACATGGTATATCTCTCATTCTTATAAAAATGTGTTTATGCATGCTGGTAAAACCACTGCTTAATCTTTTTCCTTAAAGAAAAGGCGAATCTCCTTATAATTCAGCCTACAGACCCATTACACTTTCCTTCTTTCTTTACAAAGTCATGAAAAAGATGATAAACCTCCTGTATATGAAATATCTCGAAACACGAAAGCTTTGCAGTGATCTGTAGTAGAGTGTTCGTAGCAATACGAGCCAATCTCGCGAAAGCAAGAAAGCTGCACTTGATATTTTGAAGGCATTGGATTAAGCTTAATAGAAGGCTCTTCTGTTGCAAATACGTACCTGTTGTCGCCAAAAATGTTGCGAATTGTCTAGGTACCCCGGAACGATGCAAGAAATACATCACACCATGTAAACTGGCTTCAATATTTAAGGCATTTATCTGCCAAAAACTGGAGTTTGATGGCCACATTTATTTATTTATTTGTTTATTTATTTATGTCAAACAGATGCCATTAACATTATTTTTAATTTTTCTTGCGAAGCCTTATGGCTTCTGCAGAGGAGGATGTGTTACAATATACTTGGTTTTGTTCGTGCACATTTATCACGTTTATTTATTTCTTTTTCAGCGTTAATATTGTATAATACATTATTTAATAAAACACTTTTATGATTTATTTAGTTTTTTTTTATAAATTAACAAGCTGTGTTTGTAAACAAGAATTATAAGAGATCACATTTTCCTTAAGCATTTATGTTAATAAATATAACACATATAGAATATAAAATATAAAAAATATAACCAATATAATTATAATACTCCCCTTCAAATCCCTATATGTTATATGTTGCCATATCCTAGAAGCTCAATCTATCGAATTCTACCAACTTGCTATTGGTGCGATCGACCATTTAATTGACCAGTCTGACTCTATTGACGATATCCTTATTTTCGGCGAATTTAATCTTCCTCAGCTACAGTGGACTCCTTCAGATGTTCAATCGTTTTTCATCGTTTCAAATACTAACTCAACTATGGAATGTGTCTTCTTAGATCGCATAATAGACGCAAGTCAATGCCAAGTCATCAGTATATCCAGCTATATGGGCAAGCAATTAGACTTTATTTTCACAACAGATTTAATTAACTCACTTTGTCCCCTATCTCACTCAACAATTGAACTTCACCAATGGCCCACTTCTATCTCACACATTGGACCCGTCAACTTAATGACGAATTCACACCCGGCCCAGATGGTCTTCCTGCCATATTTCTTAAAAATGTTCCTCTTTTCCATAGTCCTTTCTAATCTCTTTCGTCCATCCCTTTCACAAGGAGAATTTCCTCAGGCTTGGAAAATTTCCTTCATAACCCCGGTCCATCAAAAAGGATCGAAGAATAAAATATCCAACTATCGTCCCATTGCTAAACCCTCCCCTATATACAAACTCTTCGAAAGTATCTTGTATGAAGCTCTAAGCTTTCAATGCAAATCACTTATTTCCCGTAGACAACATGGCTTCCTGAACAGTAGGTCAACCACCAAAAATCTCCTTGAATTCGTATTCTTTGTCGTCATAGCCCTATAGAATGGATAGAAGTCGATATAGTATTGTAGATAAAATCTCTCATCATACTCTTCAAATTGTCTGCCTCGGCTTTGAACCCATACTGTTAAAATTGATATCCTCTTACTTGGAAAACCGTTTTTACAGTGTGCGTTTTAAGTCAGCCCAGTCGGCTCCATTTTTAACCACCTCTGGAGTTCCACAATGCAGCCATCTAAGTCTGCTTCATTTTATATTAACCAAAAATGATCTCGATAGGATCATCTAACACCCGACTGTCTCCCTTTACGCCAACGATACTAAATTTTTCAAAACCATTTGCTCACTCCATGACTCCTTCCTTATCCAACAAGACCTTGATAGTTTTTCGAGCTGGTGCCTCAAAAATTGTTCGGAACTTAATATCGCCAAATGCCAATCCATCACCTTTTTATATAAGCGGCATCAATCTCCTCCCCGACTCTACAACCAACCTGTCTCATTCGTTCAATCTCTTCGCGACCTCGGCATTTTGTGTCATAGGGAGCTCAACTTCCGTTTACATATGGAAAGGATAATCCTTAAAGCCAACTCTGCACTAGGTTTTGTAAAACGGTGGTCCAAAGAATTCAACAACCCATACGTGACCAGGTCCCTCTATATTACCTTTATTCGCCCCCTCCTACAGCATGCCAGTCATCATGTTCATATCCCGAGAATCGAAAGCATCTAGCGACGTTTTTTTCGATTTGCTATTCGAAGTATGCCCTGGGACGATCCTTTTATTCTGCCCCCGTATCAAAACCGTTTCAAAACCGTTTCAACCTTATTAGCTTAAACACCCATGAGGAACGCGGAGATGCAGCCAATTTTCAGATCACGTTGGATGCGCGTCCCTTCACAACTCCATTTTCCTCAACACTAACCCGCGTAATCTGTCTCTTCTTTCTACCAACCCACCACACCTCCTATGACGCGAACGATCTAATCCCCCGAATGCTACGAAAGGTCAATTCAAACCATACCGTCTTTGACTTTCACCGCACCACTCTCTACCTCAAATCCGTTCTTCTTCACCACTCCAACCAACCATTGTTTTAAGTTTATGTTTAGGGTAAGTTATAGCTTGTATTAAGCTGAATAAATTGGGGCCTTTGCCCCCGCCAAAATTAAAGTTAAATATATTTATGATCGTTGGAAGATGGTGCATTCCCTCTGTTTGCTTCCTCGTGTGAACGTGGTGATTGATTTGTATCCGAAGATACATTCAATCATTTTTAGAATTTGTATGTCACTGGTATCGTTTTTTGATTAGGTTCCTAGTTTTTTCCTGTATATTATGCAGCATATCGATGTGCGTTTGCACTGTACTTCCCCACGCCAAATTCCATACCTCAACCCAGATTATATTCGTGTGTGGTAGACAAGTTTTTGGACGCAGGTTGACGGTTTGAATTGAGTAGATGCAAGCGCAAATAAAGATAGGCTAAGTTCCCAAAGAAAGTGACTGGCGACGGTGACGTTTAGATATTTATAAGTAGCAAACAATTTAATACAATTTTCTCCCGCTGCTCTATTTCCACATCTGTATGTCCTCGCAACATTTCGGGATTTTAATGAAAAATTTTGGCCTGCGAATATGCATGGCTTTTATTTTTCAGTTATCTATTACAAACCATTATCATGAAAGTATTTGCTTGCTTCATTGAACCCGTTTTGCATTATTTTCGTGGCTTTTTCTGGCGACTGGTGAGACACAACGACGGCCGTGTCATTCGCATATGCAAACGGTATGCTCCTCTTGAAATACTTTGTAAGTTCATTGGTGTACAATATGAAAAGTAGGGGGCCGAGCTTATACCCCTGAAGAGCTCCATGTTGAACTCATGTGTCCATCAATGCAGCTTTTATTCGTTTTGAAACAAAACGTACTCAAAAAAAGGTAGTCCTTAATCCAGTTCGCTAAGCTTCCTCAAATGCCCATTATTCCAACAGCGCTGACATTCGAAATTATCACTAGAACATGCTAACGCCTACCGAGACTGATATTAATTAGTTACTTAGTTGATTATGTCTGTTTTTTCATAGATTAAGGCTTTACAAAATATAGCTTGCTTAGAGATTTGACATTTAAATTACATGTACATATCTTATAACTGAAAAATTATTTAAAGATTTTGGAATCAGTTTAAATTGAGGAGATCATTTGAAGGCAAAGCTATGACTAAAACCCATTTAGCATGACTTATAATTGAATTGTCTATTGTATAGGAATGAATTGACTAGATAATAGACTTAAAAACTGGATCTCGGTAACGCCTGTTCAGACTGGTATTAATTAAATCAGATAATTTTCCCAGAAATTGATTTTCACTTTTTCCCTTTTCGAAGCCATACTGCTTCTCGCTAGTTAACTTATGTTTACAGATGAAACTCCATAAACGATCAGTTACGACTTGTTCTATAATCCTTTCTATAGACGATATTATTGTGATTGGACGATAGTTTTCGCCCTGTCTTTTTATCGCCTCTCTTATGGATTGGCCGCCTCTTTGAGTTTGTTTTTTTGAACTGTTGCCATAGGCAATGTTAAGTTTATTAATTGGTTATTGTTGGTGCAAAGATTGGTGTTTTTAAGTCAGCGACTCCTATTTTATATGCTCCTGGTGCTTTTTGGGTATTAAGTCCTTAACTTCTTCTACCAAAAATATTGAATCACGAATCACAATGCTTTTGTGTCTCGATTTTACTATGCAGTGCAGTTTGTATTATAGATGCAGCTTGTTGGGAGAATATGTTTGTAAATTTATTATATATTTCCGTTGAAGTCCTGGATGCGAAACTTTTCGTAATCATGTTATCTAAATAAGTCAAATCTGTTCAGGTGCCCCCAAACTTGTTCGGGTTTTGCTAAATATGATTCAAAACCGTATGGTAGAACCCAGACACCAATATTGTCTAGTCAATTGGCTTACCTTTTTCTATCATCATTTCTACAATACAATATCGCCAGAGTTCTAGCGAAATCCTTCACATTTTCACATTTCTCAATGTTCCTCCAATCCGCCTTTCTGTATATTTTCTCATAGCTTGCATCATCACATATCAGTGGGGTGGGCCTGTAGATTTCGTCCTTGAAAATTATTTTAAGAGCGTCAGCTATAAATATGTATGTACTTGTATGTAGGTGTTTGGAAATGGCGACCTTCCTTGCTTCACCTCCAATTTTATTCTTTTGGTGATAGGCTTTTTACGGGGCCACCTCTTCTGTTGTTAACAGCAAGTCCCTACCGTTGTATATATAAATATTCATACTGCCTATCAGGGAAAAGCTAAGGTGACTTTATGAGATGAGTTGTTATGTGCCATAAAAAATCACCTTCTGGTCATTGACTTTTTTTTTTGCGATTACTTTCAACATTTCTTGAATTCGAATCAACGTGACTCTTTTTAGTGCAAGCTCCTATTCTGTTGCAATTTAATCATACTTTGGACATTTCCATTCAGGCCATTTCACTACAAGCCACTATTTTTTATTTTTTTTTGTGGGTATCATGTGCTTATGTCAGACATGTTGTATCCATGTAGGAAAGGCACGTGTCACTGGTTACTAACAGCGCAAAAGAAGTTTCTTTTATTTTTTGAGTGGTGTGGGAAATTAAAACAAAAAGAAAAGGAATACATCCACTTTCCACCAACTACCGACGAACTGATTGATTTTTATTTTTCCATTATCCTGGAGCAGAATTCCCCTTATGATGATGTGATGATGCTAACCATAGACACATCATACCAACATCCATACATATGAATGTATGCATGTACAACTACAACCACCAGTCTATATACATTCAGACTCTACTGTCTATGCCCAGGCTTCCATGGAATTTAATTCTCTCACACACAAAATAACCACCGTCAGTTTCGTTTGATTTCGTCCTTCGGCTGTTGCGTTGTGAATATTTGTTTTTTTTTTTTTTTCGATTTTTGAACGCTATTACTTGCACATACAAACTTATTCGCATATCGTTCACATATTCTGCTATGGAATTTCAATTTGTGGGTTTTCTGATGGCGCGCTATAGCCTCATCCCAGATAGAGTATGAGTACATTGTTCTATGTTGGCTTGAAGCGTACTCGTATGTGCGAGTTTTTCCAGCCCCCTTGGAAAAACCACGTCAAACGAATGCAAAGTGGGTGGTGGTAAATTTGGTGAGGCATAGATTTCCTGCTAACGCTTATCAGGATTGCTCACATCTATCATTGGGAAAATAGCAATGCCAGGCGAGATATTTTCGCGAGATATTTTCAGTGTTTACTAACTTCGTCTATTATGTGGAAGTACCTACGCCGACCTGACCCTCTTCTGTTGGGTGTGACGTTCAATAGAATTTTTTTTTTTTAATTTTTCAAATGATTTTCGAAGTGATGGCGAAAAAGATCAGTGGCGCAGCTGAAAAGTATTCGCTTAAACGCGTGTTTGACATTCTCCGGGGGTGATAGAATGTGAAATTGACGTCACTGACATTTTTTCAGAAATTTGCTATATTGGCTTTTTCTTCAAAATCAGTATTGAACAACCCATACATACATATGTATATGACTACGCAGCAGTTACTCAGGTCGAAGCTCTAAGCGGTCCTAGGATCTCTAAGGCAAATTTTTTAACGTGTGTATTAAGATGAAAGGGTCAGGTTTTAGACTCCATATTATCGAAAGTCGTTTGGCGTCGCTTGTTTGGAATCTTTTCTTCCAAAATCTAATCGATTAGCTTACAGAAAAAGTCTGAAAACAGCCTCGTTAGAGTGAATCCAATGGAATAAGTATCTTTGCAAAGTTGAAGCACAAATGTTTTACCATTAGTATGTTGATCTGCCTACATGATTTGTCATGGATTAAGCTTTCAGGGTCATAAACGGCAAATGTTAAGAGACTAAGAAAGGTCAGTGTTTGAGGATGAGGATGATTTTCTAAACAGAGGATCGCTGAATCAAAAACCCTTAAAATGCAAGCATCTGATTGCCTATAAAAGCAATTCAAATGAATACCTGGTAAGCTCATTTCTTCCCAAAAGTAGAAAGATGAGGAAGATGCTGAGATAATATGTATAATCGAAAGTAGAAGGTAAGAGTATTCTGGCTCAATGGTCTGATTTTCTTTTCAGGCGGACGAAGCAGCATCATGGAAAGCAAATGTTTCAGACACCCTTCAATTAATAAATTGACTTGGGCGCAGATTAATTGCATTGCAATTAATGACAAGCAAGACTAAAGCATCGACGACATTCACACAAATGTGAATTCGAGCTCTTCAACCCCAAGAAAGACATGCGAAGTGCTAACTAGTAGTAGTGGGCTTAGCCTGGCGTCCTCAACAAATCCTCATAACAACATCTCTTTGAAGCCCTTTATATATAGGAAGACTAGAGCTGCTCGTGATGCTATTGAACCCCGATGAAGGAACGGAGAAGATTAATATAACTATTGCAAGCTGAGTTGTTTTAATTTTTACGTTTTTCTCTTAAAGCAATTTTGATGTAGTTAGAAAAAAGTTTGTTCAAAACCACAATATAATATTAGAAATTCCTGGCGACGGCTAAATCCATTCATTTCATCTTCATTGCTATTTGACACACAGATTTTTGTGTCAGGTGCTTGTAATCACGACAGCGAAAACCGTGTTCTTTTAGTTCGCCTTTGAAAATGTATCACAGCATTAATAGTCAGATTTTTTGGATCTTGCAGCCTATTGCAACCACTCGTAATTGTGAGAAACATATTGTGAAGCTATTTTGAGGCTTGCCTGCTAACGCACTATAAAGACTCCGATGGCCATCGAAGCAGTGGATTCTCGAATCAAGCGAAAACTTGAAGAAAGGTAACCGACGATTTCTACTCATAATTCACTTACTAGGAAATGTACACTACTGACGAATCTTTCAATAAACGGAATGATCAAGTGTATGCCTGGTCATCAATAGCAGAGTCAGAATTCTTGTCAAAGGTTGAACGTGGCCACTTCAGTAATGACATGGCACGGAGTAAACTATGATAGCATCATCGATCTTATATCCATCTCTTATCGAAAGAAGTCAAAACTTCGGCGAAAGTTTATCAAACAACTATTTTTGGAGACGTAGCTCGTGCTCCAGCAAAAAATGAAAACCATCCAAAGTAGTTTCAACACAATGATCCAGACTTCACGTCGTCGGATGATTGGCCAGGCGTTAACCCGTTAGATTACAAGTTTTGGAGGACATAGCGTATTCTACTCGACTCGGAGATATGAAGTTTTTATAGGGAATCCTTGTCCGAGGAATAGACAATTTTGTCATGCATGACTGACCAGAGCGTCTCAGATCGTGCTGAAAGGCAATTGCAATTCGAAAAATGTGTTCTGACAGAGTCAACGAAAGGCCGATGAACCGATTGTGAACTTTAATCGGCTTAAGAAAATAAGGACCGATGCTGTTAATATTGGAATGTAAGATCAGAGACGAGACTTAAAGAAAATACGGAAAACAGAAAAGAATATACTCGTAATTCATTAGAAGTGGATATCGGACTTAAGACCGTCAAAAACTACTTGAGCTTAATGTTACTAATTTTTAATCCATTGAGGAGGAGATTTATTGCTCCGCAATAGACGCATTTTCGACAAAAGTCATGATGCCCAGCTCCTTCAAAGTGCATCTATCTTGCTTTGGCCAGATTGGTGTTGACTTTGGTTTAATTTTTCGGTGAGACATGCCAATGAGAAATGATCTATTCCTACGAAAACCGTACTATCTGATATTATGAAGTTTTTGCGTTTCGAGGTATTTCATATCTCGAGATTAGTCAAGATCGCCAAGATGTTATAAAGAAGGGACGTAAGTGCAATGGTTGTGTAAGGAGCAAAAGATTTACCGTGTGCAAGACGTTCCGGAAAAGTGCTTACACAGAAGTTTGTCATGTTAGAAGTAGGCCTCCTCAAAAGAAGGGGAGATTTGACGTCTGCACCAGAATTTGTGTATTTCACGATCTTATAGTACTCTTGCCACTACACGAATGCGAAAGCTTTCGGTCTCAACGAAAATAAGCCAAGTACAAGCGAAGACATGGCACAAATTAATTGAGCAGGTTATGATAATCAGAGCAAGTAGATTAGCGTTGTCGAAATCTGGAATATCAATGTAAATGAGCGTTGGGATGAAGAATGCGGCAGAATTCAGATCAACAATTTATACTTGCTTTAGGACACTATAATATTTTTTGAATCAGGTTTTGATCTTGGTTTGAACTTTTTTCTGTTTTTTTTCTGCCGGGTTGGTCTTGTTGAATCGAAAAAACAGTTCTATCATTCTGACACACCCTTGACAGCTCAAATCGTACCACACCGTTTGATACTCTTCACCCAATGAGGATGTAAAAGTATGGCACTTGTGATTCATTCCAAAGAGTATAGCGTTTGCAGTCATATCAGAAGCAGTGAATATATCGTTATCGAGCAAACATAAAGAGCAGCTAAAATTGCTAAATAAGATTGTAAGTCCGCTCCAATTGGCTTTCTTGTATTACCACATGGGATAGGATGTAACATACCTGTGTTGCACCAAATGGCAAAGTAGCTGGTCTATACTAACAAGAGAACACAGAAAAGTGGTTACTTCTTAGCCTGTGTATATTAGGTATATCCACCCTAACTTTTCGAGTCCTTATAGTAAATAAATACAAAAAACACAAGAACCGACAACACTTATAATCGAGACATAAGGGGATGGCAATTGTATAAAAAATATGCTACAACTGGTATTGGGTAAAAAGAACAACAACATACTTGGTAACGTTGATTAGCGCGCAGTTAACCAGAGCTTTGTAAACTTACCATTCCCAGCTCTTAGCGGAGCATCCTAGATGCAAGTCAGTATAGATGGATATTGTGAAACAGCCTTTGATTTCTCTAGAATAGTTGACGTTGACATAGTTGAAAGCGTTATATCTATGTATAAAATCAAATGCAATCGGGGTCGATCTACGTTCTTTAAAAGTATTGTTATCAATCATATTGTCATATATCACACATGTCTTTAATAGAATTTTGACTACTAGTACTTAACGCAGTCAATGGAAAATGTGTAATTCTATTCCAAAATATCAAACATAATATAAGGAACTTAGGCTCTCTCAATTTTATCCTTCCTATTAAAATTGTTTGAAGGGATAATGGAAAAACAATTGAATTGCTATCTTAATTCTCAAAATATCTTCTCATTGTACATAAATACTGTCCAATTGTATAAAAGCTCCTCATCGAAGGCTATAGGATAGAATAAATGGAGACTTAAGGAAAATCTCACAGTGGTCAGCAGACTACGAGGTCTTCTTAAATCTCCTTAAATGGAAACGAATACCAATATTCCGGAAGGCTTAAGAAACTTGGTATTTTCCGCAACTTGTACTTCAAGACTCCCTAATAGAGTATGTTGAGCCTGCAAAAAATTTGGTACTAATGTGTAATAAGAGATTTAGTTGCGACAAGCATTTTAACACTATTGTTGGTAAAGCGTGTACTTCGAACTTTGTGGGTCGCATAACTTAGTACATCCTTAAAACAACACTTACTATCCCAATCTTAACATATGGTTCTGAAGTGTTCGGAAATTGTTGTTCCTCTAGCAGAAGAAATCTCAATGTATATAATAATACTGCACGATAAATTTACTGCCTGCGGAGATATGACCGGACATCTGCCTTTTCCAGACAAATTCTCTATTTATCTTTCAATAACCTCATGCAGTATCGTTATTTTATGTAAATGCACATATGTATATAAGTCCGAATATTAATATAATTTCGTTCTAATTGACAAGCGTTCTCAGGTTCTGTAATTTAAGTTTACTTCAAATCAACAAATTTATTCTTATCTTATAAGACATTGTATCTTAGTGTATTTGCAATAAATGAAAACAAATTAAATTAAATTAGAGTATTTCGATACTGAACGTCTCAAGTCAATGGCAAAAATCTTGGTATGCATTGGATCCCAACATCTGAGTAATAAATCAGAATCGTTGTTGTCAAAGCTCTGTATCCCCTTTCTGGCATTTGGGAAAAGAAAAGTTGGCGAAACTCCCTTACCTTGAGAAGGATAGGGTGTTACACCATGTCTTCACATCTCTATAAGACATTGAATAGTATTGATGGATATTGGAGCGCATCGGCTTTGCTGATATTCACTTTTGTAAAGCCATCAGGTGGAAGGAAGTTTAATGTCCTCGAGCATACATATTTGCTTGGTGCGGGTCACAAAAAGTTTTGTTTTGGATATCTTACTCGTCTGTGTTTGAATTTACTGTCGTCGTCATTTGTTGTAATAACTAAGACACCATGAGTTTGGCACCATATTGAAGTCCAACTCTATATATTTCCGAGTAGTATTACTTATCTTATTATTATTAAATACGCGACTCTCGTACTTATTTGTCTTCCAAATCGCGCTTCGATATTTTTCCAAGATAAACTGTTTAACCATAGATTAATTGAGATCTTTAACCAGAATATTTCAGCCAAATTCAACCTGATTTTGAGTAGAGAGAAGAAAAATGTTGTCGTGGATTTTTTCGAAATATGTACTGTAATCTTAGCCCTAGATTAAATTGGCTTATTCACTGAAATTTCAGCAGTGAGTACAGAAAAGCCATATGAACCCATTTGACATCTGTAAGTTACCTAAACTCCGAACAGATGCATAATCCAATTTCTCAACCAAAGGATTTTGACCCTGCCAACTAGGAATGAAACATCTAATGGGATGAAACTAATTAACGTACGTACGGTGTCCCTTCATCCGTCAAAGGTTAAATGTCTGCAGGAAATTTTTATCTCTGGATTTCAGGTAAAACGATACTCTAAGGAGTCCTTTTAATCTAAACTTAACCCCTCTCACCTAAAACAAAAAAATAGAATTATCAAAGTATATTATTTCCTCTAAGCGCTTAAATGTGCCACGCTTTGATTTGTTTCGCGCCAAGAATAAATAAAATAACCCAAACATGACCTCACATCAAAGTGACAGACGGCAAATATCCTTTCTCCTTTGGAATGTCAATACACTTCCACTGTCAGGATTTTTAAAATTGGAATTTTATTTATGTCCCGAACGAATCCTCTTTGAATTTTGTACGCTTCTGTGGGAACACCCTGTACCACTCTATCGTCTACTTTCTACAGTGTCACCATCAACATCAGTCTCATGATTTCGCTGTCATCTAGAACACATTTTTGATCTTCATATAACAATATTTGCATTAAAATTGCAGACCCTTCTCTTACTACTGGTGTTGCAAATTGTATGTAGGAGTATGTCTCTGTCTGTATCTGACTCATTGCCTCTGTAGGACCGAGTATCTATGCTATGTATCATGTGAACTGTAAAGTTGATGTAATCTCATGCGAACAATATGTGAATTTCATGAAACGAATTCTTTCGATTTTTTCTCCCTCGACTATTTTGATTATTTTTTTTTTATTTTCGAATTGGTTGTTGTTCGTCCTGGAGGTTGGAGGTGTACCATCGTCAACGTTATTTGGCAGCATTGACATCATGTTGTCGCACATTATTATTTATGCAGATATGTACCTATGTCATTTTTACCGTTAACATAGATACTCTGTCATACAAGGTGTGGTAGATACATATGTATGTATGTACATACTCGTATAAGAACGCCGTTTGGAAGAGTCCTGGGTACTGAGTACATTAACCAGGGATGGCTCATACCGATTGACAATTGTGTATGATTTTACACCAGCATTTGTTTTTTTCCATTTCGATGGAGATTTTCATTACTTTTCTCATTGTTTTGCATTTTTGATCGATTTTACGGATGACACACATCATGGCACAGTGATTTTGGTCTCTTTCATTTTTATGGAGTATCCTTCATAGGGTGTAGATGTAGTAGGACATCAATTGGAACACAGAGAAATTAAGGAAACCGTCTGACACGTGTGGTAGATATCAAGAACATCCCGGGATATGGCTGGACATTCTGAGACATTGTGCAACATGGTGGGATATCTAAGATTAAATCCTTTAGGTATGCCATTGTTACATAGATGATCTATAAACGTGTTGTTGTATCCTGAAACGTGCAAAGATATCTTGGAATATGAAAAGTAGGTACTCCTATATCTGTACATGCTGGAAAGCCAACGAAATGCCGGCTATTCTTTGTTACAATCGATGAATTTCTGCGAATCTGACAAACGGTCGCCGAAGGATTTTCATTTAATTTCTCCCTAATACGAGATGAGATACACTTGTATCCGCATAATAGGCCTAGATAATCTAGAACTGCTTTTTGTCACTATCGTTACATTCTTTCTTGATCATGATTCTTCAACATAAAAATTGAAGGAATCGACGCTGACATGTTCTTGTATAGAAGGTCAATTTAGAGTAACATTTAATTCCTGTCACTCAATTTGTATCTTTTCGATTTGTGCTTGTCTGTTTCCCATTTTCTTCTATACTTTTTAACAAAATTAAATTTTTCACTCACGTTCTGTTGCGGAAGAGGGGGGCGAATGTCTGAGTAGCACCGAGTCAAACAAGTGTAGCAATTCGAATTGTAAAAGATTTATTGAATATTTTTGATTGCTTCCTGTGAATATAAAAAAAAGGATACACAACGCACAAAGACAAAAGCGATAACATGGACATGGCCATGAGCAAGTGAAATGTACCAGAAACGTGCAATTTAAAATTCATTTGATGCTAGTGAAAAGGGAGAGAAATTGGCACGCGAGTTATGACTCATCATTGTATGTCATCATCGTACGCTTTACATTTTTGTTTGTTTGATGATAGGGAAAGCTTTTGGGTGGTATTGATGTTTTTGTATCAGAAAATGGCTTTTGAAAGGATCAATTTATGTCAAATACAACTGGGTTTGAAGCTATAAGCAGTACTTCAATTTGAATCGTCAGTCATTTTGATGTCAATAGTTCTAGTGGAAACATTGAAACAGCATCCCAGTCAGCCTTATTGAGTTTACTGCTTTCACCATATCCCAATTTTTAGTTATCCATGTCAACCAATACCATGTTAGTGAATCGTAGGTCTTGCACGTCAAAAATGTGACAGATAAAATCAGCATCATGTGTTACCTAATTGAACTTAATGAGTACGCCAATGTAGCTCGTCATTGAAAAGTGTTTTTTATATCCCTTTTTCTGTTTCAAAAAATATTGCAGAGTACGAATTCAGATATCAAAGGCGGTGCCAAGTTAGGCCACCAAATTTTGACGTGAAAAATTTGCATTGAAGGACCAGAGCCGCAAGTGAGCTCCGAGGATAGTTCGGAAGCAGTTAAAATAGGTCTGATGGTAAACAAGGCAAGACAAAGTATATGCTGTCATCAGAAAAAGACGAGGTTGTTGAAGACTTCGTCTACCGTGGATCCGCAGTTTCAAGCAGCAACGACATCAACGAAATCAGTTGCAGTATTACCCTTTCCAATCGCTGTTTCTTTGGGCTCAGGAGCCAACTGAGTAACAGAACCCTCTCTCGCAAGACTAAACTGGGTCTATACAAAAATCGAAAATTGAAAAGAGATTCGGCTGGAATTCATTCTTTACCAGTAGCCCTAGTAAAAGTAATCTGGTCCTTTTTCAAACCACACCCGTAAATACATCGGCATCTCATACAAATTCTATTGGATCTCATATGTTCGTTCCCGGATATGTAGGTCTCAGTCCCTTAGTAAAATGTACATAGGTCCGCATCGGCTTGTAAAGTGCCCACTATGATACGAGTGTTAGTAGTGAGACATATAACATGTCCAACGCCTATAATAGGCATAAACACTCATCGTCGAGGCAATTGAAAACGTTGAGCCTATTATTCTGCGACAAAAATGCTTCGGAGAGAGTATAAAAAATAATATGAGTTGGAGCAGAGCGTTAATCAGGCAATGACGATACCAGTGGCAAGGATCAGTTGAAATCAGTTTTGAAGTTATGAGTGATATTGTTATGCACTGACACACGATTCTTCACCTTGTGGTAAACTATGAGTATTCCCCCCAGAAATCAGCGTTTCGACTGGACAACAGGATAACTTTTGAATAACTGTGGAGTCATTACTAAATCACTGTCAAGTAGTCGATGACCTCAAGGGTTCTGAATGCATTCAAGAATTGTGTGTGATCAACCCAACTTCAGCTGCGTTTACAAGTTACCAAACGAACAAATACTCTTGAGCTCTATCCAGCATTTTGCAGTAGTAGATATGCAGATAGTCCAAACATTTCGAAACTTGTACGCTGCTCTGTTGGTATTGCCACGTACAAGGTGTTGCATGGCAACCAAAATTCTCATGTCAAAAAATATTTGCCAATCTCTACGAATATTTGCCTTTAGCATCCTGAAGCTGGTTGGAGGATATTGTTCAAATCAAGAACGTTACTGTATCACTCACAGAATGTTTCATCCTATTAAAAGTACACACTGCCTTCGTGTCATCCTTTATCAGAAGAAAAATCTGTGAAGACAGATTCCTCCTCACTTAGAGATCATATCATAGATCATAAATTACTTATCATCAAAATATCTATTGATGTAGAAAAAACAAAAGGATTCCTCCAAATGGTCTAACTCTTATGTATTCTCGCATCACTTAGTCACTTTAACCTATTGGGATCTCGACTATATGTGTACTCATGTTGATAGTTGCGAAAGCGACAGTCCATTAGTGGCCTTCTCTACTATGATATGGGTAACGAAATTGAATGCCTCAATGGACATAGTGCCTAGCTTTCTGCCTTATTATGGGCTGACCAAGTTTTCGTTAGAACTTTAGGTCCTTTCAGGTAAGTTGAATTGAATTAATGGCGAAATTAGGGGACAGACTATATCTTGTTTGGGATAAGCTCAGTATGAACGTCAGAGTGATGCTACTGAGAGCATATCTCGGAAACTGAAAGGGTAAATAGACCCTGGAACTAGTACGCTCTGAATAGGCTAACGGTAACTTACGTTTTGTAAGAATACCCATCACTTAAACGGCAAGTGTTAGGCCTTGTCGTCTTCACTGTTATGTCAATATACCACCTTGATCAAAAATTTCCCGGGGACACCACCGTGTGGCTCTCCCATTGTTCCGATTTAAGTTCTGTTTTTTTTGTTAAGTTGGTAAATCTGTTATTGACATTTCCTCTAAATCTTAGCATCATAGCTTGACTTTAGCCAAGAGTACATCTATCTCTGAGTGTGTTGGCGATTTTTTACAATTTTAGAAATGGATTTAAATTTGCAACCTTTCTGCAAAGTGTTTCTTCAACGATTTTCTAAAGAAAACGGTCGTTTACCAGTGGCACGAGCGGTTCAAAATTGGCCGTGAGTCAATCGAAGATGATGAACGCAGTGGCAGACCATTAACATTGAAAACCGACGAAAACATTGATGAAGTAAAAGAAATGTAGGTCAATAACCGCAAATTAACCATCACAGAGATAGCTGAGGACTTGAACATTGCCTATGTAGCAGCAAAGTTGGTGCCAAAAGACCTGAATTTCATGCAAAAACGAGACCGTTTGACGTGTTGACGTCGCAAAAGAGATGATTTGCGAGGCTGAATCCAATCCCACATTCATCAAAAGGATCATTACTGGAGACGTAATGAGACCACGTCGTTTTCAGTCAAAAAAGAAGGCAATGCTCCGGGTTTTCATGGATTACAATGGTGTAGTGCATCATGAAATTTTGCCAGAAGGCCAGACAGTAAACAAAGAGTATTATTTGGGCGTTATGAGACGTTTGCGTGAAGTAACCCTCCGAAAGAGACCAAAATTGTGGGCAGAAAACTCGTGGATTTTACACCATGGTAACGCACCGTCGCACAGTGCCATCATTATTCGTAATTTTTTGACGAAAAATGCAACAAATTGGAGTACCATTCAACAGCCACCGAATTCACCTGATTTGGCTCCCTGTGACTTCCTTCTGTTCAATCGAATTAAAAAACCACTACGGGGAACGCGTTTCAGCAGCTGAGAGGAAGTAATGGAAAAATCGCAGGAAGCACTGATGGACATACCGAAAACCGAATATAAAAAATGTTTCGAGGATTGGATCAAGCGCTGGCATAAGTGTGTTGCAGTCGATGGGGATTACTCTGAAGGGGATAATATAACAAACATACATTTAGATGAGTAAACTTGTATTTCCAATTTTCTGAACACATTCCGGGATCAAGGTAGTATACAAGTGCTAAGAAAAACCGTAATGCACTTTCAAGATGCCGATAAGCAGTTTGCATAGCAGTCGTTTGGTTTGTTTACATCTCGGACAGTAGTACCTTCCGTAGCACAGAACGTTGTCCAACACGGGCATTTTATCTCGTGATTCTGTTTACTTAGCGAGGAGGTTTTCGTCCTCAACTTGTCAAAGTTGTCATTAATTTTGGGGCCTTCTATGCAGACGACTTGGTTAAGTTTTCTTGTCATCTACAAATGCCTGGACGGTCTAGCCATTTAGAAAGATACTTTTAGGAATCTTATTCAGGCGATGGTTTTTTTGTTTTTTATCAGATCCCACTTAACGAGTGCGATGCGACCTTATTTTTGTTAGTATTTGTCTTCTGACTTCTCATAAGATTCGGATTTTTGACAGGTGCAAATGGAAGCAGAAATTTGGCTTTTCTGTTGGGTATAGCATATTATGGTGTTACTTCCAATGAGATTCATAAATTAAGGTCACTGCCCACTCTGGCGAAACAGATTTGTCCCAATTTCTCTACGGCTTCAAATAAATTTCTGCCATTTCCTGAAACTTTTCTCTGTTTCTTTATCTCATCCAAATGGTGCTTCATCATTATAATGGGTGAACAGGAAAAACTTAATATGCAGCAACAATAAATATCTCCTAACTAAATGTAGGTCTCCGTAGACACTTGACACACAAAAATGCCATTGAATGCCAGGAGCATATAAGCATAAGACCAAGAGACGACGACGACTACCATGTCGACACCAGTACCAGTAGTAGTATCAGCAAACAGCAGAGAATAAACCCGGCTGACGGAGTCTTCAGTTTTAGGGGAATGGTGGATGTGTAGAATGGCCTACCTACTATACAGCTCTGGCGATGCTTGCTTAAGCCACGTGTTTTCTCTACATATTACCCAACGGCAAAGTAACCAAGAGAAAGAGACGAAATAATTTACTGTTTACACTTACTTACTTACAATAACATTTCTTGAGGGTTTTGCCTGCCACTGCTACTGCCACCATCACCATTGCCACCCATTTCATCCCTTAGGTGGGCCTATACACCTATATAAGCCGTGTTTATGCCAACCTTATGATGCACCACATGGCTTCAGTTAACTTGCACTTGTAGCTAGCTACGTTCTACTCGTACTGTTGATGTTGATGCTTCTGTTGATGTTGCTGTTGCTGTTGCTGTTTCTTTGTTATTAAAGCTAGGGTTGTTGAATGTGCCTACTTCAAGAAAGAGGCTACCTTTACAGGTGCACCAAGTGCGCATGGAATCCCCTAGAGCTTCTGGCTGGCGGACTGTGTACTCAAATATACAGTGCATAAGGATTTCGTTACATTTGTTTAGATTGCGTTTTTTTTTACCCCACTTGTACGTCTTGTTCTTGTTCTTGTTCTTCTGCTCGTCGTCCTTTTAAAAGTTTTATTTGTAGAACACTTCGGGCAGGTGGTGTTGCCTGATGATGTATATGAATGTGTCCTTTTAAATTGCATTCACATTAGGAGGAGTAGATTGCAAGGATGTAATGGAATGGGTGATTTATTATAATGGAGTAGGTTGATGGGTTGGTAAAGGTACAAATGGATTGCAACACCTATCGAAGCTTCTAAGTGAATTTGATTGGATTAATTAATTCTTAATTTGGAGAATTTCCAAAGTGCATTTAGAGTATGCAGTTGGTGGTTTTTTGAAGTGAGGTTGATTTAATTAATTGATTTCACGGAAACCTTGTCTTTAAAATAACCCTTTAATGTGAGCTCAGAAAAAAGGTTTTGGGTTAGGCCTAGGAAAGATAAAGCTCATTATGTTTATGATATCCGTTTACTAATAATATAGATTCAACAAGATCGTATGATGACATTTGGTGGCCATGTTATGTCTGCGAGCCCTGTTTTTTATAGAAAAAACTCAATGAAGCGCACAAAACGTGAATCAGGCCACGAGAAATGTATAGCCATTGTCAGACTTACCGTAATTGACATAATCTGCTACATGCACCTCTATCACCACTTTGAGATCAAGTAGTAGTACTAGACTGCAGATCTTTACATATCGATGGCAGATCAAATACAAACGTCAGAAATCTACCGGACTATTGCAGTACATTTCTTATGGATAACATGCGAGTAGCATGAAGTTGAAGTTATGCCATAGCTCGCACTATCTAATCTATCGGCTCTTGAAGCTTTGGCAGCGACAACGAAAAGACTAATATTTGTATTGCTGCGAAGTGAATCTCTAAACAAGGTTGCTGATAAATATTCACTACTTCTACGAATAAATTGCCCAGACAAGGAGATAGGAAATAACGCGTGACAAAGGATACGGGCATTCCCATTTACTTTGCGGAAACGGACATTTTCAATGCTTAATGATGAAAAAAGCCTCGTGACACCCTCGTATCATAAAATGTCTGGACTAAGAAAGCAAGGGTTTGATTAGAAATGAACGGAGAAACTATTAACAACCAGCAGAGTGAGCTACATTTTTGGAGTCTTTGGGCAATGTCAAATAGGACTAGAAGGCTGAGTTCTTCCTTCCATGGTGTCACCAGCATCTGCAGAAAAGTAAATAAGAAGGAATCGGTTACCACCTCTTGTGTAAGTGCTCTGATCTGTTGTTCATGATAAATCGTATTACCGGCATTCGGCTTACAGTCATATAATGGTTCCACGACTCGTGACGTGCTCTCCCTTATTGAGAGGTAGACCACAACCTATTTTGACCTAACCTTAGGAAAGTGCAGAGGATTGAGTCTTGTCAACTGAGATTTTACAACTGAAAGAGTCGTTTGTGTCTAGTTTTATGTCAAGATCTACATGACGAAATGTATCCTTGAGAGACACTTCTGCTTGACTTACTAGTGGAAAAGCAATAGGTTCACATATTGAATGTTCTGCAGGTTGGTCCTTATTCGGATATAGGGTTCTGCTAAAATGTTGGTTTAAATAACTTAAGAGCACCAATTAGAGCCTCGCTCTTTGCAATTGGAACAGTTTCTGAAGTTTTTCTGTTTTCAGTTTGAAACGCGTTCCAAAACTCAACTGAGGTTTTGTGTTAGGATGCAATACAGAGGCCTTCTTCACTGTTACTTTATTGCTTCAGATATCGCGCTGCAGCTCTACTTAAATCGGGCCGGCCATTCAGCATAAAATGTTTTCCTTGGATTACAATGCTTTCAACTGGAGTCTTCTTTGGTCTTAAATAGATTTGGCAAAAATTAGAGCAGATTCTCGGAATGTGGATTTTTCGATATTTGATTTGTGCAATGATGTTTTTTTTTTTTTGTAAAGAAACTTAACGCTCAAGTTCTTCGCCGAGTGGATTTTTAACTCTAATCCTCACAGAGGCTATCAAAAGCTAAGTGTGGGCAGTCTTCGGAATGACCAAATTTTTAAAACCATCAGATCACAGTAGAATTTTAATTGATGTGTTGAGTGACAGGGCCACGGTGTACGGTAGGAAGGCTTTAGCCGTTTGCACAGTTGACTAAGATCCAAGCTAAGATGAATTATCTGAAGATTCATATTTGGTTGATTATATCTAAATGAAATGCACTTTTATGGCAAGTAGCCGATATGCACCACACACTGCAAAGTGGGATCACAGTGCACAGCTAACTAAACACAGCTTCATTGAGTGCAATTTTTTTTTATAGAACAAGGTGCATTTTCCTACCTTACTGGCCATTAAAATAGTTTAAAGGTCGCATATGTTCGACTTCTTGAATAAAGTTTTCCAACTGAAGAGTGAGCGGAAGTTTAAATCGATGCAGAATATGTATATAGTACACTTATCGAATTATGCAATCCGAGAGACAAAGTACTCCACCAACAACTGGCTGCAGCTGAGGACTCGGCAACAATTTCTATTCGAGTCAACTCAAAATGCTCTTTACAATCTGACCAAAGCAGATTGTATCCTTACATTTGCTTGTATCTGCTCGAGGCATTTACTATGGGTAGTGTGTACATACTTCCAAAAGGACCATACTGAAAACCATCCATAGAGTGCGTTATCTAATTGAAAACAGCTGGTGTCTTGTCTCGACTCCGCTGCTGAGCTCCCAGTTTAAAACTTGAAAATTGAAGACTTACGTAACAATTTTTCAGAGCAATCCCCAAAGCCCCATGGACTTTTTCATCCATCCATATTCTAACCATTTTAATGGGAATTCCACCTCTCATCCCAGAATACCGACCCAAACCCAAAACTCATTACTTAAACAAGTATGAAAGCAGAATAGAGAATTTTCGGTATGGCAAATAGATTACAGCTTACATATTTGGGATATGACGCGCATATACTCATACTCGTATAGAAGAGGAGTTCTCTCGAAGAGCCTTTTCAAGTGTCATCAACACATCAGCACATGTGGCTTAACAGTGGATGCCTATTGCAAAATACCACACAGTCACCATACGTACAAAGCCAGACTGAGGACAAGCAAAAAGCAATCACTCATTCATTCATTCTTCCTTCTCGAATAATGCGCTGCTGCCATGTCTCATTCATTTTCTCATGTTGACAGCTCAAGGTGGTCGCTTGTTTCTCCTCCTTCCATCTCTAGCCACCCCTAACAAATTAGAATGAGCTCCCACCCTATGTCAGAAAAAAAAGAAGAAAAAAACTGTTTCCGAAGCTCCCTCCAGAGTTACTAGGGAATGACAGTTCGGTACTCCTCTCCGAAAATAGCTCAAGCCTCCCAAGTTTTACTTTTTTTTTTTTCTATTTGACAGACGCCACCAAAGAAAAAGGACGACAACGGGTAGAGCAGGAGAAATAACAGTAAGAGGGACAGAGGACCAGGATCGAGACTTAGAATAAAATAACTTGACGGCAATTTAGGAGGTTTCCTGCAGGATATACGAGTACGTAGATGCCAAACATCTGAATCGAACGGCAGTCAATTGAGCTACAAAGAGACTCAGTCGCAAGCCAAGTCACGAGCCAAAAAATATGAAAAGAGCGTCGCACATTCAAAATTGAACTGTTATGATGTGGGTGTTAAAGAAGCTGACACATGGTAATTGGAGCTTCGTAGGAAAGAAAGGTTGCGGCTCTATATCCTGAATGTCCTTGAAGGAAGCTGTCATGTTTAATCGCTAATTTACATTGATGTGGTTTGGTGTGCTGGATACTACCGTGATGTTCCGGGATACTTTGTGATAATCTCTCTTAAATTACATGTGTCACCTTAAATACGAGCAGTCGGTCCCCCGCCGTTTAAGATGTAGGTACAAATGTAGATACAATGCATCAATTGAACGGGAATGGGAAGTTGATGGGAATAGAATAAGAAGTCAGAGGTGGGAATCGGTGGAGTAAGAGTATTGTAATGGGTCAGGATAAAGGATGGGCAACAACTGATGTGTCCTTGGGTCTATTAAAGGATTACCATTACGGTACCAGATTAAATGACATCGGGATATGTACAGTATCCGCATGTTTATTTGTGTATGTGTGTCCTTATTGTCGGCTAATGTCGGTCTCATTATCATTAAGCCGAGTTGCTCTAAATGCTCATCTATATGTACATATGTATTATGTATATATGCATGCATGGATATGATTGTTTGCTTATGTGCCATGGGCCATGGAAATCAATGTCCATATGCGAATAATGGGTCCGATGAGATATCTAGGGAATCTTATTGGAGTGTTACGGGCATTTGATCTCTGATAGAATTGCCCGCACACATACTGTGGTAATATTATAGCTTTTTTCGGTCTCTCGGTCTTTCGGCCATTTCCGGTTATGTCAACATCGCAGTTAAATTGAATGATGCCGCATGTACTCATACTCGTACAATAATATTGTGCTCTATCCTTATGCCTATATCTGTTGCTTTTTATTGTTTGCATGTTGTAAGAATCAATGATGTCTGGGAATGTTGACAGCTGACAATTGAATAGCCTACAGTATTGTCTGTTTGGCTATACTAAGTTGGAAGTTGTCATTTATCTGGAAAAGGAGTTCAAATTCACTGATAAGCGAAAAGAGTATGAAAGATCCTATGCTTTGCATGTTAGTTTTTAAAGATGTCAATTTAAAGAGACAGTGGTGGTCACAATATTGTGGCTGACATAGGGAGCGTTGCTAGTGAAACAAAGCCAGTACGTAATTTACTTGCCTGTGGGTATTAGCTTCTGAACTCTTCTCCAATGGGGTTCTTTCTTTAGGATGCATTTTGGCTAAAAACCCTCTAAGAATGATGTGTGGATGTATGCTTATATTCGTAGACCAACGACGGAAGAAAGTAGTTGCAATGCAACTTTTTTTTCCTCCTAGACGATGTCTACCTTCTGTGTGATGAAAACTGTCAGCTTTATCTACCTTCTGCCCAACAATCCAAAAAATCATTAATTGATCTTATGTGGATAAGAACTTTGAATTAAAATGCATTTATCTTAAACTCTACTTTACTTGGCTCAGTTCTGGATCTTCTGGTGAGGCTAAATTGGTCAGCACGGTGCGATCCAGGTGTTTTAGGTAAAATATTATTTGTCATTTAGTTTTTCAGCCTTGCTACCACAATTGAACGACATTTAATCTTTTCATATGCAGCCTTGACAACAGGGATCATCCTGTTGAGATATTGGCTCTCCTGTGAACGGCTGTCTATTTAAGTCCAAGATTCATGCTGTCAGGGGATTGTTAAACAGCTGAGAAGAGGAGACATAAGCTCAATGGATTGCAAGAGGATGTTCAACATCTTGTTCTTTGATCCTTTTACGGATTAACTTTTTTGGTGTTTGGAGAGTACACGTATTTCATCAGTTTCCGCAGGCCTTCATCCGCTATATACTCGTATGTTCTTTGATCGCAGAAACACTCCGCATAGATGGCGTCAATTCTGACCGCCTTATCCTTTCTGAGAGCTCCAATTACAGATGAAATGTCTCTTTATTGCTTCGAAATGGTTATTTAAATTCGAGACCGCTGGGCTGTCGGAGAAATAGTTTAACACCATCGCGAAGTAGTTCCTTATATCTAATGACATCAGCATGAACCATCTCGGGATTCGTTGAATGTTGTTTTGAGCTGCGTCCCTCCGCAGATTCATTGGTTCTGGCATAAACCTCATACTGTCGCATGGGCTTGCTGCATTTTGTACCTGTGTAACTAAAAGATTGATCTTGTTATGCTTGCACTTCATACTCTGCACAAGCTAATGGGTTTCAAATTCGGATCTGAGGCTTCTGCAATTACAACTATACAACTCCAGACGTCGTTTGATGGACATATGCTTCGACTTCTTTGCCTCTTACCCACATACCAATGCCTCCAGAATCTGTCTATTCACAGATCTCCAGCGGCCGTCCTCAATTGTATGCTCAGATTAACTGGTTATTTATACTCCTTACCTGTGGTGGCCCCTGATTTATTTGCACATTGTACCTTCAGCGGGCCTCCGCCAAATTACCAAGGCTTCGCCCATCAATGACGTTGTTTAATAAAAAACGGGGGCCGAGCATATTACTGGTCTTCTCGTAAACATCTTCAGATGACGCCTCTGAAGGTTGCTACGATTTGACCAGTTACAAGTTGCTGGTCATAGGTCTTGTTGGCGGCAGGACCACCGGTAGTCCCTACCAGGACTTAAACCTACATGAGAGTCAGGAGCCCCCCGGATTTCGTTCCGGGGATGACTTGTTGCGGTAGGCCCCTTATGGGAGCGTCATGGTGGCGCGGTAAGGGTCTTCCTGTTGGTTTGACCCAATGTAGAGTTGCTGTGACCCTAAGAGCAGTAAGAGGTTTTAGGTCTGCCTCGACTCATACCGAGAGGGTGGAACTTGTGCCTCCAACACAGTTCCGAATTGGTATCACAGGATTGACGGAGAGCGATGGCAAGGCGTATCCTTGCTCCCATGGATGTGTGGGCATCCCGTAAACATAAGTCTACATGACAGGTGGTTTACGTTAAAAACCAGAGACTATATACCTTCAGCATATTGGTGATGTTCCTGTTAATGTATACGACACGAAAGCGTACTTGAGGTCAATTTCTATTTTTATGTCAGGTCATTGTCTATCTTGGAAATGGTCATTTCATCCAAATATAATCTACCCAGGCTTAATGTGAAGTGCAGGGTCAGTTTGTCGTAGATCTGCCCCGCTGACTGTGTGATTGACATTGCACATATCGTGAAAGCATCCTCCGTTCACCGAGGCTAGAAACATTTAGCACATATTTTAGCGCGGTTCTTCCCATTCTTATTCGCTGTGTGATATGTATTATGGTGATTCACCTTATTATACTCTGGAATCCTGTTACCAATGTCCTGCTGATGCTAGCTTAAATGGTTTGGTCTTCGGCGGACTTACGCACGTATCCAAGTGATTTAGCGGAGTGAATTTAGGCAATATTCCTGGTTTGCAAGAATAATTTCTAGCATCCTACTATCTTATTTCGATCAGTCCTCGATGTCCATTTTGCGATTCGCGTTCAATTGAATGAAACGTTCTAGAATCCAAAGATAATCGTTTTTTTTATAAGATGCTCGAAGGGTTCCATGCAACCGAAACTTATCCTGTTTTTGATAAGGAAAGCTCGTGATACATACACCGGGCAACATACTAATATATTTCCAAAGAATGGTGTCAGTAGGCGTGAAGTGGGACAGACTAAGAGAGGTGAAGGAGGCCTATGGGTGCAGAGGATCTTTTCCGTTACGAAGCGATCCGGCACCCATCGTTACCTACGTTACTTCTATGAACCCATTACCTTAGCATCCTCACGATAGGGGCGATAGGTTACAGATTAGATTACAGAGTGTTCAATATTTTACGGAGTTACTGAG
Source organism: Volucella zonaria (assembly GCA_963966105.1). Classification (NCBI taxonomy): domain Eukaryota; kingdom Metazoa; phylum Arthropoda; class Insecta; order Diptera; family Syrphidae; genus Volucella; species Volucella zonaria. The sequence goes on along the minus strand of OZ014531.1, from coordinate 117,763,080 downwards.
AAAATTTCTTCTGCTATTATATAGTCTCTTGATGAGCCTTCATCTTAAATCCAAGTTGATAAGCTACTTTAACCACCGCCTAGATTAGATATAGAACTGTAAACCTTCATTGAACTTATTACTCGCTCAACTTTTCCCGTTTTCTTTCTTTAAATTAATATTATGCGCCAGTCCACACTATATTTCATTTTAACCCTAAAAAAAAAGAAGCGAAAACACCATTAAAGCTACATCCTGGAGTTAAATAATAACTACTGCCATCACTGGTGATGGGGCTACCTATCTACCAGTATCCTGCCAGTTAACAGCGTGCAAATTGCTAACAAAAAACCCAACACCACCAAACCGCAATAACTATGTAGTGCAGCATACTCCTTTTCTACTCCTTTTCCTCCAGCTACAATCTCACTCATCAGCGCTTTGCCATTGGCATTCACAACCTCATCGTCAGCAATGTGTTTCCATTTAGTGTTGTCTATTGTCTCTATAGTCAGGTCTCCATCTCCTCTTCCTCTTCGTCAGTGCTTTTACTCCCTATCATCATCGTCACCATCCAGCCAGACCACCTTCATGCTAAATTTCGAAATTAAAACAGCAAACTGCAAGGAGGACGACATGAATAACAAAAAATAAAAAGAAAAAAAGAAAAACATCACACAACGGCAACCACCTAAACCTCCACCATGCTCCAGAACGGAACGGAATCAACTTTAACAAATAAATCACCGTCCAGCGGCGCGCCACCAGTCTCCTGCGATTTCGTCCGAATCCTTCGTGTGGCACGACTGCATGTCAGTTGTTCATCGGTGGCGATTCACATAAATGACTTTCACCGTCGCGGTTGCCGCGGAATACAAGTCGCCGGAGTCTATGGTCTATAGTTCGTCTCCCACCTGGTCATAGCACATTGTGCCATCCTTTACTTGTAACCCCACCATCGATGTATTCGTTGTACCCTGTACTTTTCGGCTCATCCCTCCGTTCATTGTCGTCTACTGTTCTCTGTCGCCCAGTCGACTAAATGTGGTTTTAAATTTTTCGGAAAATAATTTTCCACCCATAAGGCTTAACGTTTCCTCTATGCTGCCGCCACTGCTGCCACTGCCACCGCCTCCGCTACCACGCTCGAAGCCAAATGCCAAAGCTTGACATGGGGAATGAAAGAACATATACGAGCTATCCCTGCTTCCATCTTTTTTCGCTTAAGAGTTACCCAGACGAGTGGTCGTAGGCGGGGTGGAATGGCAAAAAAAAAACTTGCCATAATAATACGACCACCAGGTAATCGACATGAAATGGGAATGCAACATGCAATCGGCCGGAAAAAAGTCCCATCGGGACACCGCCACTGCCGCCACTATGTCTGCATACATACACGAATACAAGTCCGAGAATACGTGTGTGCATGTTCGTACCATACGAAAGCAGCTCGTGCGATACTTATACTTGTAGATTGGAACTTGGAACTTGGAACCCGACTCTACATCCATCCGACTCCCCTCAAACCTATTTATCTCGGTCGAACGGTTGCTCCTTTGATGACCATAGGTACCAGCAATCCTACATATGTTTGTAGCAGCCTACCATAAGAATGCAATACCAGGATGGACAAATAGAAAAAAAAACCTATTTCCCACTTCTTTTTTTTATTCTTTTTGCCGAAGGATTGAGCCTTTGTGGCACCGCTTATGGTCAGTGTTGCTTGATAATGATAACGAGCGTTGGCCAGGAGCATGGTGCTTCTTCGATGAGATTGAGTGACTGGATTAATCGATTAATAAATTTCAAAATAGATGGAGATGTTCTGATTGTCATACCACAAAAGTGTTAATAAGGACCTTCGCACCAATCTTAGGTTATGATTGAACCAAATCATCCGTCTATGCTTCCAATGAATCTCGCTTGATTATCTTTGACACTATAGCAAATTTTTCTTCTAATGATCTCAGTGCAATAGATTTTTGCAGAGTTTGCACTGCAACAATGGAGGTTCAGTTCCAGTGGGATTTGCTTTATTGGCACTTCGTGCACTTCCTTATCTTCTGCTTTGATAGTTGCAGCACCCAAATCATAGGCGTGTCACAGATATGTAGGTCGCTTTTTCTTAACGCCTGGGCGAGAGATTATTTCTTGAATGTTGGAACTCTTCACTCTGTTCACCACTCGTAAAATTAAAAATATCCTCACACAGCAATGGTTGGCATTTGTTCTAACTCAGGAAGGATGCACGGAAGATTTGACATCAACTATACTCATCACATCGTACATGCTACATATTTGAAACACAATAATTCCTGACAAAGGACTTCAGTAGCAAAATTGTTAGTAAAATCATCATTTATTTTACTTTTGTATTTAGAGCTTCATTTTAAGTGTGTTTTTATGTTAAGAGTTCTTCAACATCTTGTAATGAAATAGTCTCATACGAGGGCTGTTTGATGAGTACCCGGATTGGAAGATAAGTGGCGCTACTGAGCCAAAATGAGTGTACCATCATTTAGTATAACCTCTTTTAGCCCGCCTGTCAAAATTTTGTGAAAATCCGACGCTTAGTTTTGTTTTGACACCCATTTCAAAACATCGTGTTAGTGTTTTCTGCGAATATGGAAAAAGAGCAGTATCGCTCCGTGATCCGATTCTTGTTCTTGAGTGACAAAACCTACGAGGAAATCTCGATGGTGTATATGGGACCTATCCACCTTCCCGTACAACTGTTTACCATTGGTTCGCAGAGTTTCGCCGTGGCCGCACGTCGGTTTTTGATGAACCGCCCAGGTGCCCCCAAAAACGGTTACTACAGAGGAAACCGTAGATTAATTCATGGTCTCGTGTTGGCGGATCGCAGAGGAATATTCGGTAGTTGGCTGAGATAGCAGTCATCTTAACTGAACGCATTAGCCATATCCTGCACGAGATCTTGGGCATGAGAAAGCTATCCGCGCGATGGTTGCCGCGTTTGCTCACACCGGAAAACAAGCGCAATTGTAAGACCACTTCAAAGGCCGTCGATGAAACATGGATTCATTGGTACATACCAAAGACCAAAGAACAGTCAAAACAATGGGTTTTACCCGGTAATCGTGCTCCAAAGAAGGCGATGACCGTGACTTCGGCCGGAAGGGTGTGAAAACAAAACTAAGCGGCGGATTGTCGCCAAATTTTGACAGGCGGGCTAAAAGAGGTATACTAAATGATGGTACACTCATTCTGGCTCAGTAGCGCCACCTATCCTCCAATCCGAGTACTCATCAAACAGCCTTGTATATGCCAGATCCAAACTCAATTATCTTCTGTTATTTGGGTACCCAAGAATAACCTGATGACCATCATTTAACTAATCAGCATAAACCAGAAAGCGACCATAGTTGTTAATCCTAATTCCCTAAAAGATCATTTGTGTTTTCTCTCCCAATCACTGCGCAGCGGCATTTCTTTCATCGTTTTATGCACAATGAGGGAGGATCTCCGGGATCCTATGATGAATTATGATTTTTTCTTCTTTCGCGTCTCTATAGTCGTTGAAAGGGAAACCTTTTTATATATATTCCTATCAGGTAACGTTCTGTTGTAAAGGTCGCTGGTATACATTTCCTGTCAGCTTTTCTTCAATATGTGCTAAGTCAGGTAAGCCGTAAGGCATAAATCTGGAAGCTTCCACCTACTGTTTACGAATTCAGAGGGAAATGGAGTTTTAATGAGCCGAAGGAATTAGGTAGACCTTTTATGCGATCAGAAATACTCTGCCTGGCACCTTCTTTTATCTGTTTGTCCGCTTTGTAGTTCTAACCATCAATCTTATTGAAAGATTCGCGTAACAAGATTGAGCTTCTAATTGACGAATCCAGGCTTGAATTGGTATCTGACCAATGATGAAATCACATAAGACCGGTTGCTTACAATCCGAATCTGGCTTCTGCTTCCTGGACCATAATGTTGGTCCGAAAAACATTAGGATGATTCAGTAGCCGAATGGTTTAGTGGGTATCCTTCAAGCTGAATATCACCCGGCCCGTGGTGTAGTTCTCTAAGATGTATTTATTTCGTCCACCTCTTCTTGGAATAGACGGACTAAATCGCACAACGAGCATAGGGGGTCCGTAATCTCAGTAGTATAAATGGTGATGCTTGCAAGAATCTTATCGTAACCAACATTTTCAACATTCAGCTGAGGCTCTTCTCTTATATCTTACATATTGTAATTTTGCTTAGAAATTATCAGGATTCAGTTATGCTAGGTCATAAGCATATTTTACATAGTCCACCCTTGTAGCCTACAACTTCAAGGGTCCTGACTACGTTCCTTACTACTAATACATTGGTACATACAGAATTGGTCACAATATTTCTACTGGAGAGGTGCCATTACATACCAATCCTGTGAATGATTAAGACCCACCTCAGAATGAACTTGCATCTATCCATTTCCTTTCTAATATCTAAGGCATTTGTTGACCGCTAAATCTCTCTAAATATTTAAATGGAGAAGAGCGCTTGTAATACCATCGTATGCATGGTACCAGTTTAAATAAAGCTTTAAGCCTGATTCAAACGCCGACATAGTTGCGTTTAATAATTTCTGTCACCAAATAACTTTGGCATTTGCCAAACATTCTTCAATTGCTATTTGCCAACGTGGACATATATGGCACGGGACTTCCCTAACCCTGTTATCATTCCATTCAGATATTTATCTGAACATTATCAATCTACATAATATGCGTTCAGAAGAAATTGTATCTGGTGTGTAAGTATGGCGGAAGATGTAAGACTGTCAATTCGGCGACGATTGCCTGTGCTTGTCCACTTTGTGGAAAGCGGCGCTACAAAGTATATCAGGTCCTCAGCGAAAATGCCTTTCCAGTTAGTGCGGTCTTTTGCCATCTGTCTCCAGTGGCGCATAGGATGTAGGTTGTAGTCCCAACTTTTCCGGGACCATTTCTATCCATTTCAGCCGGGTTGTTCGAGCTTTCCTGATGAATTTAGCATCGCTGTATAGCCCGTACAGTTCGCTTTGAAGCGTCGCGTCTATTCTCCACTGATGCATATCAAAAGTTACCCAAAAAACTTTACTCTCGAGGCGGCCGCAAGTATTTTCATCCGGTTTCGTCAGCGTCTGAGCCTCAGCGCCGTTAAGCAGAACTGGGATGATCCGTACTTTGTATAAAGTCTATTTGGTTGCTCGAGTTCTACTACTCAATTTCTGCGCTGCGCTGGTGCCGCTGGTGCCGTTGTTGTCGTTGATACCGGGGACGAGATAGATAAAGTCCCTTATTCGCCCCCAAAGTTGTAGCTGCTTTTCGTGGTGTTTTATCTTACGCGTCGATGTTGTGTATCTCTCTTTTTAGAGAGCCACCTCTGCTTCGAGTCGCACTGTTCCATTGACTCCTCACTGTGTTCTTTCCATCACGTGTATGTCGATGTCATCGACGGATGCGAGTGACTGAACAAACATTTGAAAGATGGTGCCTCTGGAGCTGACTTGCGAGTTTCGCACATCTCTTTCAAGAACGATGTTGAAAAAATCGAGGAAAAACACAATGCCCTATTTAAGTCCCTTTCTGATATTGAAGGTCTTGCGTTTTGTCCCTACTGACGATCATAAAGCAGCGTGAATTCTTCATCGTCAGCCTTCATAGCCGAATGAGCTTGTCCTGGGTGCCAAAACTAGACATGACTGTTTATAGTTCGTCTCTATAGACGCTATCATGTGCGGGCTTGAAATAGATGAAGAGGATCTTGGCTTACACCCGTATAAGATTGCTCTACAAAGCATTAGTCTTATCAGTTCTTTATTATCAAGATAGGATAAACAACACTTCTGCACTGTCCTGTCTACAAGATATCAAACAAAGAAAGGCACCACTTCTCCTGTGCAGACTATAAAATAACAAACCTAGTCTCAATCTCTTGATGTGAACCAAGGCCTTGTCACTCCAAAAAATGACAAGACCATGTACTGGTCTTACTTTTTTGTGTATATAGGGGGAAACCTAAGATCTAGCGAGAGAATGAGAGGTATGAAAAGGTTTGTTATTATCTGTTGAAATTGGGTTTTCCCATTTTTGAGTGTGTGACCTGGGGACCGAACCCAGAAGCTCTGGCATAGTAGTAGCAAGCTTTACCACTGCGTCATGTCGGTCACACTGGTCTTGTCAAATGGAAGTAGTGTGCCCAATATCAACGAAATAAAGGCGAAAAACTACATATACAGGTGTAAAAATATTCCTCTTGGATCAATTAATTACAAAATCCACATCTGTTTCATGAGTTTCTATTACAAAGCCTGACTAGTAACGCCTGGTCTATTTTACAACATCCACTTCCAAGAGTTAACATGTTCACTAGAACATCGCGTTGAAATTGAACTCACTAAACCTCTGGAGTATCCATAAAAATCCTTTCGAATTCGCTTGCATTTTTCGTTGATTTTATCCCCTCATTACCACTATGTATAGAGGTGGCAAATAATTTCCCAAATTTATTCCTCATAAACAAGATTCGACGTTAACCGTGGGATGTGGGATGGGATACAGTTTACTATCACGACCTATGCGACCGCGTTGGAACGTATCTCGAGTGCTACGTGCAAGTCTTTAGGATGAGCAATCAAAACAGGACACCAGCAACAACAAGCATTAAAAAAGAGAAAAAAAAAGAAAATGAGAGAAAATAACGTAAAATCCGTGACACTCCTTGAATTGTAATTACATCCACGTCCTTTATTACATTTTTTTTTTCATTTTCCCTTCCCTTTTGTTGGGATGTTGTTGTAGTCGTTTCTGAGGAGGGGGTAAGCTTATGACTTCATTATGTCTCCCTCACATAGACTCATCTCATCATCATCATAAAATCCTATGACTATCTGTAGTCTGTACCGTACCACGCAAGAATTCCCAAAATTAATTTTATTTGTGCTTTCATTCTTGTTTCTTTCTCTGCTCTTTCTGTTTCGTGTTTTTCTGTTTCTTAGTGTTAATGAGACCACTTCCATTTTATAAAGGACACCCAACTGACCAAGTAGATAGTGAGGGAATTTTGCGCTGCTTTGGAACATAATCCCTAAATTGTCTAATGGCGACAATGTTTAGCCCGGAAAAACAGGACAAACTCCGTCTTAAAGCGCATTACATCCTTGACAATACGTTTAATGAACTGAAAATGAATTATTTGTCAATTTTCTAAAATTGTATTTATTTATTTTATTTTCTATTTTTTATTTTTGATTTTTTTTTTGTCAACAAGACTCCGGGGGGCTTTTCGACTTTCACCAATAGATCTGGCACAAGCAAAAGATCGAGGACAGTCTATCACCAATGGACCATCGGGTGTGCGGGTGATGATGGGTAATCATCATTGTGGAAGGAGTGCACCCGAGGTTTATTGGTCTGTTGGTTCTGAAGGTCCTGCTGGCTGTATCTTAGTTCCCGTGAGAGTTTTGTAAAGGCGGCTTCACGGTCATCTAATCAAGGACGACATAATTTGGATTTTTCTGTTAAATCGGAACAAGAAGAAGGCAACGAAGAGTAGAGAAAACTTTCTTAAGTATGTATTTTCGCGGCAAATCTTTTCCTAATTCGATTTGCTTACTCACTTGTTCGAGTTTCAGGTTTTTTCTTCGAAGAATTTTCCGACTTCGGCTCGATAGATACAACGATATTTATGTCCTTTTGCGTCTTAATGAATTTCAGTTGTTCTCATTTTGTATAGGCTGTTTTTTTTTTCTCTTAGGATGTCCTTTCACCCCCTGTTTGACAGAGGGTTGGATAATGTAAGCTTTTTAAATGGAACATAAATTGCGAAATTTATCATCCGGAGTACGGCTCAATGGTCATACGCTAAAGAACACGAGGTCTCCAGTAGGGATTACTTAATTGTTGGTTGTTTGGCTTGATAACTTTTCGCATAGTTGGTTTCAATGGTGCTGATGGGGTGTTTTTTTTTTTCTTTTTGGGAAAAGAAAACTCTGTTCAAGGTGAAAGTTGTTATTGGTTTATTTTAGCTCTTGAATGCGTGTAAGCGACGAGTTTTGACACTTTTGGCAAGTGTTTGGTAATCCACTTAGCCGACAGCTTTTATTGTAGTTAAGTGCTGTCCGTGGTTTTTATCCTCAGAACGTTGAATGCCGTAGGCTATGCGGAAATGCGAAAAACCATCGGCTGGTGATAATTTGATGTTTGCGAGAAGCACAGAGATGACACTTCAAAACTTTCTCCGTTACTTTCTTTGCAAGTTTGTCGGTTATAAGTATGGCTGTTACCCGAACCGAATGCTGCTCTAAGTATTTTCATTAGTTTGAATTGTATGATTTTAGAGGAAAATGTTGCACGTGTTTGTGCTTAAATTGTTTTAAGGCTTAAAGCGGTGCGTAGGATCTGCTGATTCGCTGCTTTTAAAGTGGTTTCTACTTAAGTTCACTGAACTAGCATTTGAGCCATTATTTTCTGTCATACTTTCATCAATTCCCGTAGATGGATTTTCAGTTAGAAATGGATTAATGTCTCAAGCCCGAAAACTTTGTCTTTTAGGAAACCAGGTCACTTTCATTGAAGAAGTACACGAGAATGAAATGGAATCGAGATGTTTATAAGACTCGTTTGGCAGCCGTCAGATGTTCCAAATGAAGATTGGTCTTAAGTTGGGCTAGCTTACAGAGCGTGTGTATTATATCTGGCCTCGTGGATACACCTAGATACATGATCCAATAAGCGACTGGTATAATTTCACGTCCACCTTCTTGCGATTGAAGTAGTCTCGACATAATTTCTATTTAATGTCGGAATCAACCGGGGTACAACTTTTTCTTGTTTCCATCATGTTATATTTTTCATCACGAACAAATTGGTTTTGAGAAAGACTTATTGTTTTAGGAGCTGTGTCCCGTTTAATTTGTATTCCGAAGAAGTAATCCACGTTTCCTTTATTGACAACGTCAAACTCTATTTTGTTTTGTCTCTTAGCCCATGTCAAAATTTTTTTTTTTAGAGCCAACGTCAACGTACACTGATATAAAGTTGATTTCGCCTTTTAAAATATACGGGCAATAATGGCTTTGTAGTGGAACGAAACTAATTTTTGATAGGACTGAATGTAACTTTTCGTTCAACTCTCGTCCAGCTTATTTAAGGCTATATATTGCTTTTTGCAGCTTACACACTTGCTGCGGACATACCATATAGGACCTAAGAATCCTTCAGGCTGCTGCATAAATATGTTATCTTGTATGCTGCCATGACATCCATTTGATGAACAGCTGACCATGCTGGTGTAATATGGATGGTTTAGTATCTGGCAACTGGTGAGAATGTTTCTTTGAGGCCCACTCCAAACTTTAAGCTACATCGCTTTAATACCACATTACCAGACTTATTTCGCTTTAAATTGAACACGCACTTGCATTTAACTTAGCGAATGTGGTCATTAGTTTGTTATACATCCCTAACGTATTTGAATCTATTCTAAATCTAAATCTCTTTAGGATTGCAGTTTCATTGTGGTCGATTTTACATGAATTATGGAAGCCAGCTCATCTTGTAGCTGAACATCTATTTCGATTAACTCATCGACAATCTCACAAAATTTTCGTTCGTGATATTCAATTAAAGGGTTTTCGGGCATTTTTTCCTAACCATTTGCTTAAAGAGTGTCACTTTTTTCGCGGGGCGTTGGGACGATGTACTGCCTCTAATTTCTCCCAAGTTTCTTTTGAGAATTTACAATATTTTATGTGAACTAATATAGTTGTGAGGATTTTACCTACTGAATTACTAAAGGTGGGGCTATAGCCCGGGTTGGACCTGGTCCTCAACCAACAAGCGTCTCCAATCAGCTCGGGTTTTATCCAGCTGTCTTCGGTTTTACCCGCTAAGTTTTTGAGCTTCCCTTCCGCTTGCATGTGCCACATATTCCTCTACTGTCTTGTCCCTCGGGGGTGGGGTTGAAGACTTTTTGGGCCGGATTTTTGGTGTCCTTCCCGTCTACGCCAGCCACCTCAGTCTCTGGACCTTCCCTCTTCCGACTAAGTCGATGTCAATGTTCGTTGTATCACCTCCTCCACTCACCGTCTATGCTAGGCGGAACCGAAATCACTCGAAGAATTTTTCTTTCAAAGCAGCCAAGAAAACACTTATTTATTTTTGATAGAGTCCATGCCTCTGCGCCACAGAGCAGGACTGGGATTATTAAGGTCCCTATATAAGAGCTTAATAATCCTTAATGCCCAAAGGCTCAGCGATTGGCAAGATTGATTATCCTTCGTTTGATCTCAGCGCTTGTGTCGTTGTCCTTAACTACCTCAAAATTTGCCGAGACGTCGGTCTTGGGTGTCCTTTGTTGTTGAGAACAAACAATTCGTCTTGCCCTAGTTAACCGTTAAACCCATCTTCACCGCTTCCGTCTCAATATTATTATGTCAATATCATCGCCATATACGAGTAATTGGACGGATTTTTAAAAGAGTGTGCCTCTTGTGTTGGCGCGTGGGTTTATAATATTGTTTCAAGAAGCAGGTTCAAGAAATCGCTTGACAGCGCGTCGTCTTGTCTAAACCCTTTTTTGGCATCAAAGGTCTCGGTGAGTTCTTTACCGACCTTGATGGAGCAGCGTGCATTCTCCATCGTCATCCAAAACTAGACATTGCTCTCTATAGCTGCTGTCATACACGAATTTAAAATCGCTGAATAGATGTTGTGTATCGATTTGGAGCTCATGGGTTTTTTCCAAGATCTGCCGTAGTGTGAATATGTGGTCGATGGTGGACTTTTCTGACCTAAAGCCACCCTTATATAGAAAAATCCGGTTGTTGACCAACGGCTTCAAGCGTTCACACAATATGGCAGATAGGATCTTGTAGGCGATGTTGAGAAGACTGATGCCTCTGCTGAGGTTCCATTCATAGCGCATACTTGTGTCCGACCATATTTTACAGATGAGTTGGTGTGCCTTACCAAGTCATCGCATGTCGTTTTGAAGAGCTCGGCAGTCATGCCGACCGCTTTACCAGGTTTGTTGGACTTTAACTTGGATATGGGTATCTTCACTTCATCCAGGTCGGGTGGACAGAATTGTTGGTCTGCATCTTCATCGTCATCGCCGTTATACAGTCTACAGAAATGCTCTTTCCAAATCGTCAGCATCGCCTGCGACTCTACTACGATGTTCCTTTGTTCAGGGTTGGTGTACGTGGCGTGTCTTTGGTAGAACTTCCGAATCTCATTCTTGGAGTAGCATCTCTCAATTTACTCGACAACGCGTTTCTCGTTCTCCTTCATTTTCCTCCCGAGAAGCTGGTGTTCGTATCTCCTCTTCTGTTGGTAGAGCTCGTGACTCTAGTTCTTATATGCAGCACCACTTTGTTTGCAACTTCCTTAACTGGATGTGGTTGCCGGCACTTGTCGTCAAACCTGGGGCTTCGTTGTGGTGGCCGAGTGCATTAGTGGCGGCATCTCTGATGGCTTTTCGGCAATGTTGCCACTGGTCTTCGATACTTGATACTGGCGACATAGAACCTCGTACGAGATTAATGGAAAATCCATCGGAAACGGATTTGGCGATCTCTTATGATTGTAGCCGTCCGACGTCGAATTTCGTTGCAGTATTAGCTTGCCTTTGGGGATATCCGGGATATCCGGAATCGTATCTTAGGTGTAACAAGGTCCGGGTCCGGGTCGATATTGACCCCGCGGAACTTTCGGACACCCATAATACTTGACGATTGCCTTGCGTTGATCGCATTGTGGTCAATCGGATTGACGGTCGATTGATCAGGAGTTCTTTAAGTCCCCCTATGAATATCGAGATGTGGGAACCGCGTGCTAGCTACGACAATGTTTCTCCCCGTCGTAAAGTCGATTAGCCTCAATCTGTTATGGAAAATGGTGTCATGCAGACTATAATTTTCTAAGATCTCTTCTTGGCTTTGCATTAATGTCGTCGAGGACAATTTTAATGTCACCTGTTGGGCGCTGCACGTAAGTCTTGTCCAAGAGTTCGAAGAAGCTATCGTTGGTGTCATCACTTTCCCCAGATAGCTAATTTAGCCTTAATAAGAATTGTTATTACTCCTTAACATGCCGGAAACTCAAGACTTCATGCCTAAGTCTGCCTCTAACGACAATCCCGAATCCAAAAAGGCGCTGCTTTTGCCGTCGATAAAAATTGCGTAGTACTCGTAGATGTCGCAGTTTCTCATCCTTTTTTTGTCCTCCTCAACCATTCGCATTTCTTGTATGGCGGTAATACGAGTATCTGCTTTGCAGGGCTCTTGGGTTACCGCTAGTAGTTCGGCTGCCAATGGCCTTTTAATGAATTTAATGCCCTTTGGCTTGTATCCGATTCTTGTTGTTGCTTCGTAACTTGTTTTTTTCCACAGCCGGCAGTTTCCCGCTTTTTTATCCGTTCCATCCCCGGTTGAAGAATCTATTGACCGTAATTCACTTGCACACTTTCACAATTCGCAGGGGATCAAAACGGATTTCATCTGGACTTTTCAGTCTTCATAGTTGTCGTTGTCCAATTTCTCTATTTGATAGAGTGATGAGTTCATCCAAAATACATTGTACGAGTATCACAGTATCACTCAGTAACCGAGCATATTAATTTAGGTTTATGTAACAAGCAAGTACATATGTACCCATGTAAAAGAGTATTACAGAAATACTCGGACATATTTGCCCTATAATTCAAGTATTTGTGTTACGTACAAATTCATTTAATAGTGTGGTAGGTATACATTTGCCAACAGGTTGTCTTCAGTTCAATGTAGAAAATGCCAGTTCTATCTGATCCGATCATGGGACCATGTAGGCTCCATTTGTTTCTTATAGGAATGCTCAATGTGTAATTTTACGGTTAAGAATACTCAGTAAGATGTTACAGGAATTGCTGAAGTCTAGATCCACAGGCTTCCATCAAGCCTGGCGGCAACACCTACGACTTTTTTTTTTTGAAACATTCAAACTAGCTTTCACCTTTTCCCTAGTAATTCTCTAAAGGGGCGATTACAATAGAAAATCTCATCATCAATTACCAGTATATTAAAGTCTTGACAACAAAAAATAATCAAGTTTCTTAACAACATAAATATGCTACTTTAACAAATGCCACCAATAACATCCTTATGCTTCAGCAAACGTTTCCAAGCACCCGTCTGTTATTCCACCTCTGGGACTAAATTCAACAAATTGTCGGAGAATCTTTTCTAAGAAATACTAAATCTATCTTTAGGATGGATGCGATCCCTACACATACTCGTATCCCTGCGGATATCTTCCATTTGATGTTACATCATTTTTTGTAACAAAGTATTTTCTCTTCAACGTTGCAAGTCTTGAAAATTTGCTCAAGGGTAGAATTTCCTCCCCAAAGGTAGGACAAAATTCCAGGTCTCCTTTGTACTTTGGAGACACATTTTAAGGATTTTCGTTACCAGGGACAATGTTTCGAATTTCCCGTGGAAATTTGCAAGTATACTCTGTAAATCATCCAAATCGAGATTCCATCTTTTGACCCCTTTTGAACATTTATTTTCAGTTAACACACTCAAATAGCAATTTCTAACCGCATGTAGATACAAGATACAAGATACAAGATTCATATCCCATGTATGTCATTTTCTACCCTTAGAAGGGAGTTATTCGCGTTCGTTAAAATAATTATTGTAGTTTCCTGGGAAAATTTGGAAATTTAATTCCAGTAGGTAACGCTGACATTCTATGTTTTATTAAAGGTCACATACGGCTCTGGATGGGTATACTTGTGTTACACAAGGAAAAAGCTATGTCCTTTTAATCCATATTACTATACCCGCATATACAATACATCGGTATCCGTTTTTGTATCTCTTGAGGAATGATACTCTTCTTCTTTGGCCAGAACAAGTAATTTACGGATAATTTATTGCTTTTATTGCGTTTTTCATAAACCAACTTTGTGTATATTATATTTTTGAACACTTCCCACATTTATTGTTATATTCGTTAAATGTACTTTATTCATTTCTTGTTTTCTTTTTTTCATTTTAGGTAAGACAACAGACGGCGGATGTACAGATACGAAGGGTGTGTTAGCAAATGAAATTATCTCATGTAAAATATCTTTGTGTGTCGCATTTATTTATTTTCTTTAAATTTATTTTTAAAAGCTAGGAAATTACATTTTAATGGCACAAGTGGCGCTTGAGACAGTTTATAACACAGCGTTGGCGGTGGCTTTTATTATGTTTAATGAGTCATTATCATCGAAATGAAAATTCGCAAAAAATTATATAAAAAATCAGAACGCGTTCATTAAACGATTTGATGTAGCCAAATTTGCTCGCGCTCGCATTTGTAGTACATACATACATCCATATGTATCTCGTTGTGTTGAACGCATTCGCATTTGTTTTGGTTTCGGATTTTTCGCCTTCTGCTAGTGAAATAATTGAGTGTCAAATGACATTAAAATGATGGTGATTTTGAGTGTAGAAAGCGTAACAGATACGAGTATGGGAGAGTCAGACAATTTTTAAAAAAATAATTGGATAAGAGAAGAATTCCCTCGCCCTTGTCAATTTGGAAATTCGCGTACTATTTGGCCGTTTATACGTAGGTTGGAGGTGCGCCCAATTTTCATTTTGGATTATTTCTCAATTTTAAGCCATCAATCTTCTTTATTGTACTATTTTTCAAATCCAACGTCAGGCCTTTAGCTCTAATACAACGTCTTACTTGTAGTTGGGGACACAGCGGGAGAATCTAGGAATTAAATATGAGTATTCCTAAGTTGCGCATTGGAAGTGACTGGCAAAGCATTACCGAAAGAAAATGCATACTAAACTTAAGCAAGCAATCTTTGTTACACAGCCTACTTCAACCACCGGTTTATGTTATGTGTTTACTACTCAATCTTCTGGGTTATGATACCTAGTCATTTATTTACTCAAAAGACTCACAGCTCATAATGGGTCTCTTCATGAGATACAGCATCTTTCATGTTCTTCGATCACAAGTACTCCACTTCCCGATGTGCAAACTACGCGCTCAGATATGGGTTTGGTTTGAATGCCTGGGTCTTCCATAATTTGGTTACTGGAATCCGGGTTTAATTATGAACTACTTTTCTTTCGAAGGTAATAGCCGTAGACTTCATTGAATATCTACAAGACTATACGTTGAGTTGCTTTCTATAGTGAATTAGTCAAATTCCTTCCCTTTTTTTAAAGTTGCCATTTTTTTTGATTAGTGACTTATTGCTTGTATGTTTGGTGCCATTTACATCTAGAGTGACCGGTTTCGATTGTTCTTCAATTCTTTAAAATACTCTTCCATTGCAAACTAGTGGAAAGATATATTGTTCTATAAACTTGCTATTTGTAATGTACTATGGTGTATCTCAGTTGATTTTTTGTACATGTTTCGGCATAAAATAGCCCTCCAGGGACCCCTTAATTTGGGAATCTTGTGAGCTCCTTTACTTTACTTTTAAATTCATTTTTATTGTTTCTTTCATTATTACTTACATTCTGGACAAAAATGATTAAATCTAATTTAATAATGATAGTTACTTATTCTAGCTTACTGGATCTTACCGAGCGCTCTGAACTTAACAATCTCATTCAAAGTTTACCTTTCGGCCCTAAAAACTAACTTACTAGACGCACCGAGTGGTCACCATACCAATTTCGATTTCAGGCGCCTGGCATTCGTCAACAACGTGCACAAGCATCCCCGAGATTTAACCAATGCCATAAAGCATCGTTCACTTTTCAGCGGCGCCGTCTTATGTTAACGAACGTAGCCTTTCCACGAGATCCCCCTAACTATCCTTTAACTAACTTACAACTAAGAGGAGTGTGTTACCTAAGTAACGTACTGACCTAAGAAAGCGAGCCCACCCTCTCCCCTTCTTCCAGAATTCGGTGTACTGTTTCTCGGCATCGATGCGATCGCTGTCCGCAATCGCGGGAGTAAACGGAGGAGCTCCTGAGCATTGGCGACATACCCGTCGTAGATGAGCCGCTTGTTCCTCGCACCGCGGTGGCGATGGTATATTACCAAGATACCACCCCTGCTTTTCACTAACCCTTTATCATCAATATGGAGAAATGCTTCTGATAAAGCCCGATAGAAGCGTGCTCTTGTTGTACATTTCATTGGGGTAATAAGCCCTAAAGATCAGGCTATTATCGTTGGTCATTGCCCTTGCAACATGTCTTCGAATCACCTTAATCAGGAAATTGTCAATCCAATTCAGATTAACCCCATTGTAAAGGACTTTGTTGGGATAATATTTGTTGTACTCTGATTCTGGTGTTCTGTACAAGCCGAGACGAGTCCTAAGACACTGCCTTTCAAACAGCCGAATCCTTTCCATCTGATACGGTGCTACATTGAACCGAACTGGGCAACCATACGCGATGACTGGCCTGATTAGGGCCACATAGCATATGACCTTCACCCTGGAGACAAGCTGACTGCTGTGAAATAGCCCTCTTGTCAGGGCTGAAGCCTTCTTGGCCCCAGCAAGACAAGCATCTATATGTTTTTCAAAATACAAATACTTGTCGAGCCAGATACCAAGGTATCTCACTACGCTTCTCACCGCAAATGGCAACCCGTGCTGTCCAATGATGGCCAAATTTCGCCGGTTATATCTGGTATCCCTAGAAGCCCATCTCAATGGAGTTCTAAACAAGATTGTTTCCGACTTTTGAAAATTGATTTTCAACTTCCAATCGTCGCAATATGCCTTAATATGATCGAAATCACGTTGCAGAAGAGTATTGATGACTTCGATTTTTGGACTTGATCTGTACGCCACACAATTGAGGGAACCTACTAGATCACTTGCGTAAATATTAAACAGTATCGGAGAAATCTCAGCCCCCTGTTGTAAGCCGTTTTTAATGTCGAAAGATCTTGCTCGAACTTCCTTCCTATAAGCATGTCGTAAATCAGATATAGCAGGGGTTTCGGCATGCCCATCCTGGTCAACTTATGGAAAAACCGTACGGTGTTGAAGGCCTTCTCAAAGTCAACGCGGCAGGCACCCGTACACTGGTTCTTGCATTTATTCCACTGTATGTCGGAGACCAGTTTTAACGCCGTGGCCGTGGTGTAGTGGTACTAGCAATCGCTTCTCACTCGGAAGGTCAAGGTTCGAATCCTAGCCACGGCAAGTTTTCATTTGTGCAATTGGAACTCAGTCAGAAAAATCTGCGTGTGAAGGCATAACACTGACATGTAGATTTGGCTGTTGTAGGGTTTTCAAGCACAAAACAACCGTTAAAATTCACAACCTCACCATTCCGTGTGAAGAAAATCTCCCCGTCCTATTCGGACTCCCACCCCTGGAGAGTCAATATCGAAACCAAACACACCTGAGTTTCAAACCACTACATCACAAACTTTCCTTTCTCCTCCTTCTACCTTTCCGCCCGCGCCATGGCAACAGTGTAAGGGTATTCATAACCCCTTTGGCGCGCGTACATTATAAAAAAAAAAAAAAAAAAAAACGCAGCATAAATAGTGTTATGCCTCGCCCTAAAACCAAACTGATTTTCTGGAATTATACTATTTTCTTCAACCCACTTTAACAGCGCTCTATTTACCACTTTCTCGAATACCTTGGATTAGTTCTAACTTCACCCATTTTTGGGATTGGATGTACCACAGCTGTTATCCAATGCGTCGGATAATATGCGTTATTCAGCGCATTGTTAAATAGCGTTGTAAATATATCCACTGCTTCCAAGGGCATCTACTCCCGATGACTTTTTGTTTTTCAGGGATTCACAGATGCACAGGAGTTCATCCTTTCGCACGAACAAATGCGAGGAAGCTCGGTCATCGACGATGATGACGTTTGCCGCCTTTTCTTCACTGAATACGGTGAAACCGTGATTCTCGGATCGCCAATTTTGAAGTTCGTTGCGCAGATAATAGTGGTTTACGTATTCCCTGTTGTCAATGCCTCGAAAAAAGCTCCCGGCAAATCCACTTTCTCCTGTAGATCTTCGACCACGAAAAGACCATCCCATGAATCGGCACTCTCTGGACTTATGCCAACGGTCAGTAGTGTCTGTCTGTTTTCTGTCGTTTGTGGAATTCGGACACACTAAATGACATTGTGATCTTACCGCCTGAATAATTTATTTATCTGCGGGAACATATTCGGACTACTGGATTTTATAGCCCGAATCTTATTGCACCAGTACAGACTTACAGACTTCCTGTAATCTTGTGAGCTCCAAATACTTTCATGTTCTACGCTCCGGGACAGTCCAGTGTTCATTTACAGATATTCTTTACTCCTTAGCCTCAAACATGGCATATTCTGGCACAAGGTGTTGCCTTTGAATTTTCTTGGTATACCAAGAGACCTGACTCTTGCTATTCAAATGATCATGTCAGGTCGTAACATCATAACATGAGGGTAAGCATGGAGGCAGTGGCAGGATCGTGAATTTTTCCGATAGACTTTCTAGAATACAGAAAAACGGTCATCACAAGAATAGGATAACCATTTTTTTACAAAGCGCCGATAGCTAATAATTCACTGGAATCTGCCTTGTGAGCTGTAAAGAAATTATAAACTAATTATGAAAAGGACAAGGACCAACAATTGCGATTTGGCGTTATGAACGCTCGCTCTCTGGAATAATAAACGACACTAACAACTTCTCTCTTATCATCACACCTCATTGGTTGAGTTTTGCTAACTCCAAAATCACACTTTACCCTGGTTAATTCCTTCCATATGTTATAAAACAGATCAAGGAATATTATCATTCTATCTCTAAATTGAAAACGTTTGCATCTAAAGCAACACAAGAGTACATAAATCAGTTACAAATTTCCTAAGACCATTCATAATCAAAATTGTTTTAGGATATTGGAAAAACTCTTTTGAAATGTAAATCTGTGTTGCCAGTGTATCTTTATCTTTGCCCACAATATAGTCATTAAAAATCCATAATACGAAGTCATAAAACATAACCCAAGTCGTTGTCATACAAATCCTTGTACGATGATATACGAGCACATATCTATATCTCTGAATTCTTTAGGATCAAAGGAAGAGAAGGGCATCTTTCACATATTCTACCCCCAAACATATAACTACACATCATCTTGTCCGTCCCACTCCATGGTAAGCCATAAGATATGACATCAAAAATAGGTAGCGCTTCTGTTTTGGAAAATTTATGTTCCATTCAAATTTGAAGACTTCATTATCATTGGCATCTACAAGATAACAGTCCTTAAATACTATGTAATACTCATACCTTTTTCATACCGCACCAAACCCTCCGTTAAAGACATATGAGCCCCAAATCTAAGGCTGGAGGTTTATGAAATGCAATATTCCAGCAAGCTCGTAATGCTTTAACAAGGGCAAGTGTAGAATGTATATGAAATTGAATTTGCAAAGCCTTGCAGGTTTCTCTGAAGGAAGCGATTGAAGCATTGTTATTCGGTTTTCTCAGAGAACGTCAACATCTGTATTTATCTCTGCTGCTTTTGTTGTTGTTGATTTAAATCATACATTCATTCGCTTGAATTATTTGTTTAGTTATTCGTAAGATGCAAAACTAACAAATTAGATTATTATTCTATCTTTTAGATGCGGACAGGCTATGAGTTATTTTATTTATTATTGAAGTTAAATTGGAAATTCACTTGACTTTGTGTCCGACTTCAGGTCTGCCACATGAGAATCAATCAAGTTAATCAAAATTTCAGTGTTTGATCCATGATAGTTCTAACACGGTATGCCTCTGTATAAATTCCTTTATTTTCACTCCTGTTGAACTCCCAGTGAGCATTCATATGTTATATGGAATATGTTTGGTATACAGATTTTTGAGTTTCTTCAGGGAAGAATGTTGTCTTAAATTCGTTACAGCTACAAAGGCGATCGATACGGATACTCGTAACTTTAGCCGGTACTGTCGTCTATACATGTCACTCTACTAAGATAACCCCGAACTTTAGCGATATTGAAACTTAGGAGAACACTGGATGCCTGTCAACAATTTTTTGAGTGCATTACAGTAGACGAAATGGCTTACGTCACTGATACGTAAGCCCAGATATAAACATACAAACATGAGTACTACTGTCCACTAAAGTGGTTTTTGACTTCAGATTTCTAAGTTATGGCGTTTTGTTGACTTACATTCTCTTCTAGCAATGATCTTCCCGTAAGATCAGCTAAAATTTGTGGGAAAAAGGGAAGAGGGAAAATTCAATTGGCCTTTTAAAAATTGACAAATTGACAAAAAAACGCTTAAAAATTAGCTTAAATAACTTAAAATTATGTTATTCTAACTTACTGGTCCGATGCAGGCACTCTAAGTTAAACATAATACTTCAACTGCGTCTTTCGATGTTACAGCACAGAACGTAGTATATGGACTTTTTTTTTCTTTTTTATTATACTATGAAACTTAAAAATAAAAGCTTACAAACTGACTAAAAAAAATAAATCTTAACCTACTTAGCCTACATATACTGTCTTATTTTACACGTGATAAGATTAGCGGAAACGCTAAACTGTCCTGGATCAGACCTTTCGTAACGAGGAACAAGGCCGTCAAAGCGTACTCTTTCATGGTACATATAGTTACATATAGTTGGGGTACATATAGGTGGTCAGGTTGTTCGACGAGGTCATTGCTCTTGCAATGTGCCTTCGATTCAACTTAATGACGAAGTTGTCCACTCTTATTGTACAAGACCTCGATAGGATAGAATTTTATGTACTCAAACTCTGGTGTTCTATATCAGCAAAGACAAGCCGTAAGGCTAGCACTTAAGAATCGTTTGTAATAAATTTGCTCTCACGTTGGACCACACAGGATATCCAAATACAAGCTTAGGCCGGATAAGGGCCATGTAGCAGACAACCTTCACCCTCTCATCGAGTTGGCACTGGGAGTCGATGCTTTCAGTGTGGCGAGGCCGTTGAATCGCATAATTTTCGCTTTTATCGAATTGTTGTTTTGCCGCCATTTTTATGACACTACTTTACGTCGTTATTTAGTTCTTCTTGCATTATCTCTGTGGGCGGTTCCGGCTACCTATGACTTACCACTAGAACTGTGTTATTCCTTTTTTTTTTATAAAGACGGAGAGGCTCGTTTGTGTAAAGTATAAAGAAGATGGGTCCCAATTCTGATTCCTGATTGCCCCGTAGTGCGCTTCTTTTCTTTCAGTCAACACGTCCTTGACTTTCACACTAATTAGGCGGTTTTTTAGATAGCCCTTTAGCCAGTCTGTACGGCTCGAGAGCTGTTAGTAGTTTTGTGGCATCTAATATATCAAATGCTTTGCCAAAATCCATAAAAAGTACTAAGATATGGTAGCTATGAATTCGAATTGTAATAATAACGTCTTCCTTGATAGTTGCTTACTTAATTTTTCGCGCCTTCTTTATACAATGTGTCCCCTATTTCCTCAATGGTATTTTTTGGAAAATTGTCATGGTCAAGCAAATTGGAGCAGGCTTAAAAATTAGACATCTGAAGACTCACACAAGATATGAACTTTATTTAAACGCAGTTATAAAGGCTGGTATTTCTTCTAAAAATAAGGTCCTAAACGAAGTTTCTACCATTAGTATTAATAGGAAAATTTCCGTTAATATGGGTGAGGGTACACCAAAGCAAGCCTTTTTTTAAATCCTCGATAAATGATGTCAGAGTTGGTGATAGACAGTTACTGTAGAACAATTATTTTCTTAGAATATGAATCATTTTCCAAAATATCTGTGACGAATTAGAGAACACCCACTAAGCAATTTTAAAATTTTTCTTTGCATTAGACTAAAATTTATCAATGTACACAAGTTGGAAGCAAACACAGAGACTTGTTATTTTATATCTACTGCGCGACTACCATTGACTCCTGGAGATTTATTTTGACATACGAGTACGTCCGATTTTGTTGTGCATCTCAGTGGTGTTATTGATGGTTAAAATTTGGTGATCTGTTATTATTAACTGACATAAGTGCCTGATTTTAACAGTTTGCTGGGAAAAGTGTGCCGCACACTCGTTGGATTTTGTTCTTCTTTTTGTGCCGATCCTTGTATACTCATTTATAGCATTAATCAGACCCTGCGACGCTAACATTTCTAAATAAGCTAGGACATAGCTTGAGTTTGTATCACTGATATTTATGTTGATACGGCCCAGAACAATGATTTTTTCATTATTTCTTATTTTATTTTGGAGTTCTTCGACAAATACATTTTGGCATAAACGCTATGACGGACTTCTTTTTTTTGGTAAGATAAATTTTAATATTTTCAATTGTCACACTATCAGTAGGTGAGCGATATGATATAAGACGTATATGATCATAAGACGTATAAACATTATTAATACACCCACCTCCACATTTATTTCTATTACAATATTCTAGTGCATAAAACCCATCAAGTTTGTAAAACCCAATTTCTTCGTACTACTCGTATATATTTTTTTCAACAAGAACTAAAATTTTTAAGACACTTATTACATGGCTTATACTAAGACAGAAATTTTTCCAATTCAGATGTGACGATCTTATATTAAAACATAAATAGCAACGATTATTTTCTTTGAATAAATTTGCGTTGATCCCGCTAAAGCCATGTATTACCTTATAATCAATATCAACTAAAGTATTATTTCTATATGTGCTCTCCATTCTTATTAATACAGTCGTTACTGTATAGTTATTCACCCGCAATATGCATTTTATGATGGCATGTGTGATATTTTGTCTATATCATTAACAGACCTTATAACAACAATTTTCCAATTTACTGCTTTTGATTTATCTGACTCCTCTGACGGTATGATTATATTCGGCGACCTTAATCCAGCTAAACCAAAGTGGATTCTATCAGATCATTAATCCAATTATAGCGCTTCAAATGTCAATTCAGCTAGGGAATATCGCTTCGGAAAACAGATACAAATCCATGCTAAATTAGAGGCGTGTCAATTACAGGGATAAACAATAATTCCTCATTTACTCTGTATGGTTCTGCCCTCCTATTTTTATCAACTATTTATAAAGAAGAGGGGACTTCTTTTGCTTTTTTCCCAACCTTTTACTGCAGTCCAATGCTTATCTCAACAAGTCTTCGTTTGAATTTACTAATCTATTCTTAACTTCTGAAGAACAATATTTAATTTTACATCTTTCTTGCTCTGGTAGTAGAACTTCATGTTTGTCCACTCCTTGGTATAATCTTACGAAAAACTAGGAAAAAATTCTGAGCGGCTTTTCTTAGAATTCTCTTTCCGACAATTCCAGATATCTCGGTTCGTACCTTTCTTCATTTCACACAACTTTTTACCTCTCTCGTAGCACTACATTTGTACGTACGCAAACCAGTCTTATAAATGATATATGGTACATCATATACCACAAATCCATTGAATTTGTGTCTTTCAGATTGGCACGAACAAAGATAATATTACAACCAATTTCACTTAAACTTTTTATAAGATAACTTACACTGACCGTCCAGATCTGGTGTACCACAAGTCAACCACCTAGGGCCTCTTTCTTTCATTCTAATCATAAGCGATCGTGGTAGGCTGACTAAGCACTTCTTCTTCTCGTTCTGCGCTCTCTGATTATGCCAATTTTTTTAAAAAAAATATTTCTTTACTCCAAGACGTCAAACTCCTTCAAGTTGATTTCGATTTCTACGAGCTTAACGTTGCTAATTGCCAATCGATTAGCTTATTACATGCAACTAGTCTCCTCGTCAACTTATTCGTCTCAATGGTTAACCTGTAACCCTAGTTTAATCCATCCGCGACCTTGGAATTTTCCACAGAGAACAACATTTCCGTTTGCATATTGATAAAATAATCTCTTGGTTTTATTAAACCATGATCCAGAGATTTTTGCAGCCTTTATCAAATCAAATCCTTTTTTGCCCTCTGCTTGAATATGGCAGTCGAGACTGGCCAATTGGTGGCATTCTTCTAGTTATTTTTCGAGGTATTCCCTTCTTTCTTTCCTACTACCTTATCAAATTCAAAGAACGTAGCAGACATTTTGCTCATTCATTAAGTCCTCTCAGCTATTTATCTACCGACCTACTGAACCGCTTGTGGTTCAAATGATACCATCTCCAGTTGCTTAAGGTCAAATCAAACCTCATCGTTTACAACCTCAGCACGTCCCTCCTTAAATTATATTTCCTTCTCCACTTTTCTTGGTTGTAAGTGTTTTCAGTCATAATTTTGAGTCTTAGCTTGTATTAAGCCAAATAAATAAGGCCCGCACTTAATTTAAAATTAAATATCTACATCTTGCGGACCCATAACAAAGTCACACTATGTTTGATGTCTCCAAAGCGTGTCTCTAATAATCAGTTGGAAGCTTTATGTTACTTTACTTTACTTTTAGTGTTGCTTCAGTCCGTTGTGAAATAGTGGCTTAGCTATCTGTTATGTTCCTTTCTCGCTGCGTTGTTTTGGTTTAGAGTCAAAACTTCTTCGAACAGGACCACCCATACACTAAGCTCTACTTGTTTTAGGTACGAGTATGTCAGCCGCTTGTATTCTCCATTACCGTTTTGAATACACCGGCAGGTTTTGCCGAAATTCATGGGCCAGACATATGTAGCGTTCCATATCCAATTTCTATCATAGGAGACCTCAAAGTATTAAAAATTGTAGATGGTATCGCATTTTTTTTCCAAAAATCTCTCGCAAAGTAAAAACTGCATAAAACCTCACTGATTGAGACCGAAAAGTTTCATTGAAGTAATATCGTAATAAAATTTCTTAAGCGATGTTTAGAAGAGTGACTCTCGATCTTGTACTCGTATAATCGGATTACGATACTGATATTTCACGCAGCGGGGACGGTTTCATCTGACCAAAGTGTGCAAAAGAGTACAAGATTCGTATCCCTTGGTCTAAGTCGTTTTTGACTTTAGTTGTAACTATCCTCACCTAATGTTGGTTGGATGAGTTGACAACAGAAAGTTCGCATTTCCTTCCAATTTGGAGGACTGGTGGTAAGACTACTGCTAGGATTCCTTAGCTGGTTTAGCTTGCTTTTGTTTGGACTTTGAATCCCTGGCATGTCCTTTTGATATAATTTTCCCAATTGATATAATTGAAGCTATGATGACGATTCGCCTCCTGCACAGCAAAGTCGTCTAGTTGTTGATGTGGTGCCGTTTAGACCCTGATTTCCGTCCATGTTATTTTTGCACTGAAATTGCCTTAAACGATCTCAGCGTCCTATTAATGGCGTAGCCCATAGGTCTTATCGTAGAGGAAATCATTCCCTCTATGAGAACAAAGCCTTTAGGTAAATTTAAGCATTGGTGCGACGATTTTACAAGAAGTTAAAGGCTTCTTGCGTAAATCTAACTTCTAAGACCCAAAGAAGGTGGGAAAAATTAATCATGCCGACTTGTGTTTGTCCCTGCTTAACTCTGTGCCTTGGGTTTCCTGAGAATAGATATCTAGGTCGTAGTTTTTGGCATCATGGTACAACAAAATTTGCAAATTCGCTTATTCCCCAGCACAGAGATTCGTATTCTGATTCGCCCGATGATGCTCAAACTTGTAATCTGGGTTGCCCGAGTCCCATTTCTTGGAGTTAAGTCAAACATTTGATAAAGAACACGAGTGTTAATCAGTGATACAATCCAAGTATTGAATATTCGGAGTCATCCCACCCACATACTCTTCAAATTCCTCCTTATTATAATCTAGAAGGTAAATATATTAATCGCTTAAACAAGTATCCCATGATACAAAGAAGTATTCTGTAATCAATAATGCAAATCTGTGAAACTAATATTATCACCAGCATTATTAAAACCTCCACTTACACTGAAGGGGGAGAAAAAAAACAGCTCACCAAAATTCGCAGGCGAAAAGCTCTCATTAAACCGTAACCGAAATCACCCTTATTCCAATGCACACAAGTACGAGTATAAACATGCGATCATATCTAAGAGTCAAGAGGCAATCACTTTTCAACAAAACAATAATTGCATTCCAAAGACATCGTAAACATCACTTTGGCATAAAAGTCAAGATAAACTTCAATTTTGTCGCACATTTAATGGTCCCGGATTTTATGAACATTTTTATGGCAAACAGTTCTAGTACATGCGCGCAGAGTAAAAGTCACTCTATTGAACCTGACACCCCTGGAAGTCTCGCACTCCCTTGACTTAAGGCTAGGCAGCATCGAAATCCTTGTTAATGACTCTTCAAATTGACATCAACCAGCCATGTTGAGTAGCCGAATCTTGTTAGCATCACACAATAAATTGTTAACAATTAAATTCTCTCTATTAACAAGAGTAAATACGCGTAAACATAAATATAGATATGTGTTGTCTCGAATGTATAGATACTTATTTTCCTTTCAATTAATATTCACAATGCGAATATGAACGCTACTGCCCTATTGACTGCCAGTCTGCCATCCTGTTTTGCAGACTTTTTATGTGTGCCTGTGTGGGAGTGAACTCAATTAAATTTTGTCGCTATCATCTGTTCCAAGTTGCTTTCGCCCTCCTTGGAAGCGGAGAGAGTATTTGGGGGATCGAAAAAGTTTCCCCACAGCACATAGCCAAGGCTTGATGTCATAAAATACATTTACTACTTCCGTCAGACAGACTGGACCGAGTGCGAGAATTGTACGAATAAATCGGTATATTTGTGAAAAAAAAAACTATACATATATATAGAGCAGCAGTCCCATCTCACAATCTTTCACTCTCTCTCCCTCCCTCTGTGCGTTAAATGCCCGTGTTTCCCCTTCGAAACAGAACACTATTATTTGATGTTTCTACTGCTACTGCGTTGCTTGTACATATCTGCTAACTCAGCATGAAAATGAATTACCTACGTATGTAATGTACATAACTATTTTGACCGAGGACTAATACAGCAACCACCCTGTATCTATGAGTGCTCAGATACGAGAAACATGCTCCAGATGATGATGATAATGATGAAGAGGATGAACACTCTGATGGCGACCAAAATGAAATGTCATGTTGATAATGATGCAGATGATGTCAGAAGCGTTTCCACAATTGAATGCTACTGAGTATGACTGACGAACAAACAAAAAGATGACCATATCACACTGACACGTACTCTCCATGCCTCTCGGTGACACAATAATAATCTGGAGCAATTGGTATTCTGTATGAAATTCTGTATTCGCTACAATCTGTGCGAATTTCGGTTTCCTAGATATGTGCATTAATCCAATAATCCATTTATAGATCTGTAGATGAATTCGTATGCATATGGTTAATTATGTCACGAAGCACAAATTTTCCTTATAGTCAAGGATTGAGTATACCATTAGACCATAAGTTGATTTTGACTCTACTGCCCTTTGCACACAACATAGACATTGCTGCTCGATACAAGATACTCGCACGTCTGAGTGACTTTTATTTCACGATATCTCGTGTGCACTTGTTTTCGTATACTGTGGCCAATATTAGTTATGACAAAAGTAGATTTTTTCAGTGATATGCTCCATACCGTCATGATACACCAGAACCCGACTGTTCAGTCTTCGACCGACCAATAGTATTATGTCATTATTCCCATATGCCTGACTTGTACGTTAAAGTTGCGTGAGTCAACATACATACTCGTATGTGGTATGTAACATAACAGACGAGACAACATACTTTCTCGAAAATAGTTGCTTATTGTTAAAATGTATCCAGATTCGAAGTTTTGTTATTGTAATTTCAAAACTAATCGCATTGTGTTATTTGGTTGAGATACTCGTGTTAGCGCTTTCGATGTCGATTAATTGATCAATTCCCGGAATTTTTTTTAGAAAATTACAAATACAAGTTTATTCATCTAAATCTATATTGTCCCCTTCAAAGTAATCCCCATCGACTGCAACACACTTATGCCAGCACTTGATCCAATCCTCGAAATATTTTTTATATTCGGTTTTCGATATGTCTATCATTCTGCTGAAACGTGTTCCCCGTAGTGGTTTTTTAACTCGATTGAATAGAAAGAAGTGAATTCGGTGGCTGTTGGATGGTATTTGTTGCATTGTGCGACGGTGCGTTATCATGGTGCAAAATCCACGAGTTTTCTGCCCACAATTGTGGTCTCTATCGGCGAATTGCTTCACGCAAATGTCTCATGACGCCCAAATAATACTCTTTGTTTACTGTCTGGCCTTCTGGCAAAAATTCATGAAAACCGTGAGCATTGCCTTCTTTTTTAACTGAAAACGACGTGTTTTTTTTGGTCTTGGCTCATTTGGTGAACGCCATTCATTTGCCTGATGTCTGGATTGCGCGTCGTACTCATAAACCCAAGTCTCTCGTCTCCAGTAATGATTCTTTTGATGAATGTGGGATTGGATTCAGCCTCGCAAATCATCTCTTTTGCTACGTCTACACGGTCTCTTTTTTGCATGAAATTGAGGTCTTTTGGCACCAACTTTACTGGTACACGACGGAAACCCAAATCATTAACCAAAATGTCTTGGACGGATCCATAGGCATCTTCGATTGACTCACGACCACTTTTGAACCGCTCGTGCCACGAGCGTTTTCTTTAGAGAATCGCTGCCGAAACACTTTTCCAACATTTCCAACGTTCGCGCACCATTAAATCCGTTTTTTGTGCAAAATTTAATACAAGTTCGTTGTTGCAAATTTAAATCCATTTCTAAAATTGTAAAAAATCACCAACACACACAGAGATAGATGTACTCTTGGCTACTTTACTTTTGTAAATATCAAGCTATGACGTTAAGATTTAGAGGGAATGTCAACAACAGATTTACCAACTTAACAAAAAAAAACAAAACTCAAATCGGAACAATGGGAGCGCCACACGGTAGGAACTTTTTGATCAAGTATGTCAGCAAGACAATCTACTGGTCGATATGATTTTAGAGCAATGTATACAGGTTTTCCAGTGTTTGCGGACTGTCATCCTTATTCCAAGCTCAACAGAGAATTGACCTCGTTCAGTTCTTCTCCTAAGACACAGTAGATTTTTATCTTCTCCGATCTTGGGAATCTATGTAGCTCCCGATTTGTTATAAAAAGGACTCTTCGTTCTTTAAGCTCGCTTATCAAGATGATCTAAAAGAAACTCACTTAAAATCATATAATCCATCTGCTGTCCACAACAAGATTGCAAACTGTTCGCAACATAGAGGAAATCGCTTTGCAGATACATATACTGAATATAAACATCTTATTGTTGAAATTCACACGAAGAAATCTATCATATGCAGCCATGAAGTCATTGAAAAGACTGGCTTTGAGTTGTTTGGTTTCCTCCCAGATTTGCCCAAGTTTCGTTTTCTGCTGAAAGTTTTACAGACTTCGTATGTGACATTACTAAGAGATGTGAACAAAGAGTTCTATCGAGACCTAAGTTTACTTTATTTGTATATAAGGCACGTTGCCGCAACCTTTTACTCCATCTGTTCCATGTTCAAAAGATTCCACTGACGGTGTGGTTAATCTTTAGCGTTCTTTTTCCTAGATATATGAATCTAACTCCTCTTTAATAGGAGTGCAATTTCGTCGCAAAAGACCGCTCTTCTTGTTGCTAACAATAGCGCTGTCACATGCAACAACCTGACAGCACTTCAAGCAACCCTTAGAAATTGCATAAAGCCGCTGGAAGATAACGTGTTATGAATCAGTCGTACTACTCGTAAGACTAAATATCTGCATTCGTTGTATCGAACACCCAAACCCAACTGCTGACGTTTATTTAGAAGGAGTCATCGTGTTAAGACGCGAACAATTTAAAACTTAATCGCTGCCGTCAATCGTCAAGGAAATTGTGATCAAAATATCGCACTTATAGTAAGATGGGTCGAGAACCGCACAGTATTTTGTTTTGTTGTGTTGGACAACGATGGCGGTGATGGAAATGAACATGTTACTGAAGTTAGCGGGTGTAACAAAATTTCTGATCGAATAAGAAGGACTCGCATTCACGAAAATCTCCACATTAAGAAACCGGTGTTGCAAGAACTTTAAGCTGAGCAAATCTGGTTTTATTATGTCCAACAAAAGTCATGCGAAAACCCAGTCCGAAAAGTAATCCAGCCAAGCTTCGAAGATGATCATACGATGCGACCCATTTTTCCAATATGAACTCTCAGAACTCCCGCATTCCATCTTTTCATGGATGCCATTTTTGTGTTCTAAATTGTCGACCATTTAATCATGGGAATGCTTAAAAAACTTTTACAAATCGTCTACAATTTGATTAAAATTCGCGGCCGGCTACGGCTACGTTACATGCTGTTACTCGTACAATCCTCTAGATAATAGAACAATAGTACAAAAGATAAATGAATTCCATAATATTGCCATCCCAGTGAGACAACGAAACGCCAGAAGTGAAGAAAATATTGCAGCTGTACGTGAGTCGGTAAGACAAGATCAGTCAAGCTATTCCGAGCCGTTCTCAAGAGCTGCGTATTTCTTGAAAGTCTCGGTAGCATGTTTTGTGGAAAGACTTGGATATAAGTCTGTATAAGATTATATCACCAATTTGGCTAAAGAAAAATTACCATAGTGCGTGTTGAACTGAATCGCTGATTGGGCTCTATTGTAGTTTGTCACCAAAAAAATCAGATCCTCTAACGACACACATTTTTGGTTAACAGCACATTACCGCTTTTGGTCAACCGAATAAACGGGAGTGTTCGGCCATACTTTTTATGAGATGATGCCAGTTAATCAGTCTATAGTCAATGGAGACCGCAGTGGGTCAATGTTAATCATTGGAACGGCCTTAAGAGCTTCTTTAGGAATTTTAACTGGTCGTTATGTTTCCTCCATAATGACGTGGATGCCGCAGCTGATATGATCATATATACTATTCTCTTTGGAATGAGAAACTTTATCTCTCATCGGATGAAGAGTATCAAATCAAAAAAAAAGGCATGGTACGACTTGAGCTGTAAAGAGGCTGTCAGGGTTAGAGAAATGTTTTTTCGGTCCTTCAAGGCCAACCCAACAGACTAAAACCGGAAAAAGTCTAAACGAGCCAGGAATGACTGCAACGTCTTTCTTAAGCGTGTACATTTTTAAATACGACCAAAAGCTGAGGCAAAAAATACTACAATATCCCAAAGGTAGTAAAAATTTTTCGTCGTTCGTCAAAAATATTAGAAATTCTGCCTCATTCTTCATCCCAACGCTCATTTATAATGACATGCCAGCTGCCAGCTCTTTGGACAAGGCCAATCTGCTTGTTGCATACTTTGCGACCAGCTCAACACTCCCAGATTGTGCATTGTCTCCGCCTACACTTGAGTGCGTCGAATCTTCAATGGGACAAATCCTCTTTCGCACTCGTGTAGTAGCAAGAGTACTCAGAGACCTTAACACCCACAAATCCGCAGATCCAGAAGGCATATCTCCCCATCTTCTGAGATGTTCTTCCTCGCTGGCAAAACCCATACGAAAGCTTTTCATCAATCTTACTATTTAAGACTCTTTCCGAGCAGATGGAAAACAGCATTTGCCCAGCCCGTCGCTAAAAAAGGCGAATAACAGACCCATTGCACTTACGTCCCTTCTTACCAAGGTCATGGAAACGCTGAAAACCATGAGCTAAGCTAATGAAATATCTCGAAACATGGAAACTTCTTAATGACCGGCACTACGATTTTCGTAGCAACAGATCCACTGGTGATCTGATGGCATGTCTTACCGAAAAGTAGAACCAAAGCGTACATCAATCTGGCGAAAGCAAGAAAGTTTTAGTTGATATTTCTAAGACATTTGACAGAGTTTAGCATCAGGCTCTTTTGTCGAAAATGCGTGTTTTTGTGATCGATGACTCTCTTCTCCAATGGATTAGAAATTACGGAACGTTCAATTCAAGTTGTTTTGGATGGTTTCAAGTCTGATATTCACAAAATAAATGCTTGTGTTCCCCACCAGTGTCTGTCTCCGACACTCTTTCTAATTTTCATCAACGATCTCTTGTCTGCTACTTCTAATCCAATATATTCCTTTGCTGACGACAGTACGCTTTGCTTTTCATATTCGTTCCCGGACGCACGTCACTGCTCTTCGGCTATAGAACGCATGCTAAATAGGATTCAAAATCCTGTGACAAAACTCATAGGTTATACTAATATCACTCAAATAATGGTCACTCTCGAACATCGACGTAATGTCTCGTGTTTCACTCTCTTTTATTTCTATTTTCAAACTTTTAACCGTAACACCCGGCTGTGAATGCTTATCAGTATACCCTCAAGCACACTTTCGGACGTACTGTAAAATATCGTGATTCGTTCCTAAGCCGTACAACTCGCTTATGGAATGCCCTGCCTAGCTCTTTATTTCCTAGTCATTATAACCTTCAAATACTTAAAACCAACGTTCACCGGTGCCTCTCTTTGTATCCCCCTGATTTTCCTTCGTCCCCGCTGTATGCCAACATTTTAAGGGTACTTAAATCCCGTATAAAAAAAAAAGTTTATATTGACTTGGAAGCAAACATTCCACGTGAAATTGCTGGAATATCGGCCGAATTATACGAAAAAGTCATGGAAATTCGGATGAAGTACATCCACTAATGCATGAGGTTCCGTGGAGGACATTTGAATGATGTTTTACATTTAATAAATAAGGGTATTAATTATGTTCGAAAAAATTTCATTGATCCTTATCCACGTCTTTTTATTGTATACCATATATATATTTATGTATGATAAAAATAAACAGTTTAGTCACTCAAATTCAAAAACACTGGCGCACTCCTTCTTCACTAGCGAGGCAATCCAGAATAGAGCGCTTTTAAAAAGATCGGCGCAATAGCAACTCAGATACGCGAGAGAAATACAATATGTAGAAGAAGATCCTAATCTGACTTGGTGCTACACAAAACTTCTGTTGTTTTGTATTAAAGCAGTTGTAGGTATGCACACTTCCTCACTTAATTCCAGTGTTGACGCCAATCGTAATACCATTCGATCTCAAATCGTTTCATATTTTCGTGACGATGCATGGTTCAACATATCGTTCTCGGTAGTCATGTATGGTTTGTTACACAGAAGATATCTTCATTCTTTGGTTTCGTTCGTGTACAGTGTCTATGTTAATTATAGCGTCTTGTTACTGGATAGCCTTGGTCTGAATTTGGTTGCGAGATGATCCTTCTGAATGTGCCGTTTGCTTTATATCAATATTTTAAAGCATATAAAGGTTGAAATCCGGCATCAACATCGATGACAAATGACCCAGAAATCATTTTGATTCTATCGTATTTTCACTGGTATTACTGTAAAATCTTTTTTTGCTTAAAATGACCAAAAAGGCACACATGAGTTCTTTGAAATTCCTTTGGAGTTCCATTTATGTAAACGTCTCTTCGAATACTAAACATTATTTTGAATTTAGCATTTATCCGGTATGAGTACGTAAAAAATATACTTTCATTATCCTATACTCCTATACTCTACTGATTTCATTCCACTAGATGTCACAACAGTCAAGGAATTGTAAAAGGGAATAATTCCCAAGAAAAGAGTATTTTATTCTATCCTAATCCATTCGTATAAACTGTTACATTGTTAGTTTGCCAGCTTTTTTTTTTGTATATTATTTTTATTTTTAGTCCTAATGTCCTTTTATCGAGATTAAAATCCACTGTCCTTTTTTCATCGGCAATTGTATTTTGTGCCTATTGGTAAAAGTCAGATTATCCACATCAGGAGATACAATTTTTTGCCGTTATATTCGTATTCGTTTTTGTTTTTTTTTTTTTTTTACAGATACAGATGCTAACAGCGGTAGGAGGCGATCTCGATAGTTCCCCCATAATCCTTAATGGAAGGAGTACACAGTGTAACTAAAAAAACTAAAAAAAAAAATGCCGAATTGTCCTTTCGTTTTCAATACACGTACATATTTACATATATGTATATTCTTGTATAGGGTGAAAAACAACCATCCTATTCACCATTGTTTCGAATTGTAATTTTTATATTTTTTTTTATATTGTAATTGCACGTTCTGTCGCTTTGTCGTGCAAAGGACTTAATTACCAAATCCACTTTAGGGCTTTGCAAGCGAAATATTTTCTATAGACTGATAGATGGACAATTAGCATCGACGGATGTGGATAAATTTTTGTTTTACCTTTTTTTTTACACCGACCGGATAAATTGTTTGTGGTTAGCCGGTGTGTCATTTTTACGCTGATTTTGTTTGTAGAATTGTCATCAGGAATTCTGAAAATGATTGACAGTTTTTGTTAATTGTTGATGATTGAAATCGTTGTAACGTTGTTAGTAAAAAAAAAATACAAATATAATGTATCCGTGTAGGTTTTTTAAATAATATACTTTGCAAGGCATTTAGGATAGCGAAATTATCAGGTATGGATAGGTAGAATTTCGGCAACCTCAGTGTGGAACAAAGAGTATGTGGTTTTGCAATGTCACCTTGCACGTACATATGCGTTGATCAATGGCTGATGTTGGCTTTTCATCTAGGCAGGAAAAAAAGAAGATTCTTTTCCAGTCTGTGATGTCTTCCCAAATGCTTACGCAAAATTTATTGGAATTGTATACATACCCTGTACATACTCGCTTCTAACATATATGAACTCTACATTAGGCATATTCCTGATCTGAAAAAGTGACGTCAAAACCTACAAGTAAGATTAGAGCACGCGGCCAAGACGTTTTTCGTTTTTAAAGGGACAGTTGTCCGGTTTATTTAAATCTGCTATCACAACTAAACTTACTTAAAACGAAATACAATTATTTACCTATACCTTAAAATTGAGCTAGTAAATGTGCTGACAAGGTGGCTTCTTGGTTTCCAGGTTGACTTCTTATAATTCGTTGTTATTGCCGGTTATTGATGATTATTGCTTGATGTGCAGTTGTTTGAACTTGGTTTGATTTAATGCACGCATACGTCATGGGAACGGATGCATACGACGAACGTATGACATGTGCCATATCCTGGAAATACACCCCGAATGACTCGACCTGCAACCAACTTCAGACTGCTATAATTTCCAATCCGTTCACGACAGTGAGCTCAAATTTTGACACATATGACGTGACAGATAATTTTATTATTTACAAGCCTTTTAAACGATTTGCGTCTCAGTTGTGTTGAAAAATTTTTATCCGCGATGGAATTCAAACATGATAATGTGATTGCTTTATGTTTGGCTGGAAAACCACAAGTAACTATCGTTAGAGCCCTCCAGCACCTCAGCGTGAATAAATCATTTGTGTCTCGAAAGCGAGGGCTCGAATTGAGCGAAATCCGCGTCGAAGTGGAATAAAAATGGCTCGTGAGCTCAACATATCGTTGGAACGGATGCAACACATACTGAAAAATGAGCTTGGGCTCAAGAAAACCGCAACAGAAAAAAGTTAGAGTCGAAAGAGGGAAGGAGTTGCTACGCTTACACGAAAGTGGTGAGTTGCCGCCCAATTTGGTTTTTTCCGATGAGTCGCCATTTGTTATCGAGCAATATGTCAACAAACAAAATGACCGAGTTTACTTGCCAGGGAGGTCCTTCGAAAATTTACACCTTCGGACGGCCACCAGAAAGCAGGCAGCACCGATGATGATGGTTTGGGCCGCCATAACCGCCGATGGTCGCACTCCGCTCGTATTGTTGGACAGTGGCGTCAAAATTAATGCGATCGTATTCCGTGAAACTGTCTTAGAGGCAGTATTGAAGCCTTGGGCAAACAATCATTTCGGTCGGAGACCGTGGACATTTCAACAAGACTCGGCACCGTCTCACAAAACGCGTGTCAACCAAGATTGGTTAAAAAACAATGTTCCATACTTCATTTCTTCGACACAATGGATTGCAAATTCTCCGGTTGCAAATCCGTTGGATTTCTCTGTCTGGGGTATTTTGAAGGCGAACGTTGGCACTAAAAAATACCAAAGTTTGGACCACCTCAAACAAGCACTTCGCCTGGAATGGGCCAAAATACCGTAGAGTCACTTGCGTGCAGCGTGCGATGCTTTCTTCGGCCGTCTCAAGGCCATTATTCGCGCCAAAGGTGGACATATTGAAAACTACTGATACAATTTGAAAATTGATGTATTTTCCAACATTTTTTGCTTTAATACAACAAAATTTATCAAAAATTAAAAAAAATTATAGCATTTTAAAAAGTTGGAGTTCGAGTCATTCACCCTGTATACAGGGTGCGAAATCCTTTATGTCGGTATGTGAATATTGAATAAGTTTAAAAAAAATACAACCGATTTCCGTATGAGAGGTATTTTAATTTAATTTTTGTCCTTTACAACTTATTTGGACTAGTTGTTGAATACAACATCAATCAAGTAGCCGCCTTTATTGACCAAAGCAAAATGTGCCCTTTTTGTTGCGTTTTCTTCCTTTTTGCACTTTTCCGAGCATCTCAGGCAGTGTAGCGATGATTTCGGCACGAATGTCTACCTTGCGCTCGTTAGTGGTCTGTGGTTTGCTGACGTACACTTTGCTTTTTAAATAACCCCACAAGAAGAAGCCCGGAGAGATTAAATCTGGAGATCTGGGTGGCCAGTCAATGTCGCCATTTTTTGACAGCACACGTCCAGGGAATTTTCGTCGCAGTTTGATTTACAGTGTGGCATTGCGCACCGTCTTGTTGATACCAGTAACCGTTCAGATCTTTTTCACATATTGCCAACATCCACCGATATCGATTCCCATCGACTGTTTCGCTTTCTCTGTAGAAGAATGGCCCAATGATAGTTTTGGTGCACACGCCGGCCCAAGCAGTCACTTTTTGGTCATGCAATGGTGTTTCATGGATCTCGTGTGGATTCTCGGTTCCCGAAATGTGGCAATTTTGCTTGTTAACGGCGCCAGAGAGTGTCAAATGGGCTTTATCGTCATCAAAATTTGCTTCCAAAAATCTGGTTCAGTGTCAACCATTCAAGCGACTGTTTGACCGTATTCCAACCGACGTGGACGGTTTGTCGACAATATTCTTTGAGTCAATTGCACTTTATACGGAAACAAATGCAAATCATCCTTCAAAACGCTCCGCAATATGGTTCCACTGACGCCAAAATGTTGAGAGCGGTGACGATACGACACATGTGGGTTCTCGGCAACACTCTCTTTTACCGCTTTAACCAGTTCATTGGAACGTCATGGGCGTTGATTAACTTCATGTCGATGATCTCCCACTGTCCCGTGCTCACCAAAATTCCACACCAAACGATGAATAGTGTTGTCAGACGGTGCTGGTTGGCCACAATATTTTCAACGATATGTACGTTGAGTTAACACAACTGAACGTCTATTTCCAATGTACAGCGTCACTATTTCGGCGCGTTGTTTCGGTGTGAATCGATTCATGGCTAACATTGTACTGAATTGTCTATTCAAGTCAATCGGGTAATAAATGTCAAAGTTATTCAATGTTTACATACCGACCAAAAAGTTGGCGACTCCTGTACTTTGGATCATGTTTAGGTTGAATGAATAGTTAGGTGTTAACATACGATATCAAAGAAGAGAACGTAAATGAACATGGGAAAAAATATCGGGGACTTAGCGCAACCCTTAGGAATACCAGAACTTGTTTTGTAATTTTAAGATTTGAAAACATTCATGGCAATTTGGATTTAATTTAACTGGGGTTTTATCAGCGTTCCATGGTCCTATTAAATTGGATCTTATCAAAGCCCTATTTATATCTATAGAAACCTCCTTGGTCACAACACTCATGGCTTGC
Organism: Volucella zonaria; assembly: GCA_963966105.1. Taxonomy (NCBI): domain Eukaryota; kingdom Metazoa; phylum Arthropoda; class Insecta; order Diptera; family Syrphidae; genus Volucella; species Volucella zonaria. The sequence continues at coordinate 117,725,329 of OZ014531.1, read as the reverse complement.
TGGAAATTCCTTTGCAATGCCAGGTAACTAAGATATATAAGGCCGCTTACTAAGTTGACATGTATCTTCGAAAGAAGTTTGCTGAAAAAAATGGATGATGATGCTTTTCAGTACAAATTAAGTTAAATCATTAATTTCTTCCTGTTTGTGGAACTGAGTGTCAAGTATGAGAGTGAAAGTTTTCTATTTGATCCCGGTAAAGTTTACGATCGTTTCTACTTTTTAATAAGATGGAAAGGGCTCTTAGGAATCCTACAGAGCCTTTTTTTATATTGTTATTGACGTGATCGGTTATCTGCCAAATTTGTCTTTAATAAGCTATTTGGAAATGTTCCTATTGTTTACGATGGCGCTGTAGTTATGAACTCCACTATGGAACCGGCCATGGGCAGTGGGTTATTGTAAATGAAGTTGAATTTTATTAGATTGACATAGATTATATTTGAGATATGAGACTTAATACATGAGTGAAAATTTATTCATGAATAATGTCTTCTGCCTAAAAATAAGGTCTACCTACGAGACGTAGATATGTTCAGCTTAGGCATATGTTGTGGAGGTAATGAGGGAACTGACGGTAATGTCTTCTGTCCCAAGCTAACATTTATCTAGGGGACGTATTCTGCTCACATCTTCATATTGTTGCAAGCTATTCTAATAGCCATTAGATACCCGCATTTTTCTACTCCATCACCGGCCTCCTCCTCCACTGTCAACCAAATGATAGAGAAACGATAGAAGGAGACAGTGCTTTCTACGCTTTTTCGTTTGATGCCACCAAAACTGTTGAAGGATAGCATTCAGCATAGGTTAAAGATAGAGGGCTGATATCGGAACTCCTTGCAATGTTCTCCTTTCGAAGTGATCCGGCAAAACGGAAAGTTCTTGATATCTTGACAGCTTCTCTAAGTCCCAAAATATTAGAAAACACTGGCTTTTAGTTTGCTAACCTTCCCCCGGTAAGAATTAAAATATTTTATACCCAGACTAAGTCACAGCATTATCAAAGTCATTATTCATATCAGGTTATCCTTATCATCAAATAAAATTAAAAGGTGTTAAGTCTGCTCCGTTTGAGGTTTTAATTGTCAAACACTTCCTCTAGGAAAGTGTTTTCAGAGAACTAGAGGGCGAGGTTACTTTAGATTCTTTAAGAAAATATTAAAATATTTAAAAAAATCAATGCAGAGTGTTGGCGACATAGCAGTCTTTGGTTGCAATCCTTGTAGAGTGTAGTAGGCATCCACAATTATGTTTTCAGAGCACACAGGCGTGAAATGTTTTTGAACAACCTCCCATTGAAGTCTGTTTTCATGATTTCGTTGCTCAAAATTATCATAGAATTTCAACTTAATCATAAGTATCCCATCACTTACAGGGAAAAGAAAAACCAAAAAAGAAATAAATATTTATTTCCAGGACAACAAAGTTCCACCTTCCACCATCATTTCATCAAAACGCCCAAAGGATATCCCCATATCCGGTCGTATGTATCGTAACGTGGTAATGCCATTAACCTAAGGCTATTGCAAAGCGCATAAATGAAAGAACAAACATCGAAGATACTTATAATCAGCCTGTATATGTATACGACAAACGCCTCTTCATATGAGTATCCGTGTCCGTATCCGTATCCTTATGTTTGTGTTTGCATTATTAATAAGCCAACATATGTTGAGCTTCTTAATAAAATCGTAAATAATTTACATGCCAGTACTACGGATGCGGATACGAGTACATAACATTACACGCATACAGACATACTCGTTATACTCGTATGTATGTTACATTCGCAGATTGCTTAATGGAAATTTCATCTCAATCTTCTTCAGCTCGGCTACCAGATTCTCCAAAAGCAAAATCTACGTTTAAAGGGTGCACTGCGCTTGCATATACTCGTATTATACAAGTATAAATGGATGGGCATACCATATTTTCTGCAAGGAAGTTTTATTTACTAATTTCTACTTTTTGTTTTTGTTTTAAATTCTTCCAACCCTTTATCACATTTAATGTGCATTGTAAAGCAACCCCTTTAAGGATCATTCATTACATGGAGCACATTAATAAAAATGTGCTCCTTCCTACTCTCCTTAACCGGGGTACATATCATCACTCCGAGCGTGTAATCCTTTGGAATATTTTTCTTCTTTTTTTTTTTGAGAATAAATTCACCAACACACTCAGAGAAAGAGTTCTGCAAAATAAATGGTGAAAAGGGGGGCTGCGTACTGTATATAGTACGATAGCTGCGTACATTTGACAGTGTTTTATTTGTGGTTAACCTTATTACACAAATACAGATTGATTTTAATTAGTCTGATGTGAAATGTAGGTTGCCTGGTTGCCGCAGTGTCCCCCTCCTGTGGGTGGAAGACATTGAATTTAATAGCTCGAGCGAGTCTTCTTTGTCGTTTTTCGTATACTTTGGTTTTAATTCACATTCCTCTGTGTAAATGAATTTGCAAAGGATTCAAAACTCTATACTCTTACATGAGCTGGTATGTATGTACTATATATATACTGGCAACTGCTGGCACGAATACGGATGTGTATGGCTTTAATAGAGAATTTAGGATGAAGAACTTTTTTCCTAGAACATCGCCGTTCTGATTTGGCGAAATGCTTTTGATTAAAATTTTCTATAGTATCGTTAACACAAACGTAATAATAAAACGATAAAGGAACTTTGTCATTATTACTAGGGACAACTCCAAGTGATTGGCTTTTTATAAAACTACCAGTCGAAACTGTGTGTCAACCAAGAAACCAAGCACTGTTAAGTCGGCCAGTCGGTGACGACGTTGTAACTGAAAAATTAAGACTCCTCCGTCAACTACCATCTGTCAATAGAATATGTACACTTCAGTTCTTGAAATGAAAAAAAAAAAAAAAAAAACAACCGCGAGAAATTTGGCTCAAACGGAAAAATATGAATTTCATGTGACAGCTTCGAAGGTGTGTCTGCCCTTGCTCAACCGGCTTTCGGATGAGTTTTTATGGCCCTAAACGCGGATAAAACGTGAATCTACCACATCAAGCAACAATTAAAACAGCGGGATTCTCTGGGATAATCGGCCCCGCAGACGGCCGAGATAGGCTTTTCGACCATCAAGGTTACGTCGACAGTTTTTTTTTATGGGATGCTCGCAACATAATCCAGATCGATTACACTCAAAATGACGAATATTATTCCAACTTAGTTGGCCTGTTCAACGACGATTTGAAGGAAAAACGGCAGCAATTGGCCTAGAAAATAGTGTTCTTCCGTCAAGAAAATGCACGGGGCACATACGTACGTTGTCGACATGGAAAAATCTCATTAATTGGGATACGAATTGCTTCCTTATCTATCCGCCATATTCTCCACATTTAGCCCCCAGTGTTTCCAAACCAAAAGACCTCCTACAAGATATCTCAGATATCAAGTATGATTGGAACATCGAATTTACATTGCAGTGTCACTTTCCTAACTTCTAAACGACGTATCCTGATCTATTTGGAGGGCGCTGTCTGTGACAAATTTGCGAGAAGATTCCAGTTTGCCATATCAAAATTGCTAACATCTGGAATAGGTTAGCCCTTGAATCGAATATTCACCCTGCCTTTACGTATCGAACCTGAGGGCTGTGAATCGATGTGCCAGTGCAAATATAGTTTTCATATTTTGGCCTTCTCGACCACATCTACGCAGTAGTGCACCTCATAGATATAGCAGTTTAACGTCTAACACTCAGACAAGACCAGGACTTAGGAAGGCATCAATTTGATTCTTCAAATTTGGAATTTTGAACCAAGTTGCTTGCATTGGTTCATGTATTCATCATCCATTAACTGCTATTTCTGTCAGAGTTTCCACTTAAATGATAGAGTGGCTGTGTTCTGATATTTCGTTTTTTTTTTCAGCTTTCATGATGTAGTTTCTATTATGGCACCACTCGCTTACTATTATCTGAGACGCTCTCTGAGCGCAGAATTTCGCAGAATTTTTTTTTCTTTCCTTCTTTTGTTTTTTGCAACAGAGCTTTTTTAATAGAACACTCTTCATCCTACCAATGTTTTTTTTTTCCTTGGCGGATCCCTTTCTAGTCCAGAGCTGTTGTTGGCGGTGACACACTGAAGAGCTTTACACTCATGTACTCACCGTATGCTACGAGTATCAATTTCAGAAGCGTTGAAGGGTTTATTGCTAACGTTTTTATATTAAGATGCCCATGTCGTGGGCCGAAATTTTCTCCTATGAAATGGGGTGCATCCGGTATAGAGTACGTGATCGATTTTTTGGCCAGACAATCTAAAATTAACCAGGTCCCTTTTACTAAAGGGTTGTCCTTTAAGAAGCACACATTTTTTTTTACATGTGAACGCACCATTATTCCTTAATGTAAACTCTCATTACTTTCTTGCTCGTCAATGTGTACCACTTAGTCACGGTTCAGTCGAACTTTTTTAAATTGGTCTCTGGAAATGGAAATACAACCGATTTGAAATTGCATCGCAAAATCATCTTCAGCAATGATGCTCATTTCTGGCTAAATGGCTAAAGGTCAACGAGCCAAAAATACCCTATTAGACGACTACAAACAAACATGTGCTTCATAAGCCGCCACTATATCTACAAAAATTGCCTGTTTGGCGTGGTTTTCATGCCGGCGGCGTCAATGAGCCGTATTTCTTCGTTGGTGGTGATGGCCGCTACGTTTATGGAAATCGCTGCCGAGACAGGTTGGAATGTTATTTTTCGTCATAATTGCGTGCACTCAACATTGGTGAGATGTGGTTTCAAGAGGACGGTCCAATTTGCTGCACAATGGACCAAACAATCGAGCTATTGAAGTTAAAAACAAAAATGTATAGCCCTTAATGGAAAATTCGATATTTATTCCTATTTTCTGTGCAGTTGCGAAGTGATGAAGCCGTACTTACAAGTTATTCTGCAAATATGTTTTCAATCGGTAAGTCATTGAAGTCTTACGATTTGGATGTCCTACATAATTGAGGTTGCCTTGACGTTGATGCTTTATTTGCCATCATTCCTATTTCAAGACGAAGTACTGGAGAGTATTACATGCATAACTGAGCTCTAAAGTAGACGTTACCACTGGTTCCACGAAGAAATTATTCCGCAGAGTGCTATTCGACTGAGTAACCTTTCCATAAATTCTGAAGTCACCTTCCAGCCGATTAGTTCAACAAGAAGCATCACATGTGTGAGGTTTTCAAATACGTCGTTAATTTACTATCAGACCACTCTCCATCAGGCACGACGAGAAGATAATGATGCGATTTTAGCTCACGCAGCACCAAAATGTACTTGGTTATTCTGGAGATCTTTGAATTCATCTTTTTCTGGTGCTACAGCCTAAAGGGAAAAGAATCCTCAACTAATTCACTGTGTGTTTAAAGGAATAGCTGGTGGCTGAACTTAGATTGTGGAGCCACTTAAAGTTAATATCAAGAGTTGCACATTCGAAGGCATTTCCCTTTTAAAATCGATTTGCACTGGAACTGGATATGACATCTGACATAGTGGCAAGCTATCTAGAAACTGCATGCACTCTATTTCAGGCCTTCTGTTGACAGTGAGATTCCTCATGAAGACATCTGTAAGGGTTATGAAGCAGGCAGAGTGCTTTTCGACATGCCTTCCAATTCAGTGACATTTTTGTTATTTTTCATCTGCAGGCTACTTGTCTGCGTATATTAGTAAAGCATAGAACAAAAGTGACACCGCCTCTTGATACCAACGCACGATCTTTTCAGACTAAATTTCCTACCAGGATGTGGGTACTGGACCCAATGCTTTTGGCGTTAATACGTTTTTTTATTGTTGATTAAAACTGTTCTTTATCTTTCGATAAAAAAAAAGAAACAGGGGAGGGACGCGATTAGTGTTTCTTCTTAAAAGTTGACAGACGTTCCTGTTCATGTAAGTGTCTTTATAGCTATTGATTTTTAAGGACCACTGTAAGGAGTCTAGTAGCCACGGCGGCGTAAAGGGTAAGCTTCCGACGAGCTAGCGCCGAGCAACTGCGAGCGTGCCACAGCCGTCTACTCCTGTATCATGGATGCCGCCGTGGCCACTAAACTCCTTACACCACCAATTAAATTTAATTGAGACTTATTATTTGCTGCCGATGCTGAGGAATCTAATTGACGTGTATCGAATCAGACAGATAATTTATGATGTGACCTACTTTGTTATCTCGTGAGATTTTTCAACTTCACAAAAAATAAAACAGCAGAGGTTGTTTCTTTTGCTGTATAAGCTCAAATTTGAATTACCCATCTATCAGGAATGTCTAATCTTGAATTTCCTTGTTTTACTTCCTCATCCTGTTTCCCAAATATTGTACTCCATGTTGTGTGTGTATCTGTATACATCTACATATTTGACTTCTGAAATACACATTTGTCGTCATTGCCAAAGAGCGGTAGCCTCATCTGACGCCTAGACTATTTTAGATTCCCCTTACCATAAAACCCATCAAATATGTAACAACCCCATCTCGTATAGGATTTCTTCTAACATCTGCATCAAATCAATCAATTTGCTCGATAGCAAAACGAAGTAATCCAACATTTCATCAAACTTATCACGTGCTACAAATATATTTAGTATACGCTCCTGGTTGTGAAGCAAATACAGAGTTGTATATAGGTACGAGTACATGCTTTCTGCGAGAAGTGTGGCGCGTATTTTTTTATAAATGAACTTCTAAACAAAATTAATAGCCCACATAATAGACAGGCAATTTATTCTCTTCCATATAGCAATTCATTTACGTGTTACATCAGAGATATCTTTGCGATTTGTTTCTTCATCGATCCTCGGTTTCCTTCGGCTTAAGGTGGATGATTACCCTCTCCATTCTTGCATACATAGTTGTTAACATACATTGATATGCACAGGTAGGTAGGTATCAAAGAACACTGACTCCCCCTCTGTGATGGAACAAATTTCATCATTAAGTCAAGTCTAACTTAGCATAACCACCTGCCACCACCTTCTCAGCAATCCCAAGCAATCCGACTGCGTACATATGTACGAGTATATGAGATATATGGGAGCATACCTAGCCCTACCACTCGAAGACAGATCACACTTGTTTACCACGCGCTTCCTAAAGAGAAAAATTAAATAAATTTGCATTGCAAATTAAAGCAAATTAGATATACTAGCATCGAGACATGGAAGCATGATTGTCATGTCTTCAGAGTTGCCGTCGTTGACGGTATGTCGTTGGGATAATAGTGCGACTTTGTCTATAATGCGTAGCGCCTAGAACCATCTATCGAAGTAATCGCATCCTAGCATCTGATCCTTTTTTCTTATGTTTTTGTAAATCGTCTGCAACTTGGTGTCATATATGTAGCTGAATTGGTACAGCGGTATTCATTTTCTGTAAAGTATTACCCTTGTGCTTTAAGACAAGTGATTTTATGTAATCGGTACTGCAAAAACTATCTTAGAATAGTGAGTTTAATAGGCTGAGTTTGAAGCACAACCAGAGGCTAGGCATCTTCTGTCTATCTGCTTGCCGTCAAATGTCTAAAGTGGCTTTCTCAACATAAGAAGTTCACACTTATTTCGTGTAAGGGCTCTATGGTAACGTCAACGAATGATAAGAATCACTGAATCTCTGAATTGTGGGTTAATTTAAGTCAATATACATGTCTTACGGACAAATATTTGTTTATGTCCTGCGATACTTTCGTCTGCTTTTATCACAAACTATTAGAAGGCTCAAGGTTTCGTTCTTACAGTATAGTACAGACTTCACTTCACTATAGCAAAGTCGTGTACTTGCTTAGAAGATATAAAAAGTTTGACAAAAGTTTAGCCTCAATGTAGCGCTTACTGGTTTTCGTGAGTATATCTGAAACTTTACTGGCCTGCTTTTATTTACAAAATCGACGTATGGAGTTTAAAATCCAATTGGCTATGCTAACCTTTTTTCAAAAGTTTTCAGCTTTCGAAAGGCGTCACTTCAAACCACCACAAATAATAGAGCTTTACTGATGCAGGCTTGAGGCACAGCATTTTTGATCTTAAAGTCGGTGTTTTTCATCTGGAAATCATAGTGTTTCATTTTCTTAGATGTAATTCTGTTAGAGGCTCAGAGCAACCTCGTCGAATATGATGTGTTGTGCATATCTTTTTCTTGCCATCTGTCTGGAAGTAACGAAGATGTGACTCTCCTCAGGACAACCTTCTCGTGATTTTACAATTGGTCGTACAGACTCATTGTTAGCTTCTGCTATAATTAATGACAATATCAGAACTCCCTAGTCGATCTAGGTGATCCATTCAGGCAAGCTTAACTTTGTATTCGTATTCGATGTGGCAACAATAACTGATTGGCTTTATTGAAGATGTGGTCACTAAAATCGCTCAAAAAAGCAATGCCCCCAGTTGTTAAAACGTGCTTAGATAGTTTTTTGAAGCAGGCTCGACAAAATAGCTAGCAGACTCTCTAATAATAGTTATAGGGCGCTATAAAGAAACACAAGCAATTTAGACAAATTACCAGGCGCCTTCAAAAGAAAAAAAAGCCGTAGATTAGCAGTAAAAGTCTTCCAGTACACTCTATATCTACAAAGACTTCGATTTAAAATACCAAAATATTGATTTGAGTATCCGTAAGCGAAACAACAATGGGTCCGCAAGAGTCATAAGGCCTTATTATACAGCCAAAACCAAACTACGTTTGTATCTGATATATGACTTAGAACTGACAACGCTGTAGAAGAGCTGAGAAGGCATCACCAAAATATAATAACCGTCCAAAGTCGGAGCGGATGAAGCTTTGTATTCTATTCGAGTTTCAGTGAAACCACCAATAGTTGAACCAGGAAACAGAAGTAAGGCATTAAATCCCTTTACCCAATCTGGTTACCTTTGGGTATCGAGTCTGGGAATTTACACTTCTATGTAACTCCAAGGTAGCCTAATTTTTCTTTTATACCATTTAGCTTACGGTAATGAACTAACAATTAAAACTGAATTCATTAGTTGTCAATCTTTTAAGGGCGACTAATTTTCACGATTAATTTAATCTAATTAATTAATCTATTATCCATATTATTAATATAATAATATACATACATATATGTATATGCACATGTAGCGAAAACAATTTGCACAATTAATTTTATCTACTGTAATTGAATAATTGACAGATTAGAAGAAGTTTAATTGATTCTCCAGACCCTAATCCAGCAAGATGCTGAATGTGAAAGAAAGGAGACCGTATTTGCTTGCTTTTTTTCTTCAATGGTAACTCTTAACAGAAGGGTAAATTAAGTGAAACAACGACATGTGCACGTGTGGGTGTGAATTTTTGTGCGGATGTGCTTCTATTAAAATTAACTTTCATTTAAAATCCTAAAGATACACGGCAGCAATATCAGACTATATATATCGAACTTCTTTCGTCTTAAATTGATTAGATCAAGAGTTAGGGAATGCGACAGAATATGAGAAGATGATGCGAAATGATGAGAGTTATGTTGTTCTTAGGATTGTTCACTTTTCTACCCCCACTACGCTTCGCAACTTGAAGCGATTCATTAGGATATCATGTCTCGTAAAGTAACCAAGATATGAGGAGACAGTGCACATAGAAGCCTGGGTAGGAGACTAATGAGTAATGGTGAGGGGGGAAAAAAGGGAAGAAAAGCCAAGTAAATAGAACGGTAATGACGATCTGATCACAAAAATTTCACCCTTCACCGACTGGTTGTGTATGTTGGATATACAAACCTACATACATATGTATATTGGAGTTGATGTTAGACAAGCAGTTCAAATTTCGATTTTACAAGAGTTTTAGTACCATCTACCACTACTGTTGCTACAAAATCATCTTTTGCCAGAGAGGACCTTTTTTTTCTTACTTTCTTTGTTTCCTTCTATTCGACAGGAGTAGTACGAATACGAGTATATAGAAAGGTTATATGAGAGGGTTCGGGGTTCAGCATAGACTCATAGCCGCATAACGCAGTCCTCCCAATTTTTGCTCTTTTTTTCCGAGGAGGTTGGCAGGAAATTATCCAAAAAACACGATTCGAATAAATAAACTTTCACGAGCGGATTACTTGGAAGGGGCTGCAGCGGGGTTAGATCAAAGAGGTTACCCACATACACATATTGAATGCATGCACATCCCTTTCGAGAATGAAAAATGAAGAATCCCATAACAAACATATACAGATGGAGAAAGGGACGTGAGCGGATACCAGAGGGTGATGGAAAGGGTGGGTCGAAAGATGATTGTTGGGGGTGGGTGTGTTGCTGATGGGGCGAACAGAACGAGTGGAAGGGGATGGTTTAGAGGGTTTAGAGTGTTGTAAACTAAATAGGTGTTACGGTTTCCAATTTCTTTATATCAAAGGTGGACTTTATGTTGAGAATTATCGTTTCGCATGGTCATATATTAGAAAGGATCAGAGGGAAAGTTCTATTCCCTGTGACGGCATTTTGGGATGGTGGAGAATGGGGACTGTAAACCTCTATTACTTTTTTTTTTATTTGAAAATATTTCTTCAATAAAACAAAGGGTACTGCTCCTCTTGTATCCTTTAGAAAATTTGTTTTTCGATTTTTTTTTATTTTTCATTTCATATTATTTGTCTGTTGTGTCCTGTTCGCTGAGTGGTAGTAGGGTTTTTGGTGAATAAATAGACAACAATAGTAGAATAATATAAGGCTTGGCTGTTTATGGTATACAGAACCTTCTTCTCTTCGTTTCGTAATAACACTTGCTGTGATCCTTTTGGTTATTTGAGGTTTTTTTTTTTTTTTTTTTTTTTTTTTTGTAGAGGAACCATGTTGGGCAAGCATAAATTTGTACTCATCGTTGAAAATCTGCTTCAGAGAAAATTTAGACGTTTCAGAGAGCTTATGGGGTAGGAGGGATGATATTTGGGAGGTGAAATGAAGGACGACAACAACAAAGAAGAAGTAATAAAATCTTGTGTATTATAATTTTGAAAAGCGGAGTTGATCACATGAAAGTAGTGGTATAGGAGGGATGGTAGTGAGGGGGATCCAAGGGATGAGTTTTTTTATGCTAGCGTTCTGTATCTGGGCTGTAAGTGGATGCAGTGAATTTTAAATCAAAGTCTTTAGTGTGGTTTGTGGGTGGAAGATGAAGTATCTTGGTTTAAGGTTGTTGGTTATCTCCGGATACAAAGGTTGTAGAAGTGATTTGTAGATTGATCAAGCTGAGGTGAGAAAATGAATATTTCTACACATGTTTGAAAATGTTTACATGATAGGTACATATTTCTATTATCTGGCAATATTGTTGTAAATTGTACTCACTTGCACCTACATACGTACCTATGTTGAGGAATTGTATGTGTTTCTTGCATGAAAACGTTAATTGATTTAGCCCAACATTTACTACTAATAGTTATTCTGAAAGTAAATGTATTTTTTAAGATGGAAAATATGTATGTACTTAGTTTCCTTGTTCAGGTTTTGCTAACACATTTCGATCAAGTCCTTTTCCTGTTAGCTCTCCCCAGAGCTAGTCACAACCAACTACATATGACTGCAATCTATGATTAGTCCTTCTGCTGGATATATTTAGAAACAAACTGGTTGGCAGATTTATACAACTGCAGGTTATCTAAGAATGGGAGTCCATGGAGTGATAAAAATATACTCCAACTATTGAGAAATCAGTCTTCATGGCACTGCGTACAAGATTTTATTTTTGGTATTAATTCAACGCTTCACATGCTATTTAAATAATCTAATAGGCCCTTAACAATGTAGTCCTCTGGTCTGGGAAGGTCACCATCGAATGGCGAATCTTTTAAAAAAAATAACAGGAACATTAAGCCAATACCCACCACCACTTAAGGGCGTATATGGCAACATTTATACAGATGATACCAAGTCTTCACATCTTTGTGTATGATGAATTGTGCGAAACCCACAGTCCAAATCCAAAAGCACGTCATACCAGAAGTCTGTGTAGGAATGACTGCTAGGATACCCTGACGACATTGACATTATGGAAAGAAATCAGCGTCAGCGAGCTGTCACTGGCATGCTTGCGAGTTGTCACTGAAGCAAAAGCAGCGAAGATAGTTTTAGCGATAAATGAGGTTAAGACATAGTATCTGCTGTCGAAAAGAAAGGAAATTCAACACTAAAAGCTCTGACAGCATGCTACAAACTATAACAGCATGCTGGGAAACTATAACATTGCGTTTGGAAGTTATTACCTGGGCTCCAAATGAGAAAAAAGCCTCTATCACAAACAAGCAGGAAAGCACTGTATAAGCCACTTATCTTCCCAGTCCTGTTGTATGACGCGGAGGATTCTAGTTTTATCTAAAGCGGATAAAAATGCCAATTATTCTTTCGGGAAAAAAGTTGTGCTTACGGTTCCGTCACACAAATGGAATTCGCTTAACACATACCAAAGAGCTTTTTTGGTCTATATGTATAGTGACATTGATCCTTGTTAGGACACAGCTAATTAGAACTTCGCCTTGGTTAGCGCTCTGGACGGATCCGCCAACATTTTGTGCGTAAGGGAGTTCTTGTTTAAGACCCATATCCATTGTGGATTGTAGCGTCACCTAAAGTGAAAAGTAATATTTCGGCGGACTGCAATTACGATAGTCACGTCGGATTTGCTGTCATTCTTTACAGTTGTTTGACATTGACAAACATTATCTGATTTGTTGATCTTTATTATCCACTTACTGAGCTCGCTATACGTCGTGTTGTGGATAAATTTCGTATCACATGCAATTTATATGATGCAAAGCATACAACGCATAAGTGTAATGTGCAATTGTAACCCCCGTGAGGGCAAAACTGAAATAGTTTGTCTACCTCGTTTAAAATTTTCCGAAAACGTCTCATCCAATAGTCGTAGGAAATCCAGATAGTGCGGGTACTTAAGCCATGATACCATGGCCTTAGAAATTAGTTGCGGATAAGGCTCTTGTGCAGCTTGAAACCGACCTTTATTTATATCGTACTCGTAAAATCGTATTTAGTGACGGTGCTGACTTTTGGGACTTTTAGTTTGTGAACAAGCAAGTTTCCGTTTCTAGAGTGAGACCCATGAAATTCACAAAAGCACACTGTTGAATGTAGTTTCCACGCCAGTGGCATCATCAGATCTTAGTTTTTCAAAAATGAGGCCGACATTCGCTTTACTATCCATGACCAATGTACCGGACAATGAATGGTATGCCATACTGGCTATTCTGACTCGATTCCACGACAACATTCGCCGAGGTCGTGGGAATGCGTTACTCGATTATTTCTTGTAGAGCCATGTAAAGACGACGTTTGGTGTACGCTGACAAGCGTCGAACTACTCAGGCACTGGAAGCCAATATTTAGCGCTTTATTGGAGGAGATATGATCCAAAATGCTCGAAGAGTGGGCCGGAATAGGACTGATATACCATCTCTCTATAAGATCTCTCGCATATCTTAAATCCCGCTTCTAACTCACCTCCTTCCTCGCTTGCACTAGCCTCTGCCCCAATTTTCTATCACCTTTCGCCACCTAACGTCAAATTGACCCAACAAAATATAGACACCAAAGAATTCCGTTATGTGTTCTATAGTTTAAGGGATAAAAAGATAAACGAAAATATACGTCTAACTCGCATATCTTCACGAAAAATCGGACTCTGTTTGCTTTGGGGAAAAAAGCAAAACAAGCTTCATGGTCTCCATTTAAGAGGAAGGCCGACTGAAATAACTAGTCTTAAGAATTTTTACAATAGGTGCCACGAAACCACCCAAAGCTGACGGATGACCTCGCTGCTTTCCGGGGCTATGTACACTCTAAAAGAGTCTTTTAATTTCAGCGTAGCCGAGCTGACCATGATACATGTTTCTGTTCCTAACTTTTCTTCTTTGTCTTCATCTTAACCACATTTCCCTACTTCTCCACTCAAGAAATTACTTTTTACAGTTTATTACCAAAACGTAAGAGACTTGCGCTCTAAAAGTCGCACTGTTTTGTGTAATTGGCGTGCCGTCTCTTTCGACGTCTATGCTCTTACAGAAACCTATCTGATCCCCGATATAAACAGTCAGGTGCTATTCCCATCTTCTTATAATGTTTTCCGAGATGATGATCTCTCCCAATGGTTGTTGATCCTGCTCTCCCTAAAGTTGATTCTCCATGTCGAGGCGTCCTACTAGCCAGTCACAATAGCTTTAACTCTTTTCCCATCACTAACTCTTCTTCTGTTAAACTTGACTTTGTTTCAATAAAAATAACACTCCCCAATAAGTCCCTGTACGTTATGTGTTGCTACGTTCCCCAGGTCAACCTATCGAATCCTACATTCTTGCTATTAAAGCAATTGACCAACTTATTGACCTAAGTGATTCCATCGACGATATCCTTATATTTGGTGACTTTGATCTGCCTTTGCTGAAGGATGATCACTTATTTTTTACCGCGAAAACGCTAGTGCATCCAAGGAATATCTACTCACTGATCGCGTATAACAGACTCAAGCCTATGCAAAGTAGGTGACGTCCCTAACTCCTTCGGTAGGCAACTAGACCTTATTTGCACTAGCGATCCCATTAACTCGACAGTAACCTTTGCCCCTTAACGCTATCTATTCATAACTTTCACCAGCCCCTTCCCTAGTCCACTTCTTCCCTTACTCTCTCTTTAAACTTTCATAAAGCTAATTTTCGCAAAATTAATATCTATCACAGTAAATCGTCTTTCGATTTTACCAGCCTATCCTTAACTGATGCTATCTTCATTTTTTACAGTAAAATATGGTATTTAATTCCATTTCACCCTACGTCCCGTTCCTGGGCATAAAACATCATCTACTACCCTGGTTTAACAGAAGGCTTCGCTCTTTACGAAGCAAATTATGGACAGTTTTTCTTCACACCAATGCTTATTCTGACTACTCTAACTATCTTGGACCTACCCCCAGTTCACCGAGCTCTATAACGACCTCTATTAGCGCTTTCTTGATACTGCTCAGACCAACTTTATCAACGATCCGAAGTATTTTGATCAATTCGTCAATTATAAAACGAAATCTGACGGTTGCCCGCTGTCTCTCCCTTTAACCTTTTTTAAGCAATCACTTCTTCGTACTTGACTCCATACTCGTATATTTTAAGAACCAATTTGTCTAATAACCACTCTCTCACTCTCAATCTTTTGATCC
The DNA here is from genome assembly GCA_963966105.1 of Volucella zonaria. Classification (NCBI taxonomy): domain Eukaryota; kingdom Metazoa; phylum Arthropoda; class Insecta; order Diptera; family Syrphidae; genus Volucella; species Volucella zonaria. The sequence goes on along the minus strand of OZ014531.1, from coordinate 117,710,129 downwards.
TACTCTAATCGAAAAAATATTCCAAAATCTCAATGTTTAATTTTTATCCGGGCCAAACGGGCTACTAACAATATTTCTCAAAAAAGTGTGCCTCCAAACTTTCTCAATCACACTTCCCTCCCTATTTCTTTCCTTTTCTACAATATATCCTTCCCAAAGTTTGGAAGACCTCTTTCATAACTCCGGTCCACAAAAAGAGATCAAAGAATGATCTGTCTCACATACCTCAAATGTTCGAAAGTTTTTTAAATGAAGTTCTAGGCTTTCAGTTCAGGTCACTTATATCTCCCAGTCAGCATGGATTTCTTAAAGGCAGATCAACTACTACAAGCTTAGATAAATTCGTATCCTTTGCGCTTTCAGCTCTAGAAAATGGTAACGAAATCGATTTAATCCTACAGGCTTTGATAAGGCCTTCGATAGAATATCGCATCAATTGACCTTTTTCAAATTGTCTTCCCTCGGTTTTGACCCCATAATATGTATTAACATGAGCATCTTCTTATCTGGAGAACCGTTATTAAAGCGTTGGTTTTAGGTCAGCCTTCTCAACCCCGTTTTTAGCCACTTCTGGCGTTCAACAAGGCAGCCATCTAGGTCCCTTTCTTTTCAATTTAACTTTAAACGATCTTGAGACGATTATTAAACACTGCCCCAGTCCATTTACGCCGACGGCACTAAGTTCTCCAAAAACTATTTCTTCACAAGAAGACTCTATTCTCCTTCAAGGACACCTCGATAGGTTTTCCACTTGGTGTTATTGGTGCTTAGAGCTTAATGCCTCCAAATGCCAGTCTATGACTTTGTCTCGTAAGTCCAATCAATCTCCTTCTCGACCAGATTTTCTGCATGATTAACCTATACCCCAAGTTCAATCCGTTCGTGACCTTGGAATATTGTACGATAGAGAGTTGATCTTAAGTTCCCATATTGATGACCCTGGCATGACCCTTTTATTTTACCTCCCTATCGTGACCGCCTTAACCTTCTTATCCTGAATATCTTGGAAAATGCAGAGACGTAGCTGACATTCTCTTCATTCATCGAATGCCCTCTGGTTCTATTGATTGCGCCTCCCTCTACAATTCTATTCCCTTCAACGCTAATCCTCGTAGTTTTCGATGCCCTCGTCTCAACGAACTATCGTCCGTATGCTTCGTAGGGTCAACTCAAACATCTGCGTTTTTGTTTTTAACTTGAGCACTTTTCGTCTCAAACTTGAACTCCTCCATTATCACTTAATTTTTGTTAGTTTTTAAGATAGATTGAGCTTGGTTAAGCCAAATAAATGGGGCCCGCACCCAAAATTGTATTGGGTTCTACCACATGAATTGTCCGATTTGTGCTCAGGCGGAAATAAGAAGTTCTCGAGTGAACATCTATGCCAGAATGTTAAATTTGCTTTTTTTATAAAATAAAACGGTACGTGGCTTGATGTCTGAGAATTTTAGGGTTCGTTACAAGTACCGTTATTTTTTTTCCTAGGAATTATTTACCATGCTGTCGGCAGTTTAAATGCGAACCCTCTGCCTTTACGAATTTAAGGTGGGACATAATTCGTCATTGGCAATGAAAAATATTAATGACGCATTTGAGGATGTAGCGGTAAACGAACGCACTATACGACGTTGGTTTGGAAAGTTCCGTTCGGGAGATTTCAGCCTCGAAAATGAACCACATGGGAAGCCGGAAACGTCAGTTGACGACGATGTTTTAAGAGCAACTGTGGATGCCGACTCAGCGAAATCGGTGCGGAAGATTGCACAAAGCATGGGGGTATCCTCAATGACAATAAGTCGACATATTTTTCTCATAGGATAGGTACAGAAACTCGATAAGTGGGTACTCCATGAACTGAACGAATCCCGAAAACTACGGCGCCTGCAAATCTGCACATCTCTTACATTAAGAAACCAATCTGAACCGTTTTTGCACCGGATAGCCATTTGTGATGAAAAATGGATGCTGTATGATAATCGCGAAAGATCTGGACAGTGGTTGGATGCAGAGGAAAAATCAAACCACACCCTCAAGTCAGATCTTCACCCAAAAAAGGTTATGGTGACAATTTGGTGGACATCGGAAGGACCAATCCACTTTTCATTTCTTCAACCAGGAGAAACGATAAACGCTGTGAAAATCGACATTTGCATACCAAATTGGTTGAAAAGCAACCTGCGTTGGTCAATAGGCGCGGTCCGATCCTTTTGCATGACAATGCTAGACCCTAGATTTGAAATTCTTGTGCATTCACCATACTCTCCTGATTACCATATTTTCCGCAATCTGGATTGCTGGCAGAAGGTCTTCCGGAACCAAGCAGTGGTCATAAAAGCCTTTGAAGAAGTCAGCACTTCTACGAAAAACGAATATTTGATCTTGAATCACGTTGGAAGAATGTGAAGATGCCAACGGATCCTCTTTTAATTGAATAAAAATTTACGGTAAAATAATATTGGCTTTTAAATTTTTACGATAAAATCGGTCATTTCATGTGGTACAACCCAATACTCTGCTCTCTCCAGATTGATGTGAGTGACAAGGAGATCTTTCCATGCTCTTTGCAGCATTTTGTATCTTGACGTGCTACCCACAAACCCATATAGACTAAAACTAGTTGCACTGATTTTTAATTGTCTTTATACAGCGGAACAAGAAATCTCTCCTTCCCCTGGTTAGCCACCCGATCGGATGCAAGTAGACAGCGCTGCTGTTCGTCTATATACTCGTACTTGGTTTGCTAGTTGAATCTCTGTAGAATTTTCTCTTTTTCAGAAATCCTGAACACCGATGTGGCTGGCTGTATATACATATGTTCAGTGACTAAGTGCACGTTCTAATTGGAAACTTTTAACAGTCGTTATACTAACATTACAGGTTGCTTATTAACAGAAATTTTCGGGGACTTCCGAATTTTCTTCCTCCCGCGATAGTCTGTGAATATGGAAACGCATTTATACAAACAGGCTTCGGATCAGCTAGGATCTATTTCATACGGATCATAGAGGTACCTAAGACGTGGTTTCCAGCCATACAAACAAGTTTGACATGTTCAAATGGGTGGCTCACCTTAAATTTCAGATGATGACAAGATACCGTCACCATCGTCCATGTCCGATCTTTGCAATAAGTAGTGAGTATTGGGTATTTGAGGTAATTGCTCACCTTGAGGAACCTGATCACAAAAAATCATAATTTCACATCGCACATAGTGTTTAAGAGGTATCTACGGAATTTAAATAAATACACATTGCAACCAACAGTAACTCAAGACCCGCTTATCTCAACTAACAACAGTAATTACTTAACAAAGTAACCTTGTTTTCTTAATACCAAAAGACAGGTACACTCAACTCTGTCGTCATGCACCAGAGCCTCCGTCTAATTGTACAGATATGTGACGCCAAAGTCTAAGCTAAAAATTTAGCATAGAAATTGTTTAAAAAAAACTAAACTAACATATAATCAAGTGGCATAGATTTGTCTAGATTTTTTTTTAGTTTTTCTTTAAATTGTTCAGTGGGTCACTCTTCGCCTGTACTGTGGAACAGTGACGAGGTGAAGGAAGTCCCCATGACTAGACTTCGCTTAACCATGGTGGGACAAAAAATTACCCGAAATGATAAATATAGATACTCGTACATTGTATTGTTGTTGGATTATGTCTTTCGTCACAACAAAAAAAAAAACAACAAAAAAAAGTTCATTCAAGCACACACGGAAAATTGAATTGAGTTTCACTGCTGTGAAGACAGAACATCCCCATGCGAGCGCATGAATGGAGGTGACTAAGTGCGCCTTCATCGTGTGGAAGGTGTAGTACCACGAGGGAAAGGGTACAGGGCGCGCCGGTACGCAGTAGTAGACATTGTAATTAAGTAATTATTCAATTTTAACCATGGGGATTAAATGTGCGAACCGTTTTCTGGTTAGGCATTCAATTTTACCTTCGGCTTTTTCGAAAACATTTTCCCAAGAAGAATTAGGCGTAATTTAGTTGAAACAAGGGTCTCGGTAGCGCCATGGTGCTATTGTTTCAGTTGCTAATGGGAAATGTCGTGGAATGAATTTGAGGGAAAAATTATGTGAACCCGTTGACAAAGTAGACAATGTTGACGACTAATGAATTCTAAGTTTGGCGACCTAGAGACCTAGATTGTGGGTTAGTCTCGTAGGCAGTGCCACCAATGCATTTGCATTCACTGTGGGGAGCCGATCACTAGTATTTACAATGCGACCGGACGAATTTACTGTGGAACAAGGGGACTAAGCACTCATTTGACTGGATTTTTGATAAGGTTGCGTGGCTTTAAATGGAAAATCGTGAGAAGCAAACTAACTGTAGCAGTTCACTGGAAGGTGGATTAATAAATACGACTTTCCGAAATTATCTCGCGTCTTGAAGACTCGGTAGTTTGCTGATGACACATGGGCTGCCCAACGTATTTGTACTTTGGGATTCCCTAGAAAGTGTTTTTTTTTTTTGCGTGCACCATACGAAACGCCATTCAATTTCTTGTGGAAGAAAGTACAACTTTTGACAACAATGTTCACATAACTCTACATATATGTGAAAGGGTAAAAGTGTTCATTCTTTTCCTGACTAGAAGATCCAGATGACATATGAAAGAATACGTATTCACGGCAACTCAAGCGCGTGAGATTTCTATACGACCAAAAACTGAGCCAAAAAGTACTACAATGTCCCGAGTACATTAGAAATTCTGACTCACCCTCCATCCCAACGCTCATTTACAATGACATTCCAGCTGTCAGCTCTTTGGACAAAGTCAATCTACTTGCTGCATACTCGTACTTTGCGGCCAATTCAACACTTCCAGATTGTGCCTTGTCTCCGTCTACACTTGAGTGTGTCGAATCTTCAAAAGGACGAATCCACTTTCACACTCGTGTAGTAGCAAGAGTACTCAAAGAACTTAACATCCACAAATTCGCAGGTCTAGATGGCATATCTCCCCTTCTTCTGAAGAGGTGTTCTTCCAGCTTATGAAATATCTTCAATCGCGAAAACTTCTCAATGACCGCAGTACGATTTTCGTAGCAACAGGTCCACTGGTGATTTGATGGCATGTCTCACCGAAAAGTGGAAAACGAGCAATACTTACATATTTTGGCAAAGATCACGGAATTAGGCAGGCTAAAAGAACCATCTATCCCTTGAGTAAAAGCTTTAAAAATATCCTTGGCTGCAATAGAAATGATTTCAGGACGTTTTCCAACCCTCTCCCCAGACACTAAGGTCTGAAATATCACCTGCTCGAAATGGACCAATTTTAAAAGAATACAAAATCACAGAACCTATACTCTGGAGATCTCTGCCACTTTAGATGGCAGATGACTGTATTGACTTTACCGAGGTATCCTCTAGGGACTCCCTCAAATTCCGCATGAGTTGAAAGAAATTCAATTTTGCAGCAAAGCCGGGATTTTGGCGCTAAGTGAATGAAAATGTCGCAATGCAGCTAAGTTTCCTTATTATTCCAATTTTCATTGAAAAGTCAGTTGGAATCGTCTGTAAGTAACTATTAACAGTGTTATCGTAATTATAAAGAGAGATTTCAGCATCAGGAAGTGATCCGTAAACTGCCCTTAGAAAGATTCAAAGTGCCTATTCCTCTGAGGCACACTCTTCAGGAAACGGGCCTGTCACAATACCAGGTGGTTGTCATCTGATAAATCTCGTAACATGAAGCCAGAGAGACTACTATGTAATTGGCCGACACTTTGCTACGTCCAAAACAAGCAGCTAGTTGTCATCTGAATGCAATACGACTATAAACCTTGTGTACCTCAAGTACGCCTTCATGCTGCATTCTATACCAGCACGCGTGTTCGCGATGTTACACTGTTCCAACATTATACGCAGCGTCTTAATTCATAAACAATCAACAGATCTGAGTATACAAATATGGGAAATCCCTGGAGTTCTGTGAAACAATTTTTCAGAACCATAGCACAAAGGAATCAAGGCACATGGAGACTGTTCGAACGTAGTGTTTGAAGCTTGAATTGCAGCTGTCCTAAGAAAATAGGGATCAAAATTCGAAATTTTGTAGTCTGTGAAAAGAACTAAAGTGCACCGTTAATGATGTGCGAAACGTAATCGGACCAACGTACTAGCTGCAAAAATTGAGTATGAAACCGGTGTGGCAGTAGGATCCGCAGTACAAAACTCATCCGTAAATAGCCTTAAATATTTCTCGCTAATATCAGATGAGGTTTAGCTAGGCAGGTGGAATAAAGACTTCTCGATTGGAAAATCTAAGGTATTCGGAATCTGAATATCTGAGTATGGATACAATATTTCAGTGCTCCAGTTATTCCTATAGAAAATAAATGCTGAGTCCTAATGATAACCGGAAAAGGTTAAAAATCCATTTGATTATCATAGTCCATTGATTATCCCACTCACTATATGTCTTTTAAAAGCAAAAGATACTCCTTCAGAACACCAAAGCAGAATTTTGAAACGGTTATCATACGTTCGCTTTACTTGCTGGCATTATACATATATTAAACCATACTCTAGGGCCTAGTTGAAATTGATTTAACGTCAAGATCTGGTTATCCCGCGAGTCCAGAGGTGTTGATTTCGTAGAGCAGTCGACCGTCATTCAAACTGTCGTGTCCATTAGCACTACCCGAAGGTAGGAAGCCGACATTCGTCATTAAGTGTCGTGATGTGATGTTTTTGTTTTTACCTCATCACCGAAATGCAATAAAATTAGCCAAAGGACGGACACTGTAAGTGTTGTGCTTTATTGCTGATCCAATTACCGATAAGTAATAGCCATCGTGCTTAAGGACCAGCTGCTATAGATCTTTAACGTCACCACCTGGTCAATCAAGGAAGTCAAGTGGTCCAAATTAACTTGATTGAAGATATTTAGACTGTCATTGCAGTCGTCGTTAATCCTTCTTCGCTGGAGATACCATAAGTGTTTCAATTAAAGTACAAATCTTCTAAAAGTGTGGTAAATTGTCTAGTTTGGACACAAACCATAACAGCTGCAAGTGTATGTTAGATATTTAGGGACTAACCGATGTTGGATATGCTATGCACATATCCGTGTGCATCAAGCAAATCATTAATGTGTGGATCACTCAAGTCAAAGGAGTACTTTCAATCCAATTTCGAATGCTCAAAATTCAACAAGGTGGAACAATTTTAGGGTACACGTACGTGCCGAATTTCCCATTTTTCTTTGGGATTTGTCGTGTTGCCAGCCCTACCTGCGACACATACTACCATCACAATTGGCATCTTAATCAGCATCCGGCTAATTGAAAACTGAGTAGAGAAAGCGTTTACGCATTGCAGCATGTGCAATTCGTAAATTAAATTGTTGCACGTTCTATTGACCACTGTGGCTACCCATAACCGTGCCTTTTCATTGAGCAGGGCATACAGAGCAATATATTGTGCAGGCATCATTCCGCATGTGGTTATGGTAGCGCCTTACTTTGTACGAATGATTTGCTACTCGTACAACAAGCTCTTGGAATTTAATTTCGTAAATAAATAGATCTGAAGCGAATACGCGAACTGCTGCGTATCTAACCTCGCCTCTGTCGTCGGCTGGCGTTGATAACTTTTCCCGCCAATTTTACTTCTATAAAGTAGCTCACGATCATTTCGATCGTCTAAGGCCATACCAATTGGAATTCGGATTGCAAAAAAATATAAAAAAAAAATAAATCAGATTCATGCGGCTGCGATGAGAGATTTTCTTTTTTCCAGCAATCTTACTCGAACGCGTACCAATTTTTTATTTTTTTGGTTGAGGGAAATTTAGCACAGATCGTGTGGCTGTAGATCAGCCGGCATTGGCGGTTATGCTCGCCGATCATGGAATGTAAACATTTTGAGATGAAGCAGCTTTCGATGTAGATTTCGGTTTGGAATGTTTTTTTGTGAGTTTTCGCAAATGCGGACTGTCTGAGTTGGTTGGAGAATTACGTAAGCGATCGGTTTTATTTTGACTTGAACGGAGGGGCAGAAGAATTTTGTGCGTAGTGGGATGGAAATTGGAGCAGAATAGAATGACCAATGAATCGCTTGTGGATGGTTAGATGAAATAAATAACTTTTCTTTTGATATATTTTGTAATATGTTATATCTTCTATTTTCTTGTTGTAGGCCTAGTTAGTATGATGTATGGAGTGCATTATGTTCTTTCTGTGTTGTGAGTTCTTAATTTACTGACTGTTCGTGAGTCAGGATTGACGTTTCAAGACATCGAAGGTCAACTGAAGCCTTGTAGCAATTGTAAATCATTACTTGTAAGGGTGACGTGTATTTTTAAGATAATATGGCAGCAGACAAAAAAGTCAGTGTTTCTTACACAACCTAGAAAGGAATATTATTTAAGTGTCTCTTGATCGACGGTCTCGCATTTTCTCACCAAAAATGAGAGGGAGACAATGTATTTCATTGGGTGCATTTGAAGTGTACCTTATGGTTATCTGAGCGCCTCAAGAGATATAATAATGGAAGAGAGTGTCTTATTGTTAATCCATTTTCTAATACCGGTATTAGAATCCCGAAAAATTGAAAGCTCGAGATGTTTAGTAAGAGGCACGATCTGACAAGCCTGTGAATAAGCGTTGGCTAAAATATATGTACATAGGTCGACAATAGCGTATTTTTTTTCAGTTCGCAGCTGAATTGAGAGGAAGCAAGTCTTTAGCTCATCTAATGAAGGCGGTAACTCAAATTTTCGTTACTACCATTCATTTTCGAAAAGACGCATCTTTGACTTAGGCTGTTTGATGGGGTTCATACCGCTTTCTGACGATCTGTCCAGAAGGTAAAGAGCTGATGTGCTATGCTATATTGCTATTCTATGCTATAATTACTTCGGGCTTGGATAATTTTGCTGACGAGAAATAGCTGGTGCAATCATTAACCACAAAGTAAACGAAGAATAGCAAAAATACAATGTCGCATCAGCTTAATTCTGCCTTAATTCGGCGTTACCACCACCACTAAAGACAGCAGCTGAACAACTATAATGCTTAGAATATTTTCTGCGGCAATAAGTAGCAGTAAATAGTCTTTGGTGAAACGATCGTAACACCCGACGAAGACATCAGACCGATTAAAGCCTCAAAAATCAGTCAAAATACATAAAATACAATAGGCAATCTCGCGATATATGCTCGACTTCTATTTTCAAGCTTGAGGCTTATTTGCCAGATAATTAGATTTGAAGCCGGCTTTTCGTGTTATTCTCATGGCATGACCCTACTCCAAACTGATTGGCAGTGCCTCAGATGCTTAAATAAATGAGTTGGGTTAAATGAAATTTGGAATTCCAATTCTCTAAACTGTCCAAACACAGACCAAACAAACCCTTTTCAAGTTCTCAAATAAGTAACTGTTGCGTCATATTTATGGGGCTTTATATTATTGCCAAACACTTGTTTTCGTTGGTTTTTGTTTCAGATTTCTGGGCTGATGTCGTTGCTGCTTGTAACTGCGGGTCTAAGGTAGACGAAGTTTTTAACTACATCGAAGTTATAAATGCTAATGGTGACGTTCTGACCAAGCCTTCAATGGTGTACTTTGCGTGTAAACGGTGTTTTTTTTAGAGGTATACAAATTCAATATGAAATAAACCACTTGAAGCTAATGCTAATGTCTACGATATAAGCTTTATTTAATAGATAATTTTATGCAATTATTGTTTAAGTATCGGGCATAAGAGCTCCACGGCTAACTCGTATGAAGCGCAATCGTGAAATCCAATTTTCGACAAGGTTATCGAGCAACTGGTGCCGTATATCAGCAATAACACGGCGAATTTTGACTTCCAAATCGTTCAACGTCATTATCGGCACAGACTAGCGCCATCACATACCCCCAACGAAAGGTGCGAGATCACAGGATCGTGAAGGCCAGTTCACAGGTCCATTACGCGAAATTATGCGCTCAGCAAATGTTTCCCGCAATAAATTGATGGTATCTCGCGCCGTGTGGCATGTTGTGTCATCTTGTTGAAACCAAAGCTCCGTCACGTCAATGTCCTTCAACTGAGGAACGAAGACGTCAGAAATCATGTTTCTGTAGCGCTCTCTATTGACGGTAACATTCTGGCCGGCATCGTCCTTAAAGAACTATGGGCCAATGATTCCACCAGCCCACAAAGCACTCCAAACAGTGAGTTTTAATGGTTGTAAGGGCGTCTCGACAAAGGCTTCTGGGTTTTCTCCACGCCAAATTCGGCAATTTTGCTTGTTTACACATCCATATGACCAAAAATGGGCTTCATCGGAGATGTACTGAAGATGAGGATCAAGCTGAATAATGTTTTCGGCCCATTCACCGATTCTACGACACGTATAATGGTCACGCGGTTTCAACTCTAGCACAGGCTGGATCTTATACGCTTTTAAGCCCAGATCTTTCCGTTAAATCTTCCACAACGTGGATGGGCATAGCTCCAATTGCTGTACACGATGCCGGATTGACTCATTCAGATTCTCCTCAACACTGCACTTCACAACGGCAACAGCTTCTTCTGTTCGCACTGTTTGTTGTCTTTAGGGATGCATATTATCCACTAGAGTGTACGTAGTGCGAAAGCGATACATCGTGTTCCGAATAACGTAGCATACGATAACTTTGGCGAACCGAACGATGGTTCTCAAAATAAGTTTGCACAATTTGCACGCGTTGTTCTAGCTTTAATCTATTCGTCGTAAAATGGCAAAACTTACTAACAAATCAACTTTCAACTGTCAAATTGACAATCTGTAGAAACAGTGTTGCCAGTTTAAAATCCAAATCCCTTAAAAAAAGCACCCTTTATTTGGTTTTGCCCTCGTTGCAAGCCTCAATACTCACGAAAGGTTCACTGACTCAAGAATATCAGTGTCATCCGCATACGGAAGATATTATGCGAACAACAAGATTGAATGGCCTGAGACACTCACATAATACGTCAGAAAAAATTTTATGTGCGATGTTTAGGAGACTTATTCGTCTATTGTTGACACAGCCCAAAGGATCTCCTTTCTTGTGGATGCTTGCCTTAGATTATATCTGACAGATGAGCTGATGCATGTTCCCAACGAGGTCATCTCCAGCTCCTTTAAATAGCTGGGAAGGCGTCAGTCTGCACCAGCCGCATTATTAGACTTTAGCTTTTATATATTGCTGCCTTAATTTCCTTTAGGTTAGGGAGACGGAATTCTCTGATCTCTGATCTTCGTCTAGGGTGAATTTTTCATCCTGCCTGACAGCTGGATTTTGACCATGATCGGCCGTTAAACAATCTGCTGAGGTATTCTTTTTACATCTTCAGCACCGAGTGCAACTCTACTACTAGTTGTCTATGCCCTGGAATGTTCGTTTTATTCTATGATAAAATTTTTGAACGTCGTTCGCGCAGTAAAATCTATTTCAGTTCCTCGATCGCGTACTGTGCTTTCTCGTCTTCTTTTCGAAAGAGCTGTGGTGTTCCCTTATTTTCTTCTCATAGAGCTCACGAGCAGCTTTCGTCTTTCAGTGCTGGGCAGTTTTATATGATTCTTGTTTGGCTGCATTTACCTGTCTACATTCATTTTCATGCGTCGATCGCAACATGATCAATCTGGTTGACGGTTGATTAATCAGGGGGAGGCCATGTCCCGTTTATGTATGTTGAGATATATTGAGATAGAATTCGTCTTTGATACTGTCATCCAGTTCTCGGTAGGGTCATGAACGCAAATCAGGATTATCTTTCCAAATTAACTAAAGAGAATATCAGAGAAGGTAATTGATATTGAAGTACGTGCGACAGCTATTGAAGAAAATTCCGCTACGGTAGTTCAAGGTTCAAAGCCATCAGTTTTCAGTCATCCGAAATTGAAAAAAAAGTGAGAAGATACGTGCCCATCTCTTAACACTAGCGAATATTTTACAATGTAAGTTGCAGTATCTTTGATACTTTTTTTCATCGGGTCGTCACCTGCGAGGAAAACTGAATCCCGTACGATAATAGCAAAAGGTCTGGAAATAGTTAGACGCAAATTTGGTTTTCGTTCGTAGGCCGATGATTTTTGCGCTAAATTTTTTATGATATTGGATCGATTCTGGCTTTTTTTTTAAAAAACAAAAATCTTCTCAAATTATACCTTTTAATTTGAATAGATAGCCAGGATAGACAGCCCTGGAGGTATAAGCATTTATGTCCATCCTTTGGTAAGCATTGCCGATACTGTACCACGAACTAATGCAAATACGCTAATCTGAAGCAACTGTCTCTTATCTTTCTTGTGTACTCCCACGTTTTATGATTTAACCCGTGAGGGCCGGACTTTCCCTTATAATCTCTTTTGATTCAGTTAAAGAAAATTATTTTCATGCGGATCACATGCACCGTCCACTTGAAAATTGTGGCTAATTTGCACAAAGAACGCTGCTGTGAGTATGCCACATCAAAAATTTTCTCTCTTCCATGATCATAATGTTATTGTCCGGTTCACAGCGATATCATCCTTTTCCCAAGGGGTTTCGAATATTCAATGTTGTAAAGAGAATGGGGCAGATAGAGGTTTGTTTGACATAAAGGTCAGCTTGGTAGCTTTTCGCACTTTAATCTTTTCAGTATTCGTATTTAATTAGATAGCAATGGTAAAAGTACTATCAACACCTCATAGCTAGCAAAGTCCCTAACAGGCAACTCTGTGCAACTTCCCCTCTTCGTGTTATAACCAATTTTCGAAACCCGCAATATTGTTCAGAGAATGTATCTTTCATTATTTACAGTGACATATTTTCCAAAATTTCCACGAAATGGCCAATGGGTCGATCAAATACGTCTGATGCCGCTAGGAAATCATCTTCTTGTCATTAATCAGCCTTAATGGCCAACATAGTTCAAAGAAAAACTTCAACCACGCTTATAACCTCAGATAATTTATGAATAGCCTGCATTAATTGTGGCAGATACTATCTAAATAAAATATTGGTCATAATTTATAACATTTACAAAATTCTGCCAATCCAAAAAGCTAAAATTAAATAAATAGATATCACTGCAACATTGACACTATTATTCGGGTCTTCCAAAAGTTAACCCGTAACAATAAATCACTTTAAACTGTCTATGGTTCAAATCAACTGACAGTGATTTTTCAGATATTTATTAACGGCCTAATTATGGTCGTGTCTAGGAATCACGCTTTTTGTCTCAGTTGGGTATGAATCTTGTAAATCGTAGTGAAAGTAGTCTGATAGTTTTTTTTCCATAAAAAATTATTGTAATCCAAGAGTTATGGTTGAAAACGGCTTAGATCCTTTCGAATTATGGAAGAACAAACAAGGAGCTGGATATATTTGTTCTTCTATGAGCAGAGTCATTCGACCTTGTTGTGTATCCCAATTGATGTTATTGTATTTTTGTTTGGATGGTATGAAATTTCGTAATCATCTGCCTCCAGATACATTCTCCAATTATCCGTTTTTCCGAAAGTCCATTAATATTGAATATCGAATAATTAAAACCTCCCCCAGGCTATGGAAATCCATGGAAATTCATCTACAAATACCATAGCATCGATTGTTTGCATACGCATTATTTTAGTCCATGTTCCGCACGCATTGTTCCGATATAAAATTAATTAGCCATAGAATTTTTGCATCTATCTATTGATATGTATGTAGATATGTAGATGTTTGGACAAGTCCAACATTCCAAATACTTGTACTCTTATGTGTGTGGTTGGTTGGTTAAAATTTTAATGAAAAATGAAAATGCAAACGCATTATGTCATTGTGCATTGAATTTATATCCATCCGAGCATAGATTATCCCAGTCCGATGTTATTAAATAATGAGATACGAAATAAAACTCACAATTACGCACGTAATCCATTAATTTAATTTTGTCTACACACAGTTGGTATTGTACGGCCTTAATTTAATATGAATGTATCTACGCATCCAAAAATTATCATTCGGTGCACTAAAAGTGGCACAACCGCCTAAAAGTAACCTAAATGAAACCAAAACCAAAAGAAAAAAAAAAATTGATCCAGCAGCAAAGAGTTTTACGCTTGCAAAAAAAATGCTTTTTGTTATGAAAAATGTCAAATTCTAAAGAATGTACTTGTTTGTTGTTGTAATTACGCGCGTACAACTTCTATATGTATAGTGTTTGAGTAGAAGAATTAACGGGCAATTTATGTTAATTGTAATTAATTATTCGCGAATATTCCTAATAGCGTTTGAGTATATTCAAAACCATGAATTCATAAAGTATTCGCCCTGCAAAGGGAACAATTTGTGAATTATTATTGTGAATCCAGCAACTGTGGTTTTGGCCGCTTTAATTCGATTTTATCTGCGGGAATGCTTGTTTCAATTAAACTGTAGTTTTTTTTGTTCAATTTATTTTTAAAAAATTTTTTTTTGTAGAGATAAAATGCCGCCGGGTACTGACTATAATACGAGTATCAGCCAATGAAAGGATTAATTTTCAAACATATTAGCTTCGAATACAGGATACAAAAATAGTATTTGATGCATGAAAAAAAAAATTGATTTTCACGCCGGAAACGATGCATTTATATACGTCTGTACGTATGAGTAAATGGGTAAATTTCTGAAATTAAAGCTTTTATGTATCGATGATTTCAATTTAAGTGTTTTAATACAGTTTTACGACTTTTACTTTTCGAACAATTGTTTTACAAAGTCAGGAAAAAAAAATTTAAATTTGACGCCCAACAGTGATCCGATATCATATTAAGCGCCTTTTTATTGATTAATAAATCACTTAATCGACCGATTGACATATTTAAATCGCTCCATCCTGACTCAGACAGTGCTTTCATATTTAAAACAATTGAATTTGTTTTGAATAGGCAAAGTCGAGTGGCTGCCGGAACTAACAATTCTTTGTAGCCCATTTAATATGACAGCTTACTTTCTAGAGAATCTTTTGTTCTAGCTAAGGATTATCCTACGATCCGGCACTTATATCAGTCTTGTCTTACTCTTAGAGAAGATTCAAACAAGTTGAAGGTTAATTCCAAAAATGTCTCTTTCAATTTTGGATAGCCGGAATATCTTTAGATACATTTTACGGCAGTCACAAGTTTTGCTAGTATTCCAAAAATGTATATGTCTTAATGGCCTCCTTATTCGTTGAAGATCTCTGCCTGAATCACAGCAATGTGGTATCACTTCGTTCCGGTACGTACAGCTTCCAGTGTATCACACTAACATTCTGACATCGATCCCTAAACAGGAGGAGGAACAGATCTACATGTGTATAAAACTGTCGATGTGGCCTGGTACAGCAACAGTACACTCGAGTGTTTACCTTCCATTCGACACAAATGTGAGTTCTCCGTTTTAGCTTAAAGCCTGAAACTGCATAATAATCGCAAGTGACGTTTTGCTCCAAAGGATGAGCGAATGATACTTTGTTTGTTGACAGCACGTATTTCGTATTGAACTCATGTGCTCTTTTTTTGATCGCCGCAAAAAATGAGACCTTTGCATGATACCGATGTTGTCAGTATAGCCAAACAGATAGACACACTTTTGGAAAATATCGCAAAAAATTCTTATGAGAAGTTTTTAAAGAGTTGCTCGTTACCCGAAATCAGCCATCGCCTTGCAGCAGCTCCATGCAGATTTAGATTTAGATTTGGATTGTTGTGGGAAATGGTATCAATAATCCCAGATCATTGCGGCCACAGATTGGCCTATTGTGATATCCTACATTTAGAGCTCATCCACGATGCCGCAATTTGTTAGGAACGCGGCTACGTCTTTAGGTGAGCTGGCAGCTATGTCCGCTAGATGAAGTGAAAAGTGACCTCATTGGGAGTTAAAAAAAATTTTTTTTTTTTAATTTTTTTTATATTATTCAATATAGTCCCCTTTTAGTTTGATATACTTATTCCAGCGATTTTCCAACTTCTTGATCCCGTCCGAAAAGCAATTTTCCGGAAGCAAGTCCAAACACTTTTTCGAAGTGATCTCGCCTTCGTGTTTTTGGTCAGGAGTAAGCATGCGCGGCACTCAGCGGCAGGATAACTTTTTCATATGCAGAATATTGCCCAAAATATGGCGTGTGCACTCAGTACTAATTAATGTGGTATCTGCTAGCTTGCACACCTTCACTTTCCGGTCAGCCAACACCATTTCATGTATCTGTAACCGCATCGGAGGGCCTGCCGCTGCGTACTTGATCGGTAGTGCAGTTGCGGCCACCACGAAACTCTCAAAACCAATATTTGACGGTGTAATCTGACGGAGCATTAGCCCCATAATATTTATCCAACTTTTCTTTTATTTCCTTCGCCGTTTTGCCTCTCAAAAAATAATGTTTTATGAGAAAACAAAAATCGTTTTGTCTATACTCAACATGATGCCAAACACGTCAACAACAATCAGCTGTCAAAACAAAACTAAAGACAGTATCGCACTGAAATTTGGCATGTCTTTGTTTTTTTTTTTTTTTTTTTAAAGATCTTAACACTCAAGAGGGTATTACTACTCTTAAAATGCCAGAGCACGTGTTGAGTTTTTCGGAAAATTCGATATAGAGAGAGAGAAAGATTTTTGGGCTCAGTGGCTATTTCGCTCCATGGGTGGCATCCAACATTTAATGGGGAGACTAAATTACTAGTGTAAAGTGGACTTGATGTTATATTTAGGCAACTATTCATCTCAAGGGAAGACAACAAACCACCACTTGAGCCACGGCCACCCGTGCCGAAATATGAACGGACTTCAAGGCACCATAACCTTTTTTGCAATAGCAGCGCATTCTGGCGGTCAAGGAGGTCACTTTTCACTCCATCTAGTACATGTGAGTCCTTGGCAAATGTTGGTTTTTCCTGTTCCCAGTTAAGACGGTCTGGAAATGTAACCTTAAAGTTATATCGTGGTAGACATTTGTCTATTAAGTGTATTCCAAGTAGGTCGTTGTTTTTTTTTTGAACTCATAAAGAATTGCACCATGAACTAGTTTGGAATTAGATTCATCTTCTGTGATGAGCATGTAGGCATTTACCATTGCGTCTTTCATGAGTTCTAGATGAAGTGGTGGGATGTTTAGGATAACTTCAAGCGCAGCTGTTGGTGCGGTTTTCGTATGCCACCAAACGGCGGCTGCATACATGATGATAGCTGTCGTTATTACCGTGTGCATCCATAGTGTCATTTTGAGATTAAGTTCCTAATTTTTTCCAGCTAGACTTTTGCTGGTCCATAGTGAGGACCTGGCCTTGCCAGTAGCCTTAGAAAGATGAGTGTTCCACGTAAGTTTTTCATCCAGTGTGATTCCTAGGTATTTGACTTCTGTTGAGAACTCTATTGTTTTACCGAATAGAGTGGCATTTCTGAATCTTTCTCGATGAATTTAACAATGGCGCTTTTCTTGGTATTGTTTGTCACGCCAACTTTGGTGCGCCATTCAGCAACTAGGTTCAAAGCCCTCTGGAGGCGATTCGAGATTGTGTTTTCGAATTTACCTCTGATTAGCAATGTGGTCTGCGTATCATTGGACTTAGATGCCATCATTGCTGAGTAAAATCAGTAATTCATTAACTACGATGGACCGTAGTAGGGGTGATAGTACTCCTCCCTGAGAGTATCCTTTCGTAGCTATCACATTAAGTTCATTGTTACCTAATGAGGTTATTATTGTTTTGTCCTCTATCATACATTTCATACATTTACATGTGGTGTCGTCAACTCCCATGTTTTGAATGCCTCTATATATCTAGTGGAAATCTGTGTTGCCAAATGCTCCTTCTATATCAAGGAAACAACCGACCACTACCTCTTTATCTCTGAGAAACTTTTCAGTCCTTGTGGTAAGATTTTGTAGGGCGTATGTGGTTGATTTTCCAGGTTGATAGGCATATTAATATTTGTGAAGTGCCCCGTCTCTGATATGTCTGTTGAGGATTTTTTCGATAGTTTTGAGGAAAAAGGAAGTGAGGTTGATTGGTCTATATGAATTTGGCAGTTCAGACGGTCTGCGTCCTATCTGACAGCAACCTCCTTCCACTTTTTTGGTAAATATCCCCTCGCCTTGCTAGCTCTGAATAAGTTAATTTGTAGTGGTAGCAGTTGTCGAATGCCCGGTGGTAGAAAAGCTTGGAAAATTCCATCCTCACCAGGGGCTTTGAAGGGTTGACTGCCCAAATTATTTCGCATTCATGAGAAATTTCCTTTGCTCTTTTCCAGTCCTCTCTAAGCGGTCCATTTATCCTTCTCTGGGGATGGTTTTCTTGGGCATCTGGAACTGTCGTCGTGTCTGGGAAGTGTGTTTCGGCTAAGATCTGAAGGGTCTGTAGCGCGTTTTGGCGTATGTGCCATCAGGTTTTTTCATTGACCCGATAGAATTATTGTGCTGCTTAGAGAGTATTTTATGAATGCGGGCAGAACTTCGGGTGCCATCGATTGTATGACAGAAGTTTCTCCACGATTCTCTCTTTGCCCTTCTAATTTCTTGGTCGTGCATGGTGAATGTTTTTCTGTATATTTCCCATTCACCATTACATTTAGCCAGGTTGAAAAGCTTTTTAGTCTCTGTTTTGAGTTTGGCTAGTTTTTTGTTCCACCAGGGGTAAGTCGATTGCCGGTTTTTTATTTTTCTGGGCAAGCCTGATGAAAGGCAGTAGCAGCTCCATAAAATTGGGGGCCGCATCCGGTCGATGGCATACTTCGTTTTGTTTTTTCCTGAATAGAGTAACGAACACTATCAGAATAGCCATATGCATATCAGAAAGTGGGTACATTTAGTTCGTTTGTCAGGCAAGCTAGGCAATTTCCTTTGCGGTTTATGGCTGATGCTAAGTGTTTACATTTTTCAGATTTTGGCACGACAATTCCTTCTAAATAGAGTTCTGGAGTTGCGTTTCGGGCTCGGAAAAACGACTCTCATATCGCTAGCTATAAAAGTACAATACTATCATTGGAGAAAGACAAGAAGTCATTTCGGACTCGTTAATGTGCTGCTTCAATAGAAAGTCTTGGACGGCATTATACACTGCCTTGGTGTTCTTCAACTTTAACTTCGAGTTCTCCAGTTATTCCCGGTGTATATCTCACTTTAGTTTTAAAGTCTCCGTTCATACCGCGTATCACTCAAGTGTATGTTCCACGTACATTTCGTGATGTTAGCGCTGTGTTTGTAAAATCTCTAAAAATTCTACCAAATCGATCCAACAATTTGTAAAGTTTGGATCGCGTCACTCACAAAACCATATTGGTTGACGTGGAGTTGACTATATTTCATTGCCGACTATCTAGAACTCTTTTTTATATTTTCTTACTGCGGATCAATTTGAGCAATCGATAGTGGTTGCGATATTTCCTGTTGCCTTTATACAGTGGGACAAAGAACTATGCCGCCATTGATTGACTTTAAACATTTAAATGCGTGCTCTAAAGCCGATTGGTACTGCGTAGGTATCCTTCATTTACTGGCACGCTTAAATACTCTTTCCATCTATTGCTAGCTGGAATTGCTGTTTCGGAGATTGAATCTCTTCCGAGGTTTTTTGCATCACGACCCAATCTTAACAGTATGAACTCATTTGCTGGTATTTTGACGATATACTTCTTCTTCATTGCTTGTAGGTTGTGAGAGTACCTCTTCTTATTGCCAGTATAGTGTCTCTACTGCCCGCGCTTTAGTTGGTAGTCTATCTCTTTCGTTTCAAACCCCCATTTTCGTCTCAGCGTTCCAGCATCGCGTTTCTTTGGATCATTTTGAAACACTGAACAGGGATTTTACCCTTCTCTTCGAATTTTCATTTCATTCACTTTTAAAGGATAGGAAGAGGTGGTGATTGGGCCTTACCCACCAAGTATTTAGAGATCCAAAAAAGCGGAGGAGCATAAAAACTAGGAAATTGTTTGGGTCGCAAGTATGTACATATACGAGTAGAAAATGCAAAGCGCATGGCTTTTATATATTTGAAGAGAGACCGTCAAGGGCTTCCGAGATAAAGTTTCAATCACGGAGCATTCAGAAACAGAAAATTCGAACTTTAATATAAGCAACAACTTGACGTAAATACAATATAATTGTTAGCCAATCGAGGATGAAGCCAATACGTATGGACGGTTCGTCCTATAAAATCACCAAGAAGCTTAGAGATGGTTTTGATGAGCTCGCTTCGGTTTTGAATAATAAAGACTGTTTACGGAAATTGCTTCAGATTCCAGTGACACTTTGGTACCAAAAAGTTCCCGAATACATACTGCATCACATGTGGTATAAGGCATTCTTGCCGAACTATTTGCAGTTACGATGGTGAATCGGTGGATATACTCACTTGGCTTATGAAGAGTACATGGAAGAGTGAACAGAAGCAACCTAAAGATCAACGAGCCTTCAGAGTTTTCAAATAAGGCGTTGAGAGGAGTGGAAGGGAATATACGTTTTGCCGGTTGTAGATAAATAGCGTTTAGGACCTTCATGTATCACTTTGTGGGTTTGCCCTACGAGTAATCTCTATGGGAAGTTCTAATCCCAAAAATTGTTCGACATTTGCAATCCTGTTCTTTTTTTTACATATACTTAGTCTTGACCTGGGCTGACAAATTTTCCCACATGCAGGAGAAAAGACAGATTTATAACATCTCAAGACGTTATAGAGCATGGAACATATACATACATGTATATACATAGATTCAGGGTAAGAAAAGCAATCCAACATCGTCCTACTGTCATCATTCAGAGCCTCAAGGATTCTCGAATTCATTTCGTTTATTAAAACATGCTTTATGTTTGCAACAACTGAAAAGGCTATGCACCAATTCACAGGACCAAAAACTTCTAGCCTGATTAAAAAACATTTAAGAATTGATAAATCCTTTAAAAACTTTCTCAATTAACTTCTTTCTACCCCACCAAAAAAATAAAATCTGATAAATTCATGAGTATTTCCTTTTTGCTTGTGATTTCCCAATGAATATGCCGATCGCATTTGTTTAAGATAAGTCAAACGAGTCAAGAGTTAAGATTCAGCATGCTCTCATTCACTATCACTATTCACATGCGTACATATGTATTCCTGTGTATCTCGAATTCGATTGAATAAGCCTTTTGAAGATACATATGTACATACTTTGCATTTCTGAGATTTTATAAGATCCATGCACATCATTCGTTCTAAAATAAACATGACTGATTTTTTGATTTGTATTTTTATAAATTTTTTTTTTTAGTTCATACGAGTATCTTCCGCTGCAGATAGCATACATTCTATAGAGAGTATTCAACATGTCAGTGCTTTGTTAAGTTTGCCTGCTGTGCGCCTATGTATTGAGAGATTCATGTTCTCGACAAGTTGAAATACATTTTTTTTTCCTCTTACATCATAATATATTTTAGCAGATAGTGTACGAGTATTCCTAGTAAGATCTCTTCTTTTGATGTACTTCCTTTCAAATAAAGATATCAACCAAAACAGGAACGAGAATCATTTAAAAAAAAACATGGATATACCATATGTATAGATGCAAGTACATACATATGTATATTACAACTTCAATCCACTTCTCTTACTCAATGCCAAGAGTGAAAGAAAGAACGTGAATCCAATGAATAGACGACAGCTGAATGTAAAAAAAAAGAACAAGTAAAAATGTTTTACGTATCTGATAGGAGCATTTCCTTCTACACACTCCCTCTTTGGATTGGATTTCTTACAAATGTATCTGCTGGCTGCACTTTGTGAAAATGCATTGTGTTTGATGTAATGCGCCAGCGTAGGTAGTTCAAAATGCGTACCCGACAAGCGGAAGAGAACAAATTTATGTCGATAATATCCAGAAAAACCTTTCTGAATGCAAATATTTTTCGTGTTTTTTTTTTCTTTGCGAACCAAGTTTATGGTTGCTCAGCTGATCTGAAAGGAAACACCAAGCATACATAAGGATACATTTTTATCTGAATAATTCTGTTGCAATGAATGACGATGAAGGTATGGTGACGATGACGATGACGATGATTATGATGACAGTGATGCGATGCTGGTACATATACGAATACATTTCATTTTGACACTTTTGACATGTTTCAATTGAAAATAATTGCACGGAAATATTTATGCTCCAAATGATGTATGAAATTACTTCGATGTGCAGGATACAATCTTTTGTAAATTGAAAAACAGGGATGCCGACGTATTTTTGTGCTCCAACCGAAACCGATATCAATAACGTATACACAATCTTTTTTATATTGGAGCAGGATAATTAATGAAAGTAAGATTTATGATATATGCGCTTCCAAAAACAAATAACGAAATGGCTTTTTAATAACATGTTAAGGGTATTTTTTCTAGAGGTTTGGTTTTTATACTGGCAACACTGTCTCTACAGATTGTCAATTTGACAGTTGAAAGTCGATTTGTGGTTAGTACGTTTTGACATTTTACGATAAATAGATTAACGCCAGAACAACGCGTGCAAATTGTGCAAACTTATATTGGAAACCATCGTTTGGTTCGTCAAACTTATCATGCTTTACGTGCATCTTACGTTCGACATAATAGTCCATCTGAGCAATTTATTCGGAATACGGTGAATTGTTTTCGCACCACGTATACTCTAGTGGACAATACGCATCCTCAAAGGCGACAAACAGTGCGAACAGAAGAAGTAATTGCCGTTGTGGAGCGCAGTGTTGAGGAGAATCCGAATGAGTCGATTCGCCGTCGTGCACAGTAATTGGAGCTATGCCCATCCACTTTGTGGAAGATTTTACGAAAAGATCTGGGCTTAAAAGCTTATAATATCCAGCTTGTGCTAGAGTTGAAACCGCGTGACCATTATACGCGGCCGAAAACATGATTCAGCTTGATCCTCATCTTCACTGCAAAATTTTGTTCTCCGATGAGGCCCATTTTTTGTTATATGGATGTGTAAACAAGCAGAATTGCCGAATTTGGGGTGGAGAAAACCCAGAAGCCTTTGTCAAGATGCCCTTACTACCATTAAAATCCACTGTTTGGAGTGCTTTATGGGCTGGTGGAATCATTGGCCCATAGTTCTTTAAGGACGATGCCGGACAGAATGTTACTGTCAATGGAGAGCGCTATAGAAACATGATTTCTGGCTTTCTCGTTCCTCGGTTGAATGGCATTGACGTGACAGAGCTTTGGTTTCAACAGATGGCGCAGCATGCCACATGGCGCGCGACACCATCAGTTTAGTGCGGGAAGCATTTGCTGAGCGCATAATTTCGCGTAATGGACCTCTGAACTGGCATCCACGATCCTGTGATCTCACAGCTTTAAATTACTTTCTTTGGTGGTATATGAAGTCACTAGTCTATGCCGATAAATCGGAAATGTTGGACGATTTAGAAGTCAACATTGGCCGTGTTATTGCTGATATACGGCCCCAGTTGCTCGATAAAGTTGCCGAAAATTGCACTTCACGGTTGCGTCTCATTCGGGCTAGCCGTTGTGCGCATATGCCCGATGTCATATCTAAGGCATAAAATTATTTATTAAATATAGCTAATATCATAGACATTAACATTAGCTTCAAGTGTTTTATTGCATATTGGATTTGTATACCTCTAAAAAAAACACCCTTTATTGATATTGATATTTGATATGTACTCAAATGACACTGCGCTTCAATGTGCTTAACACGTTCACGGCGGCGTGTACCACCAGTGGCTCGCACTAGACTGTCTCATGGGGATGCGCATACTACCGGTGGTATGCATTTGATTGTGCTATTAGACGGTGCGTAGCATCAAAAATTTAGATCTTTAAGGAAGTAGAAATAATTTCAATATAGTTGAAAAATAAAATAATGAAATTTTAACGTATGTATATTCATTGTTATTTTTAATAACAATTATAATTAATAAACTATAATGAACATAAATTTAATTTAATAACATCAACATAGTAATTCAATATTAAATTATTTACATATTGTTGTTTATTGTGTTTTGTGTAATTTCTTAAAGCCTTTTAAGCAAAGTGCTGGCTGACCCTTGCAATGCCTACAATACGTCCTAACTCTTGTTGTTTTTTTAGTGGCATATTCTGGGCCGTTTTTCTTAGACAAATTATGATAGCATTCTTTGCATCGTTTACGGGACTCTATTCCAGATCCCTCATATGACTGAAGAACATGTTTAGATGATAACGGTATGCAATTTCCATTTGCCATTTCTCCATTGGGCAAAAGGTGACCAATAATATCTCTCCTAAATTGTATCATATTCATATTTCTATTGCCACATCTTTTATGGATATACCAAGCATTCGCGAGGGAAGTTCCGCATATTAAGTGTGTTAGTACTTTTCGGTACCATTTAATGGTTTTTCGTAAACAACTGTCATACCCTGATATTTGATCTGATAAATCAACACCTTTTTTTGCAATATTATAGTCAAACACGGCATCTAGCTTTACTTTGCCATTTTTTCCTTGTATAAATTTACACCTGGTCTTTTGTCAATCTAGTTCAGAAATTTTAGACCGCTGCGATTTTCGAAACTCATAATTCTACCACGTTTTTGTTTATTTTTGCACAAGTAAATGTACTTTTTTGTAAAAGTTCCTCAGCCAAAGGAAGAGTTGTATAGTAACCATCTGTAAATAGTATACGGCCCCACAAATAATAAACCATTTATTAATCTCATTACTACATCATGAGAATGTAATTTGTCAATGATTGTTTAATTTTTTACGGCATAAATTTCAACATTGTAAGTGTAAGCTTCAGGCAAACAGTGTTTATTATATAAATTTACGCCATACTTATGTCGTTTGCCTGGAATATACTCGTATTTTCGAAAACTCAGACGTCCTCTCCATGGGACCATACTTTCTACGATAACGATATTTTTGCCAGGACATATAGCATTTTTCCACGTATCTACAATTGCTTGTACAATATTTCTAATTTAGTTCAACCTATCCTGAGTTCTAGCTGTGGTTTTGTCGAAAAAATGTAAATATTTAAGAATAGATAAAAAAATAGCCACGTTTCATGGTTTTTTTTTAAACCTACGTTCGTATGCATGTCCTTTTTATATCAGTATAACCTTATTTCTGGGACTGGGATTACACCCATTATAATTAAAATTCCGATAATCGAGTTAATTTCTTCCCTCGTTACAGTTCTCCAGTCCAGTTGATGTAGCCTCCTATTATATGTAGAGTAATTTATGCATTGTGTAGCATATTTACTAGTTTCTTCTACTACCGTATCTAATATGCATGTAATCTGTGAAGAATAATTTATATATAGTATAAGGGCTATTAGAGTGGGTGTCTTCAATTAAAAATTTATCTTCTTCAGAATATTCATTTATTATTGAGGTTCCTTCTCTTATTTCCTGCCATTCACTTTCTTCTTCTAAATCAAATGAATATTCCATCATTGTCTTCGTCTGAAGATGAAGAGAATATTTTCAATCTTGATTTATACTGCTTATATGCAGAACTTCGTCAGACGAATCGCTTAGCTCCATATCTATCTTACCTATTATGGGCAGGCAATTAAAAAATAGGAAAAATGCTAATCAACTAACACAAAAAGATTCGATTTTGTATAAATTTCAACACTATTCTCACTATTTAGAAGATTCACAACTGATGAGAAGAATTCACAGAAAATTCATCCCTATTTTATCCACATATAACAGCAATAGGGTTAAAAGAGTAATGCAAAAAACGGCTACACTTGCGATACATTATTGTTGCATGCTCTGAATTAGCTCCCGTCCGATAGAGAGAAAGGCTTTAAGTGTAGCCGCCTATGGGAAGGAAACAAGAAATACGCCCCTGGCGTGAACGTTCTAATTTCCGTTGCATAATTTCGTTCTTCCATTCGATAGAATCAACGGTCCTAATTACATCTGCTACAAATTTCTATCACCTTTATGTTGAAAGTTAAAAACAAAAACCTGCATCAACTAAGTTCTAACTCAACGCATCCATATTTCAAGCAGCATCGTTTTCGTTTCATCTTCCGTTACACCTCCGAGAATGAGTCATTTCAACTATGTTTATTGGCAGAGAGTACAGAATTCTAAAATTGAGTTGGTTATTCTTGCAGTTTTAATAAAAAATATTTTAAGTCTCGTTTCACTTTTCGTGACGTATATCTCTAATATGCGATATACGTACAAAATTGATTTTTTATTTGCCTATATGCGTCCGAATGCGTCAGAATGGATGCCTTAAAAAATCTGAAGTCGCCTAGATACTTTCAGGAATCAAAATTTTTGGCTATTCTCAAAATTTCACAATTTACAAGATTTTAACAACATTTCGGTATTTTTTCCAATTTTTTTAATTTTTTTTTTTTTTGAAGCTATACCACTAGAGCAGCTGTAAAATTGTATTTTCTAAAGAGCGTAGAATTGCTTAAAAGGTGTCTCGCTAGTATTGAAACAGCACTCATATGCTCCCCAACAAATTATATCAGGTTGTAACATAAACATTTTCGGGGGTTATTTTCCAATTGCAATAAATTGCACAAAACCAATTTAATGCTGAAACCGTTATTGAAATTAATATTCGGTCTGCGAATTTCATTGTATTAGCATCATTGTAAGCATTTTTAACAGAATTTTTAAATGGCTGTATCGAAAGAGCATAATCGGCATATTTATTGTTTTTGTTCTGGAAAAACTAGAATGAAAGTGAAGCCACTGGAGAAATCCACAGCAATTTTTGCCTAAAGGATAAATCTCCTTGGGTTAGGTCAGAAGAGCTCAACGATGAGCTCCTGAAGTCCACGGTCGAACGGTAAATGAACTCGCAAGGGCACTCAATGTAAGCCATATGACCATTCATCGACACCTAATAAATATGGAAAAAGTCATAAAGTTGGGAAAATGAGTACCACACCACCTATCGCAAAATAATCTTGACCAAAGTATCGAAGCTTACACTGGCTTAGTCCAGAAGACAAGCCAGCACGAAAATCCCAGAGATGGACTTCACCCGCTCAAGGTGTTACTGTCTGTATCCAGTTTTTGAGACTATTACCGCAGAAGTCTACCGTCAACAGTTGGGCAGATTAAAGTTGACACTCGAGCAGAAACGGCCAGGAAGGGGTGTTCTATTCCATCAGGATAACGTTCGCTCTCATATAATGAGGACGACCTGCACATAGTTATAGGAGCTCGGTTGGGAAAATGTTGAAACCTTCAGATTCAGATCGCCTGTCGCCTTTCTGAGCACTAATTCGGAACTGTTTTGGAGGCACAAGGGTGGAAACCCTTGGTATGAGTCGAAAGTCTAAAACCTCTTACAGCACCCAGTACTTATTGCATCTCTACATTGCGTCAAACCAACTGGAAGACCTTTCCCGCGACTCTAGATTTAAACCATAGCCACCATTATGTTCCCATAAGGGGGTCTACCTTAACAATTCAGGCGCGGACCGAGTTCCGGAGGGCTCCTGCCTCCTGACAACGTCATTGACGGGCGAAGCCTTTATAATTGGGCGGGAGCCCCTTATTTTGGGACAGTATAATGTTTGTTTCACTTTTCATTACGTAGAATATAGCTAAGCGTACCAGAGATTAACCTATTTCTGATATAGTGACTTTCCCCGTCGAATTATTCTTAACACTACTCGTATTTGCTAAAATACGCAACAGAACCTGCAGTACTTAGACCAGTTGTTAGTCCATTGTGATACCGCTAGGAAAGCACGGATGAGCAATGCACTAGATAATCCTGTAACTATGTAAATACATTTGCTGATACGTTTGTCAAGACGATGATCTTCATAGAGCAGAGATCATTTTGATTTCGGTAACTGCCTAAAGATTGCATTATGATCCGTGGCAATAGTTGCAATTGCAAAGGTAATGCTACACAAACTCCTTTCAATGACCCTGTCCCGTGAATATTTTCGCGATCTCGTGATGGTTTAGAACCATATATGGGGCATATATTGTATGTAGATTCATCGAGACAACTACGAAACATTTAGAATTATGAAATTACTTAGAGATCGCCTAAAAGTGTCTAATTTGTGTAGCGTAGGACATTGGTGGATTAAAGTCGTCTGAGTTCCTAGGGATCTGAGTCTGGCCAGTTCATCGGTGTGCTAGTCTCTAATCATTCTCGTTCAGATTTGTGGATCTAATCGCTGTTTGGCTGATTGATTGAGCTGAGTCTTCGCTTGGAAGATAGCTCTGCCGGATTTGTGTACGCAAAGATCCCTATAGAAGACCATTGAGCCAACACCTTTGACGGTCTTAGAGCCATTTTTGGAAATAAAAAATTATCTTACTAAGGAAGATTTTGCATTCTCTCCATTCTTTCCTTCCTGGAAACTAGTGATTAAAATCGACATTGAAGTCACTTTCAAGTTATTTAAAGTCGCTTAATTGGAGAATGCCGCGATATAGCGTGTGTCGACTGTCATATCCTACGTCTAGCTCATTTCATAGTTTGGTGCCTCTGAGCCTGAGGACGAGTTAATTGTAATCTGTATATCAAACTAGTCTTTAGGTAGCAAATGGAGCAAAGTTTGTTGCAGTGGTTCTTAACTCTCCAGTGGAGATTATGCAAACATCTCTCAGCATTTTTGCGAACAGGTTTATGTTAATTCGTCTTTTCAGTGCAGGCCACCAAAAGGTAATAAGTATCAGTTGGATTCTTATAGAGGGCAACTATTATTGAACTTTTTTGTTTCCCTCTAAAAAATTTGTTTTCTGTGTTGAACGATATCTGCATATCACCGTGAAGCTTAGGTGGGATTTTATAGGAGTAGTTACGTATCCAACAGCAGAGTATGCCTATGGTGCACTAGATAATATTAGCGAGTGTCTGTGGCCGTTTGCCCTACACAAAAAGTAACGTAGTATCCGTAAGCACCCATACCACATGCCATATTCCCTAATTTGGTAAGCATCCGATTGAAGACTAAGTTCCATACTAGAGGTAAAAGTAACATACGATTACACCTCCTTGCGATGTTCCGATATGTGGTTTCTTTCTAGCAGAGCAGGGACCAAAGGTTGCATTTATGACTATACTGTTGAGAGTGAAGTGATACAAGTATCATTTACGTATAATTCTTGAAGCGAGATGATAATCCAGGAGTTTCAATGTTGCTTACTGAAGGCTCTCTCGATATCAAGGAATATTACCATTGTATACTCGTTGAATGTTTTTGAAATGGGTCGTAAGAGAGAGCGTAGTGTAGTCTCAACCGATTTTCCAGGCTGCAATTGCCACTGAACTTGTTGTGGAAATCGAGGATTCTCTCGATGGTCTTGATCAGGAAGTATGACAGACTGATGGGCTTGAGATCCTTCAAGAGAGTATGGGATACTTCACCTGTTTTAGTTATAAAAACTACGGTTTTCCTTGTTCAGACAACGGGTCTTTGCACCAAAATTTAAACAGACTTTTAGAATCTACTTATTGCTCCTGTCTTTGATATCTTCAAATGCATTTTGTAGCTCTGCAGACAAAATACTATCGGGTCCAAGTTTCTTGTAAGGTTCGAAGACTGCTTATGTAGGATTTCTTACACCGATCATGTCTGTGTCGATCTGTATCTGTAGGCAATGCTACTATTAGTCGGTGATTCTTTTAGAGGTATTTTTTCTAGTTTGGATTTCATGAGATGGTGTTTTTGTTCAGCATATTTGACATTTCATCATGGAAAGACTTAGGGCAGCACAACGTCAACAAAATTTTCAGCTGTATTACGAATATCAGCGTTCTATGTGGAATGTGTCTCGTACGTTTAGATCAACTTATGGTCCGCAGGAGACACTCTCCGTATACTACGCTTTGACCGTGATGAATCGGTTCGACGCCGTTCGCAACAGCATGGCTTGTAGTATGCAACAACTTGGCGTATTTTACAAGAGGATCTTGGCTTGAAAGCATACAAATTTAGCCGGCCGACTTTCCGAATCGTCACCGTTTCAATCATTGGGCTCTTGAAAAGCTTCAAGAAGATCCACTGTTTTCGACGAAAATTTTGTTCAGCGATGAGGCCTATTTCTGACTTAATTGCAACGTCAATAAGCAAAATAGTCGGGTTTGAGGTGCGGAGCAACCTGAAGAGATTCAAGATCTGCCATTGCATAAAGGCAAAACAACCGTTTGGTGCGGTTTACGGGCTGGTGGAATCATCGGTCCATATTTCAAAGCTGAGGCCAGCCGGCCTTAACGTAATTGTAAATAGCGCACTATATCGCGCCATGATAATGGGCTATTTGCTGCCTGAAATCGCAGCCCGTGATCCTGATGAGATTTTGTTCCAACAAGACGGCGCCACTCACTACAGTGCCCGCGAAACTATGGCTTTATTACGGGAACGATTCGGTGAACAGTTAGTTTCATGCTTTGGACCGGTGAATTGGCCACCTAGATCATGTGACACTACACGTCTAGACTTTTTCCTTTGGGGTTACGTAAAGTCCAAACTCTACATGGATACGCTGCACTGGTTCGAGCGCGTCATCGAAAATTTGAGCTTCAGAATGGACCATGTTAGCCGCAGTTCCGGCTAATATTTGAAAGAATTAATATGCAAAAAATAATTGTTAAAGAATGGTTCTTTTGCATGATAATAAGGATTACCGGATAAAATTGAACTTTCTGATTGTTCTTTTTTTATTTTTGAAAAAAGTGCCTCTAAAAGAATCACCCTGTAGTTCAGAACATGCCTTTTGCGATTTCTCATAACTCAAGTCATCAGAACTATCACACTGACGAACCGCCAGAGGTTAATGATTTTCTCTTTGGCATGATTGCGAAAGTTGTTTGCTTAAAAGTTGGACATGCGTTTTAATGCAAACGGTTAATGAACGAATAATTTAGACTGAGCAGTCCTGAGGGAAGCAGAGTTGACCAACTATTTACTTTTTGAACGATTCTGGGCAAGACTTGGGGGGGTTTTCGAACATATTTGCTTTGAGGATTTCGATCTATGTCTCTAGAGGTAACTTATTGAATTAAGGGATGTGAGTCAGATTGATGTCATGGTTGATTGTGAAAAGTCAATCAGCCCCAATTCATAGGTTGCATAAGCTTTGCTCATGCAATTGTTACATGAGGTGTTGACTTGCAGGGCAACACTGCCCTGCTTAATGTTAGCTTAACATAACTTAAGTCCTATACTGAGTAATCATGTAGGTTTTACTACGCTTAAAATACCTGCGCACCTGTTAAATTTTTGGGCTAATGGGACAGATAGAGAACGATTTTTGATATCAGTTGTTATTCCGCTCCATGTGTGGCATCCAACATTTAATGGTTTGATTAGATTATTAATGTAATTGGACTTGTTGTTGTATTCTAGGCAATCACTCAGATTACGTGAATTTATTTGCCTGAAAAGAAGAATGTCTTTCGGGTGCAGCTGGTATTAAACCCCGAACTATCCGATTTGGAAGCCTATACGCTACCACTTCAACCTTAACAATGCGCTTGATCTAGTTGATACAATAGATTGGACTTCAATTAAATGGCTAAAGTCTAGCAGGACCCCTTATTAATCATAAGAATGGTAAACACATAGATGTAGTGGTGGCGGAAATGCTAACAAAATGTGTTTTCTGATTCTAACTGACTTACTGACAAAGCTCACGTTCAACGCCTTCTTAATAATGTATCCTACCCAACTCATTCCACTTATGACCAAAATTAAATACGTTTTTTATTAGGCAATTTATAATCGATAAAACTATGAAATTATTCTGTAGCTTGTACATATCTAATGAAAACAGTTGCCTCCTTGTTGAGATTTTTTTTTTCTTCTTTTTTTATCATACATTAGTCGTGTTTGGAATATTTATATTTTCAAATTTAAAATGCATACCAATTCGTGCGCGCCTTTGTGAAAAGGGAAAACGCCAAAATTCCCCAAAGCCATCGGAACGGCCTATGAATAAATATTATTTTTCGTCTGTGTCAATATGGTTCTCTTTCGATTTGGAAATACTTTTTGTTTCCGTTTTTGGTAATTCATAATTTCTATTAATAAAGTTTAAAATATATTCAAAAGATAATCCATCCATTAGAATTTATTCCTATGCTGAGCACAGTTTTTTTAACGTTCTTTTTCGTTTTGTTGTTTCTTTGCAGGTAAATATATCGACGCTTGTAGGGGTATGAGTACCTCGTAGCTGATTATTATCGACATGGTGCGATTTGTTCTGGAACATAAAACGAGATATCTAATTTGTATATTCATAATGTTTTCAAGTATCGGGTGGATATGTTGAACGGCTGTATTCGGTAAGGTTCAAGTGGATTTTAAATACGAGCATAAATTTTGTTTACTATCGAATAAAGAAGCCGATTTTGGGTTATGATCGTATTTTTAGATTTGACACTTGTATTTGTTATGTTTTCTTTAGATGTAAACAGGATTTTTTTGAAATTGAAGAATGTTCAGGCCGACAGAAGTGAACTATGGTTTGGTTTAATTTACACCGAACTTGTAAATATTTTCTAACTTGTTTTTCTGTTTTTTATATTTTAACTTTGATTAGTAGGTTTCTAAGTCTTATAAGTCTATAAGGAGAGCTGGTATTTTGCCTTAAATAAAAGAGCGTAGAACACGTGACTTTTTTAAGTTTAAGCCTATGTAGCACTTTCATTTAAACAAATTGATTCGTCTGATTCAGGTTTCTCATAAATCAATATCACAGAGTCTCAGTTAAAAGAAGATTTGTTAATGATGCATTGCCTCTGCCGAATGTAATTTTTAAGTTGAAATTGCTCCTAAATTGCTTCCTTCATTCACTTCGCTTGAAATCAAAACAAAGACAAATAAGGACAGGCTTTACACACTTTCTTTTGAAGATGAGGATTCTAGAGCTACATACTCGTAATAGTGAAGTGACTTAATAGCAACTAGCAGGCTCGGTGGGAAGAGCCGGTAGTGCTTATGTCGTATCAGCAAATATCAACAGCTTGACAAATCAATTAACGTTGTTATCTAACATATTATGGCACAATACAACGCAAACTAACTTGACATGAATCTACACATGAGATTGCGTTCTCGGATATTGATTTCGTAAACGGTATATCATATTTCAGTCATCAAGCATACCATAAAGCCAACTTAATTGTGATATACTCCTAGAGGAAAGTAGATGTATAACTGAATTCGACCGAATGCCACAAGGCTAACTGCAACTTGTTCTGACTATCTTTTGTACCAACTAAGGCCTTACCTGGCTTGTGCAGTGCTCGTAGAAATCGAAGCAGTGGGGCGGAGTCCGAACGGGCAATTATATGTAAGTAAAGTGTGTCCAGTGGAAAATTCTCCAACTTAAATTGCAATTGTTCAGAAAGTAACAGGCAGTCGTTAGCGGAGGAGATATCTTTCCTCACCCATGCTTTGAGAATGCAGTAGGCAATTCGCAGTCGAGTAATACTGGAGAGGGGGTGAAACACTGGTTAATGCAAATCGCCCATCTTAATTTTCGGCGGTTAAGCAAGGTTTAGGCAAGGGAGGACAGTGGTCACTCGAACTCGCTCAGTATTATCAACGTCAGGGGTAATCACATGTGGTGAGAGTTCGATACCCTGATTCTAAGAAAATTTAAAATTTAACACTGCATGGTATTTTGAAAATGGGACAGAAATTCCACCCATTCAAGACGCACCTAATATCCATACGACGACCGATCTAAAAGGCCGAGAACTTGGTTTATTTTGCCGTATTCATTTTTTACTTACATAAGGTGCCGCTGCAGTCCGGGGTGGACTTGGCCCTCAACCAACAAGCGTCTTCAACCAGCTTGATCTTTAGTTAGTTGCCTCCAGTTTCGCAAGCTAAGCTGATTGAGGTCCCCTTCTACTTGCGTGCGCCACCTCAGCCGCGGTCTTCATCTACTGCGCTGTCCGGATTCGAAGACTTATTGGATCTGAGCTTTGGTGTCTATCCGCTTTACATGACCCAACCACCTTAGTCATTAGACCTTTACTCTTTTGGCTCGGCTTATGTTTCTGTACAACCCGTACAGTTCGTCGTTGTATCTCCTCCGCCACTCACCGTCTATGCAGACGGGACCGAAAACCATCCGAAGAATTTTCCTCTTAAAACAACTAACAGCACCCTCATCTATGCCTCTGCACCATAGAACAGGACTGGGATTATTAAGGTCTTATAACATATAGGGTCACTTTTGCTGTTCAAGAGAGGCCTGTGCTAGACAATTGCCTCCTTAGCCCAAAGAAGCAGCGATTGGCAAGAGTTATTCTTCGTTTCATCTCAACGCTGGTGCCGTTGTTTGAATTGATAGCGGAGGACCCTTAGATACCTCAAAGTTATGTCTGTCGAGGGTGACGTTCTGTCCGAGGTATCGATGTTAGGTGTCATTTCTTGTTGACAGCATATACTTGGTCTTGCGCTCGTGGACCGTTAAAACCATCTTCGTCACTGCCGTCTCAACCCTCGCGAAAACGCCACTGACACTACGCTGCTTACTTCGGATTATGTAAATATCATCGACGTATGCGAGTAATTGGACGGACTTTTGAAGATTGTGCCTCTTGTGTTGCCGCGTGAGTTTTGCACTATTCTTTCAAGAATGATATTAAACAAATCGCGTGACAATGCATCGCATTGCCTAAATACTTTGTTGACATCAAAGTTATCGGTAAGTTCTTTATCGACCTTGATGGTGGAGCACACATACTTCATAGTCATCCTGTAAAAAACGGATGATTTTAGTAGGGATGCCAAAACTAGACATTGCCCT
This sequence comes from Volucella zonaria, assembly GCA_963966105.1. Taxonomy (NCBI): domain Eukaryota; kingdom Metazoa; phylum Arthropoda; class Insecta; order Diptera; family Syrphidae; genus Volucella; species Volucella zonaria. Next base: position 117,675,398 of record OZ014531.1, on the reverse strand, counting down.
GTAAAGATGAATAGGTGGTGTGCACCGATTTGGAGCTCCTGGGATTTTTCCAAGACCTTGTGAACTTTCCCGGCTTAAAGCCACACTGATATTGACCAATCAGGTTGTTGACGAATGGCTTCAATCGTTCACACAATATTGCCGATAGGATCTTGTAGACGACGTTAAGAAGACTGATGCCTCTGTAGTCCTTCCATCACTTCAGCCAGGGTGGACGGAATTGTTGGGCTACATTGTCCAGATTGAAAGGTTCATTCCGGCTGACAGTGGTATTTGGTTCGTCGTCGCCATTATACAGTCTACAGAAATGATCTTTTCAAATCCTCAGTATCGAGTCCGACTTCGACTCCGACTCCGACGCTGTTCCCTTGTTCGTCTCTACAGGCTTCGGCTCGAGGTTTGTATCCGTGGCATGTTTTCCTCGTCAACGCGCTTCTCGTGCTCATTCAGTTTTCTCCTGAGAAGCCGGTTTTCGTCTCTCCTCATCTGTTTGTAGAGGTCAAGAGCAGCACTAGTCCTTGTATGATTTGTATGCTTCCTACTTAGCTGCATGTGCTTTGTCGCATTCGTCGTCAAACCAGTTATTTCGTTGTGATGGCCGAGTGAAACCCATCACATCAAAGCCAGTATCTCTGTTTGATTTTTCGCCATGTTGCCACTGGTCTGCGATACTTGATGCTGGCGGCATAGGACGTGTGAAGAGATTAGGAAAAACTGAATCGGAAAAAATTTGCCGATCTCTTGCGATTGTAGGCGTCCTATATCAAACTCCCTTACAGTGTTGCTTGCCGTACCTTAGTTACAATGAGACCGATGTTGTCCCCTCGGAAGATATGGTGATCCATAACATTGCCTCGCGTCGATCGTAATGTGGTCAATCTGGTTGACGGTTGATTGATGAGGAGTTCACCAAATCCACTGTTTCGGATGTGAGCGCTCCCGTTTGTCTACTAAAGCCCTGACGTAGTCGAGGCCTGATCTCCAAATATGTCGGAGTTGCCCGGATAAGGTCTTAAATACTTTATTTCACCGTTGATTCTTTTATAGTGCTGCTATTTTTGTCTGCTAGTCAGCACTCGCGCTTATGACTATAAGTTTGGCAAGTCGAGTCTGGATGGAGATCGACTGGTGACCACTTGGAGGTAAAATAAGCACAATTGATGTGTAGACAACCTGGGTATCGCCAGGTTGATACCTCTTAGTGCCTACTTTATTTCTACAGCACCCAACCCATAATAATTCGTTAGCCGTATTAATTATCACCACCTATACTTAGGCAATTTTTCAACGACGATTTAGCTTCAGCTTATTTGGCTTATGATTTGGTACTACCTCTACCGTCAGAGGCAGCAGCCGAACTTATTGAATCCTGGATCTCGGACAACATTTTTTTTATGTAAGTAATTGACTTAACGCTATTCAACAGCTACGCTTAAAAGATTAATGGTTGGAAACTACAACTTCCATGTCAAACCATTGGTACATCGAATTCAGAAGCATATAGGAGGTCTCAACTTGTTGAAAACATGGAATCAGGGAAAAATCAAGTGGCCACACTCTCCTAAACGCAAAACGAAGGTAGGGATACCTGTTCAGAACCTAAACGGTGCCCTCATTAATAATTTTGAGCTTTGTGTCCATCCAGAAAAACTTCTTCTGTCTGCAAACTTGTCAAGGCTTCAAAAAAGTCACCAAATTAGCCAGAATAGAACCCTCGTCATTCGATCGAACCTCCACTTAACTGAAAGCAAAGACTCTATCCACGGTTTGCAACCATGGCATCAAACATTCATCGAGTTTTAATGGGTGAAGAGAATATTCTTTGTCCTAAAAGATTCTACTACAAAGTTAATCCATTCATATCTGAAACTTTTTGTAATTTGTTATGCTAAGCCAAAGGAATCACCTTACTCGATGCGGATCCTTAGAAGTCATTATTTAAATTTACAGCCCTGTCGCGAACAATAGCAGTTTAATTTCAGTTCACCATTAGAATTCAAATCCGATCCCACAATATGGTGCAACGGGTAATTGTCTTGATTTATGCGGACGTTTTGATATTTTTATTTATCCTTTGGATTTATTTGTTGCTCCTTACACTGTCATTCTCAATTCGAATAGAGGTAACATTGCGTCGGTGGTGTGATGTCATTAGGTTTACCTTTAATAAAGGACAAGGGTACTCGTATTCGTGTTGTGTTGCTCCTAAATCAACACCAGAATTCCCCGTCGATTACCATGTGATTTAAGTAAATCCACCATTTGCACCGATATGGTCGGATATTGACATTATATACAGACAGACAGTTACCGCTATTCTTGTTGTTGTTTTAGTGTTGTCAGTGTTGTTTGTTGTTCTGATGATGTTTTGTTAGTCAATTGTCTAGTGTTTTGCTTTATATCCTGCTACAGGTGCACAGATATTGTTGATATCTATGATGTTTTTATTTCTGTTTGTATCCGTAGAGTTACCACTGATGTTTTCATTAGTCAGGACAATAAGGACTAAGGATTGTTTTCTTCTTTTCGATGTCACTGTTAAGTGATTCGACATGAACTCTCCTTTTGGGGTAAATAACTTGTTTTTTATTTCCGTACGTATCTACCATTGTTAATTGACAAAAGTGAGATCTTGGTTCGTATATTTAATCTAGAAAAATATCTGTAGATTTGGGATTTCTTTTTAGGGATGGGAAAGGAGTGATTTTCGCATGTATCATAGATTTTGAGCTAAGTTTTTTTTAAATTGAAGAGATGGTTTTATAATGTCGGAGACGTTTTAACTCTAACTAAAAATGTATGTAGACTTTCAAAACATATAACAATATGGAGTCACAGGGAATGTGAATGATTTTGGTTTCGGAATATGGCCACAAATTTGCTAGACATGAAGAAGCTCTTTTAAAGCCAAAGCTGCTGGTAAACCAGATGTTTTTTTTTCCATAATAGCGCTTAGATACTAGATGGAGTGAAAAGTGACCTCCGTGACCGCCAGAATGCGCTGCTACTGCAAAAAAGGTCATGGTGCCTTGAAGTCCGTTCATATTTAGGCAGACATGCCAAATTTCAGTGCGATACTGCCTTTAGTTTTGTTTTGACAGCTGATTGTTGTTGACGTGTTTGGCATCATATCGAGTCTGGACAAAAACGATTTTCGTTCTCTCATAAAACATTGGAAAAGTTGGATAAATATTATGGGGCTAATGCTCCGTCAGATTACACCGTCAAATATTGGTTTCGAGAGTTTCGTGGCGACCGCAACTCCACTACCGATCAAGTCCGCAGCGGCAGGCCCTCCGATGCGGTTACAGAGGACAATGTCAAAAAAATACATGAAATGGTGTTGGCTGACCGGAAAGTGAGGGTGCGTGAGCTAGCAGATACCACAAAGATTAGTACTGAGCACACGCGCCATATTTTGGGCAATATTCTGCATATGAAAAAGTTATCCTGCCGCTCGGTGTCGCGAATGACCAAAAACACGAACGTGAGAGCACTTCGAAAGAGTGTTTGGACTTGCTGATGCGGAATCGGGTGGATTTTTGGCGTCAATTGGTAACTGGATTTGGATCCCTCGGACTATTATCTCTTCCCAAACCTCAAAAGATGGCTCATCAATAAAAAATTCAGCTCACTCGAGGAAATCATCGATGCCACGGACTAGTATTTTGGAGACCTTCCGGAAAATTACTTTTCGGACGGGATCAAGAAGTTGGAAAATCGCTGGAATAAGTGTATCAAATTAAAAGGGGACTATATTGAATAAAATAAAATAAAAAACATCTAAAAAAAACAAATTTTTTTCATTCCCAAGGAGGTTACTTTACTGAGAATCGAAAATGCATTTTTAATTAATTCATCACTTGACAAACTTACAAGCTAGGAGAAAAAGCCCTTAAAAATTAATTCACCCCACGCGGGCACTATAAGTTAAACTTAATACTATAGTATTTGTATTTTTAAATTTATTAAAACTATAACTATAAATTTTATAATTGCACTAGCTGTATACCCTAATTCTACTTAAAACTATGTAAGCCGGCCTCGACTAAAAAATTAGGCTGACTAACTTTGATCCCCAATGAAGCTACTCTGAATTGGAGGAAGTCGACGTCGAAGATTTCTCTCCTTCAACAAGCCTTTATGTCGCGACTCCCTACCGCCCTATTTGTCCTGGACTAGACCTTTCATATCGGTCATATAATTAGTGTGGTATGCCCCGGAGATCAGGTTGTTCGATGAGGTCATTGCTCTTGCAATGTGCCTTCGAGTCAACTTAATGACGAAATTGCCCACTCTTATTATTGCATTGTATGTACTGAGACTCTGGTGTTCTCTATAAGCAAAGAAAAGGCCACCCAATCACCCGAAACTTTTCCAATAAACTTGCTCTCACATTGAGCTATGCGGGAGATCCAAATACAAGGACCATGTATCAGATCATCTTCAACCTGGCTTCGAGATGTCTGCTACAATACAGTCTCTTTGTATGGGCAAAACAACCTTTAGCTCTCCCCAGAGCAACGTCTGTATTTTTCTTAAAATATAGCAAGTGGCTGCCCGTGTGGTCCCACAATTGAAAACTTTTGCCAATTCTTTCTGTTGCCTCTAGAGGCCTAGACAAAGGCGTCCTAAACAGATTGGTTTTCGACTTCTGATAGTCGAACTTCCAGTCTAGTCGACGAACTCAACCACTGCCCCATGCCGGTCACTATTAATTTACGCCTATTTTATTCGAAATGAAGACTCCTTTTACTGACTTTACCTTAGAATTTTTGCGGTGTTTTTCTATTACGCAAGTCTCGCCAAATCCAAAAATTTAAATTCATTGCACTTTGGAACAATTTTTACTTCAAAGTAGATGTCTAGAATTGAGCTCTTGGTTTTTAAATGAACTTAGCTCTCAAGTGGGTATGAATACACTTAGAATGCCGCAACATTAGAAAACCGTATAACGGTCTTGTGCTTTTATCCGTCGTTTCTATGATACCGTCGTTTTCGTTGAAAAGAAGCGAAATCTTGCCCACGTTACAGATGTGTAACTTGTAAGAGACTTAAAAGCTTCTTTTCGTTTTCGTGCGTCCATTTAAGATTTCTGGGAACCTTACTGGAGCCATTTTTTCAGATCAGGCAATGTTTTTCTATAGCTATTAATAGGCTTGCCTTCGTTGAAGACTCCTGGACGGTAACGAAGTTTGACTACATTGCGCTGCCCAGTACTCGTAGGTATAGTTTAATCGCTTCCTACCTTTGCTGCATTGATTCGTTGTTACAGTTTTACGTGATGACTTTGACTTTATAAAGTAAATTAAGGCATTCTCTCATCATCTCATTAAACAACTTTGCGAATATAAAGGGTGACCACATAAGAAGGACAGGAAAATAAATTATAATAAAACAATAACGAAAGATTTCATATCTTGTTCTTGTTTTATTTTGAAGCGTTCACGCCATTATGTGTGGTAGCACATAATTCAAATGGCCGCCTTGGATTCGCTGGCAGTGTTTCAAGCAGTCGGTCCAATTTTTGAAGACTCGATCCAATATGTGCGGCTGATGACAGTACTCTCTGCTTCTCATATTCGTTCCCGGACTCACGCCCCTGCTCTTCGGCTGTAGAACGGGAGCGGCAGCGTATGCTAAGCTCATTAAATTCCGATATTAACAGCATAACCAACTGGGGAACTATCAACCGAGTGGAATTTAATCCTTCCAAAACTCAATGCTGTCTGCTGTTATTAAAGCGAAATTCAAATACCAAGCCATTATCCATGAATGGCACTTGCATCGTCGAAACCGATAAACTTTCCATTCTCGGTATGTGTATCAGTAACAACTTACGTTGGAATGACCACATATTCGATGTCGCCAAAAATGCTGCGAAATGTCTAGGTTTTCTCAAGCGATGTCAGAAATATTTTACCTCCTCTAATCTGGCCACAATATATAAGGCGTTTATCCGCCCAAAACTGGAGTACAATGCCCACATCTGATCAGGTGCTCCTAAAACATCTCTGCACCTGCTATATGGGATTCAAAACCGTGCGATAAAACTAATTGGTGATACTAATATCAGTCAATCAATTAACAGCCTCGAACACCGACGTAAAGTCTCCTGTCTCACTTTGTTTTATCGCTATTTCCACCACCAGTGCTCCATTGAAATTACCAGTAGCATTCCGCCAATTCAAACTTTCAACCGTAACACCCGTCTCGCTATGAATGCTCATCAGTATACCCTCAAGCCCATTTTCGGACGTACTCTAAAATATCGTGATTCTTTACTTAAGCCGTACAACTCGCTTATGGAATGCCCTGCTGACCTCTGTGTTTCCTGGTCGTTATAACTTGCAAACATTTAAAAACAATGTACATCGGTACCTGTCTTTTCTTCCTCCCTAAATTTCCTTCGCCCGCGCTGTGTACGACCATTTTAAGGGTACAAAAACCCCTTGAGCGCGCGCCGATTATAAAAAATTCGAAAGAAATAAGACCCGATGATGCCGCCATGCCATAGCACCAAACAGTCAATGTTTGTGGATCCATTGACGCTTAGCCAAACACTTGTGGATTGTGTTCGCTCCAGTAATGGAAATTTTGCATGTTCATATAGCCGCTAAACCAAAAATGGACCTCGTCTGAGATGATTTTTTGACCAAAATGCGGATCTCTTGCCAACATTTCCAGCGACCAATTAGCAAACTCAAGGCATTGTCTATGGTCGTTCGGCTTCAATACTTGCGTTAGCACAATCTTATATGGATATGTGCCCAAATGCAACCACAAGATAAACCGAGTTGACTCTGGCGATGCCCACTTCAGCTGATCGACGCCAAATCGACATTTCTGCATCTTTTTCGATACTGGCCGCTGCGGCGGCTGACTGGTGGCTTAAGATCCAAAAGATCAAACTTTTCCACGGTGCAACGAATTGCCAGCACACTGAAGCCATGCTGACGATCGACCTCACGACGAAATTCACGTTGCGTCTGAGGGTAAAATGATGCGTGATGGAATGGCAAACCCTACTGAACATTTTGACAGCTGGATGTCATTGGTAACTTTGACAGCTGCTGAAGCATAACAATTGGAGACACTATCATTGCTATCTGGTCACCCGTTACTTCGGAAAGTGTCGACTACCCGTTTCCGTTCTAATTGCTTCACTTACTTTATTTTCTTTAAAATATGGTGTATTTCCTCCTCATATGCGACATCAGATGACGTGTTCCTCTGAATATTTCTTTAAGAAGATCCGCAAATTATGTAGAATAAAACAACTATACATAGCCCGCTTCGTTGAAAAGCTATAAATTTTGTGTTTTTTTAATGGGGAAAAATTCAATTATTATAAGCACATTTGGACAGTTTTCTTTTTCTTCTGCGAACATGCCAATTTTCTATTATAACATTCACAAGAGTGTCTTTTCTTTTTTTTTTAAATTAAAATTACCGAAAAATTGTTGTAACATAAATAATTAAGAATTGGCATTGACATTTTTATTGTTTTATATTAGTAGATGTCATAGATATTAGGGTGATTAAATGTTTTGAGGGTTTTTTGTTTTTTATGGGACAGCAATCTCAAAAAAGTAGACCCGCTTGCTTCTGCATTGATGTTCCATCTTTTTGAAGGCTTTTGCTTGGATTGGAATATCTCTTCAGTTCTGGTACAAAGGTTGTACTCCTACCCTGCATACTTTAGCAATTGCCTTTTTATATAATGATTTCTACCCTTATATTTTAACCAGACATCAAAGTCATCCACCTCATCTAGTTTTTCATTTCCTTACGTAGCAGTCTACCAAATTCAGCTCCTCTTTGGTTTCATTGGAAAAAACCATCCACATTCACACAAGACAATGCTTTTTACCATTCAATTGCAAAGCTATGAATCGCATACGAATGCGGTACGAATAAATGCAGTCAGTTTACTCCAACTAGACCCATTCCATAGAAATCGGCTGACTGAGCCTATATACACACATGCATAACGTATATATATATCTATGCATGTATGTATGTTTGGACTCATATATGTAATCTTTGTTTCTATGAGTATCTAACAGCAATGGGTTGGTTTGTACTCGTATATTATCAACCAAAGACAAAGTCATTGTCAGTTATAATTTTCATTCTGTGAACCTTTCATTTGACTGAATTGAACAGCAGCAACAGTCGTCATAGATAGCAGCCAGAATAGATAGATACAGTCATGCTTTTTGTAGCTGTGGAAGCAACAGCTCCTTTCAATGCTCACTGCTTCCCGCCCACTGCTCTCAGCTTACTTGTTCATTGTTCACTGATCTGTCGGTGGAGCAGTCAGCTACAGTTGTCATACTCATAGTCATCCTCATCATCGCATAAAAAGACGAAAAAAGAGAAAAATAAAAACAAGAATCCAAATCTATTTGTGTGTATCTGATATTGTATCTGTTACACAAAAATCCAAACCAGACCAAGCAGATAGGCTCTAACTGTCATTGCTGTCATATTTGGTTTTTTTTTTTTTTTTTTGTTTTCCCTGGCTTTCGCCTGCCATTGTTTCTAGCCCCCCGCCGGAAGAGAACATTGCTAGAGGTGGTTGGTATGGTGGTGATGGGAATGAAAGGGTGGATGAAACTGGAAGAGAATGCTATTCGCAGCGGCAAGTGTCATTAAACCCGCAAATGTACGTTGAGGTAGGCCTTTTTACTTTGCAGCCCTTACCACCCACTATCCGTACCAGTCGGCTGGCATAGTTGAATGCACAATAACTATATAGATGCATTCTCTTTCATAGTAACATACAGATACTCGTAGATGAGATGGTATTTTTTATGAGATATTTCTCGGTTTTTTTTTTTTTTCTTTTTTTAATTTTAACTCCTCAGTGTGCAATTGCAGTGGGTACAATACAAATGGTGCAAATATTTGACAACAACAATAACACCAACAACATCAGCTGAACGTCAGAGTTATGATGGATATTGTTATGCTGAAAATTGTTGCATCTTTTCCTGAGATACTACTGAACTGACTACTGAGTTTGGTTCTTGTACAGTGCAAGGGGATGGCTCGGAGCTCTGGGCTCTGGGGTGGGTTGGAGAGTGAGAAATATTTTCATTATGGAAATTGCAACCACTTGGCGGAGGATGTATCTAGTACTCCAGATCGTAGTAGTAGTAGTTTTGCTGTAGTACTATACGCCAGCTGGTGGGTTACTAAGTTGGACTGGCTTTCAAACAAACGGGAGAGGTGGAGCACAATTTTCAACTAGCAAACTTAGATCTGAGTACTCAATGGATGCAAGCAGGTACGTTTATCATTGCAGATGATGTCTGTATTATATTCTCGTTTTTTTTTTTTGTTAAAAATTTCATAAACAGATCCTCGTACTTGTGAGCATGTGACCTAGATACATTTACCCTGTTGCTTCGTGGTTGTAAATTTTAATTACACGAGTTTTTTTTAAATATTAAAAAAAGAAACGGATGTATCTGTGTCTGTTGTATGTATACTGTCGGTTTTAACATGGAATCGATTGGTTGGGAGATTTTCCCAGCATGACTACACTATGGACTTGGAGGCATCTTTCATGTCTTATACCCAGCATGGGGTATGTGTTCTACCTTCAGATATCGAATATTGTGTGGTGCATCCAGCGGAAACCTAAAAATGCATATATCCGCTGGTTGTTTGTGGCGTCACACAGAACACATTACACAACGTCATTGTGCACAGGGAGTCGAACTCTGTCGAACTGCACTGAATTTATGGAGTGATATCGGAAAAGGGTAGGAGGATCAAGCACTTTGTTAACGACTCTCAGTGGAATTATTTTTGTTATCAGTAAACAGTCTCAGTCTTCGTACGGAGGGCGAGTACCAAAAGAGAGTCAGATGCGAATTTTTCCTATACCCAATGCTGGGGTATGATAAAAATAAATCTTGAGGCTGTAATTGTACGCTTTAACAATATGTCAAGGCTTTGTGATAAGAAATAACGAATTTTTGTTTTGATAAGCGCATTTGCATCCGGTTGGGTTGAATGTTTTTTGTTTGTCCTTTGATTTCATCCATGACTGGACAGACGGCATTTATTTTAAATTATTTGTTTCTACTGAAATGTCTAAGCGCTAAGGGGTTAAAAGTTTATCAAGTTCTCAGATGCTTGGAATTTTGTAAGTCAAATTAGGTTTGTTGCTTTGACTGCGTTGAGTTAGTTTGAACATCTTGAGACATGATGAATTACTTTAGAAGTAATAGCTTGCGGAAGGCATTGCCTCACTCTATTTAAACTGCGAACATGGTAATCGACTATTTTGTCCATAGTTCATAATTCTGAGTTAGGCCGTGGAGTTTAGGTGGACCTTTCCTGCAGAAGGTCGCTCTTGGTTTAGGAAAGTACGCATTACGCTACTGTTCGCTTACTTCAGGGTCTAAATAAAACTTGCTAGTGCCTACTGTAAACAGTCAACTTGTGCCGGTTTCCGAAGTAAACTTCATTTCACCAATAAAGGGAATTTCTTGACTTTGGCGAAAAAGCCTATTAAAGGTTGAGCAGTTCCGAGCCAATTTTTCAATATGATTTATGGAAATGGAGAGTGTTAACTAGTTAAATTAAAGAGAGCGTACCAAACTATTCGATTCCAGGCAAGCAACATCCGAATCTGCACTTGAACTGCAGATTCGCTCTTGCTTTACATTTCAAAAGCCAGCAACTGCTATTCGAAGATCCCTTAGTTGTCGTCAATTCACTGGATATTGCTGGAGTGCACAATGTATGTAATGTATGTAGTTTTCATATTTTGGACTACGGCCACACTTTAGTTACTTATAGAGCTCGTGATTGTCTTTTTTTATCCATTAACCATCTCGTACATAATACCCAGTATGCTACGAAGTATTTTTCTTTTAAAATTCCAGAATGAGAAATCAAGTGCAGGGTCTTCCAATAGGGACTTCCGAACTTTAACAGTTGCTGGTGGCCATGTTGTTGAAGCTACATCTGTCAAATTGGCTGTCATTTATCCAGTCTGTTTTCCGAAATCACCATGACGAACATAGCATTCAACAAAACGCGCAAATGATAAAATTGTTTTATCAAAATGGGTGTTCTGTTCGGGCAACATTCCGCGCGCTTCGCCCACTTTACGATCGCCATAATCGTTCTGCCGAGAGGACTGTTTGCAGTGCGGTGGATAGATTTGAGTTCACTGGTTCAGTAAACGATAAACCAACACCCATACGTCGACGAAAGGCAAGACCTACCGAAAACATCGCCGCTGTCCTTGAGAGTGTGGAGGAGAATCCGGGCCAGTCGGTTTCGGGTCGCTCACAAGAACTCGGCATTTAGCAGACCACAACTTGACCAATTTTGCGTCGTGAATTGGGCCTTAACCCGTACAAAATTCAACTGACCCAGAAGCTGAAGGGAAAAGAGCATAGAAAATGACGTGTGTTCGCTGAATAGGGTCTGGAGCAGTTGGAAACTGACCCTAATTTTCATCGAAAAATCATCTTCAGCGATCAGGCTCATTTCTGAATAAATGTGTACATCAACAAACAAAATTATCGAATTTGGGACGATACAAATTAAGCAACAATTGAAATTCTGCATGAGCGAAAGCCAAGAGAACCCATGCCATCGGTCAAATTCAGCCTGATTTATGCGCCAAAGTCATGGAAAATTGGACATTTCGGATGCACTGTTTTTGAAATTGTTGTAGTTCCTCCAAAATAACAAGTTTTGAACGACGGATGGTCTATATCGCCAGCATAGCCCTCAAGCTAGGTTGAATTATTGCATAAAAGACTTTTTGTGCTGACAGCTCTTCTCTAGGCGATGAATCGTATTATTTGCTCAAGCTTGATTGATGATTTGGTTTAAGCTCCCTATTAAGTCATCACCTTCAGATTCGGCTAACTCCGCGCAGACTGTGCCTGGCTTCGTAAGTGCTTTCGCAACTAAAGGCAATGACTGGACGCACATTTTGGACTCTCCCTAGGTCGGTCGCAACATTTCTGTTGAGCTCATGAAGATCTTACGTCTGGAATCAGTGTCTTCTAATCAAGGGCTCTAGCTGTTCTCAATTCGGCTGAGCTAATGCAGATGAGATCGTTATCCGAATGGGATATCGCTATCTACATCGATAACCAGGCCGCACTCAAGGCTATGGAATCAACCAACGTCAACTCTGATACAGTCAGGGGCTGTCGTACAGTGCTCAAGGGGCTATGCAGTCAGAACCGGGTACGGCTATGCGGGGTGCCAGGACACTGCGGTATTAAAGAAAATGAACCAGCGGATGAGCTTGCAAGAAAAGGAGGGGTACTCGACAATAATAAGGTTGCCAATATCAAATCACCCCTTTGCATAGTGATTCAGCGGTGATCTGCAAACTGTAACACAGATGCTGTATGGATGCGAGGCAATATCGCGTATTCGAAGAAAATTGTTAGGGAAATACGTTTTCGAAAACCTAGATGAAATAGACGTTACGAACTTCAAATGCCTTCTTGGCTTTTGCTGGGAAATTGGGTGTTTCACCAGGGAGGTTGTTTAGGTTTTTGCGATTTGAAGACAAATTCAACTGGTTCCACTGGGTGCTCGATGGGCCGTTTAGGTGCCTGGTGTCTGTGTGATGGTATACCCCTGTTTAACTTAACCCTAACCTACGTCTGGAATCTTAATGGACTGGGTTCTTTCGTTCTTCTTATCTTGTTCTTTCTTTCTTTCTTTCTTTCGAAATACAAATTTCTTGGCATGGTAGGTAGTCCAAAGTTGTCTCGCTTACTTGCTAGATTTAAGAGAGAATGCTTAAGTGAAGCATTTCGGTCCTCTGGTTTGCTGCCAAATTTGATTAAGCCTAACCATAACCATGACAACATGATATGTGCAGGTAGCTGCAAATGAACTTGTTGTTCATCTCTAAGAGACATCCCATTAAATTAGCTTGTTAGTTACATCAATCATCTTAAATTTGAATGAGATATGGCATAATGGATTTGATGGCCTTAGTCTTTAAGATTTCTGTCTTCTTACTCTACTTGGAGTATACATTTCGTAAAGCCTGTGGCATTTGTGATACCTATTCGGGAGGAGACATCGAGTAAGAGTCCTGTGATGTCAACATTTTCTACCACCCTATTCTCAAGCTCAAGATAATTCACTATGAGTGACTAGATGTTCCATCGAGAAGTCTTTTATAACTGAGGATAGTATTCATTTATTCTCTGCACTGCTCTTCGTTAGCAAGATCTTAGTCACCTACCCAGCTCCATATCCGATTAGCTACTCCTGCAAATCACTTGTATGTGCATCACACTGAAATATCATTCTGCTCTCAGATTTAATGTATACTTATGTGCTTCTTGAATGGAATATTTTGAAGCTTGTAACGTAATCTGAACCTCGCTTTCAATGATCAATGTTTTTCCTGAGCACATTGTGTTTTGGTCTAGGCCAAGGTTCATTTAGGCTTTCGCTACATATGTTCGGGGCTATGATATGAAGCCAGGTAGACCCTTTATCACCATTTATCAAAGACTGATAAGTTTAATTAAAATTGATACGTTGCGAGTACAGAAAACTTGTTCTTTGATTGAACTGCTTTTTCTTTTGTTTTTGATAAATTAAACTATTCTGCACTCTTCTTACATTTTATTTATAAAAGAGGTCCAAAGGCAGAACCCTGTGGCATCTTACTTCGTGAAAATCTTCTTTGTAAAGTAATTCACCTTTATTATATATAGAGCGAATGCTCAGTCAACCTCTTTAAGTCATTACACTGCTGCGATGTAACTCGAACCTTGAGATCTTCAACGCAAGAGATTGGCTCTAGTGGTCTATTACTGATTCAACGTAGATCGTAATCAAAATGTTGAGTTTTTGTGCATTTTTGTTCATTTTTATGACCATTGCCTCTGTGAGTTGAAGTGATTTATTCATAACAACCCTCAAACGATAATTAGTCCGTGTAGTTAACATAAAGATTCGGACAATCTGTCGACCTGAAGACCTAGTTAAGGAATACACAACATCAAAGGACCACTTAATTAATTTCTTTCCATTAAAATTTTGTGGCTGTTGTCGAGTAGCCGCCGAACCGCAGTTGCATCCGCACAGAACCCTTCAGTAACGATGTCTTGGCAACTGGCGCGTTGCAATTCATTTGCATTTCGCATTCAGTTTCGCGGTGAATTGCTTGTTGTCTGCATTTTTTTTTTCCACCTTGTAAAGAGCATCTAGCCGCAGAATTTCCGCTTTTTATTATGCCAGAAATTTTCTGAACATTATCATCTTTTGGACGCGCTTTGGTGAAGTTTTCCCCTTCAGTATCCCTAGAGTGAATCCTTTTTAAAAGGAATTCTGTGGAAACACTCCTACTCTCGTAATGTCGTTGTGACCTAAATTTGTAGCCATACGTACAGTTGTTGTTTTAGCCATCTTTCATTTTTCATTTGCTCATTTCCTTGTCCCGTGTGTCCTTTCTGTAGTCAGAGACAACGCAGCGGAGAAGAGCGTTGTAAAGAATAGAATGTGGCGTAATATGCATACGTACAATTGGCACATTTTCCACATTGGCATATCCTTTTGGTTTTGTTGTCGATACATATGTACATCATCATTGTTGTTGTTGTTAGGGCTTTGTGTGCAAAGTGAATATGTAGCTGGATGGAGGTGTTGCTTTTTGTTTTTGTATTCTTTACGCGGATGAGCATATTTTTGTTCTGAGTATGAAAATAGAGCCATACCCAGGTCCAGGCCCAAGCTCAAGCCCAAGCCGAAGTCCATGCCCTGACCATGGCGAGCGCTGAAGACGTATTTAGGAGTACAATGTACATATATGTTACATACATGACAGTGGATATGCCAGGAATGGAGGTTTTGTCTGTTTTTTTATGGTTATTGTGTGGTCATGGTTAAAAATGTGAGCATCCTTAATGACGTAGGAACGAATGTACATATGCCATGCGTGAATAATTTATGCCTCAGCAATGCAACGGCGGATGGTTTCCAACTTTACAATGGTAACTAGACGCCTTTCAAATGATGTGAAAGCATCGAATGTGTTTACATTCGAATACATATACGGATGCCACGTATCTTTTCATCTTTTCATGTCTACTTTGTTATATTTTGATGGATTCTATTAAGCAACATGTTACCAATGGGAATGATGTTGAGACTTCTGAAATGGTAGAAGTGTAATACATGAAATAAATTCACGACAGTAACTGGCTAATTTATCGTCTGTGAAAAGAGTTTGCTGTGCAAAATTGTATTGGTGCTTATGTTCAACTCTGTTTTTCCCATCCGTGCTTGTATAGCAAGAAATAAGGGACTGATAAATCACCAAAAATCTATTGATGGTCTACTGTTAACAGCGAACTGTATATAAGTACGTATCGTACTTAAATAACTGAAATGCACTTTTTAAATTCTAAATCTTTGCACTGTAGTATTCGTATAAGTCGATTGTGTTGAGTTTATTTTAAAATTTGGAGATTGATCGTTGCTCGTATGTTGGATGTTTTGAGAAAAAGATATCCCGGATTCGGCCAATGGATTTTTTTCCTTCGGCATAATATCAATACCTGTGTACGGTTTGTACCATTAAGGGATACATACCATATAGCTTTTCCCCATTCAACCACTTTACAGATATTGGCGTTTTTGAACGAAGTTGAAGATCTGATCTACTCTTTAGCTCGCCCAGCACCTTTTTCTTGTATAAAGTCAGCATTGTTAACGTTGAATGCAATATAAATTTGGCCCTTTCTTCGTGTTTTTAGACTTCATTTTCAAAGACCAATTGTAATTTATTGACCATTAATTCTGAATTAAAGTCCCATTGACACTCTGCAGTCTGTATCTCCCAATAGAGGCATCCTTAGCCACCAAACGACGCATGCCTGAAACGATTCTGAATTCAGGTTACCCGATGCATCTCCTGGATTATGTACATTTTTCGGAACTTCGATATATATTGCATAATTCGGTACAATAAATTCCAGCGAACATGGTTTCAAAGTCGTTTTGACCAGAAACGTACGAGGGCGGGTCAATAAGTCCGTGATGGATTAAAACAGATTTTTTGATAAAAAAATAATTTTATTTTTCAACGTAGTCTCCCTTGAGCTCTATACACTTTGTCCAACGCTTCTCCAATTTTTTTATCCCTTCCAAAAAAAATGATTTGTCGAGGTCCTCAAAATGACGAGATGACTTCATCATTGGAGTCAAATCTTTTTCCACCAAGCCATTTCTTCAGGTTTGGGAACAAGAAGGAGTCGCTCGGAGCCAAATCTGGAGAATAGGGTGGATGAGGGAGCAATTCATAGCCCAATTCATGGATTTTTGCCATGGCAACTGCACATGTGTGCACCCTTGCATTGTCTTGGTGGAAAAGAACTTTTTTCTTGGCCAAATGAGGTCGTTTTTTTTTCAAATCGTCATTGAATCGGTCCAATAAGTTGGCATAATATTCCCCATTGATTGTTCTTCCCTTTTGAAGGTAGTCAATGTGGATTATCCCGCGTGCATCTCAAAAAACAGTCGCCATAACTTTATTGGCTGACAAACCCACCTTGGCCTTCTTTGGCGCCGATTCACCCTTAGAAACCCACTGTTTTGACTGTTGTTTGTTCTCTGGTGTGTTGTGATGGATCCATGTTTCGTCCACGGTTACAAAACGGCGCAAAAACTCCTCCATATTGCGATTAAACAACGCCAAACCTTCCTGTGAAGTTGTTACACGATTGCGTTTGTGGTCGACTGTGAGCAAACGCGGCACCCATCTTGCGGAAAGCTTTCTCATGCCCAAGTGATCATTCAAAATTGAAACCACTGAGCCATGCGAGATCCCTACGGCTTCCACAATCTCTCGCACTTTCAATCTTCGGTCGGCCAACACCATATCGTGAATTTTTTCGATTGTTTCGGGTGTAGAGACCTCAACTGGGCGTCCAGGACGTTCGGCATCTTCAGTGCTTGTACGGCCACAACGAAATTCAGTAAACCACTTTTTTACCATTGAAATCGATGGTGCAGAGTCCCCATAGTGTTTATCAAGCTTAGCCTTGGTCTCGGTAATGGTTTTTTTTCGCAAGAAATAATGCTTAATAAGCACACGAAATTCACTTTTTTCCATTTTCTCCTCAAATTAGTGAGTAGTCTGATAAAAATAGCTGTCAAACACAAACTAACTGACGCAGCAAGTTTAAATTTTGACAGGAGTCAACTGGCAAATGCCTGTTGACAGGAGCAGTGTTGCTGTTTCAGTAAAGAGGTCAGAAATTCAAAAATGCACGGAATTATTGATCCGCCCTCGTATTACGCTTTTCTAGAACCTGTTGCAAGTTATTGCATCAGTTTTTCTTAGAAAGATGAGTAGTTACTTTAGTGGTAAAAAGGCAACTACCACATCATGATGTTACTTATTTCTATCACAGTGAATTGCTCCACAAATGAATTGGCAATTTGTAGTCATTTCTGCTGAGGAACTGAAGTAACAACTGCGTTTCTAAAGACGCTATAATACATTCGTTTGTTTTTAAAAAATCCTAGGGAGACAGCCAACCTTATGGTTTTTGTTAGGGCCCCCGCCCTCTTATCAAGGCTTTGCCAATCAATCACGTTGTCTAATTTGTTGCCTCTGCAGGGGCAGAGCAAAGTACTGGTCTTATCGTAACGGTTTTCAGATGACGCCACCGAAGTTTGCTCGGATTTGACCAGTTACAAGCTGCCGGTCATGGGTCCTGTTGGCGGCAGGACCACCGGTAGTCCCTACCAAGACTTAAATTATGGTATCATGGGAGTTAGAAGACCCCCGGACCTGACTTGTTGGGGTAGGCCCCCTTGTGGGAACATCATGGTGGCTATGATTTAAACCTAAAGTTACGGGAAGGGTCTTCCAATTAGTCCTCCTGTTAGTTAGACCCAATGTTGAGTTGCAATAAGTACTGGATGCTGGGACCTAAGATCAGCAACAGTCTTTTTATATTGGCCTCAACTCATACCAAAGGTGGAACTTGTGCCTCCAACACAAGTTCCATTTTGGTTTCAAAGTGTATTGACAGAGAGCGATGGCAAGGCGTATTCTTGCTTCCGTGTATGTATGAGAATTTAGTACTACATGGTAGGAGTGCACCTTAAAAACCAGAGACAGCTTACGATTTTGCTCACGAAAAAACTCAAACGGCAATCGAATTGAGGTGGCAGGCCGTTCTTATCCAGGTTTATGGAGGTCTTACGAAATCCTTTTCTGAAAAATTCGTAAATAATCGTTTTTCAGACATAAATGAAGATTCTTATACATTCCATTTTCAAATCAGATCCTGGGGAAAGCTGAAATAACCTCGAGTGTCCACGGCAAGTTTAGCCTTCGGTAACATTTAGATATGTCAACAGTGTAGCCGTGAGCTCTACTTACTTTATTTGCAGTTCTAATCGTTGTATGTTGTAAACTAATTTTCATTTATTTATTGCACATGGGAACTAATTATGAGAGTAACTAGTTTCTAAGTGTTTCCAGCTTGGTTGGTTTGCGTACTTTGGAGACTTTAACAACGCAGCTGGTTTCGATCTTTTCCTCATAACTATAAATGCACCTTTCGAGCTGATTTCAATGAGTTTTTCTCAGGAATAATCAAAACGAAACTACATATTATGGTCGGGGATGAACCCAGCTTTCATATCCCCGAAGCGGCCTCTTTTTTTTTAAGGGGTTCCAGAAAGAGCCTCACCCTTCTTGTTGGCAGTTGTGCATGATGTTAACTAGCTGGCCACGTCTAAACTCCACTTTATCGAATCAGGCAATAGCTCTATACATGGACAATAGATAAGCGAAGGCGTTTTGCTGCTAGAAAACAAATATCATCGCCATCCAAGGACCACGTTGGGGTGGGCTTTAGAAAGGTGGATGGAGGATTGTAACAAATACAGCTTTGACTGCTGCAGAAAACATAAGCGACTTGTGTTTGTTTGGAGTATTACTCCAAGCGCAAGATTAAAGCAAACGCTCTTGTAACAATCCACATTAAGGCTTAATTCTATAGCACCAGACTAATATGCTCGTACGGCTTTGACAGAAGAAAAACAGGTTACTCCTTGACAAAATCTGCGAGCAAGTATAAGTATGATCTACAAATGCATCCTGAGAGCCCACTCAGATCACTACGTGTTACAGACAACGTATGTCTTCAGACAGCTCAGACGTCAGTAGCAACTGAAATTTTCTGGGTTTCAACAACTCACGCCCATAGAATTTCTGGTTTGATGTAGAGTGAACGCCTATGAAGCTGCGCTGCATACAAAAATGAGAGCGGCTCGTGTGCTCTACGAGCAACAGGAGGTAGAAAATATTAACTTCAGCGGAAAAATTAAATAAACATGAGAATCCAGCTTCGGAGGTGCTGCTCCTGAGTCGACATAAACTCTGCTCTTAGGCAGACCGAACCTTTAGTATGGTATAACAAAGCTGCGGATCAGATGGATCATTTTCTGAGCCATTTTAGGGACCAAACGATAACTTAGGGTGGAAAGCATACACCACCATATTTCCAAGATTTGGTGGGAGGAAACTAGGCCTGATGAAGGGAACCAGAGCTTTGTCTGTCTGATTCACAAAAAAGCAGAGCTCTAGACTGTTCCAACCACAGAGGCAACAGTCTCCTCAATATTGTATGATTCGTTGGATCTTGTTGGCTTCTATAGCTGCGATTTTAAACCATAATTGACTAATTAATCACACTATGTCAGACCCTAAAGAAAGTCCACGGATTTCAGATCGATGCTGATCAGCTAATCATTGATTTCAGGGCCGATATGAGAGCATATGACAAAGCTATACAGAACTATGTCTAGTTTTGGCATTCGCCAGATTCATAACTGTTAGAAACGCAGTCATATCATGACAGCATACTATGTACAAGAATTGTGTAAAACTCGCAAGCATGCGACAAGAGTGGGTTTAGCTATTATGTAGTGAGGACAAGTCCAAGTATATGCCGTCAACAAGAAGGCACGAACCCCTCAGATAGTCACCTGTTTGAGCGTGTTTCAGTCTCGTTTTCGTTGACGGACTGAGAATGGCCTGGACATATTATATAGTGCGAATGAATGTCAGCACTCCTCCTCGAATACTGCTTGATTTTTACCCAGGGGTGGCGCATAAGTAGAAGAGGATTTCAACCAACTTGGAATGCGAACTGGAGGCATCTAATCAAGGACCGTAAGCGATCAAATATCTTACATATATTGTATAAAACCCACAACTGCCGTCTAAACATCAGTTTAGTTATAGATTCGGGGAATTGCAAGAACAAAATCAACTTAAGATGACGTGCCGATAAAGTATTCACGGCCATCCTTTGCATTGGATTGCACAGTGCCAGTAACCGTAGTTTAGTAACCCACAACTTCCACACTCATTGAATCTTATCTCAGAAACTTAATCTTATTGGTCGTCTTTTGTCGTTCAAAACCTACGTTTTACATGTGCTTTAGGCTCTACAAAGATCTTGCGTTGTTTTGTGGCTTGTAATTGTGTGCTGAATTCATCTGTGCAGGGAAATTTAATCAAAATTCTTTGGTTTCTTTCCTTGAATTCTTCTACTATGTACTTTAGTTCCCCTCAAAGGCACAAAACGGTCTTTTGGTCCTTTCAACTGTCATGTTGAATGTCATTGAAAAAAAAAAAACAAAAGGGCTTGCGTTGGAATGAAGCACCATTATGCATCACCACCGTACGTCTTTCGTAAGCCACAGAAAGTGGTTTTGAAACTAGGCTTTCAGCCTTCAGGGCAATCATTTAAGCAAAGATAAAGTACGATGGAGAAAAAAATAGAAATAAATAAAAAAAAAAGAAAGAGAAACAAAAGCCCACTCCATACAAGAATTCAGTATATATGAAAAATCCTTTCAGAGTTAAAAACGCGAATAGGGCATTAAAAAACGTAAAGTCAAAGCAAAAGGAAAAAAAAAAAAACAAATCAGTTTCTGTCCATGAAAGGATATCAGGTGAAAAATTACTGAGAACAGCAAACAAATAGCAACACCGCAACCAAGCCATAGAAGACGTCCTTTATTTTGATTCTACTGCCAACTGCCTACCCACCTGCCTGCCTTCGTACCTACGTGCTTTGCCGGTTTGCCTTTCTATGCCGTTTTCAAGGAGGCTGCATAGAAATCCTACCACGTCTCTCTATGTTCATTGCCGGAGGGCTGGAGTATTTCCTAGTACTTTGCGGTGTTGCAGATCCTTATCTTCATCCTGTAGTTAGTCATGGGTGCCAACAATTTGCATATGGATTCCCAGGCTAAAACAGAGCCATTCATTAGGATGTTAGATAGATAGAGCCAGCGCAGAGGGAACTACATACATACAATATGTATGAGTACTACTACTGTTGGAGGTTGGTGTTGGAAGATGCCACGATTACTACCACCACCGATAAGGCAACGTTCATTCAAAGGATGTTATAACTAGAAGAAGAGAAGGGAAAAAAAACTTAAAACATATCAACAAAAAGTAATTTGATGTCCTCCATGTCCTGAGGCCAACCGTCAATCGAGAATAGGATATTTTCTATGCGGATAGTGGATGGTTAAAGCTTCTTTTTGTGTTAGACACTTTTCGGTCTATGACAGATACGATCGGAGGTTTTAATTATATTTTCGCTTTGCAGTCAGATTTTTCTAGACAGCAATTCGAAAAACTGTTGTTGTCACTAAATGTCTTTTGGGCAGTAAAAAAAAATGCTTTTCGGTTGGAGCCAAATAATTGACGGTGATACAAAGGCACAAATTGAAAACTGAACCTGGTTAGGAAAGGTGAAGGATGTAGCACTAAGTTCTATAGGATTCGCAATATGATAAACTGTGCTGTTTTCACATATACTCGACACGTCGCGCGAGAAATGTCATACAAAAGTTATTCGAATTTTTCACATGCAAAATCGAAGAGTGACATGCTAGGCCGGTACCATACTAGCCTATGCGCTATCTGCATTACACTCTCTTTCTATAGTCGTGATTTTAATTCTATCGTTCTATGCCATTCATCTTTCGGTTGACCCACTAATCTGACATCTCGGATGAATTGCATTGAGAAATTCTTTGCCTGTTCGCTGAGAAAGCCTTTAGTATAGAGATGTTCTATCCGCTTTGAGGTTCTGCTCTCTAGTTTTTTCCGAGCTGCAGCTTCATATCAGAAGGTGACTTTTTGTCAGGTCTTGTTTCTCTATCATGACAGCCGATTGTCAATTAAACAATTTTGGATTATTCGACGTTTTTGATCCGAAGATGGACTTCAGAACGTGCTGATGGTCTTTTATATCGAACCGAGAGTCACGATGAAAGATATAAAGGGACGAAATTCTGGTGCCAATTTCGTTGGTGGAGGTAGCGATTGAACGAGGTAAGGCATGAGACATTACGGTTCAGCGCCAGTGCAGAGTGGTTATAGGAACACCTTACTAGATTTGAGCATTATACTCCAAATTAAGGCGAATGAGAATATGCAGACAGTATTGCGTTTTGGAAACATGAAGTTCCACTCAGTCTGAGTGGTTCCCCAACTAGTTATATCGGAATTTAAAAAGCCCAATGTACGCTGCCGTTAAGATTCTACGGCCTAAAACAAGCAGAAAGTTCTATCGTCAGCCAAAAAATGTTTACTGGCTTAGAAGTGGCCGACAGGAGGTCATCAATGACAATTAAGAATAGTATCGGAGAAATACCAGAACCCTGTGGTACCCCATCATTTATTTTGGGAAAATCAGATTTATAACCGTCCAAGGCAACGTGAATTGAGCGTTCGGAAAGGTAATTTCTAATCAGTTGCACTCATTTTCTAGAAAAGAACTTGATGTCAAACTCAGCCCGATGCCTTTGAAATATCTAGTGCAACTACTATTCTTTCACCAGATTGGTGTAGACTATGGTTTTGCTTTCCAACATGCCATCAAATCACCTGAGGTCCTATTGCTATGAAAACCGTTCGTATTTCATGGTCTGATAGTAAATAAGCTTTTCCATGATTTTGAAAAAAGGGCTGTAAGTGCAATAGGTCTGTAGGATGAGAGAAAAAAAGAGCAGGATTGATGAAAAAGCCTAGTGGTCCTGTCAGCGTGGAAGAACACCTCTTCAAAAAAATGGGACATATGCCTCTTGGGCCAGCGGATTTGAGTGTTAAGATTCTTGAGCATTCTTGCGACTACTGGAGTGCCAAAGTGGATTCATTCCATAAAGTGTATGACGCGCTCTATTGAAGCCCTTAATCTGTCTGCGTAATCACAGCAAGCAGATTAGGCTTATCCAAAGAGCTATAGGGTTGGTCTTGTAAGAACGAAAACAATGGTTCTTAGCCCTGACAGCGTCTTTAGAGCTCGACTCGCCTTTTCTTTTGATTTGATACTCTAAATCCCATGAGGGATGAAGAATCTCATTCCTAAGAGTATTTGTGATCACATCAGCAGCGTCAACCACTTCGTTATCGAGGAGAATATAACGACCAGTTAAAATTTCCGAATGCGCTGTTTGGTCCGCTCCAATTGTTTCGTCGTATTGTCATATGTTTTTTCTAGAAATCTTGGTCAATGTACGTAAAATCAGCTGTGATATGACACATTGATCTGACTAGCCTAGCCACATCAGTTGTGTATTTATCAGCAGCGAAGATCTCTGCTCATCGTCCTTCGGGTGTTGTGTGTCAAAAGTATCGAAGCCATCCATAACACATACACATATTAGAATTACTGCCCTATTTTGTGCATACGCAAATGAAGCAGAAGTGAGTAGTTTTGGCTAAACCACATGAATTTGAATTCTGGCCTGTATTTTCAGACGTGGGCGTAGGCAGAGAAGTTATTAGTTTTTATCCCGAAAATGTTTATTGTCCACTCTAAATTTCCGGTTCATTACAGTGAATAAACACAAATACCACAGATGCTGATGATTCTAACAGAAGAACACTACTCAGTCACTGTTTTTGCTACAAGAGCATTCCACTCTGTGTGCTGTTGAACTTACCCGATACCACATTTTCACAAGCTAACAGCTTATATATGTATCTCATGTCACTTATCTGCGTTATCTTGCCCTGGTGCCTGAGGACCACTACCAGAAAGTTTAACAAGCACTTGGTTACATATTTTACGGTTGCGTATTGGTTCAACCAACCTCGGGGTTACATACGAGTAGTGATGTACCAAACCAATTTGGCATTGAAAGACGACTTTCGGTGTGCGACGTTTATTCAAATCACCACTTCAGAATTGATTGAAAGGCGTCCTCTACGTAAACAAAGGTCTGATTAATACCGGTGTCATCAGCAAAGAGAGATGATAAAAGATACAACTCAATTACAAATGATTACGCTTCTCTAAAACTCTCAAAGATTTGTTTTATACGGCGTACGATATGTTGGCAGTGTAACGAATTATACTTCCTCCCCTAAAGCATACATTTCAATCTACCCATATCTACAAAGATGAAATAAAAATGAATCAGATAAAACTGAACCAGAAAATGTTTGTGGGAACAACTCATCCCTTGTTTTCTGTTTTTAATAAGCAAAAACGCAGCTGTTTGTAGGATATTCGAAACATCAAGCTCTATAAATTTCCTTACACATTAAAACCCTAGGACAAGGAAATTGCAGCTGGAGGATTGAAAATCGCTTTGCTTTCCTCCGCCTCCAAAATAAAATACTCCAGAGCAGAAAGGAAAATAATTTTACATAATTTATAGTCCATTAAAATATAATTCAACTCCCCATTTCTCATGAATTCGGCGCTGAATTTGCCAATTCGCCATTCGCCAGCCATCTTTGGGATCTTTGCGCTCTAGTATGCCACAACTCTTTTCACATACATCTGGACGGATTGGAAATAAAACGGACCAGTGGTTTATAAAAAATAAGTATAGATCCCGCGCACGTATTTATGGGATAAAAATTAGCATAGCTTTCCACTTTGGTGCTGAATCTCGGGTGGTGTTTTCATCCCTTCCGAGAAATGGCTCAAGTGTCTTCTTATTCAAGATAAACAATGTAGAGCCCAACGACATGGAACTTGAAATATGGACATTAGCTATTAGAAACAAGGTCACCTACGCAAAGTCAGAACAAGCGATTGTAGGGTTAGTGATTTGGAAAGTATTATTGGCTTTAAATTTTTCAGTGACGATGGGTAACTATACTTTCGACGTAATAGAGCAAGGAGGGAAACCAGTTTAGTGCTGTCTTCAAATCAAATAGCAAATGGTTAGGGCACCTTGAAATCGAATTTTCTGATCAAAATTGGCAACAGCCACATATTGAATTTTTTTTAAGTGGAGGGACGTAGGTTCAGTGGCAAATGTGAATTTTCACTAAACTTGAACTTTGCTTTGTATTCTCCTCTGGTTTGTTATAGGATTCTCAAGACAAAAGATTTTTTTAAACACTCCTTCAGCGTAACCGGTAAGGTAGTCCCTTTTTAACTGTTCGTGGGTTTCGTCATTCTAAGCTTATGTTGGGAATGCTAGACATGCTAATATCTTTTTAACTCTGCCGTTGTATCATTTGAAATACTCTTGAGATCAATGTAAAGCTCACTTGTTAAGCCAATCCACGCAGGCTGCAATATGAAATTTTGTAAATTGTTTGTACAATCTTATCGCGGGCTTGTTGATATTCTCTATAGAGGCAAAGGGTCTCAACTCCTCATCAACAAAAAAAAAAGTCCTTTCTAAGGAATGGTTTCGTGAATATGCGATAGTTTGACATTTATTGGCATTGAGCTCCAGAAAACTTGACCACAACAGTCTATGCAAACGATCTGACAAACGAGAGTCTGCGGACGTTGAATTGTACCCACCCTTTCTAACGTGACACAATTGGTGGTGGTACTGGGACTCAACCAACAGCGTTGTACTTTACCGCTATCGAACGTAAATCAGCTTCATTTGCGCACACCAGGCTGTCTGAGGTCCCTTTCCACTTGAGTGCGCCACTTAAGACGAGGTTTCCCTTTGCCGCGTTGTCCTTTCGGTGTGGATTCGAAGACATTCCGAGTCATAAATGGTGCTTGTTTCCCCAGCATCTTGTAGCCATCCCAGTCAATGCAATCTAGACCCGCTGATAAGGTCAATGCTGATGTACGGATATAGCCCAGAGTTCGTTTCTATATCTTCTTCTCCGAATTGATTTTATACAAACGAGGTCGTTAATTAGTCGAAGAACTTTTGTCTCGAAACGAGTAAAGTCTATGCTTCCGCGCCATAGATTAGGACTAGTAAGATAAGGGTCTTATAAAGTGTTTTCTTCGATGTTCCTGAGAATGATTTATTTCTCAGTTGCTGCCTTCCTAGTCCACCGAAACAGCAAGAGTTATTTTTCGTTAAATCTCTACGGCGTTGATTTTGTTTTATTGTACAACTGAGGCCAGGCAGATAAAAACTTTTACCACTCCGATCTATTGGGGCCGGGTTTCCTTTCTCATCAACAGAGTAAAATATACTCATTTGCCGCATAACCCTAATACATTGCTTCAGCTGGAATCGCTGCAAACACTCCAGTGACATCACATTGACTTCTTCCCAAAATGTTAATGTAGTCAGCATATGTTAACATTTGTAATATTATATAAGTAGGTAGATATGCACATCCTATAGGTTTCTCACAATTCTTTAGAGTATGATGCTGAAGGAATCACAGTACAGTGCGTGATCTTGTCGAGACCTTTTTTTTCTGCAGCGATGATGTCATTACCGACTTTTATGGAGCACCAAGCGTTCTGCAGTCGCGTCCTTCACGGTCGGACGAGTTTGACGGGTTCTATTCTCATCGTAAAGACTTTGTATAACCTTAAGTACTTTCGTTGTCACTCCTATGTCACTAAGCTTATAAAAAATGATCTTCTGTCAATGGAGTCAAAAGCTCCCTTGAAATCGACTAAGAATGTATATAATTGTTTTCCCTTGTCGAGATACTCGTAAGTCCTAGCAAAACTGGTCAATGAGAAGATATTATCCACTATAGAATAGTTTTTTCTGCACCCAGCTTGAAACATACTAAGCAGTTCATTTGTCTATACCCAGGCGGTTAGCCGATCCAAGGTGATTCCGGTGAAAATTTTCACTATTATGTTAAGTAAGGTTATGCCTCTGTAATTGCTAGGATCACTGCGATCTCCTTATTTGAAGATTGGGAAGATTATATTTCCTCCACATCGAAAATAAAGTTGTATACAGCCATAAATTTTGAACTAAGACTTTTTATCGCTCGTTGGACTGTAATTCTGAACTCCGACGAAACGAAAAAGCGATAGGAAGTGATTCTGGACTCCGATGAAACGAATCTTTAGTCTCTTTTCCACCCACCAAATGGCAATCAAACCGGGCTATATTTTTATCTAGAAATATAGAAATATTATCGAACAAGGATGTTCGCAGGTGTCCGTTGCTTCACGATCTACCAGTAGTATTCCTACGTAGCCAATAAAGTTATTCCACTTCAAACTCTCCTTAACACCCATCTGTTGTGAATTCTACAGATTCGATAAAATGAAAAAGCGACATGAAACGGGAGGAGGTAGCGCGCTTAGTGAGGCAGCTATGAAGCAGAGGAACGAGAAGGCGACAGACTCGGAGTATGGAACAAAATGAGAATGAGTAACCGGCGTAGGTGGGGCACTAACTCGGACGGAATGAGCCATGAGCTGTAACGGAGGCGTCGTGGGTGAGAGCACAATGCACGAGCTACGTGCATAGCAACAACATTAGCTTCGTCGTCATCATTGTTACCATCGTCAAATTAGTTACCAAGATATTACTTGGTAACAAAATCAAAAGCATCATTAACACAACGGAAAACTTCAGCTTTACTACAAAATCTGGCTTGGCTTGTCTTGGCATTTGTTTGTCAACGCCAAGAAGATAAGCAGTGTAGAACAGTCCAGCAACAGAATTGCTCCAGCGTCATTCGTTAACCTAGTTTGACATTAGCGGCATTAGCAATGCAAGCAAAACAACATGATTGTTAACTGTTAATTATCAACTCTTCATTGTTTTTGTATTATTCTATGTATTATTATTATAATTTAAGATAACAAGTCAAGCGCGTGAAAGACCTTGAAGTACAATATTATAAAACAATATTTAATTAAGTCAAGTTTTATTTGTAAGGGCTGGACAAATACATAACTCGTGCGAGATATTGACGCTCAATTTCGTGTCCATACTATAGACCCGAGTACAGGGACCTAGCGTAATAGAGTATGAGGAGTTCTCATGAGAATTTACATGGGAATTAGCTATGTTGTAGAGTATCCGAAGCACGTGTCAGTTCAGTTTCAATTCAGTTTTTATTTTTTATCTTTTTTAGGACAATACAGTACAAGTAATACAAATAACAAAAGGAATAAATGTATGCAGTACAGAATCAGATATACAATAAAGTTAATACTGAAAAGTAGATGAAGTACTCGTACCTGATAGGAAAAGGATAAGGAAAGGCAATTCAAAAGGAAGGATGGACGAATGCTGATTGGAAAAGGCTTCTGAGGAAGATGTTTAAAGATTTCTTTTTTAAATGTAGTGGTATCAACTGCAGTATTTATTTCGTTGCGTTGCGATTGATAGTGATTGCAGAGTCTGATGCCATTCACAAGGAATAGGCAAAATGAGTTTACATAGGTAGATAAGAATAGGAATTATCAAATTTTACCCTTTTTGTGGATTGCTTAAAATGCAGTTTTTGGCGTTAGTATATAGCATTTATTTTCGAAGAATTCTGGTAGTATACAGCCAATTACTATTTTATAGCAGCCTGATAGATGATCCCATTTCCGCAATCCAGACACGTGCAGCACTTGTTATTCATCGATTTGAAATTATAAGGAAGTGAGTTACAGTCCCCAAAAAATACTTTAATAATGAAAGAAAAGTTCTTTTTTTTTAATATTTGTAGTCTGGAGTGAGCATCCTCATTTTAACTACTTATCGTGCTTCGCCAAGTTTCGCTTCTGTTGCTTAGCTTTCTGGGCTGACCTTTGTTTCCTCATAAATTTGTTTGGAGTCTATTTGAAAAATTCTTAAGGTATGTGGTGGTAAGAATTACTGTAACATTTAAGGATAGGTGATCCGAGTAGCTTACCTCCTCGACATGTAAATCTGTTACACTCTTAAGCCACTTTCCATGTACAAAACAGTAGTCAATTGTCAAGCATGGAGTACCTCTGATATATGTCAGGTGGCCTTTTGTATCCCCGTATCCGTCTATTACTGTTAACCTAATTCATTGTGTTATGTGTCGGTCATCGTCAAAGTTGAATGGTTCTTTCAATCTGTTGGTCGCCTTCGCCATAAAGCAGTCTACAGAGGTAGATTTTTCATTTTAATGATTATTTTCAAATTCTTTATATCGACAAATAACTAAAGTCATCGATTATTTTTGAAAAATATTGCTTTTGTAACTTTTACAATGATATAAGTTATTGTATACGAGTATGTATAAAAAGGAAAATAGTGAAGGAGCGGTGTGAGAAGATTTGACATTGTACCCACGTGGTTCATTAGTAAGTATGTAAATGCATTTTGCAGCGATGTAACGTATTTTGTATAACGGTGGCTTCAAAAATTACCCCAAGGGCTAAAAGAGATCGTATTATCTTTATCCAAAACTACTACTACTACTAGTATCAGCTATGAGAGGACTTCGTATCGAATCAGTGAGTTTCGAACTACACCTGATTAACTACAACGAATTAAACGACTTAGTTAGGGATCTGAACCTGAACCTAGCTTCTCGGTTGTAACAGTAAAATAGCTTGAAACAAATGTTAAAATACTCGTAACTGATCAAAGAAAGATTCCAAGACGGACTTTGCTGCTATAACTATGTGAAGGGCTTGTTTGAAGAAATCGGAATTCTAGGAGTTCACTCTAACTGGCGTCTTTTCATGGACAGTTCCACAAAATGTTTAAAAGCTGTCCTTCTCCACAATGAAAATAAATTTTCATCTATACCGTGATGAAAATTACGAAAGTGTGAAAATGGTGCTTGACAGTTTAAAATATTAAATATAAAGGGTCTTTCATTAAGCGCTTCCTATCTTTAAATTCAAATTAAACAAATATCATCGAAATTTTTTATTCACTTGGAAGGCTTGTCGATGTCATTATGTATGGAATGAAGCATCGTTCGAATGTCCGCCGCGGTTTCTCTGGGTCGCGCATCCGAAATATCCAATTTTCGATGACTCTTGCACATAAATCAGGCTGAATTTGACCGAAGGCATGGGTTATGTTAGCTTTGATTTCCGCTTTTGTTTGTGGCTTATTTGCATAGATCTGCGACTTCGCAAGAAAAACAGTAACGGGGTCAAACCGCACGATCCCGGTGACCAGTTCACATCACCTCCACGTGAGATGAACATACCCTCGAATCGCTCGTGCAGAATTTCCAAAGTGGCATGAGCTGTGTGTCACGTAGCGCCGTCCTGTTGAAACCACATGTCGTTGGTCTCCATATCCTCGAATTCAGGCCAAAAGAAGTTGGTAATCATCGACTTAAAGCGCTCGCCGTTGACGGTGATCGCACGGCCAACGTCGTATCAAAGATATATGGACCGATGACGCCACCAGCCCCAAATCCACACCATACACTGATTTTTTCGGGATGCATTGGAAATTCTTGGATCTCATGTGACAATTTTATTTGTTGACGTACCCATTCATCCAGAAATGGAAAATTAGGGTCAGTTTCCAACTGCTCCAGAGCCCATACAGCGAACACACGTCGTTGTGTTTGGTCATTTACCTTCAGCTCATGGGTCAGTTGAATTTTGTACGGGTACAGGCCCAAGTCGCGACGCAAAATTCGCCAAGTTGTGGTCTGCGAAAGGCCGAGTTCTTGTGAGTGACACGAAATCAACCGCCTCGGATTCTGCTGCATGCTGCACACTCTCATGGACAGCGGTGATATTTTCCGCAGATCTTACGTTTCATCGACGTTCGGGTGTTGGTTTTTCGTTTACTAAATCAGTTTACTCAAATTTATCCACCCCATTGCGAATAGTCCTTTCGGTAGGACGATTATGACGACCGTAAAATGGGCGAAGCGCGCGGAACATTGCCCGAACAGAACACCCATTTTGATAAAACAATTTTATCATTTCCACGTCTTGTTGAACGCTATGTGCGTCCATGGTGATTTGGTAAAACAGGCTGAATAAATGACATCCAATTTGACAGATATAGCTTCAACTATATGGCCGCTATCAATTGTCAAAGTTCGAAAGTCCCTATTCGAAGACACTGTATATGCAGCACTGGCTAGATCAGTGATAGCGGATTTTACTGCGGTTGGCTTTCTGGTGGGAACGCAACACGGGTATACCGAACATCCTTGCAACCTGTGTTTATGGGACAGCATAGCAGGCAATTCGCAGTACCAACAGCACTCACGGCCTAAGCGAACCGAGTTCGAGATAGGAAAACATAATGTTAAATGTAAGCTAATTGTCGAACCTAAACACACACATTAAGGAGTGTATTGCATATAGAATTAAGCCTTATGCAATCAATCCCCAGACATCTGAAGCCAAAGTAAAAGTTAGCATTTTCGTCCGGCCACAAATAAAGGAAATAATGGCCAGCAGCGAATTGTGAAAGGTTCTTAACACTCATGAAATGCGAGCATGGGGCAGCCTTAAGACAGTGGTCTACGGTTATCTCGAAAACATTAGAGCTGAGAATTACAAATAACTTATTTCAAATATGCTTGATTAGTTTAAAATCATGGGTTCCAGAATAACCCTTAAAATGCATATGTTACATGTTCACTTGGACCACCAATTTAAAGACAACATGGGTGCCTATTCGGAAGAACAATTTACGTTTTCAGCACGACTTTGAACATCATTATCTGGGCCAATATAATGAAAGAATTGGACTGTATTTGGGGGCTAATACAAGACACTCCATATAATCACAAAAGCAATACGAAGAATATTCATTTCTAGATATTTTTTATTTCTTGGAAAACTCGATCATAAGGGCTCTAGCAATCTCCTGTGACTGTAGTCGCACAATGCCAAATTTCTTCATAGCATACTAAACGGTGACGAGATAGCAATAATACATACATAGATCTTCTAATTGTTATGTTTCAGCAGCTGTCAAATATCCACTGCCATCCAGCTGCAAAAATGTTCAGTAAGGTTTGCCATTTCATCATGCACCGTTTTACGCTTGCCGATTATTAAAAAAATATTATTTAAATTCCGGCTCACTTATAAATACGCTACGTGAATTTCGTCGTGACGTCGGTCGTCATCATGACTTCAGTGTGCAGGTAACACGTCGCACCTTGAAAAAGTTTGTACGCTCTTTTGGATCTTAAGCCACCAACCAGATGGAGATTGGTGCGAAATGAAGAAAACGTAGCCGTAGCCGATCAGCTGAATTGGGCATCGCCATGATGTATGGTGGCTTATTTTGTGTATATACATCCGTATAAGAATGTGTTGACGAAAGCACTGAAGCTCGACGACCATAGACAACGCCTTGAGTTCGCTAATTGGTCGCTGAAAATGTTGGCCGGGGATCCGGATTTTGGCCAAAAAATCAGCTTCTAGAACGAGGCCCATTTTCGGCTCAGCGGCAATTTCAATAAGCAAAATTGCCGTTATTGGAGCGAACACAATCCAAAAGTATTCGGCCAAACATCAATGCATCCACAAAGATTGACTGTTTGGTGCGGTTTATGGCATAGCGACATCATCGGACCTTATTTCTGTCAAAATGAGAATGGTCTCAGGTATAGAACGATGGTAATCGACTTTCTGTGGTCAGAGCTCGACAAAATCGATATATCCGGGCTGTTGTTCCAACAAGACAGCGCTACATGCCATACAAGCGACGCAACGCTCCAAGTTGTGAATTAGAAATTTGGCGACTGGGCCATCTCACGGCGAGCGTTCATCAATTGGCTCGATTTGACACCACTCGATTATTTTCTCTGCGGCTACGTCAAGTCCTTAGTCTACACTAACAAGCCAACCACTTTGGACGAGCTGGAGGCCAACATTCGACACGCTATTGCCAGGATAACGCCGCACATATTGGATCGTGTCTTCATAAATAGACCGCTACCTTGGCACAATCTGATAGACGATTTATTGATCCGATGACTGCCAAGTCACTTTTTTGATGCTGACATGTGGCAATCACTTAATTAGCCCGAGCCTAATTTCTTAACCGGTATCGCATTTTCTATGTTTCTTTATCCTAAGCATCGGTTAAGGACGTTGGTCATATGTCCGGTCGAGCGTTCTTCTCCTATGTGAGGGCGTGAGTGCATATCAGGCTTTATTTATCATAATGGTTGACTTAGGTTCTACCCTAAGTCTTCATTTGGTAAAAATTGACGTCCATATAGGTCCTGCTTCTGCTTTATTTGATAACACCGTAGTAGACTGCACAGCATTGCATACATCTTTTGCTCTGATAAAAGCGGTTTAAGGCAGCTAATTTCACGGCTGCGTGTGTTATTTTAAGTGTTCACACATTCCATCAGCTCAGCCAAAACTCGCTGTCCGTTTATGGAAGCATAGCCTTTTCCTGAACACAGTCGTGGATCACTATTAATTCAATAATTCTGAACTATGTAGATTGTATTCGCTTCGAAAAGCATTCACAGGATGTCTAATCGTATTTAGATTTTATGCAGTGAAAGTCTAAATCTCTGTTTTTTTATTTTTTGTTTTTGGCATTTCGAACTTAAGAATGGTCCTACGATCTTCGACGAAACCTATTTCGCCGAAAGATAAATGACTGCTGTCAATGTCATTTTAAGTACGTAGCCTATGGTCGCATAGAGTTAAGGTCTTCTATTCGTCCTTTGGTTTTCGGGATATTTTATTTAAGAAAACTTCTCTT
The DNA here is from genome assembly GCA_963966105.1 of Volucella zonaria. Taxonomy (NCBI): domain Eukaryota; kingdom Metazoa; phylum Arthropoda; class Insecta; order Diptera; family Syrphidae; genus Volucella; species Volucella zonaria. The sequence goes on along the minus strand of OZ014531.1, from coordinate 117,641,486 downwards.
CGAGACCTGATCTTTGTATTCCGGACTTGTCTTCGTACCTAGTGTTGGAACCTTCAATTCGTATCCTGCAAGGTCTCTCCTTGTACGTGTACTTAGGTGGTGTAGCAGCTGATGCCTGTTTCTTGATTTTTTTTTGCGATATTTAATTATTGTGGATCGATCTCCATTGCTCTAAGCTTCGCTGAAAGACCATCTTATAACATATATCTACTGTAAGGCTGCCTAAAGTCCACATAACGCCTCGATATCTTATCGGCGTGGAGGAATTGTATTGTCTTCGAGTTTAAATCCTCCGAAATTTCAAGAACTCCCAGACACTGATTTACCGATTGTTGGAATTTTATCAGAGATTGTAGACGCCTGATGGATTCAATTGGAAATATCAACTCAAAATTACTGAAAACCTGATAAATGGAATACAAAATCAAAAAAACTCAGAAATGCTAAAGTTGAGCTCATACGCAGTAACATTTTCAATGCTGCAAGTCAAGAATACACTTCTTGTGTTGATGGTGGCCACTTGCACCCTGCGAACATGCGAAAAGATTTTACTTTTCTTCACACATATCACACATATGGTCTTCATATTTAGAGGAGGTTTCTGTAGGTAGTGTGGATCCCGAAAACGGAAAACTGACATATTTTTTTCACTTGTCTTACACTCAACCCTCACCAATCATTCCAATCTTTGCCATGGACCTTATTTATGATTCTTTTACGAAGTATCCGGTTGGGTTTTTCCGTTGTTTTTTTTTTCTTTCATATTGTTTTTCATATCCTTAATCCCTGGGGTAAAATTGTCAGAATCCTGTGTGTAAGAAAATAAAAACACTGTGAAAAACGTAGCAAGCGACTTTTGGAAAAAACAGAGTTATACTCGTACAACACTTCAATTGCCAAACAAGGCGAAGAGCAATAAATTGCGTATACGACGTGGTAAACGTGAGCAATACTAAAATCCAACAAAGCAGGAGTGAAGGAAAAAAAAAATTGAAAAAGTGCAGAAAAAAGTGAAAAAAGAAAAAGAAAAAAAAAACCATGAAACTCAAAACAGTATTCGAGCCCTCTGCTATACAATGTGGGGGAAGAGAGGAAGAGTGGAAGACTAAAACAGGAAGGACGTGGAAACGATGGTACTCATCCACGTTATCCTTCATCAGGCACTCGGACGGAAGATATTTCATTCTTATTCTATAAATCATTTTCTTTTTTTTTTGGTATTATTTTTTATATCATCCGCGTTTTGTCTCGGTTTTTTTTTGTCCCCCCCCTCATTCGTACTTAGTTCGCCTCGACGACTATTTTGTTCTCTTGGGCAGTTTTCCTTTGTTTGTCTGCTGTTTCGTTCGTTCGCTTCTTTGGTCTTCGGTTTTCGGTCGTAGTTTTGTTGTTTTTTTTTCCAAAACAGTAATTGTTTATGACGTGGTGCTGTTTGTGGAGCTGTCCCACCCACATACATCTTATCCTGGTATAAGGACGAATTCTGTGCTGAGACGAAAGATAGCCCGATTTAGTTGGGGGAGGCAAGAGCATCTCCTCCTCTATTGTTTGACCAGAAAATCCGTTTATGTCCCGATGACTTTTTATGAATAAAAATGGGGAAAACATTATTTTGTCATTACCTTTGGTGTCCTTTGGTACAAATACGAGGGAGACGAGTGCTGGAAATGAAAATGGAAATGGAATTTCTAGCTTCGAATGTTGTTTTGCCGCCAGGATATTACGTTTGTGTTTCTAGATCAGCAGAAAAACAAAAAGAATACGAACTGTATTTAGGAGTAAGTATATTTTATGATACTGATAGAAGCTGCTAAAGTTAAAGCTTAGAGGAAGTTCCAGTTTTTTTGTGTCTCTCTTTTAGAGCATTTGATGGGACACAGCGGTTGTTTGTTTGAAAATTTGTCCTGTAATTGGAGTGAGATATCGATGGTTGATGAAACTTTTCGAACGATCTGATTTCTTCCCCCTAAGCGATGCTGCTTTCTTCTGTGGTCTAGTCAGGAAAATGTGACAGCAAACTTTATCGCTGTCCTCATATAAGTTCATTGGTATTTTGTCAGGAATGTCTTATATGACCAGCTGTCAATATGATGTCAACAAATTCAGATGGATCTTGATTACTCCTATTTCCGTTTTCCCTCCTGAATCCCAGAGACATTACTCCACTTCTTTTTTAGCATAGAATTGCACAGTTTTGGACTCGTTTGATACCAAGTGTTTCTTGATCGATGCATTCTTCTGCTATCCTGGTTGGCGGTTTGAATTGTTTTCCACATTCCCAAAGGTACTTACAGTCTTTTGCAATTTCTACTTCTCCATTTTGCCAAAACCCATTGGTCATGCCAGATCCATTTCGAACCACCATTATTTTGGATTTACTGATGTTGGCTTTGAGGTTTCACACGTCACAATATCGTTGTAGCCTGTTTATCATCATCTGTATCATCGCCGGAGACTTCGCCAAGACGAAAATATCATCCGCGTAAAGCAGGAGCTTTATATGGAGACCCTCAAATACGATTCCGGCATTTAGAAAAGTTGTTAGGTCATCGAGGAAGAGGCTCTGTGTGGAATGCTAAACAAATGTCAACTCAACCCTTGGCTTCGTAAGTATTTTCAAACTAAACTGAAACTTTAATCCAAGGAAACTCTACTTTACATCGGCTACTGCTAGTGCGAAGGAAGGAAATCAAACCATGTCACAGAATACGGATCTAGAACAGCTCAGTAGCAACTTTAATTCGGTGGGTAATGTCGCATTAAAGTATCGTCACTGGCAAGCCTTGCCAACACAACCTTCAACGAAAAGCACTTGGGACTTTATAGATACTGCAATCAAATGTTTCTCAAGTGGACACCAATTGTTCTCAGTGGGGATTTCAATTCTACCCCGAACACGGCTCCACTCGAGGTGATTACCAGCGGCAAACTTTGCTACGAAGAGCTCTCGCGAAATTCTTTGCTCAAATTAAGTGTCAGTGGCAGACCGCCAATGGGAAAGCAATTTCTGTCACATCGATTGGGCATTACAGGCTCCTGCCAGCACATTGATTGCGTCCAGAGTAACTACAAACAATCAAAGTCGAGGCTCTATGCATCGGACAAAGGCGCGAAGAGAACGAAAATCGGTCTGCTGCGCCAATGAAGGATGATATCTTCTCAGCAGGAACACTTATTCATATCTTGTATCTTAAGTCAGTATACGACCACAGCTCACAGTCGGTGGGATCAACATACCAAAACCGATCACTGTGGACCACATATTTTTAAGTGACACTAACCAGGGGCTTCTCAAGATTGCCAACGCATATCCCACTTACCAAACGCTCATATCGGCTCGGACCATCTAATGCTGTCATCAGTGTTTAGTCTAGGGTAAGAAACTATTATTGTCAGGATTAGTGTAAAAGATCTAGAGTAGGAACAATGAGATGAGGAGTGAACTTAAAAGACAACCTTGCTTAACTCATGTCTTTGCCCTCGTAAATGCATTGTATGACCTTAAGCACTTTCGTTGACACTCATAAGTTACTTAATTTGTAGAACAACGTCAATCTGTCAATTGTGTCAAAAGCCTCGTTAAAATTAACAAAGAACGGATAGAGTTATTTGCCCTAGTCAAGATAAATCCGTGCGATGCAGGTAACGAGAATATACGAGTATTATCAACCGTTGAATACCCTTTTCTAAAACCTGCCTTGAACTCACTAATCAAGTCGTTTTCGCTTTCCCAATCTGTGATGCGTTCTAAAATGGTTCGGGTGAATATTTTCATTATGTGGTTCATGAAGCAAATAGCTCTATAATTTTTCGGGTCGTTCAAGTCTGCTTTTTTGAACAGCGTCTATCGTTGAGCAGGGTGTTAAAAAGTTTGCTAAAAAAGAATAAGTGACGTCCTCCATCGCCCTTAGATCGGCCGTTTATAAGTGTGAGACCAAAAGATTCACACATCTCGATGAGCTATCAATTTTTTTTTATCAATTGCACCTCTAGTAAGACTTAAAGACTGTGATAATACCTGGAGATCGACCTCTGGCATCTGTATGTCTCCAGCTTTAGCGTTGCAGTCTCTGATAAAAAAAAGAAAGAAACTAAATACAATGTGTAAATAATGTAAACGCGAAAAACTGAGAAAAAACCTCCTCAGGGACTTGGACGAGTTGATCCGTTACAAGTAGCATCGAAATTGGCGACTAATGGGCATTTCTCTTTTGTAAAACATCTGAATAAATTCTCATCTACTAACGTACTTCATTATACGTCGCTACAGTCCCAAATGGTCCTCGGTCTCATCAAATAAAACTCTCTTTGTGGTCTTTGGCCAATCAGCTTCGTCATCCTAGTCACCACAGTCTGGGACTGATGCGCATCTCCTCTTCCCAGGGCAGGGGACTGAAAGTCACTCGAAGAATATCGGCTTGAAAACGATCGTCCTCACATACTTTCAAGCTTCTGCACTATAGAACAAGATTAAGATGATTAGGGTCTTGTATAGAGTCTAATTTATGTTCCTCGATAAGTTCTTATTACTCTAAGAAACAGTGACCTTCCGTTCAATACGTCGAAGGTGTGCATCCGTTCCTATACATGGCTTCGTTCTCGTTCACAGTCTATATATGGAACCCAACGCAACAGCTCGCTGCATTCTGCAAATGATATCAATATCATAAACGTACGAAAGTAGTTGCACTAATTTTTGGAAATTGTTGCCTCTGGCGTTGACATGTGGACAGTTTTCTGAAGTATTATACGAGTTACGGAAGTCTCATCATGGTACATGACTTCGTCTAAATCCTGTTTAGGCCCGAGTTTAGCAGTTATGCAAAACTATACAATACATGACTCTATAAGCCCGCTTTTTGTTGACAAACCGTACTGATTGGAAGCACTCGATTCGTTGATAAAGGATTTCACACATTTACAATATTCACAACAAAGACAAGTCTCGCACCCGGTTAAAGACAGACCGTGGACGATTTACTTTCATGTGGATGGGGCTAACGACGCTGGGGTCCCCTTTATCAGAAACACCTTCCTCCGGCCAAAGTCATCTTCTGTTGCATTTAATAGCTCGGCAGGTACGTAGGTCATCCGATCTGCAGCCTTGTTATACTTAAGTTTAGGCATTTCTATGTTTACTTCATTCTGGCCTTGTGGACGGAAGTCTGGGATTTCATCGCCCAAGTTGAATAGTCGCACTCCTTCACAGTAAAGTTTACGGTCTGGTTTCTGTTCGAGTCCTGTTGCCTTCTTACCATTTGCTAAGGCTGCTGCCCATTGTTCCTGGGATAGCATCTCTTGATTTTCTCGTGTCTTTGGTCTTTCTTTTTATCCGTAGAAGCTAATGTTCTTACTGTCTTCGTTGTATGAAGCGGCGCTTCGTAGGCGAGTTGTTTTGGTTGCACGTGCTTGCCTGAGTTGTGCAGTCAAGCCCGTTCATGTACTTTCACCTCTAGGCTGGTCGGACCATTGTGTCATATCAGCTAATTTCTCGTATACTGACCACACACGTAGAGCAAAAATTCCTAAAAGAACCGTATGGCAATACGAGAAAGCTAATTGGAGCGGACTTAATACCTTCTTTAGGAATTTTGACTGATCACTATGTTTCCTCGATAACGACGTGGATGCCGCTGCTGATATGATCACAGATACTATTCTCTTTGGAATGAGGTCCTTTATCCCACATCGGATGAAAAGTATCAAACCAAAAGAAAAGGCACAGTACGACTCGACCTGTAAAGAGGCTGTAAGGTTAGAGAAAGGTTTTTTCGGTCCTATTAGACCAACCCGACAGAGGAAAACGGAAAAAAATTCAAGCGAGTCAGGAATAACTGCAACGCCTTTTTTGAGCGTGTGAAAATACTGCAATGTCCCAAAGGCTGTAAAAATGTTCATCAAAAACATCTTGTGCCTCGCCCTCCATCCCAACGCTCATTTACAATGACATTCCAGCTATCAGCTCTTTGAACAAGGCCAATCTGCTTGCTGTACACTTTGCGACCAGCTCTACGCTTCCAGATTGTGCTTTGTCTCCACCTACACTTGAGTGTGTCGAATCTTCAATGGGACGAATCCACTTTTGCAGTCGTGTAGTAGCAAGAGTACTTAAAGATCTTAATATACATAATTCCGCTGGTCCAGATGGTATGTCTCCTCTTCTTCTGAAGAGGTGTTTTTTTTTTTTCGTCAATCCTGCTCTTTAGGACTTTCCGAGCAGGTGAAAAACAGCATTTGTCCAGCCAGCAAAGCGTACGTCATTCTGGCGAAAGCAAGATGGTTGCACTTGATATTTCTAAGCCATTTGACAGAGTTTGGCATCATGCATTTGGGATCGATGACTTTCTTCTTCATTAGATTAGAAATTACCTTTCGGAACGTTTAATTCAAATTGTCTTAGATGGTCTGAAGTTTAATATTCACAAAATAAATGCTGGTGTGCCCCAGGGCTCCGTTTTGTCCCCGACACTCTGTATAATTTTCATCAATAATCTCTTGTCTCCTAATTCTAGTCCAATATACTCCTTTGCTGACGGCAGTACTCTCTGTTTCTCATACGCATTCCCGGTTTCACGTCTCTGCTCTTCGGCTGTAGAACGGGAGCGTTACATTCTGATATTAGCAGCATAACCAATTGGAGAACTATCAACAGAGTGGAATTTAATGCTTCCAAAACACAATGCTGTCTGCTGTTGTCAAAGCGAAATTTAAATACCCAGCCATTATCCATGAATGGCACTTGCATCGTTGAAACCGAAAAACTTTCCATTCTCGTTATGTGTATCAATGACAACTTACGTTGGAATATCCACATTTTGGATGTATCCAAAAATGTTGCGAAATGTCTAGGTTTCATCAAGCGATGTAAGAAATATTTCACGTCCCCTGACCTGGCCACAATAAATAGGGCGTTAATCCACCCAAAATTGGAGTACAATGCCCACATCTGGTCGAGTACACCTAAATTCTCTTCGCAATTGCTAGATAGGATCCATAATCGTGCGATACAACTCATAGGTGATGTCAATATTACATAGTCATTCGGCACCCTCGAATACAGGCGTAACGTCTCCTTTCTCATCTCGTTGTATAGTTATTTTTGAAACCAGTGCTCCACCGAAATCGCCAGTAGCATTCCGCCCTGCTAGACTTTATTCCCTCAAGCCCACTTTCGGACGTACTCTGAAATATCGTGATTCGTTCCTAAGCTGTAGAACTCGCTTATGGAATGCCCTGCCTAGCTCTTTAATTCCTAGCCAGTATAACTTGCAAACATTTAAAACCAGCGCACATTGGTATCTCTTTTTCGCTCCCTAACGCGGTCTGCGCTATGTGCAAACATCTTAAGGGTACATAAAATCCCTTGTGCGCGCGCCTATTATAAAAAAGAAAAAAAAAGATTGTATAGGACTTATTGAGATCTCGATGGATATATGGTTCTTAGAGTTTGTGACGTTCTACCTTACAGTATTTGTTCGTTGTTCTGGCATCTGAAATATCCGCATACATACTTTTGCTGCAAGTAAGTTTGCTTCGAGTTTGCATATATTGGCCATTCGATTTATTCGGACACCTGTAATACTAAAAAATGAGCCTCCTGCCGATTGCAACATAATATGTAAATTTAACCGACTTTTATGCCCGGGTGTTCGCCATGCTACTTAGTGCATATTGGGGTGAAGAAATCACATGCCAGGTAGTGTTGCCCCGCAAATTCAACGCCAATTGCTATGTTTTAGAAGTAAATTACCAAAGGTGTACTTCCTTCCTAGTTTAGTAGAAAAAAAATCACATAAAAATCCCTTAACGTCGTACCTAGTACATTGCTTGGAGGCGTTATCGAAGGCCTCGTCGAGCATTCTTTCCTATGCGATTCGTATACGAACTATCCCATTCCGAGGCCCATGTGTTGGTATTAACATTGTTAAATTGCTTGCAAATTGACATTGTCAAAGCGTAGTCATTAGCGATATAGTTCCGTGGAACATCCGAGTTACCCGAGAGCCAGCAGAAAGTAATTCTATTTTGTTTGTCTATCTTGTTAGGTAAAACGTGACAGTACTTTACTGCCCTCAATTTTATGGTATTCGAAGTAAGCAGTCTATTCCCTGTTGTTTTTTTTATCTACGTGGCTTGCCAAATACCCTCGAGGGTATCGTATGAGACACAGCTACGCAGACGTCTAATACATAGCTCAGACATCGGCTTAAAAGATGCGTGAGTAGTCTGTCATGTCCGGTTAGCTCTTTTCATTACTGAATATCTCTCAGTTTAAGGACAGCGTTTGTGATTAGCTATAAGTATATCGTACAAAACAGGGTGTTTGGTGCCTAAGTGTTGAGGTGATGCTTATCTATGTAAATTAAGTACACTATCAGTCTTTTTTCCAGTGCATACCAGAATGCTATTCCATATATGCCATACGTAAGGACGGCCCATGTTTTTTTTTTAAATTAAATTATTACTTTATGGATACATCAATTTTCAAGCTAGGACCGTTCAAGTGGTTCCAAGTTCATACAATGAGTATAATCGTTGATCTTCAATTTTGTCAATAGAGGCACTCAATGTGTACAGGTTTGCAATGTATTTTGGATCCGAAACATCGCACCACAGATCTTTGAGTAACTCAACGTTTCATTTATTATCGCTGGAATGTCTACCAGATCTAATCTCGCTGTGGACTATTCTCCAATACATTGCTGCGTTTAAAATCAGAGTCAATTGTCTTAATCAGTAATAAGCAATATTCAAGTTCCTTCCATTTAAAGTCAATTCGAGTTCAAGGATGTCGATTCTGCTTAGTTTACTTAGTTCTTTGTTGGTGGATTTTTAATAAAAGCTTTTCAGTAATTCACTTCAATTCTCATTCTGTTCGAGAACGTCCTTAAAACATTAAAACAACAAAGGATTTGACCCTTAAAGAAAGTCTTCACATAAACTAACACCTTCTCCATCATTAATTTTTACCTTCTCACCAGTCCCTTTTCAAATCTTTTAAGGCAAAAAAAAAAAAAAAAATCAATCAACATTAATCCAGTGTCCTGTTGTCCCATTGCCCCCTTTCCCATCGAAGAAACTCGCCATAAAACCTCTAAACCATTTTTAGTCCTCCAAAGCTGCAAACAAATTGTCAATGAAACTATTTGCCATAAACGTTAAATAAAGCGAATATCTGTAATCATCGTTGCGTAGGTTTTAAAGTAGCTTCTAACCGCTTCGTAAATTTTTAACTTCTCTCCTAAATTCCGCTGCCATAAAACCTAATTCCACTCCGGTTTTTTGGTGACACCCGGTCGGCTCTTTACACCCTCTGTCGAAAAATAACATCTCAAAACAACATGGTATTCGTTTCGTAACAGAGTCAACCCGAATGTCTAATGAATTGAACTTCAAATTATCATTCCCTTCAAAGAGATAACACAATGTCATCATTGCTATCCCATCTGTTCGGGGCCATGTTCTTTTGGGGAACTTTGGAAGTAACCCACACCATCGTCAGGACTTAGAGAAACAACAATATACGGCAACAACAACAGCACCAATGACACTCACCAAATGGAGGCTGTAATTTCCACGATTCAATTTTCCGGTACCAAGGATGCCAACAAAAGATTGAAGAAGCTACGTAGAAAAATTAACACTGCCACCGGGTGGGTGGGGCTGGTGGTAGTGGAATATGGTTGCCTGAAACAACCCTTAATAGGTAGCAAGTAACTCGTAAGACAGGTAATAAATTTACGAATATTATTACAATGATGTCGAGAGGACGGTGGATTCCATGAAGAACGAACAGCGACGAATAAAGAACGAAGGATGTGGGGCGGAGAACAGAAAATGTTACACGAGACGCGAAAAACTCATGATGCTTGTTGTGGAAAATGTTTTTCTTATTTTCTGTTTTTTTTTTTATTTTTTTTTTGTGGGGTACTGCCACCATATCTACTCATACCACCCCCGAACAGCACTGCCAGGGATGATCCGCAAAAAGGTAGTGGGAAGTACATTTACCTATTAAATGTGCGTGAAATCAAAATTAGGTAACTCTGGGTCTGTAGCGCGTACCTTTAGGCTTTAGGGGTCGTGCGATTTTTGTGGCAAGCCCTTGCGAGTAAATTAACTTCCCCATAGAATGGCGCATATCCGTACATTTGTAGTCATTGATGGTATAGAGGTGGTTTTTAGGGAGGTTCAGGTTTGAAGAGCCAAAAAAATTAAGGCGTAGGCTAAAGCACTGTTTAAGGATAGTTAATGAAAAAAATTAGGGATTTACTCCCATCAGCTCATCAGTAAGTTTTTCTCCTGTAGCTGTTGTCTTCATCTGCCTAAGTCTAGGGCTAAGGGTGGTTTTTAGTCGTTAAGAACATTTGATTAGTAGCAACAAGAAGGGGGATAATAAAATATAGAGAGCTATATAGCAAGAGCAGTAGCGAAAGCAATGAGTGAATGTAAAAGGATAATAGGAAGTAATGACTTTGTAATACTCGTACCTATAGCGAAATGTGCAAATGAGAAAGGGAATTTGAATTTGTGTGTTTTTTTTTTGTTGTTCCTGTTAACAGCTCGGGGTGGTAAAATAATTAAACAGCGAGTAAATGAAAAGTTTTTTGTTTCGAGAAGTTGGGGTATGTACTCGTACTCTCTATCTCATGTAGGGGTACATAGGAGTCATTGAAGAAAAAACAAAAAAAAACTAAACAAAACGACCTCGCTCCGGATAGACTTTTGTTTTCTATTTGATTCGTTTCCTGAGGAACTAGAGAGAATCCATCCAGACGCTAGTTTAGATATCCATTTTGTGTGTTTTCTTTTGGATGGGGGGAGTCTTTTTGTTTTGGCATATCATCCCCGGATATTTCTATGAAAGGCAAACATTATATCCAGCTCGAGGTGAAGAGAAATTTGATCAGAAAATTTATTTGTCTACTCTCGTCTTCTCTTATGGATTTATTTTTTAGGGGGAGTTGGGGGTCATACAGAAGGAAACATAAAATTCATATGAGAAGTGGGGAGAAGAAAAACATTTTTTTGTGGCACTTATCCCTGGAGGTGAGGTGTTTTACTTTCTTTTTTTTTTATCTTCCTCTTTTCTGATGGTACGAAATGAGGTTGAGGTTACCTTTGATTTTTGAGTCTTTGGGGTCTGTTTTGGTTGAAGCTTTACTTACATTTTTTTTTTTTGGGGTAGCAGGAGAAGATAAATCTTTTACCTTGACGCTACGAAAACATACGTACACTGACTACGTGTGTGAGTGCTTTTTTTTTTTTTCCTCTTGACATCATTTTGTAATTGGGATTGAAGGTAATACAGAGTAATTTTATATGGTGGAGGCGTTGGGATATGGTGTGTAATAAATGAATTGGAAGAAAATTGAAAAAAAGATGGCTACGACGATGGTGGATGTAGCTGGTACAGTTGAAAGAACTTTGCCAGGCAACAAAAGCTGAAGTTATTGAGGATTTCGTGTATTTGAAGCTTGAAGTTTACTTTAATATTGGTCTTCTTTTACTTAGAAGTGGTCCCCAAAGGGTGCACTATTAATTTAACTTGATGAAGGCACTTACTTCCACTCAGACCTGGTTTTTCCAACTCAAGTGAATACCGAAAAAATAAGTAGGACCTTCAGTGATAAAATTTCAGGTCTGAGCCTGAATTAATACCGCTTTCCATCCTTCGCAGTTCCGGGCACATTGCTTCCAGTTTACTAGACTAAGGCTTCTGGAGTCCGCGATTACTTGAACCGGGGGTTCGATCTTCCTTTTCTTTGTGAACTAACTGGCTGGGATTCGAAAATTCTCTTAGCTGGAGCATTCTTGCCCGTTCGCTCGATATGGCCGAGCCAGTGCAGTAGACGGATTTTTGCCTTCCGGACTACATCGACATCTTTATACAGCTCGTAGAGTTCGCGGTTATATCTTCTCCTCCATTCGCCCTCCTCAAGTATTCGACGTAGAATTTTTCTTTCGAAGGATCCCAAGATCAGCTCGTCTGTCTTACTTATCGTCCAGCATTCAGATCTATAAAGCAAAACTGGTGAGATGAGGGTCTTGTAGAGCATGATTTTGGACCTTCGAGTTAGGATTTTCGACCCTAGTTGTGTGGACAAACCGAAGTAGCAGCGGTTGCCTAAGTTTCTTCTTCGTCAAATCTCCTCAATGTAGAGTGTCATTTATGTCCTGAGGTAGATAAACTCCTCGCTTGGCTTGTTCTTCTATAGCAGTAAAAGCCTCAATAATAGCACGCTGAGAACGGGCGATGATGTTGATATCGTCTGCATAACTCGGAGATTTTGCTTTCAAGCTGCACGGTGCATTGCGAATTCTCTAGCATAGCGCGACACTACTGGATCAGTTTTCTCGGGATCTCGAATTCGCTCATCGCGTTATGTACATCAGTGCGCCGAATGTTGTATGTGGATTTGAAGTCGATGAAAAGATGGCGAGTATCGGCTTGGAACTCGTCTTTTCCAGTATTTGCCGCAGTATGAAGTGTTGTCACTGGTAGGTGCCGATGAGCCTGGTGCAACGGCTTTAGTGGTTCACACAGTACGCTGGATAGTATCTTGTAGGCTATGTCTCGGTAGTTCTTACAAGATATAGGATCAACTTACTTGAAGAGGAGACAAATGGGATAAAGTGTCAATAATATCGATAAATAACATCCAGTACCTGTTACAAAGTAAATCCGTTGTCGTTCCATAGTAGCAGGTAATGCAGTAGTTGGCTTACTTATATCCAGCACAAATAAATCATTAACAACAGCCTAAGCCATCGCTATGTGCCACTCACACAGCTATTCAGATGAGTTCTGTGTTTTGCCAACAAATGCCTTTCATTACCAGAATTGCCTATTTACTATCCACGATGACATCCAAATGTTAAGCTTAGTTGGTAAATGGTTTCCACGTCTGGACTATTCAGAATTCTTTTTCTCGTAAGAAGGAGAACCTTAGTTGTAACAGGGTTGACAAAAAGTCTGGTGCGTCCTAATAATTCGTCATTTTTGCCAGTTTTTGGTACAAAGCTAATGGCAAAAACAAAAATTCCTTTCAGAGGTTTTTTCAGTCTAGTTTACTTGCCATTTTGAGAATTTTACCAGCCTGCTGGGTTCAATAAATGTTTTCGGAAAAGTCCAAATAATAAACATCCAAGCCTTCTAGCAAATATGTCCCAAGCGGCCTGATTGAAGGTTCCTAAGACAAATGGTGAGATGATAATATGAAGTCCACATTCAATTTAGCGAAAATTATTGAGGACCGCAGAAAGGTCCCACTTTTTCTGTTTGGTATGAGGAAGGGAACTGCTTTCGATTTCGATTTACCTATTTTATTTCATCGCCTGCCGCTGTAGCAGGAGTATGTATAGTTTGCATTAATTTGGCCTCACTGTCTCTTTGTTATGTGCGTCTTCCACGCTAGCTATTTTCGTTTACTTACCCTTAGACTGTGCTCCATCAAGTTATTCCTCTATTGTCGCCCGTTGACTCTAACCGGTTTTTAGAGGTTTGCCGTCAGTATCAACTATTTTGTTAGTCATATGCAATCATACACTCTGATGCTGTTTTCACCCTCTCCATTCCTCCACATGTCGTAGAAGCTATAGGAATATCCGGTGCCAGCAGATTTGTGGGTTCCTGTTTTTGCTTAATATCATATAATGTTCATGGTTTCCAGATTAATTGCTCAGTCTGCTGTAGAGATTGTGTAGATTATCGCTCTTAAGAACTTGCGACTATCACGCTACCTCCTTTGTCCAAAATAATTGAAACAACATATGTAGTACTAGGTGGCGCAAAATTCATCACCCTATCGGAAGATGGTATAATTTTTGCAAATGATGTCGTACGTCAATCATATTTGACATTTGTGTACTAGATAGCTGCAGTATACAAACAGAGAAGCAATGGAGCGCTATACTCCGCAAGAGCGTGGAATAATTATGCTACAGCGAATTTTAGTGAAAGGCTTACACATATTCCCGTACAAAGTTCAAACAGTGCATCAGTTAATGCCTCCTGACCGTCAGTCGCGTGTGAATTACTGTAAAGCCATCCTCAATCTCAACAACGAAGAGGACGATTTTGTGTCGGAAATCACCATGAGCGACGAGGCGCATTTCCATTTTAGTGGTTACGTCAATAAGCAAAATCTTCGTTTCTGGGGCACTGAAAATCCACGTATGACACACGAAGAGCCATTGCATTCACTCAAAGCCACTGTGTGGTGCGGCGTTTATCCGAGAGGAGTAATTGGGCCGTATTTTTTTTGAGGACGTCATCGGCAATACGGTCACTATTACTGGCGAACATTGCCATGATAAACGACTACTTACTGCCGTATTTGGATGAGAGGGCTTGGTGAACATGTGGTTTCAACAAGACGGTACAACAGCACACACAGCACGAGCCACAATGGATATTGTGAAGAAAGCATTTCCTGGTCGCTTAATCTCCCATTTTGGCGATTTGGCATGGCCAGCAAGATCGCCCGATTTAATCATGCCAGACGTCTTTCTTTTGGGCTACTTGCAGTCGCGGACCTATGTCAACAAGCCTCAGACAATCGCAGCCTTGAAGGAGAATATTCGACAGGAATGCGAACAGTTATTACCGGAAACCTTGCGGAAAGTCATGGAAAATGCGATAAAACGGGCACAACACTGGCAGCAGTCACTTGGCGGATATTATCTTTTCTATTTAACAGAAACAATTGTAAAGGTCCAAATAAAGATTTCCATCACTCAAAATCATTTGTTTTATTTAATAAAAAAGTAATTCAAAAACAAAATTGGACGATTAATTTTGCGCCACCTTGCATAAAGTAGACAAGCAGATCGGTAGCAGAAGATTGATGAGAGCAGAACTACTCGTACGTGCTGTTCCACTTCACAAGGCTCTATTTCCAATTCTAGAAATTGTCTGATTGGTTTAGAAATTGCAATCGTTCACAGCTCTAAGGAGAAAATACGGATGCTCATATTACAAAGCGAACAAAACTGCTTAGAGTACTTTTTCATTTACTCATCATAGATATCTCTTTTTATTGTGAGTGTAATGACATCAGTAGAACGCAATATTAGCGAACACAGGGTGGCGTCCTGTCCGTACTGCTGTGGTGTATGTTGGTTGACTCAATGGCTCAAAAGTCTATGCGCAGGCAGATGCAGTTGATATAGCTATACTGTCTGTTGGATCGTTTCTTGAAATTCGGCGTTATTGCGCTCGGCGTTATTTCACGGCAACTTCTACAATAAATCGCAGGCCGAATTAAATATGATCGGCGATTGGTGTTTTGAAAATGAGATTTTAATCAGTCCTCTCAAAACTGAAGCTATTTTCTTTACAGGAAGGTTTATCCAGCAAAGCGCGGTGTCATTCTAGATAATAAGCTTCTCTGGGGTAAACTTAACACGTTGAAAAGCTCTCATGCGTTGTCGGCTTTCTGGCAGTGTAAACGAGCTTTTGGCAAGACTTGAGGCTTTTGACCGAAGAATTTCCTTTAGACTTAATTATACCAATTATATTCTTTATACCGGTGGAGCATGCACTGAAAGGTTGATGACCTCTCGCGGTGACTCCTGACTTTTAATGAGCTTTCAAGCGGGGATATACGGAATCCTGATCGCAATGAACTATATTGTGAAGAATCAGTGGAGGAGGTGATGTATCTGCGTCTGCAAACCCTTGCTAGACCCTTACGCTACTTCCACGCTAGTTCAGATTTCAAATGGTCAGTAGGCTGAATTCACAAGTCTTGCTTAGATCCAAAGTGATAATTGGATTGCAGGAAATGTGACTTGCTGAGCGAAGTTAAGGTAAAATTTTCTCAGGACCCAAACACGTGTTCGGACTCACCTGCCTCCTTGGTTAGGGCTTGCGTTGACAATTTAGTTTCGGATGGTATGAATCTGAATGACGCCAGCAGATATTTCTAAAAAGTCACCGATTTTCATGCAGTGGGAAAAATAGGAAAGCCTACAGACTGGTTACTCACCTAAGTGTGCTAGACATAAGTGATGTTGCATCCTGTAGCAGGAACACTATCTTTGTGCGTGTTCGACCTACGCTCATATTAGGCTGCAAGTACTTGGCGCTGAATATGGCGTACATTGGTACTGCATGCTCTTCATCTTACTGAAAGACTAAACAATTTCAGAATAAGATCATTCAAGCAGTATAGAGAACTAACGGGTGACCAGACAGCAATGATAGTTTCTCCAATTGTTATGTTTCAGCAGCTGTCAAAGTTACACCCAGCTGTCAAATTATTCAGTAAGGTTTGCCATTCCATCATGCATCATTTCACGCTTGCCAAACGTGCTGAAGTTAATAAAAAAATTTATCGAAATTCCGGCTCAGTTGTAATACGTAAGGTGAGTTTCGTGGTGAAGTCGGTCGTCATCATGGCTTCAGTGTGCAGGCAATTCGTCGCTCCGTGGAAATGTTTGATCCACCAACCAGACTGAGATTGGCGCGAAATGGAGAAAGCATAGCAGCCGTAGCGCCCAGTATCGAAGAAAACCCAGAAAAGTCGATTCGGCGCCGATTAGCTGAATTGGGCATCACCAGAGAGTCAACCCGGCACATTTTGCGGTTGGATTTGGGCCTACATCCCTATAAGATTGTACTGATGCAAGAATTGAAGCCGGGCGATCATAGACAACGCCGTGAGTTCTCTAATTAGGCTCTGGAAATATTGGCCGGAGATTCGGATTTTGGTCAAAAAATCATCTTCTCGGACGAGGTCCATTTTTGACTCAGCGGCTATGGCAATAAGCAATGTGAACATTATTGAAGCGAACACAATCCACAAGTGTTTGGTCAAGCATCAATGAATCCACAAAGATGAACTGTTTGGTGCGTTTTGTGGCATGGCGGCATCATCGGATTTTATTTTTTTTCAAAATGAGGAAGGACACACCGTTACCATCAATGGTCTCAGGTATAGGGCAATGTTAACTGACTTCCTGTGGTCAGAGCTCGACAACATCGATATATCCGAGCTATGGTTCCAACAAGACAGCGCTACATGTCGTACAAGCGGCTCAGCGCTAGAAGGAGAAATTTGGCGACTGGGTCGATTATTTTCTCTAGGGCAACGTCAAGCCCTCAGTCTAAGCTAATAAGCCTTTGGACGAGCTCGAGGTCAACATTTGACACGCTATTGCCGGAATAACGCCGCACATATTGAACCAAGTCATCAAGAATTGGACCGACCACTTGAAGCACTGCCAGCGAAGCCGAGGCTGCCATTTGAATGATGTGGTATGTGCTATTCCATATGTAAGGGCAAGAACGTAGCTTCAAAATAAAGCGGGAATGAATTTTATATCTCACACCGTTGTTGTTTTATTTAAAAAATTTTCCTATCGATTTTATCTAGTCACTCAATATGTATCTACATAAGTGCCCTGTTTCTACAGAAAAAAAAGATAGGTTAAACCTTATAACTTGGGAAGACTTTAAAAGGAGGATTTGGCTTACGAGTTACATTAATACCAAGTCGTCAGCGTTTATCTTTTTTTTAGCTGAGTTCATTTACATAAAGTGAATATCGGCTGTATTTTTGTGTAACTACGCCAGAGACGTCGAGATAAGATGAAATTGGGTTTACCATTGTCACAGTTTGCAGCCTTATGCGAGGGTTGTCTGAAAAGTTTCCGAAGTAACCGAACAATGATACAAGACATTTTTTCTCAAATTTTTTTTTTATTTTGCTACATAGTCTCCTAGTAACTCTACACACTTCTCCCAGCGATGCTCCCATCTCTCTAACCCGTCCAAATAGTATTTGGCGTTTTTCTCTGCAAAATAATTGTTCACGAAGGTGATTGCCTCCTCATTTGACGAAGATCTCTGACCTCCTAGCGCAGTTTTTAGATGAGGCAACAAAAAGAAGTCGCTTGGGGCTAGATCTGGTGAATAAGGCGGATGGTCAAGCAGTTCAAACCGTAATTCATGGATTTTCGCCATTGCAACCGCTGAGGTGTGAGACGGCGCGTTGTCTTGGTGAAACAGGATTTTCTTTTTCTGCAATTGTGGCCATTTTTCCGCGATTTCCGCCTTCAGCTTGTCAAGTAATGATGCGTAGTATGCTCCTGTAATGGTCTTTCCTTTTTGAAGATAATCGATTAAGATAACTCCTTTACTATCCCAAAAAATAGTCGCCATCACTTTCTCAGCCGAAAAAACAGTTTTTGCTTTTTTTGGAGCCGGATCGCCCTTTGCAGTCCACTGTTTTGACTGAATTTTTGTTTCGGGCGTATAATGGTGTATCCAAGTTTCATCTACAGTAATTAATCGGCGCCAAAACTCGGATTTAATGCGCCTAAACTGCGCCAACAGTGCGTTGGAAATGTTCATTCGAATACGTTCGAATACGTCGAAAACCCGCGGACAGCTTTCTCATGCCTAAATCTTGATTTAATATGTAACAAACACGTTCTTTGGACATTTTCATAACCTCTACTATCCCTCTCACTTTAATTCGGCGGTCGTGTAACACCATTTGGTGAAATTTCGCAATGTTATCGTCAGTGGTTGCAGTTTTTGGACGTCCCGAACATTCATCATCTCCCAAGCTCGTACGGCCACGTTTAAATTCAGCTGGCCAAAATTTCACTGTGGTAAATGATGGTGCAGAGTCCCCATACACAAGTCCAATTCATTTTTGATTTGCGTAGGCGTATTGCCTTTCAAACACAAGAATTTACTAACAGCTCGATACTCAATTTTTTCCAATTTCACAAAAAACGCTCACATCGACTCACTCAAACGACTGTCAACTAAAAACTGCGCGTCCAAAATGACTGATTCGTTAAGCAACTATCAAAAGATGCACAACTAGCATTCATTAGCTTTTATTGACAGGTGCCGCTATCTTTACGTTGCGGTCGGAAACTTTTCAGCCAACCCTCGTATGCTCATTGCATTTTCGTCAAAAGTCTTACGATGTTAAGAGCGTAGGAGAGTTAACAGTTGACAACACGAAAGTCTCTCGACAAGAAATAATTGCACAGTTTTATGCCTCCTTAGTAGTTTATATAAGCTGGACTGATCGGAACTCAGAAGGCTGTTGCTGTAACGTGCGATTTCATTTGCTTATAGGTAAAAAGAGCTTTCGATAAAAACAACAGATACCGGCTTGCGTAAATTTGGCCTTTTGACGAAGCTATCGAAAGAATCTTAGAGCAATACACGCAAATTGTAAGTTTATGGTTCAAAATGTGTGGGACATATTGAAGGAGATTGGAAAGAGGAAGATTAATAAATTTTGTAACTAACCGATTTCTGAATCATCGAAAAAATCGTTGGCTACTGTAATAAAGTCCCAATTGAACCATCTTACTATGTAATATCTTATTCCATTAACATGACACAGTCTGAATGAATCGCTGGCAAATTCTATTCTAATGATTCACGAAACATTTCTCTGAACAAAACTGGAATCAAGATTGACCTTGTCATTCCCCATGAGAGGATAAATTTAAAAAAATTTTTTTTTATACAAAAATAAAAACCAACTCGAGACGATGAGATAATTCTCACCACCCACACACGATCATAAATGAGTTGTTAACTTTTTAAGTGTTTTGATCGAAACAGCTTCAAACCGGAATCAATTTAGGTTCATCTAGGTGACGTGAACTAAATTTAATCCAACCATCCAACGTGGGTCTGGTTTACGATTAAATTTGATAGCTGCACTTGAACTTAAATCGTAGCTTCCCTTCAAATTTGTCACATATATCCTTTATGGCATCCATTCAGATACCCATATCTAGAGAGTTGTTATATTAATTTTTATGGTCATAATCTGTTTGACTTGCCTTGAAGGTATGTTCACACATATCTATATAGTGTACCCGTCGTACGAATACAAATACCATATTCGCTATCATAGCTCAATCCTTTTCAAGGTTGCTCGCCGCTATAAAAACGAAATTTCCTTTTCAAATAAACAGATGACATAATAACATCCCTCACCCACAGTTGACTGACTACGAATGACTGGCGGACCATTCCAGAGGCGGTTCTAAAATTTCACTGCGATTAAGTTTCGTTTTCCTTTCGTTTCGGTTATTTTTATTTTTGTCATAAAAGGCGCCCGCTCCTTCCGTTTGGAATACCTACATACGAGTTTGTATTTGTGTCAGGAGTGTAACCCAGATACGCACATTCAAAATTACATTATGCGTACGTATCCATGCATAGGTGGTTGGCCCAGAAACAGACAAAACATTCGACAGAAACAGAACAGACTACGCCATTCCAACGATATTTAGTCGTAAACTTTGTAGTCATATCGACGACCACTTCAAAAAGGTCTACTCGACAGCAGAACGCATATATGTAAATTTGAAAAGAAAAGAAAAGGAAATTTAAACCGAAACCATAAGTGTTCTCTGCTGTTAGAGTAATTTCATAGTAGCGGTAAACGCATCCAACACTATCACAAATCAACCCCACTCCATCTAAACCCAAGAAAAGCTAAAACAGAAATACTCATCCCCGTTTGGTTGGCCTCGAAACGAACAGACGGACGAATGAAGGCTAAGGTAATAAAATCTCCAACGACGACTTCGAATGTTTACTATATCCCGACATTAATGGTGATAGTAGAGCCTAGAGAATGGGGTGTCCTTCTTACAGCTCTCCACCCCCGTTCGATGTGGTCCTATACCTACAACCACCCACTGCCACTGGAGGCTGTAAGACGACTGAATTTATGTATCTTATGTGAAAAGGCACTCTGTGGAGGGAGGTCGCCCTTCGCTGCCGCCACATAGTAACTGCGCTAAACAACTTCCCTGAATTACTAAGAATACCAAAAAGGATGTCATTAAGTATTCCAAATTGGGAAAGTTATAAGCACGGCAGATACTACCCCATATACCATGCTATGAGGACTGAGGGCTCGTATCTATGTGACAGAACAGCCCAGCCGGTATCAACCGCCGTCATTCCCAAACCCACGTCCGACCGCCTCGCCTACATACAACAGAATCAAAACAAGGAATCCAAAAGCACAGGACAACTTTGAGGAAGCAAAAAAAAAAAAAAAGAAGAAAAATCTGCTATCCTTTGCGTTGGAAGTTGAAGGGAAGGGTGGCATTTCTACAGTCAGACACAAAAACACACGTCCAACCCCCTGAATAATAATAATGTCGTTTGTTTTATACTAAACACATACACAGCAGCCTTACGCATGAAAATGCTTGTGCGTAGCGCGAAATAAGTGGAATGTTGGGTGGGTGACTGACTGTACTCGTGCTCGTGCTCGTACTGAACGGAACTGGGTGGTTGAAGTTGGCATCAAAAGAAAGCCGAAGGAAACCCAAAAAAGTAAAACGAACAACAACAAGAACAAAATGGAAGAATAAATTTCTTATTTGGAAAATGTTATAACAGTTTTTTTTTTTTGCCCGAATCCTATCTCTGTGTAACTGTGTGTGGATTGTGGGTATTTGTATTCATGTTA